>OY992894.1:40166311-40388811 GCA_963921405.1 Cepaea hortensis
CCAACAATACACAGAAGTGAGATACCCCTATAGTTGTTACAGTCGCTCCGATCTCCCTTGTTCTTGTACAGCGTTATGATGTTTGAATCTTTGAAATCCTGTGGGACTTGTCCTTCTCGCCAGCATATCTCTATTAGTTGGTGGATCTGTAGAGTGAGTGTGTCTTGCCCACTCCTGATAACCTCTATTGGAATCCCATCCTTACCTGGAGCCTTGCCAGATGCAAGTTCATTTATAGCACACTTAACTTCTGTTATGGTGGGAAGTGTGTCCAAGTGGTTAAGAGTTGGTAGAGCCTCTATGGCGTTGAGGGCATCATCCGCTAGTTTGGTCTCACTTGAGTAAAGCTCCAAATAGTGCGCTACCCATCTGTACGTCTGCTGTTTCTTATCAGTTATGATTTCTCCAGTCAAGGTTTTCAATGGTGCACTTCTTTTGATCATTGGACCACAGGCTTTCTTTATTCCTTCATACATGCTTCTGATGTTTCCCTTATCATTTGCGATTTGAATGGACTCACATAACTTGAACCAATAATCATTTGCACACTGCCTGGCAGCCTTTTGCACATCCTTCCTAGCTTGCTTTAGCTCGCTCAGAGTGTTACGCGTTGGTCTTTCCTTGTTTCTTAAGAGAGCTATCTTCTTCTTATCAATCAAGGGCTGCAGAGTCTGGCTGTTTGCCGCAAACCAGTCCTGCCTCTTATAATCCACAGTGCCGTAAACCCTTACGACAGTTATATAAAGAGATTCCTTAAGTTGATCCCACTTTTCACTTACTGTACAATTTTCTGGTGTATCAGTGAAAGCGTCTTCAAGTTGCTGTTGAAACTGAAAGCACTTTTCAGGACCGTGAGTGTTAATACTATTAATCCTGGGGCTAGATTTGTGTTTAACTGTGTAGATTCTCTTTGGTGTCAGTCTAACCCTTGCAACAACCAAAGAATGATCTGTATCACAGTCAGCACTGTGGTAACTTCGAGTCAATGATATATGGTTCAGATGTTGTCACCGTGTGATGATGAAGTCCAGCTGGTGCCAATGGCCGGATTTTGGATGTTTCTATGTGACCTTATGCATATCTTTTGTTTTAAAAAAGGAGTTTGTAATACATTGATCATTTCTGGTGCATTGCTCCATTTTCATTCATGCGACCGATGTTGCATTTTCCAAGGCACACTGGCCATGAACTCGAGTCCTTGCCCACACGAGCATTGAAATCACCGAGCATATAAATGTAGTCAGATATTGGAACTGCCTTGATCACGGAGTCTAACTCCTCATAGAACGAATCCTTCTCATCACCAGAGGAATCGAGTGTCGGTGCATATGCAGTAATAATAGTGGCAAAACCACAAGAGGTTGCCAAGCGCAGAGATAATAGTCTTTCTTCTTCTTCTTCTTCGTTCATCCGGAGTTTTTTTTTTTCGGATGTGATTGCGTTGTGCCTGTTTACAGCAGAGCTGCGTTCTTGCGCCGTTAGGCCGACACATCTGACTTCTGCGGGCATTTGTTGACCGGGTTAACCTTCCCGGGTAATAGTCTTTCATTTCCTCCTGCTGGAATTTCAATCATTCCCAGTAGCTAATTCTTCACTACAAAGCCCGCATCGTGTTGCCTTTTTCTGCCTGCCCTCTACCCTTAAAAAAAAAGGTGTAATTGTTTTCCCTGAGTGACCCTTCCTCAGCGAGGCGAGTCTCCTGCAGGTCAGCAATATCAATGTTAAGACGATTGAGTTCGGCAACAATCACAGCCGTTTTTTTTCCACATCGTCAATATTAGTCAAGTCAGTGCAAAATCTTGGATACACGGTTCTCACGTTCCAGGTTGCAAGCCGTAGCTTGATGTTTCTATTTTTCTTTTTATTATTACCTGCTGCATTGGTTTAACAGCCTGCGATCAGATTTTGTCCTAGCTCCAAGCACCCATTGAAGCAGGCAAGCTGTGGTGGATTAGCACCCAATTGGCCGTGGGCTGCCCAGCTTGAGGCGGGCGGTAGCTAATCAGTGACACCTGTAGGTGTCTCCCACCGTCAGAGGCGACGCGTGGCGCCCCATGTCTACGCCAATTGACAGGGACTTATAACCCGTAACAGTTACCTCTCGCTTTGATTCCGAGACCGGTTAAGACCAGAGATGGAGTTATTGCCTCTCCATAGCACAAAGCCTGGGATAAAATATAGAGATCACGTGTTGCCCATGCAGCATGATCCCTCTCTCGGCCTGCCTAGTTCACTTCAGAGGAAAGGTAACACCTCTACATCTGGAACAAGACAAGCTGCAGAAGCTGCCGGATCAGCAAAGCAATGCTCTAACTGTCCGCCTGTCAGAGCTTCGATCCTAGACCAGCTGCCAACCAAGGCTTAGGCTTAGGTCACCACCACCACCACCACCACCACTACTACTACTACTACTACTACTACTACTACTACTACTACTACTACTACTACTACTACTACTACGGGAACAAGCATAGTTAGTGCTGATACTACTACTACTACTACTACTACTACTACTACTACTACTACTACTACTACTACTACTACTACTACTACTACTACTACTACTACCACCACCACCACCACCACCACCACTACTACTACTACTACTACTACTACTACTACTACTACTACTACTACTACTACTACTACTACTACTACTACTACTACAACTGCTACTACTACGGGAACAAGCATGGTTAGTGCTGATACTACTACTACTACTACTACTACTACTACTACTACTACTACTTCTACTACTACTACTACTACTACTACTACTACTACTACTACTACTACTACTACTACTACTACTACTACTACTACTACTACTACTACTACTACTACTACTACTACTGCTGCTGCTGCTGCTGCTGCTGATGCTGCTACTGCTACTACGGGAACAAGCATGGATAGAGCTGAAATTATAAATGCAGTGCGTACTCGGCTGGCGGATACTGCCCGAATACACGAACTGTGAGTGACGCCTGGTCTGGTCAAGGATGCCAATGTCGTGTTCGAGATCACAAGAGGTGATACCATCAACAAAACTTTATGGACATTTTTTTTTCCGCGTTTCCATCCTGTTTCAGGATATTGCGGGCAACATCAGCATCTTTCAGCTGTATGTTGATTCCTAGGCTAGATTGCGCTCATCAGCACGCCACGACTTTCTGAGCGACCTGCTCCATACTCTCATAAGTCACTGGTGCGACTCGAACCACTTCTAATTCTCGTGCGCTCACGTCAACCACGAGAGTATTCGGGGTTAACGGAGAAAGCTGCTAACCCCTCGGCCAGGGAGCCGGCTGAAGAAATACTGTGAGATGACTTACATCGGACGACTGAACACGCATGAGAATCCCAGTGTGAAGTGACGTTTTCCGACATAACATAACATAACACAACATAACATAACATTGGAAAAACCTTTGTAAACCAAGTATTTATTAGCTGTTAATGAGAGGATGGCCAAGTGGGGGGGGGGGGGTGGGGGGGGAGGAGAGAAGAAGAAACCCCTAACTTCCCCAATCTGCGGCGATTGCACTAGCCAAGCGGCCTTAATTACTCAGGCTCAAGATCCCCTTCCCCGCCCTACACAGTAAGCTACTATAGGCGGTAGATGATAGTGATTTACTAGGCTAGGCAATTGTACGTTCATAACATAACATCTATTGCGGGATGACCAGTTTCCTTTATCAGCGTCATATGCTTCCCCAAACTCAGCAGACCTATTATTACGACCAAGTTCATCGCAAAGATTCTGATGACGTGGTAAAAAAAAAAAATAATAATCCGTCAATACAACGGTTCACACACCACCAACTACGTTGTATGGTGCCATTTGACGTGCTTTCAAGGCACAGACAAATTACTGGAAACGGCAATGATGACTCAAAGTACAACCATGTTTTTAAATAAAATGTAGAGAGGATGGGGAGTGAGAGGAAAACTGTATGGAGCAGGCAGTAAATCTTCTCGTTTGAGAATGCAACACTATATTTTGGTTTCCATTGTTAATAATTTATAGCACCTTCACGTGCGCAAAGGGATCTCAACTCCCGCCAAAATGCCCCGCGCCGGAGAGAAAATTTGCGTACAGGTGTGTGTCGCACTGAGTCAAACTGGCGTAACCGGCACAAGCCTCAAATATGGGGCCGGCGTACACCTGTCTCTTCGGAGGGCTGGAGAGATAACATGGGGTATCTACGATCACTTTACATATTTTTCTTTCTATGTACTGCATTACTGTTCGTCATCACTGGGAGGGGGGGGTTAAGTGGGAGGGGAGGGGTGGGGATAGCGCCGCGCTGAAGAAGAAAAGATCTTTAAAAAGTAAAAACACTCTCCCCGGAGAAAGTGATCACTGAAAAGACCCTACTAACCGAAAGGGGGTAATAATGGCCACAATAAAACACGTTGAAGCTGTGCCGAGTTATTTATTGCTCGATTCCCCCCTCCCACTCTGCCCTCTCTCTATACTCGCATTCCCACCCCCACGTCACACACACACACACATACACACACACACACACACCATACACGCAGAGTCTCTCTCTTTCCATCTCTCTGGCGCTGTCTCTATCTCGCTGTTTCTCTCTGTCGTATTTCATGTCCTCCCTGTTTTGTGTCCTTCGTTGTTTCTTTTTTGTCAGTTTATTTAGATTTCTCTTGTATATGTGTCTTTGATACCTTTATGTCTCTCTGCTGTGCCTTCTCTCTCTCTCTCTCTCTCTCTCTCTCTCTCTCTCTCTCTCTCTCTCTCTCTCTCTCTCTCTCTCTCTCACCCCCTCTCATTCTCTCTTCTTGTTTTTGTCTCCCTCCCTCTGGTTGTCACATTTTGTCTGCATTTCCTCTTCTCTATACCTTTCTGCCTACCTACCAACCTACAAATCTACCTCCCTACCTATCTACCTAATTAACCACCTACCTACCTACACATATGTCTGTCTGTCTGTATATCTGTCTGTCTGTCTGTCTGTCCGGCACCCACCAAGTGCCCTTAGGTCTGTATATATCTGGGGCTATTGAAATATACTCAAGGTACTGAAAATTGTCCTTTACCTTTAACTTATACTTCTCTTTGGCAGTCCGATTCTCCGATTCTCTCTCACGTGTTTCTCTCTCTCTCTCTCTCTCTCTCTCTCTCTCTCTCTCTCTCTCTCTCTCTCTCTCCCCTTTCTCTCTATCACTCTCTCTCTCTCTCCCCTTTCTCTCCCTTCCACTCTCTCACCCCCAAGATGTCTTCCCCACTCTCCATCTCTCTCTTCCTCGCTCTCGTTCTCTCACCCTTTCCGTGTCTCTCTGTCTCCATCTCTCTGTCCAGAACAGTAACACTGTCTAACACTCTTCTAATAATTTATAGTGTAGAAATTACTCACAACTGACTCAAACCTTTCTTAGCCATTCATAGCGTAGGGAATTACACTAACCAGTGGTTCTTATATATGTACATAACATACGTAGTCGAAGCATCTCTCTCTCTCTCTCTCTCTCTCTCTCTCTCTCTCTCTCTCTCTCTCTGTGTGTGTGTGTGTGAATCAAGTCCAGGGATCGATAATCAGCCGCTGGCAATTTGAAAGCAGACTATTTTGCGTTGATTTCGCTGATATGAGGCGTCGGCCGTTAAATGAGCAAAAACAACAAAAGGTTGGGGGCAACGTCCTGTAAAGGACATGCAACTTACACACACACACACACACACACACACACACACACACACACACACACACACACACAAAAGCATGAAAGAAACATTAACAGGTGTGGTAGAATTAAACAAAGTATTCATTTTGAAAGAATTATGCACCATTGATTGGTTAGAAGAAGTCGCCGTAAGCATTCAGGCAAGCATCGCATTGCTTAGGTAGGCGGCGAATGCCGTCCGCAAAAAAAAAAAAAGGATTGTGGCTGCTCTCTGAACCAAGTGTTTACCTCGTTCATTATGTCTGCATCTGTGTGAAATCTTTGCCCCTTGGGAGCTTTTTTAGAGGTCCGAACAAATGAAAATCACATAGTGACAAATCAGGACTATAGGCTGGATGTTGCAGAATTTCCCGCAGCGTGTCTAGTGTTTGCGAGTAGTGGGTAGAGTTGTTGTTGACACCAGGTTCTTTAAAGTCGGCCAACAATAGCACTTCATGGTCAAAAAATGCGCTCAGCATAACCTTACCAGCGGAAACCTGTAACTTGAATTTTCTGGCTTTTGGTGATCCAGCATGCTTTCATTGCATGCTCTCTCTTTTGCCGCTCCGCTCAAAGTGGTGACACCATGATTCATCGTTTGCCACTATGCGGAAGAGAAATACATCACCCTCCACTCTGTAACGCAGCAAGTGGTTCAATCACCATCCCATGCGTCCCTCTTTTTGGTGGTCGGTCAAAATCCGTGGTACCCACTGTCAACACACCTTCCGATATTGCAGTTTCTTACGAACGACCTTTTGAATTGTCCCAATTGACACATCAAAGTCTTTCGCTAGCGAACGTCTGCTTCGACAACGGTTCATCTGTACTGCTGCATAAATTTTGGCGATGTTTTTTTTTCTCTGTTGCAACAATATGCGCTTGACCCGGCCGTCGAAGATCTGTCGTGAAATGACGTCCTTTCCGAAACATTCGTGCCCAGTCTATCACTGTTGTCTTCGATACCCATTTGCTACCGTACGCTGCCTGCTTCCTTCGATGAATGTCCACTGGTCGACAACCTTCAAATGAAAGAAACTGAATCGCCGCTTTTTGGGCTTCTTTGGACGGAATTTGGATCAACCCAGCCATTTTCTCAACGGTCAGAACAGAACCTATGCATGATGGGACGATAAGCACTTGCTCTTTTATTCATTGGTCAGTACTTATCACATGACTATGACACGATCATGTTCAACGTACGCTATTACGCGCGGTGCGGCACGAATGGATTTCAAATGAACGCCCCTTATATATCCGTCAATACTCTAAGGTCCCTGGAGAACTCATGGCTGGTAACCCGTTTCTTTGACATTACTGGCGAGAAGACGTGACATTTCCGCTCACTAGCTATTCATAACGGAACACCAGTCACAAGTGTAACGATGGTTGGCAGCCCGTTAATTTAACACCATCTCAACTGCAACGACAACTGCAAGAAAATATAATTTCTTTCGGCGCTGTATGTCAGCATGGGGTCTCCCGTAGTTCATTGTCAACGCTGGGAGGGATATAGAAATCAAGGTTAGTATCTACAAACTTGTAAGGTATCCCTTGTGAGAAAACAGAACCAGCCTTCAGACAAGAGAGGAAGACTGTCGCCGGCAGTGGAGGAGATGGATTTAAATTCTAGTTAAGTTCCCAACAGGATATTTGAAAGCATACTCCACCTCTAATGAGCTGCATTTCAGAGAATATTTAAAATATTTATTTCAGGGTTTCACTGCTGGAGTTTCTATATCTGGCAGAAGTGAAATTTGTCTTAATGCTCAAAGCTCATGTAATGAAATGTAAGCTTAAGTGTGTTGCTGGATCATGGACCCATCGCAGAAACTCCGCTTATTTCCATGTTCGTACCAAGTCACTTATTTTGTCCTCGCCATAATAAATACAACAAGGAAAACATATTTTATGACATAATGAAATCTTATTACTTTTTTTTTTAAAAGAAAAAAAAAGCACAAGTGGTAGCTGTTTTCAAATCAAGGTGCTGCCGACCCATAAAAGAGACTGCACAAGATACTATAGTGTTTTTTTTTGTGTTGTTGCCTCAATATAAAATTCAATATCTCAGTAACCAACTGAGGGAAAATGATGAGATCTAGTATATAACCTTATCATTATGTCCACCCAACAAAAACATTTTTGTTCTGGAGTTTTTACAGCAGATGTCAAAGTTTGCTTATATGGGGTATATAAATTACGACTTTGAGATTACGTCTATCATTTTAACAGTATTACAGATCCACCAAGACACGTCCCCGCATTTTTTAAAATTTTCACGTGATTTCCGTTTTGAAACAAACAGCGCGAAGATTCAGAGGTGTCTCATGGGGGTTTATTTCATGAAACGTGATTATATAAATAAACTAGCTGACAAGGCCCGGCTTCTGACGGGGATCTATCTAGCTATCTATCTATCTATCTATCTAGCTATCTATCTATCTATCTATCTATCTATCTATCTATCTATCTATCTATCTATCTATCTATCTATCTATCTATCTATCTATCTATCTATCTATCTATCTATCTATCTATCTATCTATCTATCTATCTGTCTGTCTGTCTGTCTGTCTGTCTGTCTGTCTGCCTGTCTGCCTGCCTGCCTGCCTGCCTGTCTGCCTGCCTGCCTGCCTGCCTGCCTGCCTGCCTGACGGCCGGCCAGCCGACCGACCGACCGACCGACCCACCCACCCACCCACCCACCCAGTCATCCAGCCAGCCAGCCATTCACCCATCCACCTACCTTTCTGCCTACCTACCTACCTACCTACCTTTCTGTCTGTCTGTATGTCTGTCTGTCTATCTGTCTGTCTGTCTGTCTGTCTGTCTGTCTGTCCGCGCTATTAAATATTGATAAAAGTTACTGAAAAAAAAGAAGTCAGGACCATGTGTTGAAAGAGGAAAAGGTCTATTGCAGAAAGGATGGATTGAATTTTATGCAACCGAGAGCAATCATCAACCTACTGGAATCGTCCAACACAGATTAAGGTCTGAGCAGATCGCATACTTTAATCTACGTACACACTTACTGGGATATTTTGCTCCAACTATTCAGACGAATTGCAGGCCCTAAACATTACAGCATCAGCATCAGCTGAAGAAACAAGAAGGAAATGAAAAATAAGGTAAGAAATATATTCCTTCTACTTTCCTGTTAATATACAAATTATTTACCCCGTGCCTCTGTAAATTCTCTGTCTTTACTAATATTACACATTGCACTCCTCTCGGGATTCTCCGTGGTGAAGTGGTCAAGCCGTCTGACTCGGGCTCCGAAGGTTGTATGTTCGATTCCGGGCCGCGTCCTTCATTTCACGAGTGCATTTTTTTCGGAGAATCCCGAGGGTCGTCGCTGGAGCTACGGCGTTCGTGCTTTGTGCGACGCTTTCCGCGCTGCGGAAAGAAACTGAGCCATATGTGATAAAAACCCGGTGCGATACAGCCGACCCTGTCGATTTTAAGCTAGTTCTTTCATTGCACCCACTCCCATACGAATCCGGATACGCCTTTGTGTGTCATCAGAATTTGCAGGTCTCCCATTACCGTAAAAATAACTTTGTTAGCAAGAAATCACTAGTTGTTCAGCAAAACATCAAAGGAATGTTGCCGCTTTCAATGATTTAAGTTGTTTTTGGACCTATCAAAGACATATTCCTTGGGTGGGGGTAAATATAAGACGGCTGGAAAAATTTCATAACGATGCAACAGACAGTTTTCAAAATAATTGATCGTGAATAAAGGCAAAGAAATGTGGACATACTATAGAGGAGGCCTTGAAGCAATACGAAGGGAGATAATCTGGAACGATTTTACTTTATTGGCAGTACACGACATGACGGTGGAAAGGTTTAGTCATTCATTCCGTGTGGTGAGTAAAATAAGACGTGACAAGCGCAGAACGTTTCAGGGCAGGAAAAAAAGCTGGGAGCAGCCACCGTGGTGGAGTTTCGAGGTGGATAAGGCGTGGGTGGATAAGCGTAGTGCTGTAAGGAGATGGCAAAATGCCAAGAAGAACAGAGCTGGTCATCCTAGTCCCTGCTTGCACTTAGAAAGAGAGATGCACACAAAAGTAAGCTATTTCAAAAAACTGGTCACGGTGGTTAAAAGGGAAAAATGGGCAGAGGTGTGTCAAAGGGTAAGCACAGACAAGTCACTGAAATTGTTCTGGCGACTACATAAAAGCATGAGTGGTGTAGTCAAGAATAAGAGCATTTCTGACTTCCAAGGTGCTGACCTCATCTGGCAGAGGACTGACGAAGACAAGGGCAAAGCCCTCTTTGAACGCTACCTTGAGCAGGGCAACCAGACAGACATGGGAGGTCGAAATCTGGCCAAGGAGGTCACCTCAGACAGATGCAAGGCCCAGAACACTCCGGATGAAGACACAGTGACAGTGAAAGAAATCAAGGCTGTGCTTCGACGATCAAAAAACAGTGCTCCAGGTCCTGATGGCATAAGATACGACGACATAAATAGGTGTACCGACAATGAGCTAGAGAAACTAGCAGACATGTACAACAACAGTATAGGGAGTGCTAGCATCAAGGAGGAATGGTTACACAGCTATCTGATTCCCTTGCCGAAGCCTGACAAAGACCACAAAAAAATTCAGGGATATCGAATTATAACCATGCAGAATACAATAGGCAAGCTGCTGGAGAAGGTAATTGCCAGGAAAATATCAAGCCAACTAGAGAGGCAAGGTGTTTTCCCACCTACCCTGGGTGGGTACCGTCCAAAAAGAGAAACCTGGACCAATGCAGCAGTCTTTGCCCAGGATGTCTATGAAGGTTTCCACTCAGGCACTGAAACCGTTGCTGCAGCGATTGATCTTGAGGACGCATACAACAGAGTACCACTGGATTTTTTAATGTTTCAGCTTCTTGAACTAAACGTAAGTCCATTCCTCCTTAGTTGGATCGCTGCAGCCCTCTTCCAACGGAAAGTAGTTTTTAGATGTGGCAGTTGGACTTCGGAACCAACAACAATATATCCTGGCCTACCACAGGGATCACCATTATCTCCGGTACTGTTCAACGCCTACACAGTGAGAATCACCAGTGAGCAGATCACTGGACCTGGCAGGACATTGTCATATGCCGATGATGTTTTAGTGTATCGTCAGGGTAAGGATAGAGAGGAGGTTGCTGGGGAACTACAAACCGAACTCAATCGCATAAGTACTTGGTGTGATGAAGCTGGGGCAATGGTTAACCCAACAAAGGCAACAGTGACTTGGTTCTCGTTGAATAATCATATTGTCAACAATCCAACACCAACTGTAATGCTGTGTTCAGAGACGGTGGAAAGAACGCAGGCAATGAATTACCTGGGGATACGGTTTGATCGAAGCCTTGCTTATAATGTGCACATAGACCAGGTGATAACAAAGGCCAAGCGGGGTTTGGCAGCGATGCGGGTGATGGCGGCAGCAAACTGTGAGCAGCGCCATCTATGTCTTCTGTACGAGGGGCTGGTCATGTCTGTTTTGGAGTATGCAATGGCAATCTTGACTCTCAGCCATAAGCAGATAGAAAGGATGGAAAGGATACAGAATGAAGCTATGCGCATTATTCTTGGATGTACAAGAGATACAGCATGCAGGGCGATGCGCTACCTTCTTGATTTTCCAACCATTGAAGAGAGAATACAAGTTTGCAGGGCACGCGCCTACCTCAGAATTAACGCAAACACACAACATCCACTGCATAGTGAAATTAGGAAGGTGAAGGGCAGCAGGTTAAAAAGAGGACGGTCGTGGATGGGTCAAGCCGAAGACATTCTTCAACAGGTGTGTTCACTTGAGGACTTAGAACCTGGCGAGGAGTGGGTGCAAGTGCCAACAGACTTCTGCACATCCTTTTCAGTTTGCATCCAATTAGATAGAAAATGCAGACAAGAAAATCCGGCTGCTGTTGAGGCTGAAGTACAAGCGTTGATTTTCGAGAATTCGCTAGACGGTGACGCGGTCATCTACACAGATGGGTCGGTCGTCCGACATGTGAGAAGCTCATGGGCCTTTACAGCTCGGGCCGGAGGGAGAATTGTGAAGGAGGACTCTGGTGCTTTCACTGAAACCACAAGTAGCCTGACCATGGAAGTCATGGCAGTAAGTAAAGCAATAACATGGCTCGAGACACAGACATTCACCAGGGCTTGTTTCCTTAGCGACTCAATGAACATGATCAAGAGGATAGAGGAGGGGTCGATCCGAAGAGAATGGTTGCTGCCTCTGAAGCGGTCTCGGCTGGCAAAGATTAGTTTCATCTTCGTGCCAGGGCATGCGGGAGTACAAGGAAATGAGCGGGCTGACAAGCTCGCAGGTGAGGCTACTGTGGAGGGCGGACGCGCCATGGACCAGGCTGACATTCTGAATGCTCTACGTGATGTGAGACTTTTGCGAGAACCAAGTGATGACTGTGAATCTACAACAATGGCCAGACTGCTAGAGCATCAAATTAAAAGAGGTGTGGCCAAACAAGAACACTACGCAGGAAGCCAAAGAAGATTGATAAACCAACACAGAACTGGCGTCGTTAGCCGCTACACGCTGCGGGATTTGCTGAGGAGGGGATCCGAGCACTTATGGACTGAATGGTTCGATGTGCAGCGAGGATGATCTGTCGACTAACTAACTAACTAACTAACTATTCCGTGTTTATATAAAGGAACTGAGAGGACGACATTGAGCATAGCTCGCTTAAGATACCAATATCCGACATATAAAGTGTTGAAAAAACGTACTGGAACAAGACTTCCCTTGATCTATCCAGAAAGCAAGAGATTGGAGCTCGCTTATATAACTTCGTTCTTGTGTGCTGAAACCGAGGTAGCGGGTTCAACTCCTACACCATTCAGTTGGCATTCAGTTTGAGCTCCCCCAAAAATCTACGAAAGTCACTATATATATATATATATATATATATATATATATATATATATATATATATATATATATATATATATATATATATATATATATAGAGAGAGAGAGAGAGAGAGAGAGAGAGAGACACACACACACACACACACACACACACACACACACACACACACACACTAGGTGACCCGGCCCGGCGTCGCCCAGATCCTGGCGGGGAGTATCTCATTTAATTCATATTCGGCCCCTGCTCTCGTTCCCGTTCCCAAAAAAGATGATCTGGCCCGGCTTCGCCCAGCCCCTGGCGGGGAGCATCTCATTTAATTCATATTTGGCCTCTGCTCCCGTTCCCGTTCCCCCCCCCCCAAAAAAAAAAAAAGACGACCCGCCCCGGCTTCGCCCAGCCCCTGGTGGGGAGCGTCTCATGTAATTCATATTAGTACCCATATAAGCGCCCGTACCCGTTCCCGGAAATATGGCGAACAGATTGGAAGAGAACAATCTTCATCCCAATAACTAAATAGGGCAATCTGAAACTACTGAACGTAAACTTAGAAAGATATCACGAAAACCCAATAAATGCTGGGATGACTGTATAGATGTCGAAGAAAAATAAAAATAGGAGTTAGAACATTTTCACGTATTTAAAATAGATGCATTATTTTTATGAAAACTTTAAAAATGTCTTAAAGATTTTATCATTATATATTATAACGCATATGCCTGTAAATAACTGTAGACAAACATTTTATAAAGCTTTGATAACAATGCAACAATTGTATATAAAGTATATAGCAATGCTACTAAACGTTATGTCCCTTGATATAAATTTTCTTAAATTAAGTCGTCCCCTAGCTATATATAGATTATAATGTAAATTACAAACTTAAATTTTATTACGTAAATAGCTGTTTGTAAACTAACAAACTATGACAGTTGGCTGCACGGGAATGAGAAGAAGACGTGTAGAAAATTTCATCTCAATCGGATGGACCGTTCGCGAACGCATAAATAACATACATAGATACAGACATACATTGCATTTTATATATATATATATATATATATATATATATATATATATATATGATAATTTATCTATGAATTATGTTTTCCTTCTGTATCTACAATGCATAGATTACCTAAATTTTTGCCGGCTTCGTGGCTTAGAGGTTATGACTTTTCTCCGTAATCTCGTATACTCTCGTCGGTTAACGTGATGACGGTAAGAATCAGCAGTGGTTAGAATCGCATTGGTGACTTGCGGGGTATGTGAGCCGGCCGCTCAGAAAGCAATGGCAAACTATTGAGCGTAATCTTGCCAAGAAATCGACATACAGCTGAAAGATGCTGGTGTTGACAGCGATGTCCTGTAAAGGATATGCTAAAAAAAAAAAAAAAAAAAGGAACGAAAAATGGATTGCAGTTTTGGGACAATATGGTGTAATGTGCTCGGCTCAGCGTCTTACACAGTGACTGAGGGAGCAATACTAAATTTGGAAAGTAGTTGTTTTTGAAGAGGGCTCCCCTTGACCCATCCTAAAAGTCGCTGAAAAAAGCTTTTTTCAGCCACTATACATGGCTGAAAACACCAACCAGCTTTGTTTTAATAAGGTATCAGAATTTGTATCATCATCATGCTTCTGGCTACTGGCGCAGGCTTTGTCTCTCCACAGACCTTCGTTTTTTAGTGTTGCTCCATGACTTCTTAGTTCATCCAGTATAATTTGTCTCTTGGAGTCTATGTTTCTTCGCACAATGATAATTCGGGTCTTCGCCATACTTTCCATTGACTCTCTTCTCATTATATGAGCAAAGAATGCGTTTTGTCTCTTTCTTAAAGATTTATGTAATGATCTACTTTCATTAGTCGTTCCTAATCAGTCGTTATCAGTTGCTCTGGCAGTCTAAAGTCTCGCAGCATTTGTCACAGAAACCACATCCCCTCTGCCTGCAAGTTCGTCTCAGTTTGTTCCTTTACGTTCCAAGATTCAGCACCACAAAGGAGATATAAGATCTCTTTCTGACTTGACATTCAATGAAAGTGACTTATTACATTAGATACTTGTCATTAAATCTGCTGCGAATTTAAAATTTCACCACCCCTGCATCTATCTACTGGCCACTCTGACAACTGCTGATCTGGAGGAAGGAACAACGTTAATCCACCAATTTAATTGGTCATTAGATAAACTTATTTTTTAAGGTATTCGTTTATTTACGTACAACCATCTGACCCAGGAACGACATCGTTGTTGCTTCCAAACTTTCACGTTCAATTATTCACTTCCATACAACAAAACAGGTTTTATGTAACATGTCAGTACTCTCTGTGACATTCAGGGGTTAGTATGAATAAGTCCAAAGAAAGCATAGGTCAACTAGACCTTGTTGACATCTCAATACTGTTGGTCCTCCCTCGAATGATCTGGACTGGTCTACCTGCTGGACATGGGTAGTTGTCTCTCTGGATCCACAGTCAGGTTCCGGCAGTGAACATCAAGGATTTCTAAAGTCATTCAAACTGTTCATAATGGGTTTGATTCCCGTGTTCAGGCTGTCGATCGAAACCTCTCACAGAGCAAACAAAGTTCATCATGACTTAATGTCTAACTAAGGTGACGACAGTGCTCAGGTGTCTCACGCCCGTTTGAAAACGTAGAACTATTTGTGAGAGCTCCGCGGTTCGCTTTAATAACAATGTCACAGTAGGCTCGAATGTGAGCTGGCCTAGCCATGAAAGTGTGATTGTTACCTTCGACAGATGGTGGGTAATAGGTGGTCAATATGGTTGGTACGTGTCAGGTAGTTTAAGAACCTTCTGGCCGGCAAGCGATATTGTTGACGGGAACGTCTCAGGCGGAAGTCAGGCGCTGCTCCAACACTGGGGAGTTCGCGCAGTTACTACTTCTGAGTTCACTATGTTCATCCGTCGGATGCCGGACTTACGATATCTTCTCGGTCACACTTGAAGGTAGGTTCTGCAATGAGAGGACCTAGTGAAAGTATCCTGCCACAGCCTATGGTGGCTAACTAAAGAAGGGACGCTAAGCCCTCAGCCTAGGTTTACATATTACTGTATATATGTTCACCTGATCCTTCTCATATGTGAAAGATGGTAGACAGGGGTGAACCTGGAACCTTCATCCGTCAGGTATCCCCTGGAACAGCTTCGTCAATGAAAACTTAGGTGGCAGCTCGGACAGGTCCGGTCTCTCCATCACAGATGTCCTCTGGAACTCACCTGTAAATAACATAGTCTTTTGCACTCCTTTCATCAATCACTTCAGAGTTTAAGGATCTGCGTAAGGCTTAGTGGCGCCCCGGACGGGCAATTCGTCTCTCTGACGATCCCTTTTCGTTCTCCCACTTGAGTCAGTTTCTCGCTGGACCCTCAATCCCAGATATAAGAGAATCGCTATATTACATGCGACATTTGCCCGTATTAGTGATCAAGTCGTGATGTGCACCTACTGTAGTCCTTCCCCTTTTTGATTCGAAGGTCAAGTGTAGAATAAATACCTGGGTTCGTTCCCAAGTAGAAGGCGATTAACACATTCCCATTCGGTCACCCCGGTTTAATGGCGTGACCCTATAGGGGAACGCACTGGGATCAGCGTGTTCATCTGTAGAAGGCAGTCTACCCCCTCTTATCTACGCCCACCTCTCTCCCCATTGTGAAGAAAGAAAATTCCCCCTTGTTGCCCCAAGTAGGGAATGGCTACTTAAGGACCAGCAGAGGGAAGTAGAAATAGAAAGATCAATATTCCGTCCGAAACTGCGGTGACGCACCCTCGCTATCGGTCAATCGTATAACTCCGATATGCGACTCGGCCGATGCTCCATTTCGACAAATCTCGGTATCACCGTTCGATAACTACAATATTATCACAGTCAAACTGCTTCTCACCCGTCTCCGTTCGCTAGATCCATTGATTCGCACTCGACTTCTCTCACCAGTTGTAAACACGACACCTCGCTCACTTGCACCGATGAACCACGAAGCGCTCTTCGAACTTATAATTTCTAGAAGATAGGTCATGCATATATTTCCCTAAAAGTAGAAAAGGCCAGGGGCCTAACAAAATACTTTTGGAGTTGCTACTTGACAGCTGTAGGCGCACTTAACCCGCTTAAATAAGAAAATATTAAAGCACCCATTTTACACACCTAGCGTCGGCTGTCCTTGATCGATAATGCCTACTTAATATGCTTGACCTAACTTGCGCTACACACGGCTAACAAAGTGATTGCGTACTGGTTTCGACACCGTTGTAATGTAATAGTAAATCAATGTACCTTCATAATTGAACACCTCTTGTCTAACGTGGCTCTAGTACATGTCGAGAAACTTCAATTTCTATGTAGACACTTCTAGCTGCTCGCAAGAGGTCGTCCTTCTAGCGAAGACAATACCTAACTGGTGAATGTTGACGGCCGGCCTTGAGCCCGGTGTTACTTCTTCGGAGACGGAGAAGTTCGCGGCTTTCTCAAGAGAAGCAAATCCCAATCACGAGAGACCTAACTTCGGGAAGTTTAGCTCTCTCTCTCTCCGGGGTCAAGAGAAACCCCAGAAAAGAGTTTCGAGAATGTTGGAGAACGATCCAGACGGAAATTCCCTGTGGGCTACCGCTGGCTAAAAATAGCGCGGTGGTCTCCCGTGTCAGAACTAGCCGCGAGGCAAAACCTACGGGCTGTCTTGTGACAGTGACATAACACATCCTGGTTCTATTCTTTGCTTCATGTGTTTGAAAATACCCGCTTTATTTCCAACTTTAAATGTTGTTTGGTTGCAGTAAATCTTGAAATATTACCACATCTAGATTTTGTTCATTAATCGCCTAGGAGTAATTGAGGCTAGCACTCATAGAAGGAAATGAACGAAGTAGAGATCAGAGGTACGCTAAAGAATGTAACAGTATGAAAGCTAT
Source organism: Cepaea hortensis (assembly GCA_963921405.1). Lineage (NCBI taxonomy): Eukaryota > Metazoa > Mollusca > Gastropoda > Stylommatophora > Helicidae > Cepaea > Cepaea hortensis. Next base: position 40,183,811 of record OY992894.1, read on the forward strand.
AGGCACACGGGGATTCAAACCTGCCTGCCTTGAATCATGGCATGAACAGATTTAGCAGGCGAATTACATCTGCGGGGGAATGGAAGAGCCGAAGCGGCATGTTCGCTGATGTCATTTGGTAAGGTTGATAGTTACGATGCTGAAGAAGATGATAATGATGATTAAACCATGTCTTAGCGTGAGATCGTTGTGTCCAGGATCAGACTGGGCCTAAAACTTTTGGTTGTCATTAGACAAAGCTACTAAAAACAAAATTAACATTTTAAACATTTGCCCAAGTTTTAACAAATTCAATGTCAAACAAAAATTAGGTTGGACCAAACAAAAATGGGTGACGGAAAATGGGAAGTAGAGATGTGTCAATGACTTAAAAGTTGTTAATATGATAGCAGGCATGTAGCAGACATAACACAATGACATTTCGGCGATATATAAGCCTATGACAGAAAAGGGGAAGTCGTTAAAGACGGTTAATCAACCCATGGCACTTAATGAGTTAAAGGGGGCACTTCCTCATGGGCTCACAAGACCTACATGCCATCGGGCAAGCTGATAGCCTGATCAGTCCACTACTGATATCACGCTTTAGTAAAGCTGCATTCTGAAGCAGCCTTGGGAGGTGCATCTCTTAACAGAATTATGCTGCATAAAGCGGATTTGAAATTGTGCTTCCGGATAGAAGGACCTGGGAGCTGCTACGGGGGTGGGGAGGGTGTAAAAACATACTGTTTACTGTAAACATATATTTCGTTATTGACGTCTGGTTTTATCCTGAGAACTAATTCATGTATACTGCTCTTTCTCTCTCTGTAAAATCGGAAATGTTCCCAGCGTTCCAAAAATACTTAAAGCCCTCTAATGTCGACGAACTTAACGGAAGTCGCCTGATGAAATGAATGGCGCTGAATGTTTAATGTCGTAAACGCAGCAGCTTTTGTTGTCAATGGCAACAGGTTTGTATTGATTGTGTTATGGCAATTCTGGTGAGACCACTTCTGATTGTGTCTACGTATGATTGCCGGAGCGCTTGTACATCCAATGGGAGGAAGGGAAGGGGAAAGGGGGTGGGGGGGGGGGGGAGAAACATGTGTAAGAAGTGGTTTCATAATATAACTTTGCTGCTGGGTGCAGTACGCGGGAGCAGATAACTCAATTCTCCAGAGTAATGTCTCAAACTGGGCCAAGACCTCCCCACCTCCCCCAACCATTCCAACCCCCCACACATACTACACCCTCCCCACCCCCATAGCAGCTCCCAGGTCGTCCTTCCATCCGGAAGCACAATTTCAAATCCGCTTTATGCAGCATAATTCTGTTAAGAGATGCACCTCCCAAGGCTGCTTCAGAATGCAGCTTTACTAAAGCGTGATATGGGCGTTGCCCTACGCTTGTGGCGCATGAGTAGGTTCCCTGTGTCGACCTAAATTGATGTAGAAAATGAGAAATGAAGACTGGTACTGGTCACTTCATGTCATTTTAAAAAGACCTAGTATGTCTGAAGTCTTTAGTATATTTTATTTATTAGAGTTCTGAAGCAACCTGGTCATGATTTGTTTGTATTCGTGGACAACGAGTAGACACACTGAGTAACAGCCGATGGCATCATAGATGCGGTTTCTGGCCAAATGCAAGAATACAACGGACACTGTGGCAGATTTTTTTTTTTTTTTTGGAAGGGAGTTAAAACCGCACACAGATTAAAGAAATGTAATGCAGACAGTGAATACTTAGTGATCATTTGAATACATAATGATAAGGATAGAACTCAAAACAGGTAAATATTTGGACGCCTTGACTCAATGATGTAATCGTTAAGCGAAACACACACCTGATCTGATGAAATGTGATAGAGAAGAGAAGTTGAAACAGAAGTGAACATTTCTGGTAGAACATAGACCGAGCTACATGGGATATATAAAGATTGTAGAGCATAGAAAGAACTACTCGAGGACCTACTCCAATGGGGGATTGAAGACAACGGAAAAAGATCTGATGATGGCGAGCCACGAACAGGCTTTCATATGGCTGGAATCACAGCATTATACCAACGTGTGTGTACTAAGTGATTCAATGAGCATGATTCAGAAGGTCGAAGCTGGATCTGTACGTAGACAGTGGACTGAGTCGCTGCGGAAGTCTGTTGTCCGCAAAGTCACCTTCATCTTCGTCCCGGGACATGCGGGAGTCGAGGGAAATGAACGAGCTGATAAATTAGCTGGCTCTGCACCCCCTGTAGATGGCCAGCCCATGGATCGTGCCGATGTTATTAACGCCCTTAAAGATATGGCGAGAACAGAGGATTTTGACGCCAGTGATTCCACATCGCTTTCCAGGATGAAAGACCTGGGAGTAAGAATCGGCACAGCCAGACGCGAGAGGTACATCGGGAAAACAAAGCGCCTCGTCAACCAACACAGAACTGGCACTATTAGCCACCGGACGCTGATGCATATGCTGGGGGGAGGATCTGAGCACCTATGGACATGTCCGGAGTGCAACGAAGATACCCCAACTGATAACTAACTAACTAACTAACATAGGTCATATTTATGATGAGCCCAGTTGTTATGTGTTGGAATCCACTTCCAGACAGGGATAATTTTAGTTGATGTTGGCTCACAGGTCGTCCCAGTCTACAAATAATTACTTAAAAGTGTCTTGGGAAATAATAGGCAGCTGATCTGATAATGACAACATCACCAATCTAGCTAGCTTGGTCTATAAAAATATGGATACAGCACTGAGATAGCCACACAATTCAAGTCGTACAATATGGTCCTTTTGTTCTGAGTTTGATGCATCAATACTGGACACGTGTGCTGGCACTTGTTCTCCTAAGCATATTGACAATGAAAGACTCAAACCCCGCGGAGGAAACATCATCAGTTCTTCTCATCATTGAGCTGGATGGAGTCTGTTGACAATAATATACTCAAAACCTGCGGAGGAAACATCATCAGTTCTTCTTAGCATTGAGCTGGTTGGAGTATGTTGACAATGATATACCCAAAACCTGCGGAGGAAACATCATCAGTTCTTCTTAGCATTGAGCTGGTTGGAGTATGTTGACAATAATATACTCAAAACCTGCGGAGGAAACATCATCAGTTCTGAGCAGTGGGCTGAAGTCTGTTGACAATGATATACCCAAAACCTGCGGAGGAAACATCATCAACTTAAGCCTAATCCCAGCTAGTCCGTTTGTGTTGTACTGAATCGTTGCTTGCTTGCTTATGTTCGTTGGCTTGAGCTCCAACGCGAAGTCCTATATGTCAGATGAAGGCATCCTGCTGTCCAACATCACATCCAACATCATCCAAGAACTCTCCCTCGCCATCAGGCGAACCCACTCCGATTTATGAGGTACTTGTAATGTACGTCTCCAAGTCAAGGACTAGAAGTAAAAGTTTTAGTTCAACTGCTTGATGTAGGGGGTTAAACCCACTACCTCGGCATCAGCACGCGGAAGTTTAAGAGCCAGTGCTCTTACCCAGTCGGTCATGCTAACCTCCACCAGTCAATACTGATAGCTAACATACAACATATGGCTCACAGTTTAATTCAAGGAGTGTTTAAATTCTGCCCAGATCCTGTTGTTTTAATCAAACTGTAAACACATTCTCCTCAAAGTCTCAACTTTGGAGATAAGAAGGAAGCAAACACTTAAGTTAGAAGTATAAACAACAGATTTCATTTGTGAACGAAAAACGCCTGCTGTAAACTAGGTCGAGATATTGTAAGCCAGGGACAAGAACACTCACGAGATGTGGCTCGTTGGCGCAGGAGCGGTCAGCGTGGCCGAATAGATAAGAGCGTCGTTATTAAACATCCGGCGTGCTGATGACGAGGTTGCGGGTTCAAGCCCTATATCAGTCAGTTGGACTAAAATGTTGACTTCTCATCGGAGTTGGTTCGTCTGATGGCAAGGGACACTGGTAATAGGGAAGCTAGTCCACATGTAAACACCAGTCCAGTTGGCACCCTTTCAGCAGACCACCCACGGAAAGAGACCGAGCCATAAGGGATAAAACACGGTGCAATAAAATTGATCCTCTTACCGTTTAAACCATTGATTTCTGAACGAGAAGTCAACGTTTAAGTCCTACCGACCGCTATAAAGAGTGAACCTATTACCCCGCCATCAGCGCACAGGAAGTTTTATCGCGAGCACGATAAACGATTCGGCTACGGTGACCTCTGTCGAGTTAAAACAGGATAAACCTGTATCAGAATCTGAGATGTGGAGGGTGTGAACCTGTTGCTTATTTCCCTAAGCCAACTCACTGTTTGTTCTTGCTATTTAATTCATCATCCTTTCATCGCCGCTTTGAGTTCCTTCTGGTCTTGTTTGCCGTTTACGTCAATGATTTCTATGGCACCATTGTCATCCATTGCCATAAAGTTGCGTTGTGGACGCTGTCGCTGTTGCTTCAGTATTGAAAGCAACTGAATTCGCTGAAAAGCACGTGACGGGCACTGATGCAGACATGTGAACTCTTCATACATACTAGGTCACCGCATATTGAAGTGAGTTGTGCAGCTCCTTACCTCTCTTAATTTCCCGTCCACATAGTTCTCAGCAACTTTTCAAAATGGGCCTGTTCAACACGTGTGTGTATGAAGCAGAAATGTGGGTTTGTAACTTCAAGATGGCGCGTGTAAGTGAGGCTTACTAAATGCTGTGTATTATACAACACGTCTGACAGTTTACTCAGATGCGATGCACTGGCAAAATAGTGAACGTACAATTGCCTAGAACATCAACCTTGTTTTGGGGTTGATCGTAACGTCATGTGAAAGAACATACAACATTTAGTTTACTGAATAGATGCAAAAGGTGGCCTTGATTGAAAATAATAGAGAATTGGCCAAGTTGGGGTTGATTGTAACGTCATGTGAAAGAACATGCAACATTTAGTTTACTGAATATATGCAAAAGGTGGCCTTGATTGAAAATAATAGAGCATTGGCCAAGTTGAGACATTTGAAATGTAGGTCTTCATATGTGTGGGCGAGCTTCTTGGATGGAAGACAACGCGACAAATTGAGAAGTTATCGGCATAACGGCGGAATAATGGTTAGTGCTCTTGCCTGTCAAGACCATGACCAGGGTTTAATCCCTAGCAGAGACAGGATTTATCTCTCTACCAGTACTGCTATGGGATCGAACAACCTCATACAGATTACTGCCAGCAAAATGTGCATAATTTTCTGGCAATTGTTTGGGAAGGAAAGGCGGGGAGGAAGGGAAGGGACAACCCCACTTAATATGTCGTGGCCTAGATTATGTTACGGCCTAACAGTTCACACTCCGATGGTAGTATCTACAGAGTTTATTTTTGAATGACTGTGCAGTGTTTGAAAATATTGCCGATCCAAGCTTTGTATTTACCTATTATGTTGCATGAATTTTACAGACGGTGAATACAAAACTTGGACCGGCAATATTTCCAAACACTGAACAATCATTAAAAATAAACCCTATACTACGAGACTCCATCTCTCTACCTAGAGCAACACAAGATAAAAAGTGGATGGATAACATGACAAAGGGAGACATAAGATACTTTGGTCACTTCAAACGACATAACAGGAGGTCATATGGCTCGCCCTTAAACTTCCGGTGTGCTGATAACAAGGCAGCGCCATCGATCCCTGGACATGTCAACTGGACAAAAATGTTGACATCTCGTCCTTGACTTGGGAACGTAAATTACAAAAAAAAAGGTCGTAGTGGGTTCTCCTGATGGCGAGGGACACTGGTAATAGGGAAAGTTAATCGACTCACAAAAATCATTCTAGAGAACTAGAAGTAGTAACAGATGTATGGACTACGCTTGAGTTCAAAGCGAGCGAAGGCAACAAATAAATAAAACAGCGTCATAACATTCTACTGAACACAAACTCTTTGTGTGTGTATGTGCGTGCGTGCGTGCGTGTGTGCGTGTGTGTATGTGTGTGTATGTGTGAGTGCGTGCGTGTGTGTGTGTGTGTGTGTGTGCGTGCGTGTGTGTGTGTGTGCGTGCCTGCATGCGTGTGTGTATGTGTGTGTGTATGTGTGTGTGCGTGCGTGTCCGTGTGTGTGTGTGTGCGTGCCTGCATGCGGGTGTGTGTGTGTGTGTGTGCTTGCCTGCATGCGGGTGTGTGTGTGTGTGTGCGCGTGCGTGTGTGTGTGTGTGCCTGCATGCGGGTGTGTGTGTGTGTGTGTGCGTGCCTGCATGCGGGTGTGTGTGTGTGTGTGTGTGTGTGTTCCTGCATGCGGGTGTGTGTGTGTGTGTGCGTGCCTGCATGCGGGTGTGTGTGTGTGTGTGTGTGCGTGCGTGTGTGCGTGTGTGTGATTTCTTGGCAAGTTTACATTCAGTAGTTTGGCATTGCTTTCCGAACGACCGGCACTCATACCTTTGTATGGGGACCAACGCAGCACTGTATGATTAAGATGATGGCTAGCTGAATGGACAGGAAAGGCTAACAACAGAACATACTGTTTAACGCCAACAGAAGCATAGGCTTTCAATCATGCATCGCCGCCGGATCTTTTGCAGTATCCTCCAGCTCCGTCAGTGCGAGCCTTCGCCAAAATTGTACAATTCTTTCTCTAATTCTCTTCTACGTGCATTACCTCCCACCCCACCCCCTCCCCGCTTCCCCCTACTATTTCCACGCCTCTTGACCCCTTCGAACCATTGACAAAATTTAGTAAAGTGAAGTGAAGTGAAGTGAAGTAAAGTAAAGTAAAGTAAAGTAAAGTAAAGTAAAGTAAAACCCTTTACGCGCCTTAAGGCACAAGGGGCATATAGTGATCGACCTATATATTTGTATTGACCAATCGCCTCTCGGTGGGTGCTGTGGTCAGTATCGCTGCAGCCGATGTAATAAGTACTAGCCCGAAATGTTAAATAACATTTCAAAAAACAAGTAATTGTCCTCCTAACACTTGCTTTAATGTTGTTGTTGTTTTTTTATTTATAAATGGTGCTATATAAATGTTTGTGTAGACCGACTAGCACTCCCTGGATTTGTGGTCAATATCATACCGCCGCCTTTACTTCCCAGGACATGTCCTGGTACCCAGTCTAGGCTATATTGACCTGGGAGCTCAGATCAACATTCAAATACCCACCTCGATAGGGATCCAACACGTGACCACCAGGCCGCCTTGATAGCCTGCTAGCCACTGCTTTACCGAGTCCCCCATCGCCCAATGAGCCCCGATTTAATGAGAGTACTGTATTTTAATGTCCTCACAGTAAGTACTAACTTATGCAGGGAATCATGGCCATGTCGGATACTGGTCACGAAACAAGCCGGGGAAGGAACGCTCAAGGTGATGCATGCTGCAAGACCAACAGAAGTGAGCAATTAGTAACCTTTAGACCCCGCACAGAGCAAAACAAATTGAGATACCATCTTTTCAACACGGCCAAGACCGGAACTGCTGACCAAAGTAGACTTAAGGATCATTACTGAACGATGGGGGGAAAAGTTCCCATAAATGACCAACTGATAAAGCACCGTTGGCTGACATCTATTCAGATAAAGATACACGCTATAGGAATGTCATCCCCCAACGGTCAGTTTCATACGTCGGTCATTTGGACTTAAATGTGGACTTCCGGCCCAGAAAGCAATATAAACTGCTGAACATAACATTGTATTGTAAACCACAAATATAACATTGTATTGTGAACCACAAACAGCCAAAAAGGACTTTAGATATAAAATAAAAGCAATATGAACACGCCTTTGTTGAGTTTGGCGTCCGGCGTTGATAACCTATGCTCCACTGGAAGACGACACAACAGGAAACGCAAAAATTTTTACTACGTGCACATGGAAGTGGAAACTATGTTATCAGTCGTTGCTAGTAGATTTATGAATTTATAACGTATTAGTTAACTCTTAAACTACGTTTGGTCAGTATACGGAGAAGATATTTCCAAGTGTGTGACGGGATGCTAGTATTCATTGCAAGGTAACTTTCATCACACTTGTTTTGTATCGGTTGTAATTCTAAAGACAACGAATAATTTCTTAGTTGGTATATCGTCTATATGACATGTTTAGCTAGCGAATTGATGTAACCGTTAGGATATTGCGCTGACAATGACATGCACGCGATCGAGTGAGGCCTCTATGCTTTCACTCGGCGTTCACTACGGGATGGTAAGACTGGCCAGCTGTACCTTCATGCTCTCAGGCCTAAAAATGTGCATATCCCAAAACTTATACTACCCACAGGATGTTCCTTCTTCGGGGTTTGTTTTAAAATTAAATATATCTATATAGCTAAGGCGAAGAAAAGGGGAAGGGAGGGTGTGATGGAAATATTGAACGTAAGCTTCTAACAATAAACAAAAACAGACAGACAGACAGACAGACAGACAGACAGACAGACAGACGGACGGACAGACGGACGGACGGACGGACGGACAGACAGACAGACAGACAGACAGACAGACAAACAGACAGACAGACAGACAGACAGACAGACAGACAGACAGACAGACAGACAGACAGACAGACAGACAGACAGACTGACTGATCTTGCATTAAATATGGGGAAAACCCTTATATACGTTCATATTTCTGTCGCTCGATTTCTGTTACACTCTCAATGATGTCAGACTGTAAAGCTGCGTAAGTCTTTTTGCTCTTTCAGTGATCTCATCTCATCTCATCTCATCATGTTCCTCTTGTACCTTGCGGTGTCGAGGTGAAGTATAAACTTCGTGAGAGTGCCCGGTTATGGGCTTCGTATATCGACATTCCCATGGATTCTGTTATTCCCTCCGTCCAGCGTTTACGTGGTCGGCCTCTTCCTCTGTTTCCATCTGGTCTGTACGTCATTGCCTGTTGTGGCATGCTGTTGACTGGTAGCCTACTTGCATGGCCAAACCATTTGACTTGCTGCTTTCTAATAAAATCTAGAGCAGCTTTAACCCCCACTTTAGTCCTGATTTCTTCATTTCTGATCTTATCTCTTCTTGATACGTTGAGTATTCTTCTCAGGAACCTCATTTCTGTTGTTGTGATTTTTCTTTTCTCTTTTTCTGTCATTGTCCAGGTTTGGCATTGGTAGCACAGAGTTGGTAGGAAGATTGTGTTGTAAAGTGCTTTCTTAGTAGTTATTGATACATGTTTGTTCTTTAGTATTGGTGCACTTCTTAGTTTTTCTACGAGCAGTATGATGTCAGGCTCTATTGCTACCCAAGATTTTTGCACTTTCATGGACATCAGGCTGTATTGCTACCTAACATTTCTGCACTTTCAGTGATGTCACGCTAAATTGCTACCTAGGAAGAAGATGTTAACAGAAAACGACGCACATACAATGTTTTTCTGTGTTTCTGTTGTTTTTCTGACTTCCGTTATGTGTCTTTCCTCCTCTTGTATGTAACCCCACTTTAATCTTATCACCCATTGCGTTCCATGACAGCGCATACACTAAATTCTATACGTAAACTTGACAATTAAAAAAAAAAATAATAACATAAGACATGGGGAAAACTACCCTGGCAAAAAGGCAGATGGAGCCAAGGTCATTTGGCAAATTCAAAAACAGATCTGCTTCGTATTCTGGGTCCAATTTGTAGGCCAGCTTAACACGGATTGAACCCGGGGAGCGAACTGGGAACTATCGGAGTGTTGCTTCTCCAGCACCGATCCTCCCCCGGGGGATTAATAATATAACAAAGGCAGCGGAAAGGGAAAGAAGAAAACAAAAGACATAGCGGTACACGAGGAACGGACAGGTGGCCCAATCAAACGATTCTACCGTGTGGGCACATCTACAGGTCGAGGGTTGACGCAAGGTGGCACGCGACGACTATGACCCAAATATGGGCAAAGGCCTGGTTGGCTTGCTGTTATCCCACTACCTGAAGACGGGGGACAATCTTTAGTGCTGGGGAAACTGGCTGGGCCAGAGTAAAACACTTCGTGGGAGGAAAAAATAAAAAGTGGGGCAGAGGGTTGGGGGTGATTTGAAAGGGGAGTCAATGAAAAACTCTCACAAAGGTGTCGTACGGCAGGTGGGCGACAGCTGAAAACTCTAACCGAAAATTCGGGGCCAAACTCTTGTTACCTCTACCTAACCTTACCGCTTATACAAGCGGGGAAGGGTCGGGCGTGGAGCAGGTAGAACATGCCAGGCCATAAACATAAAAAGGTGAATGTTTGATTTAAGTGCGGATTGGACAAAAGGCGCGTGTCCTGTAAGTATTTTATTGATGTCCCGTGTGTTCCATGAACCGATAATTGTTCTGGATATAGAACTCCCGTGGAAAATGCTCTCTGGTACTTTCACTAACGCGGGTTGCTCTAAAACACTATTTTTGTTTCTCATTGAAATGCAATGAGTGCAGAGTTGAGTTGAATCAAGAACCGACATTACAACACTTGGGACATTCCCATACGTGTTCAATCCTCAGCTTCAACAGCCAGCTAAGAGTCCCAATACTAATAGTACCCGAAGCATTCTGATTATGTGTCCGTCTAGCCTTTCCTCGGAGTCCAGAGTGTCGGTGAGATCCCCTGGTCACTCCCTGTAGCACCATTCTCTCCATGCCGTGACCGAATGGTGCACACTCAGCCAATCTGTCCACTTGCTCGTTCCCCAGCACACCAGTTCGTCCTAGGGGAACATCCAGCAGATGCTCTCTATTTTTGATTGTTGGATTGAAGCCTGCCACTCTGTCCGAAGCATGCTTGTTTTCACCTTTCTCGTCAAACTTGATCTATAAAAACTACACGACCAATGCGTCTTAGAGCTTTAAAAGTATTCTGATTGAAATGTAATATCAAGTGCACATATTGGTGGTGCAACATCAAGGTCTGAAGATGTGGTATCACTGGGAGACAGTTACATCCGGTGCTTCCTAAGTTGTGATCAAACAAACCAGTGACAAAATGCGAGAACGACGTTTGAGAATTGCAAAGAGTATAGTGTAGAACTTGATACTTGTTTCATAAACTACAATATGGCCATCGACTGTTTCTACCATGAGGAGTAGTGGAATATCATCACAGGCATGGCATGTCCAGCATATTTGATCCACTAAACATATCAAGCAGCAGTCAGAGTAGCTGGTGAAACATTAAACTGGTTTGAGTTGCAATGTGTGGAGTTGGGGGTTAAGACACGGTTCATTTCTATGCCTGCTGAACAGAGGTCTTCGTGCTGAAGTAGTTAAGCCGCCTTATTCAGGCGCGGATGTTGTGGGTTCGATTCCGGTCTCAGTCATTCAGTTCACGAGCGCAGTTTTCTCAGTGATTTCTGGGAGTCGTCGCTGGAGCTATCGAGTTCATGCTCTGTGCCAAGCTTTCGGCAGGCCGTCCTGTTGAAAAGGACTGATCCATGTGGGATAAAACCCAGTGCAAGGAAGTCTTCTTCTTCTGCGTTCATCCGGATTTTTTTTTCGGACGTGATTGCGTTGTGCCTGTTTGCAGCAGAGCTGCGTTTTTGCGCCGTTAGGCCGACACATCCGACTTCTCCGGGCATTTGTTGACCGGGTTAACCTTCCCGGGGGCAAAGAAGTTGATTCTCTAGCTTTCAATTCTCTGTCAACCCTGCGGAACTCTATTGCAGAAAATGTAATGAGGCATGTAAAAAAATGATGAAACCTATGACAATGTTGATCCTTTCATAATTGGTGGAAATTCAATTCCAAAGTTCATATACGCAGATACAACGGTCTTTCTCTCACACAGTTCTATGGGATCAGGGCAGTTAGCCTTGTCTGCCGAAAGATACAGTCAAGATCAACATCTGTTTCTGACCTTAAGAAACTTCCACAGAAAACAAAAGAATGTATGCCAACCAAAAATTACGCTAAAAAATAGTGAAATTGGAAATGTCACAAACTTTGAAAACTTTGATACTACAATTAATAACAATATGGATGGTTCACTGAAATCAGAAGGAGACTGCTTTGAAGAAATTAAAAAGTATTAAGAGCAAATGACACAACATCGACAAACAAGTTAAAAATAATGTTTTCCCGTAGTGAATGTGAATAACGAAGACACAAACAGCAGATTGCACGATTTATTGCGTGGCATATTTCGCAACATCTCGTCAAACCAAAACTTTTAAGAGTTAAAGTTCTGAAAAGATACATCTTTCCTGTGGCAAAATTTGAATGTAGTTCTTTGATCATTTCGCAATTACTGTCATCTACTGTCTATAATACCTTGCAGTGTAGGGCAGGGAGGGTCTTGAGCCTGAGGTATTAAGGCCGCCTGGCTAGTGCAGTCGCCGCGAACTGTGCAGGTTATGATTTTCGTTTTGCCCCCGGCAGAAAATTATCCACACCCTACGGAGGGTTCGAACCCGGGTCTCCCGAAGGAAAACCCGGCGTTCTTAGCCTCTCGGCCAACCGCTAAAGACGAAAATATAGGTTTGTGAACATACATGCTACAGAAAAATTAAAAGCAATCCGTTGTTCGGGAAGAAGACAAATACTGGCATTCTAAAATTTCGCCACATCGAAACACGGACTTATAATTAAAAAAAAAATAAAAGCTGAACATTGGTTATATAAAACGTCACAATACTTTTGAAAAAAAAAAATACAGCAATAATGCGTAAGGTAAAATCTCCATTACGTCTTTAGGCGAAACAAAGGGTACCCAGGCGCCTGCGCTGGCCTTAGGCAGCAATGTAAGAATGTTGAGAATAGACTTTAAAGATCAGCACTCGTCTGTATTGAAGAAGATCTGATACTAGAGCGAATGTTTGTCCGAGATTAAAATGGATTGATGACATCAAAGACATTGTACAGACGTAAGAATGTTGAGAATATACTTTAACGACCAGCAGTCGTCTACATTGAAGAAGATCTGATGCTAGAGCGAAAGTTTGTCCGAGAATAAAATGGATTTACGACATCAAAGATATTGTACAGTCGCAAGGAATGACGCTATCCAGTGCCACTCATCGGACGCTGGAAAGTCAATTATTCCTGCCCACGACATTGGACAGCAAAAGTGGAAGTTGATGATGATGATGATGATGATGATGATGATGATGGTCGTGGTGGTGGTGGTCATGGTCGTGGTGATCGTGGTGGTGGTGGTCGTGGTCGTGGTGCTGGTGGTGTTGATGACGGTGATGGTGATGGTGATGATGATTGTGATGATGATGATGATGATGGTTGTGGTGGTAATAGTGGTGGTAGAGGTGGTGGTGATGATAATGATGATGATGGTGATGATGATGATGATGATGGTGGTGGTGGTGGTAATGATGATGATGATGATGATGATGATGATGATGATGATGATGATGATGATGATGATGATGATGTCATGGGCAGAGAAGAAAACAAAACATCTGAGTTACTTAAAGCTGCACATGGTGTACACTACATGGAAAAGACACCTAAAATGTTAGAGGGATATCAGCAGTAGAGACAGAAGGCATAATCTAGACTTGTGAGGTATGAAAATCTTTGGACAAAAGTTAGTTGCATATCCTTTACATGACGTAGCAGTCAACCCCAGCATTTTATGGCTGTTTGGGGTTTCTTTGTTAAATTTACGTTCAGTAGTTTGCATTTGCTGTCTGAACGACCGGCACTCATACCGGTGAATGAAAACCTTCGCAAGGCGATCTGCTGCCAAACCGCCCGCAGCTGTTTTTCCTACGTGGTATGTGGGACAACGAATTGCGTTCGTAACTCCTTTACCACTGCGCCGGATATCTTGGAAAATGTGAGGCAAAGGCGCACAAGAAGACTGATTAAAGGGTATGCGGAAAGCTTACAGCAGCTGTGAGACAAATATTTTTAATGACTATGCAGTGTTTGAAAATATTGCCGGTCCAAGTTTTGTATTTACTCTCTTAACATTCATGCAACATAATAGGTAAATACAAAACTTGGACTGGCAATATTTTCCAACTCTGCAGTCTTTAACAATACACCCTGGTATCAACGTATGCAAAACCAGCGTCATAAAACTTTCAGACTTTAACAAATTTTTAAATTAGGGCTCGCGGTTCCCTCAGGGGCCAGAGCTGCCCCATTAGCTCTCCACATCCTCTGTGTGTCTTCAGATGACAGATAGATTTACAGAGTCATGATCGCCGACGTCTGTCCCAGGCCAGGCACCTGTAGAAGAAGAAGCATTCCGGGGTTACCTTTACCATTTCTAAAATTATCAATGCCTGTTTTCTAATCTGTCGTCGTCTGTAGCTTAGAGGTAACGAAGGGATGCTCCGTGGCGAAGTGGTCATGCCGTCTGCCTCGGGCTCGAAAGGTTGTGGGTTCGATTCCGGGCTACATCTTTCGGTTAACGAGTGCATTTTTCTAGGAAATTCCTGGGGGTTTTCGCCGCAACTACGGAGTTTGTGTTTTGTAATATGCTTTCGACAGGTCTTTCCTGCGGAAAGAGACCGAGTCATATGGGATAAAACCCGGGGCAATGAAGCCGATCCTCTCAACTTTTAAGATTTTTTAAAGAGGTAACGAACGCAGTGTCACAATCCCGACATCCCGGATGTGAAGTCACCCGCAGGCGATTTGGAAGCAGATCGCTTTGCGTTGATGTTTTACAACAGTATGAGTGTCGGTCGTTCAGAAAGCAATACCAAACTCCTATATCTAAAACTACCTAGAAAATCATCATCATCATCAACTGTCATGCCGGCTCTCGTAGGCGTTCATGTCTCTCTACATATCTCGGTCTTTGGTGTTCTGGGTCAACTCTGCTGCTGATATCTCTCAATGCCACTGTCTCAATCCATCCATTCTCTTGGTGGGCCTCTGCCTCTCTTCCCCTCGATCCTTCCAGTGATCACGATGTTCTCCATTGCCTCTCTTCTCATCACAGACCAAGGAAAGCTGTTTGTCTCTTTCTTATTGTTGTATATAATGTTCTTGCTTCATTAACCTCTTTCAGGCAATCGTCGTTGGTTACTCTGGCAGTCCAGGGAACTCGCAACCTATAACATGAAAGCATCAAATAAATGCTGGGATTGATTGTGACGCTCTGAAAAGGACATGCAACTACATATTTTCTTTAAATTTTCTAATTTGAATATTACTTACTATCCGAACTGAACTGTGCCGCGGGGCAGAATATTTTGACATTTAAGACGGCGAAATTGCGCTCACAAATGATAATATTATTGTCAACTGTTTTGAGGAGCCGCTTGTATTTACAAACATAACCTCGGTAAAAACACGTACTTCTGTAAGAAGCTGATGACCTGCAAAAGATAAGATTGCTTTAAGCCAGAGATTTTACATAAAATAAGAGCTCCATTTCTGCGGAAGGCAAAATCTCCATGACGTGTAATCCCATTCTCGTCTTTGAGCGAAACAAAGGGTGTCGAGGCGCCTTGGCTGACCTCAGCCATGCACTATTTCTCTGATGATGTGTGCATTTGCTAAGAAGGGCAAACACCTGCTGAGCATTGCATTTAAGCAGCCGAACCACTGAAATAATCTTGGAGCGAACCGCTGATTTAGCTGAAAATATGAAAGCTGTAAGAAGTTGGAACTTTTAAAAATTATATTTGTAATTTTGGGCGGGGGAATGGTTCAAGGTTGAAGATAATTGTTGAATAGAATGGGCGCTTTAGGTTTGTGTATACTTTTTAAGTTGAGTGAGATGAGAGAGGGGATGAGGAAGGGTAGGAGATTCCTTAGGGTGGGTGTGTGATTTAGGGGGAGGTGGGATGTTGGCAGAGTTGACGCAAGCTTAAGTGTCCCCTTATTTAAAGGCGCCGCATCCAATCACTGTGTCGATCCGCTCACCTGGTGTGCATAAAATACCTTTTCCCTTAACAGTCATACATAATGATCATAGTGTGTTATCACTTGTGGAATATCTTTTCCATTTCCGTTTCTGGTATGATAATGAGGTCATGGATAGCTACTTCGGAGACGATTCGGTCTTGTAAATGGAGATCGCCGCTGACGTGTTGACAATACTTGGAGTTGCATCACGTGGTTCCTAAACATGTAAGCAAGACTGTATCTTTGGTGGCAATAAAGTAATATCGGTAGCGGATTGGTAGTTTTATTAACGTACTGTTACATGACTGTGTTACTGTTAGTGACTTGAATCAGCTAGTTCGTGAGTGAATTTTTCCTTAGAGAAGTGTACAGGAATGTTCTTTGAGCTTTATAGACCCAGTAGTTACATTCTTCTCTTCTCTTCTCTTCTCTTCTCTTCTCTTCTCTTCTCTTCTCTTCTCCTCTCCTCTCTTCTCTTCTCTTCCCTTCTCCTCTCCTCTCCTCTCTTCTCTTCTCTTCTCTTCCCTTCTCATCTCCTCTATTCTCTTCTCTTCTCTTCTCTTCTCTTCTCTTCTCTTCTCTTCTCTTCTCTTCTCTTCTTTTCTCTTCTCTTCTCTTCCCTTCTCCTCTCCTCTCTTCTCTTCTTTTCTCTTCTCTTCCCTTCTCCTCTCCTCTCCTCTCTTCTCTTCTTTTCTCTTCTCCTCCCCTTCCCTCTCTTCTTCTTCTTCTTCTTCTTCTTCTTCTTCTTCTTCTTCTTCTTCTTCTTCTTCTTCTTCTTCTTCTTCTTCTTCTTCTTCTTCTTCTTTAGGGTCAGTGTGTCCTCCGTCGGCATAGATTTGTGCAATGTTTGCTTCCTCTAGACAGATTCCATCTTCTTCTTCTTCTTCTTCTTCTTCTTCTTCTTCTTCTTCTTCTTCTTCTTCTTCTTCTTCTTCTTCTTCGTTCATCCGGAGTTTTTTTCCGGATGTGATTGCGTTGTGCCTGTTTACAGCAGAGCTGCGTTCTTGCGCCGTTAGGCCGACACATCCGACTTCTGCGGGCATTTGTTGACCGGGTTAACCTTCCCGGGGAGATTCCATCTAAAGTCTTGGACTTTATCTACCCCTGGGCAGGTTCTCTGGTAAACATGTTTACGAGGGTGCGGCCTTACTACCGACTGTTTGCGATTTACATATACTGTTAGCTTTCCCTATTAACAGTGTCCCCCGCCATCAGGCGAACTCACTCATACTTAAGTGGTACTTTTAATTTAAGTCCCCAAGTCAAGGACGAGAAGTTAGCATTTTAGTACAGCTGATCGGTGTATTTCAACTGACCGTGTAGTCCAATTGTCCGGTGTAGTCCAATTGTCCAGTGTTGTCCAATTGTCCGGTGTAATCCAACTGACCAGTGTAATCCAACTGACCGGTGTAATCCAACTGACCGGTGTAATCCAATTGACCGGTGTAATCCAATTGGCCGGTGTAATGCAATTGACCTATGTAGTCCAACTGACGGGTGTAGTCCAATTGACCGGTGTAATCCAATTGACCGGTGTAATACAACTGACCTATGTAGTCCAACTGACGGGTGTAGTCCAACTGACCGGTGTAATCCAGCGGGATTTTGGAAACACTCCTATCTCTACGTTGAGATCGAACCCAGTACCTTCAGAGCCTGAGGGGACGACATGACCGCTCAGCCCCTCCCAGGAGTTGCATACAGATACACATGACGACATCATCCCCCAGCTCCTCTTAGGAGTTGCATACAGATATCCATTAACTTTCAGCTCCTCCCAGGAGTTTCATACAGTTACCTTTGAACTCACAGCTCTTCCCAGGAGTTGCATACAGTTACCCATGACGACATCATCCCTCAGCTCCTCCCAGGAGTTGCGTGCAGATACCCATCTCAATGTACATTATATTATGTGTTTATGTCTAAACTGTGGCGAAGGGGTTATAAATGCAATTCGTAATCCAGCATACCTCGTTCGAAACACAGCTGCGGGTGATTTGGAAGTAGACTGCCTTGCGTTGATTTCCATACAATCATATGCGTGTCGGTCGTTCAGAAAACAATGGGATGCTGCCGAACGTAATATTGCCCAGGAATCACGAACAGCCAAAAATGTTGAGGTTTACTGCAATATCCAGTAAAGTCAAGAATATGCAAATAACTAACTGAATCTATTAATTCAGAAAACTTTTGCAAAAGTCCCAGCATCTCCCAGCACACATCAGAATGTAGTCATGTTATGCACAGCCTGAATCCCGTGGAAATCATTAACATTAGTGACATGGCGTTCATCGCCAACTACCGTCCAATCCTTGTCCACTGAAATCTCCTCTAGAATGTAGGAGTCCCGTCACAGTTATGAACTTTCCAGTCAATCAGTGCGTTAGGTTTGTTATTCCCACGAGTATTTGTGCAAGTTTAGCAAGGTTTGTTTGTTTCATAATAATGAAACTCTACGTGTGTCAAGGTTAGCCTCGTAATGAAAGTGTGTCTATACTGAATTGTTTTGAGCGGTGTACATTGTGTCATTACGACTTTATTTCATATTGAGATTCAAACCTGTTCATCATATTGATGAGCACGCGAGTGTCACGACGGTAAGTGAGATAGTTGATTTAACAACACTTTAATCATGGTTAAAATTGTATGGCCTGTCCTTTGCGGACGTCGCAATTAACCCCAGTATTTATTGGCCGTTTGTGATTTACTAAGACAGTTTACGTTCAGTGACTTACCATTGTTGTCGCAAAAGCCAACGCTCATTCTATCGAAATCAACTCAACAGCGATCTGCTCCTAAATCGCCTGCGGCTGATTTCGAACCCTCGACCCCGTATGTCGGGGAAATGTGAATCTGCGTCCACTAACCCCTGAGCCAGTTGTGTCGTGGGTACCGTTATTTAACTCTTAACAGACGAATGGCTTGTAGTTGTAGTAATAATTCCAAGCGTGCCGAATGGGTTACGGACGCAGTTCGTAATCCCGCATACCGCGTTCGAAACACAGCTGTGGGCGATTTGGCAGCAGGCTGCCTTACGTTTATTTTTTATGAAATGGTATGAGTGCCGATCGTTCAGAAAGCAATGGCAAAGTACTGAACGTAAACTTGCCCATAAATCACGAACAGACAAAAAAAAAAAAAAAAAAAAAAAAACGCTGGGGTTGACTGCTACATCCTATAAAGGATATGCAACTAACTTTAAAAACAAAATAACGTGGGCAGTATGTCTCAGGCAATCAATGGCAAACTACTGAACGTAAACTTGCCAAGACATCAACACCAGCTGTAAAATGCTGGTGATGACAGCGATGTCCTGTAAAATAGAATATCCACCCAAAAAAAAAAAAAAGTCTCAGGCCGCGTGATTCAGTTTCCAATACGCCTATACATATCATCTATCTGTTGCCTAAAGGGTTTTTGTTGCTGCTGATGTTGCTCATAACTGCTTCTGCCGAACTTATTTCTTGTTAGATGCCAGGTTAAAAACGAAACCTCTTCTATTCTTTAGCTACAGTTTCACTGTGTTCTGTAGCGCTGATGTTTGACAATATGTTTGTTATGTTTGCAGGGACTAGCACTACTTTGTTATTGTCTTTCCGTACGTACGACCTGGCCAGGAAAACGTTTTACAACTTTGTGGGTACTCTTCCGTGAAATCGAATAAATATTAAAACAGTAATAACAACATTCAAGGTACCATGTCTCACTTAACTCTTCCGTTCATGTATCACTCACTGGCACCTTGCCGTCTTGACAGACGATAGTTTGTTACATTTAGCTTAAAGAAAAAGCCATAATAACCACAGCCAGAACATGAATAAAGTTATATCTCTCCATAATAGAGACCTTGGAATGAATTGTAGAGACCATGTGTTGCTCATTTATCACGATCCCTCTTTCGGCCTGCCTAGTTTACCCCAGAGGAAAGGTAACAATGCATCTGGAACACATCATGTTGCAGAAGCTGCTGGAACAGCAAAGCGATGCTTTAACTGTCCGCCTGTCGGAGCTTTGATCCTAGACCAGTTGCCGACCTTAGGGTCTGGTCTGTCCTGCCATGACATTTAGTCTTAGGTTGCATTTCCTTGCACCGTGTATAGGATTTATTTGTTCATTATGTAATGAATTAAAATGTATTTTTAAATCCCGAGAACAAACAATAAAAACAAAAGCATACAATACCAAAGATCAAATTCTCTTAAAGGATATTGGGCTGTGTCAGATATAGTTCTATTAATAAAATTAAACGGAAGACATTTTAAAATAGTCATTCAAGTATGTGCTCCAACAAGTGAATGCAGTGAAGAAAGTATTGAGGAATTTTGTAATGACATGGAGTCTGCTTTAAATAACTGTAAAAAAAAAAAAAAAATAGGAAATAAATATTATAATGGCTGATTTCAACGCAAAAGTAGGAAATCAAGGCGATGGATGCAGTGTAGGCAACCATGGTTTTGAGAGAGCGAAACGAAAGAAGATACAGATTTGTCTAATGGGCAAAAGAACAAGAAATGTTTGTAGGAAACACCTGGTTTAAACAGCATCCTAGAAGATTATGGACGTGGAGGAGTCCAGACAGCAGGATTAAAAACCAGATAGATTACATCCTGATTAGCAGAAGGTTTCGAAATGCGTTAACCGTCGCAAAAACAGTCCCAAATGCAGACTGTTACAGTGATCACAGATTAATTACAGGCACATTAAGGGCAAAGTTAAAGAAAGTCAGGTATACAACAGGAAACCGGAAATATGACTTGTGCAAATTGAAACTGACACAGACTTACAAGATAATTTTAACCTAGAAGTAAAGAACACATTTGATATTTTGTCTGATCTAGAGATCCTATTTCAAGATGTAGATGATCAATGGGAAATATTGAAGAATTCAATCAGTTGTGTTGCAGAAAAAAACTATTCCAAAATGAAAGAAAATGGATCGTAAGACATGGATGACTGGAGAACGTTTACAACTAATGGAAACAAGAAGACAGAACAAAAATAATCCTGCCGAACATGAAGAAATTCACAGAAAAGTAAGAATATTAAGTAAGGAGGAAAAAGAAGCATGGCTTGAGAAAAACTGCATATAATGTTAAAAACAACACAACAGTAAAAGTACGAAACTAATGCACAAAAGAATTTCGGAGCTTACTAATCAAACAATACACACATCAAAAGGCTGCCTAAAGACAAAAGATGGAAAAATCATAATAGAAAAAAGATCAGATTTTACATGTATGGTCAGATTATGTGAAAAACATTTATGATGATAACAGAGAAGAACAGTATAATATTCAAAATAATAATGAAGAACCATCAATTTTGAAGATGGAGGTTCAGAATGCTCTTAACCATATGAAATCTGGCAAGACCCCCGGTTCAGACAGCATAACAACAGAAATGATTAATGCTTTAGAAGAATATGGAATAGATAAAGTTACCAGATTGCTGAATACAATATATGATAGTGGAAATATATCTCATGAATTATGTAACTTTGAATTTATTGCAATCCCAAATATGAGAAGAACAACGTGGGTTTGTAGAAGGCAAGGGTACAGTAAATGTTGTGTATATAATGAGAACAGTAATTGAACGTTCTATAGAAGTAAACAAAGATCTGCACCTTTGCTTTATTGACTACACAAAGGCTTTCGATAAAATGAGATATGTCGACATGATAAGGATGCTTGAAGATCTACAAACTGATGGAAAAGACCTTAGACTTGTAAAAAGAAACATATATTGGAAACAACAAGCTGCCATAAGATTTGATAATGAAGTAGGTCAATATCAGCCTATTAAGAGAGGTGTGAAACAAGGATGTGTAATGTCTCAAGATCTTTTTTTCCTGTACGGTAAAAATATTTTCAGAAATATAGAAGATATGGAAGGAATCAACATTGGGGGAATAATGCATCACTAACATTAGATATGCAGATGATACAGCCTTGATTGCAGACAATGAACAGAACCTGCAACATTTAGAGATGCCGTTGTGGCACACAGAGAGAAACTATGGATATAATTGAATTGTAAAAAGACACAGATTATGGTCGTCACTAGGAAGAAGGAAATACCACAATGTAATATACAAATAAATGGACATATTCTTAAACAAATGAATCGGTACAGTTATCTCGGAACAGTCATAACATCTGATGGGAGATGCCTGGAAGAAATTAGAACAAGACTTGCCAATGCGAAGGTAGCCTTTTGCAAGATGAAAACCATTTTGACCAATAAAAAGATCAATTGAAACGAGAAAAAGAATGTTGAAGTGCTACATAGAACCTATACTTTTGTATGACTGTGAAGCGTGGACAATGAGCAGACAAGCTGAAAAACATCTGATGGCTGTGGAGATGTAGTTTCCGCTGACAATTCAAAGAATACCATGGACAGACAGATAAACCAATGAACATGTCCTTGAAGATACAAATGAAGATCGTAAACTGATTAGAGACATTGGACGTAGACCATTGGTTCTCAATCTTTCTTGGCCCATGCATCCCTTCACCATATGTTTAGAATGCCATTCCCCCCTTTCGTATTTCCTCCCTACAAATCCCCCACTTACGTAAAAATTGAAGCTAAATTTAAAAACACATACTAGATCAAATCTAGACGTCTACATAATACGTGATTTGCGGGTCTACTTACGTTATAAAACGAATTTCAGAAGGGCGAGAAGTACAGAACCGTATAGAGGCAAAAACAATATCAAGTAATCGATTCTAGTATTAATGCGATCTTGAAATAATCTTAATCCTCCCCCCCCCCCAGAAACCCTAAAATTCCCCCCCCCCCCCAAGGGAAAATTCCCCACCGGTTGAGATGAGAACCACTGACGTAGACAGACAAAATATTTTGAGCATGTTATAAGAACAAATAAGCCGGCTCCGTGGCCGAGGAGTTAGCAGCTTTCTCCGCTAACCCCGAATACTCTCGTCACGTGACGCGACGAGAATTAGCAGTGGTTCGAATCGCAAAAGTGACTTATGAGAGTATGGAGCCGGTCGCTCAGAAAGTCGTGGCGTGCTGATGAGCGTAATCTAGCCTAGAAATCAACATACAGCTGAAAGATGCTGGTGTTGACCGCAATATCCTGAAACAGGATGGAAACGCGGGAAAAAAAAAATAAGAACAAATGAATTGGAGAACTTGGTGACAACTTTCAAGATCGAAGGGAAGAGACCAAAGGGAAGAGCGAGAAATAAATACCTGGATGGCTTGGCCATATGGCATTGCCGAGACAGAAACACGGAGCTGATCCACGACTCTGGTGATCGAGTGAGATGGCAAAACATGACCACCCACGCTTCTCAGCATGGCACATGATGGGTGGATGGATGTAATACCAACTAGAGTTTCAGTCCACATAAACAAAATGCAGGGAGAAATTCGTGAACATAGTATAATAAAATATGAAATATCAAGACAAATATTCATGAAATCAGTAAATATAAAGCACAACACGGATGTCCGGAGTTCGGATCGCCAGTACATTTGTCAAGAACAAATCATATAAGAATACATAGATATAAGAAGGAGAATTTGAAAATAAAACATAATAAATGTAGTAGTACTATTTATAACACTACTACAGTAGTCAGGATGTTGCATCCGTCGGTGTAACAGAATTATGTGTGTGTGTGTGTGTGTGCGTGCTGCGTGCGTGTGTGTTCGTGCGTGTGTGCATGCGTGTGTTTTTTAAATTGATTGTATCAACTTTATAACTTGATCATTATGCATTTAATGTCACGGCCTTGTTATTTATTCTCATTAAAAACCGTCTCACGTAGCGTCTGATTCCATCTCTTTTGTCACAGACATCTATCTTAATGCATCTCGTCTTAATAAATTTAACGACTTGTCCTACAGAATTGTTACTTAAGCTCCCGCTGTCTCCACCAGTGATTATCTTAACGTCTTCTGATACAATTTATTACTTTGCAGTAACAACTCCCAGGGAACTAAATAAAGAAGAGCGTGTGATTTATGCCGGAGGGGGGAAGGGGGCTCGCGGTAGCCTAATCATTATACATTTGCCTGCCGGCCCGGTAGTCTTGAGGTTCGAATCGGTATTGAGGCGGGTTTTCAAACGCTCCTGTCTAGATTCAGCCCACAACTAGTACAAGGAAATGTCATGGGAAGGTAAGGAGGCCGATGTGATATTGACCATAGGAGTGATGACGTGGCTATACAAAAATGGATCTAGCACCGTAAGGAATGTACAAGAGTAATTTTACTGATGGGGTTTATTCTCTAACCAATGACAGGTCAATGACCTCTTCTCCCGCCGTGAGACGATATGGGTATCCCCATATATCTAGGCAATCGGTGCTCGATGGGTGATCTGGTCCGTATTGCGCTGGTGACCTTTACTTCCCAGATAATTTATGGTACCCATTTTAGGCAGGGATGGCCTGGGAAACCAGGTCAATGTAAAAAAAAAATTAAAAAAAACAAACATCCCAGACCTCGAAGCTGATTGGATCATGTGACCACTGGACTGGCAATAGAGCGTGCTAGTCTTGTCTGAGCTGCTATCTATGGAAACTGTTAACTCTTTAAATATTGAGCACAACCCAGTACTGGCAACGCCGATCGTATTCTGGTATGAACCTAAGGCCTATCCACGTCAATATGGAAGCACTATACTCGAGTTTCGCCCTCGTTTGAGCTCGTCAGTAGTGCATATCCCTGACCGGATCCGGAAACAAGCCCCGGATCACTGACGTGTGAAGCGGGTGTGTAACCACGCGGCACACGTTGGACACACAGCCAAATTATCATAACAGAACATCACAACGTCACCCATCGTGTTAACTCTTTGCTCGTTAAATTCTCGGGACTTATGTTCTGTTTTTCCAACGATAAAGCCTCGTGGCACTCTGAAGTACTGGAGAGTATGAAACAATTTATGATCTCAAGAGCGAAAGAAGGAAGAAGTTATTATCTCAGCTCGGTGTAGGAAAACTTCCAGCTGAGTCTCCCGGCTCTAACGGTTGGATATGGGAACGGAGAGAGAGTATGCACACAAATAGGATTAACCATAGAGCTGAGCAGAGCAGTAACCCGTTTGTCGTGATGAAATTGCAGATGTCACGAAACGCGTGCGATTGTAGAAGTCAAATGGAAACTGCGACATTGATTTTCCAAGAATAAGATTATGCGGAGATCACAAATCAGGAATCGAGCAGTAACAACTCATCAACTTCGTATCAGGAAAGAAAGACAACCTTCCATCTCGGTAGACAACAAAATGTAAGAAGCCTTAGAACAGTGGTTCTCAACCTTTTTTGGCCCGTGCCCCTCTTCACCATATTTTCAGAACATCATCCCCCCCCCCTTTCATATTTCCTATCTAAAAATCCCCCCACCCCTATACAGTATACTTAAAAATGGAAGGTAAATTTAATAGCATATATTAAAACAAGTCTAGACATCCGCATAAAACATGATTTGTGGGTCTACTTACTTTATAAAATGAAATTTAGAAGGATAAGACGTACATAACTGTAAAGTATGATGGGAAAAACAATATCAAGTAATCGGTTTTTGTATTAATGCGATCTTGAAATGGTCTTCATTCCCCCCCCCCCCACCCCCCGGAAACATTAAAATTCCCCCCTGGGGGGGGGGGGAATTCCCCACCGGTTGAGAACCACTGCCTTAGAAGATAATAAATATTAAATAAGCTTTGGAAGGAGCCTGTATGAGAGAGTTATGAAGGCGCAAGGCAAACATTGTTGGAGACTCATAACAACCTACTATCAATGCGAACATGGCACTCGTCGATGACTGTATTTTTATTCTTTGTTTATTGGTTTGGTTTTAACGTGTTCACTCGCTTTGAACTCAAGCGCAGTCCACCCATGTGCAACTATTTCAAGTGTACTGAGCCGATATATTGCGTGTGGACTAGCATACCCTATTACCAGTGTCCCGCGCCATCAGGCGAATACACTCCGACATCTGAGGTAATCGCTGATTGTAATGATGATGGTAATGATGGTAAAGATGGTGATGATGATGCAGATGATTATGATGGTGATGAAGATTATGAGGAGGATTGTCTGTATATATATAATCGTCAACATAAGAATTTTAGAAAAGCTTAGGTGGGGCATAGCACAAAAAAGGTTGGGAAACACTGTCCTACAGTATCCTAACTGATTAAGTTCCATAGGGTGATTAACCGTCTTAAGCGACTTCCCGTATATCGTCGAAATGTTGTCATTGCATTATAATGCAATATGTCTGCTGCCATATTAACAACTTTTAAATCATAACTGTGAAACACCCCTACTTCCCATTTTTCGTCTTTCGATTTCAATTATACCATTACCCCTATCCCGTTCAACCTCAAAGAGAATTTATATTAGGGTCCATCCCTGGCTCAGATTAATAATCCCGTGATTGAGCCAGCCACAAAGAGTGGCTGGCCACGGTTTTAATCTCACATGATATTAATTGGAAGGTGATTGTTGTCCATAGGGGGTAATAGCTGAGATGATCGTCTGTCATTTGTGTTTGGTCCAAACCCTTTTGTTTGACACACAATCTTTTTAAAAAAATACGTTAGCTGCATATAATTTTAGGACGTGGTAGTCAACCCCAGCGTTTTTTAAAGCTGTTTGTGATTTCTTGGCAAGTTTACAATTAGCAGTTTACCATTGCTTTCTGAACGACCGGCGCTCATACCTTTGTATGGGAACCAACGCAAGGCGGTCTGCTGCCAAATCGTACACAGCCTGTGTTTCGAATGTGGTATGCAGGATTACGAATTGCATTCGTAACTCCTTCGCGCAGTACGCTGTACGGGGTACTTAAACACTGTAAAATGCTATTCACTGACATAATTGACATGTGCATTCGCGGTAAGAGTGAGCGATCATGATTCATCATCTCTCACGACCACCAGTCTCTCGGATCACATCTGTGTTTATAACCCGACTTTGTCATGTGGAAATACCATCCAGGTATTTCTATTTTTTCCCATCAAGTTTACCACTTGACAATATTTTCAAGTTTATCTCATCTCGCAACATATCCAAACTGAATTGAGAAATTAGGAGTAGACAGTCTAAATAATTGTCAAAATTTATTGGAAATTAAGGAAGTAAAGATGGCGAAGGTGAAAACCAACTCATTATATAGTCACCTAATATATATTTACGCCTCTACTGTTGTATCTGCCTTTTCCATTTTACAACTTCTTCAGTTTTAAGTGTGATCAGAGCACAGAGCTTAGAAAATTCTCCAAGAGCTATTGGTATCTAATGATATCACACGGCTCCCGATTTCTTAGGTAGTGCAATCCGATACCTAGCCATCTGGGATAAGAGCGAAAAACTAGAGGTCCCGTGCTCAAGTTGTACACGTTGAAAAACTTCCGACAGTTGGAAATAGCAGAGAGTAGGCTATAAGGCCCCTACTCTGACAAAAGCTTAATAAGAAGACCTATCCATGGATAGACAGTGACCGTTATCTTGGTGGAATGTGTTTCGAGAAAGCTAACGTTATATAACGTGCATGCCGAAGTCGGAGACACTGAGCTTTGAGGTGCATAACTAGGTGTGATAGGCTCCACTCGATAGAGGCACATAGTAGCAGAAGTATAAGACAGTTATGTCATCTCGTTCTGTCCTTCAGTTTTATTGTTTTAGATAACTGCCGCTGACCGAAAGAGTAATATATATATATAGGGGTCAGGTCTTAGTCAGATATGACTGAGCTACCGTATGACAGTAGACGGTACTACCTGCTTTCTGTCAGCGCCGAATGTTGGGCGGCGCTTACCAAATCCGACACCCCACATTGTGCCAACGGCTTCGGGCGGAAGAGCGCAATTGGGAGGGTACTAGCCTTATCCTGGTGCGAGGAAATGCAACCCAAAGACAAAATAAGTCATGGCAGGGCAGACCAGGCCCTAAGCCTTGGTTGGCAGCTGGTCTAGGATCGAAGCTCCGACAGGCGGACAGTTAGAGCATTGCTTTGCTGATCCGGCAGCTTCTGCAGCTTGTCTTGTTCCAGATTATAGGTGTCAACTTTCCTCTGGAGTGAACCAGGCAGGCCGAGAGAGGGATCATGCTGCATGGGCAACACATGGTTTCTTTATTTTAGCCCAGGCTTTGTGCTATGGAGAGGCAATAACTCCATCCCTGGCATCTGGCAAGGCTCCAGGTAAGGATGGGATTCCAATAGAGGTGATCAGGAGTGGGCAAGACACACTCGCTCTACAGATCCACCAGCTAATAGAGCTATGCTGGCGAGAAGGACAAGTCCCACGGGATTTCAAAGATTCAAACATCATAACGCTGTACAAGAACAAGGGAGATCGGAGCGACTGTAACAACTATAGGGGTATCTCACTTCTGTGTATTGTTGGGAAAGTATTTGCCAGAATTGTCCTGCACAGACTTCAAGTCCTGGGAGATCAAGTCTACCCCGAATCACAGTGTGGCTTCCGTCAGAACCGGTCTACCATTGATATGATATTCTCATTGCGACAGATGCAAGAAAAATGCCGGGAACAAAATCAGCCACTGTTTATTGCCTTCATCGACCTCACAAAAGCATTCGATTTGGTCAGTCGTGAGGGTCTGTTCAAAGCACTAAAGAAGATTGGCTGCCCACCAACTCTTCTGTCCATTGTGGAATCGTTCCACACAGGCATGAAGGGTATAATCAAGTTTGATGGCTCAACTTCAGAAGAGTTTGAAATCAAGAGTGGAGTTAAGCAAGGCTGTGTGCTAGCCCCCACCCTCTTTGGGATATACTTTTCACTTCTACTGAAATATGCCTTTCGTGATCAGGATGATGGTATATACATTCACTCACGCTCAGATGGTGGCCTCTATAATGCTCAGAGATTGAAGGCCAAGACCAAAATTAGGAGGGTACTAATCAGAGAGTTGCTTTTTGCGGATGATGCTGCGATTACGACCCAATTGAGGAAGAATTACAACATCTACTATCTGCATTCTCCAATGCTTGTTCTGAATTTGGTTTAACAATTAACAAAAAGAAGACACAGATTATGTCACAATGTGCACATGATGTACCATCAATCTTTATTGACGACGCCGAACTGGAGATAGTAGACCATTTTACATATCTAGGATCAGAGGTAAATAGCAAATTATCCCTCGATCAGGAAATCAACATCAGGATTGGCAAGGCAGCAACAACAATGAACATGTTAGCAAAAAGAGTCTGGGAGAACAGGAAGCTTACTGCCAAAACAAAAGTCCTCGTCTACCAAGCCTGTGTCCTTAGTACTCTTCTTTATGGCAGTGAAACCTGGACAACTTACTCACGCAAAGAGAAACGTTTAAACAGCTTTCATATGCGGTGTCTGCGAAGAATTCTTGGTATTAAGTGGCAAGACAAAATCACAAATACTGAAGTATTGGAAAGATCAGGTTGTGTGACGGTGTATTCCATGCTCAGTCTTCGTAGACTTAGATGGATAGGACACGTTAGGAGGATGGATGATGGTAGAATACCAAAGGACATCTTTTTTGGTGAATTACAGACGGGTAGGAGATCTCAGGGTCGGCCTCTACTACGATACAAAGATGTGTGTAAGCGGGACATGATTGATACAGGCATTGATAATGCACATTGGGAGCAAGTCGCCGCTGAACGTGTTGCATGGAGGGCAAATATCAGAAATGGAATAAAGTCAAAGAAGAAAATTATTGCAGAAAAGTCACACACCAAGCGTTTGAGACGTAAGATGGTGCATGATGGTGGAAATGACCACGTGTTCACATGCACCCACTGTGAACGGACATTTACAGCACAAATTGGCCTTATCAGTCACACTCGCTACCGCCATAGTTAAAAGTTATTATGCCTTTTTAAAGCACAAACTATCGTCTGTCAAGACGGCAAGGTGCCAATGATGAATGATGGAATGATATATATATATATATATATATATATATATATATATATATATATATATATATATATATATATATATATATATATATATATATATATATATATATATCATTTGAGTCATCGTCAACTTCTTGCACTTCTGCCGTCAAACGTTGTGGGGGAGGAATAGTTGACGTTCCTGTACCAGATATATTTAACATAATTTGATAATACCTTTGTGAACCTACCCTTAATGTTTGGCCATGGGGGTGTCTATATATGTTATTATTTTTTTTTGTTGCGCTCGCTGACTTTTAACTCAAGCGTAGTCCATACCACTATTTATAGTAGTGATGCACTGAATTTTGCGCGTGGGTTAAATTTCCCTATTAACACAGTGCCCCTCGCCATCAGGTGAAATCACTCCGACTTCAGACGTACTTGTAATTTACGTCCCCAAGTTAAGGACGACATTTCAACATTTTAGTCCAGCTGTCCGGTGTAGGGGTTGAACCGCTTACTTCGGCATCAGCATCAGCACGCACACCGGATGTTTAAGAACACGCGTTCATTCCCATTCGGCCGTGCTGACCTGCGTCTGTATATGTGATACTAGCGTCAGCGTACACAGTTCGTGCAAGGGAGATTAGTGTCTGTTGTGAAGTAACTTCGGGAGCATTTACGTGATAATTATTCTTGGGTTACTCCCCTTAGTTTGTTTCTGCACTGTTTCTGGAAATATTCTTCGTTGCAACTATCGTCTAGGTCTTCTTCGCGTGTGGTAGGAATGTTACACTTGTTTGATAACATTCTGTTGGTGTTAATGCAGTTGTCCATGGCTTGGTTTCTGAGGCGAATTCTGCGAATACCTTGGACTGCAAAAAAATAAATAACGATTGTTTGAAAGAGACTAATTAGTTAGTTATCTGTCTGAGTATCAACCTTACACTCCCGACATGTCCATTGGTGCTCAGATCCCCCCCCCCCCCCCTTTCCAACATTTGCATCAGAGTTCAGCGGCTAATAATGCTAGTTCTGTGTTAGTTGACGAGACCCCTCATTCTCCCTATGTGCTTGTCGTGTCAGTTCTTACTCCAGTCTCTCACGCTAGAGAATGATCTGGATTCATTGGCCTCAAAGTCCTCCTCTCTACATATCTCTCTTAGGGCATTAATATCGTCGACAATTGGAAAACCCAGAGGTATAAAAGGCAGGCAGAGGGAGATATTGCTGGATAGTATGACAGTGGCGTGGAGGAATATCACAGATGAAATTGATCTAGAACATCAAGGACTAAAAGCTAGGGAGAAACATAAGTGTCTACACCATTTGACATGGCACCCGATGATGATGAATAGATGTCATAGCAAGACATGTGTGTGGATTGGTTTGTCTGTGTGTGGGGTGGGGGTTGGGGGTTGGGGGAGGTAGAAATGTGGCTTCTGGGAGTAAAGGATCGGCCGCTGCGAGCAGTTTGGGAACTGCCCTGAACATCAACAGACATGGTCAGGTGTTGACATAGAAATAAATTATTCTTGGTGGAACCTTGGGGCCACTAAACTAGCCTGAGCAATAAACTAACAGGTATTGATAGGCTCTCATAGAAGTATGAGAATAGAGCAGAGAGCACAAATAAAAGGATGCGGTTATCATGGTGTCCCTTTTCGAAAAAGGTGGGCGATAATGGTTTGTTATTTCACACAGTCACCTCGGTGTAGGTCTCCAAAATGGCCCCGATTATTATACCAAGTGGCCAAACCATTTAAGTAATTAGAGGACAGACTAGACGACAGTATAGAAAGTGAAAATTATAGGCACGCCAGGATTCGAACCAGCCGTCGCTAAATGGCGACAGTGCATCACACTTGAAACTAGTGTACTTTGGCGCACAGCCGACTAGACAGAATAAATAGCAGCGAACGGGACGACTCGGCGCCATACAGGAGACTGATATGATGACAATTGAATCAAGGATGGAGTACTCCAGACATGGTCAAATTAGAGGCTTTAATATTGCCCTGCAAGGCGCAACGATAACCGATTGCGCCACCCTCTGGGGCGCCAGTTATGCAGACGGTTATAACACAATCACCTGGCTTAACTATACCAGTGAATACAGCAGTGGGGAGGGGCGCTAACCACCTCACGGGGGATAATTGCCGGAAGTCCACGGTAGATACTGTCTTAGGTCGGTAAAGTTATGTGCCCTTGCATACGTTAAATAAATCGTTTTAGGGTGAAGTGGCCAACTCTCTTACTCATGATCGTTCTTTACTTTATCGATAAATCTAGAGGTAAGTGCGAGGATATGTCAGCGATATGTATATATGCGGATCCTGGTATACACCTTGACACATATCGGGTGCATGGTGAAACCTCCGCGTGTTTATAGACCGACTATATAACTAACTATAGACTGACGGGTGCTCAGTGGGTGATGTGGATATCACACCGGTGGCCTTTACTTTCCAGTACATTGTCTGGTACCCATTATAGTCTGGGACGGCTTGGGAGCCCAAGTCAGTTAAAAAGAAAAAAAGAAAAGACTCACCTGGATAAGTATTCTAACACACGACAGCCCATTACAAATACTGGGACGTGGTTTAAGATAGCAATTGCTATAGCATGGCGCAAACGGGGGTAACAGTTGTTATTGGTGTAACAGAAGGAATTAAGAAGGGAAAATAAAGCAAAGATAACCAAAAGGCGTATGGTAAGTTGGTTGGTAAAAAACATTTGATCGTGTCAGACTAATCGTGAAAAATGGGGTGGGGGAGGGGGGAAGCGGAGGTCTCGGTGGCGAAGTGGTTAAGCTATCTGCCTCGCCATCTGAAGGTCGCGGGTTCGTTTCCGGACTGCATCGCTCAGACAGACCAGGAATGCAAGTTTTCTGGAGGGTCTTCGCTGGAGCTAAGGAGTTTGTGCTTTGTGCTATGCTCTCTGCGGGCGGCTTGTCGTTCTACGGAGAGAGACCGGGTGGTGTGGAGTAAAACCCGGTGAAATGAAGTCGACCCTCTCGGCATTAGTTCTGTAGACTAATCGTGGATAATTAGGATTGATGATTTACCAACTTGCAACAAAAGAATTATGTTTATAATATCATTTACACTATTGCATTATGTTGACATAAGAACTATATGTACATATTATGCAATTCAGCTTTAGCATTGTTACAGCAGTGCTAGCCTCTCCCTCGACGCCGCAGCGGACAAGGAGCCACACGGGTCGTACTACGAGAAACTGTGGTCCACGTGCCGCGCGGCCGTCGTTCTGGCTGAGTAGCTTTAGGCAGCCAACTTTTTTTTCCCCAGCCGCCGCTGTCAATCAGACGCCTTGTCAAGAGAAGAGGGCGGAGCCGAGCAGAAAGATTTCCCTGTGCGTTTGAGCGTGTGGTGTGGCGGCGCTGGGCCAAGTAGTAGCGTGAAGTCCTGAAAACCAGCACACGACCAGTTGTGGAGTATTATCGACTAGAAACGACCGTAAACAACCATGGGTGCGCGGATAACGGCACTTTTCGCCGTTTTATGGACTTTATACATGTTATCAAGTCTCCCAAAGGTAAGCAACATTTCCTGCAAACATTAAGGTGTCTTATTCTTATTTATTAATTGAGTTTACGGCTAACTTTACCTGTATTTCTTCTCACCTTTGCCTGTACAGTTCTCCCTGCAAAACTCACTGTCCTGTTCAACTGTGCTCATTCGTTATGTTACCCTTACCTGTGGGGTTAAACGGTGAGCGACCGATGCCGCAGTGAAGTTCAGGGCTGTCGGGGCAAGTGTGGCTGGCATTACATTGTTCAGGTGCTCGCGAGTTCTGTTTTACACAGCCATTGTACCTTGTGTAAAATTGCTCTTTGTTTAGGTTCGGTTTTTGAAGTTAAGCTGTGCATGCATGCACAGTTTGCGTCAGCATGTTGTTATTTAGTTGAGAGGGTTGCAGTCTTCTCCAGGTACCTTCCTAGTTAGACATGTATTCTTCTTTCTGTTCCAACCAAGCAAGTTAAAAAGTTAGAATTCAAATTGTTATCCAGGTTCATTAATGCATAAGGGCACAAGTTGTGTATCGAATATTGATCAAAGTTGGAAATGTGTCAACGTACACTCGTTTCCTTCGACAATGCATTGCCGTCATTTGGAGGCGGCAGGTTCAAACCTCGAAGCGCTTTCATTTTTTTGTCTGTTGTGTCTTCTGATCTCTACAGAACTCCTCCACCAATATGAGTGCCCATCAGTACTTGTGATAGACTTATGTTACACATATTATGTGCGTATGACTAAACTAGTGTACACGATGCGATAATTTCCTTTAAGCTTTGCAATATGCAACTTGTTTCTGGAATATATTGTAAATGTCCAATGTTTGCGAGATATTGCTTCTGATTCCCCAGTAGTCTTCACTGGTATAGCGTTGGAGCTGAGGCTAGAGATGTGTGGGTGCACCGTGTCACACAGCTGTGTATGTATTGATCCAGTCAGCCCATCTTGTCTGACTTCCTTACTGTGATCATCGCGTGAAACTTTCTCTATTTGGACTGTTGCTCATTTGCTCTCTTGCCCTTTAATCATCATCATCATGCAGTAGCAGACCCTTTGCTCGCCCATCCAAAAGACTTTAGATCTAAGACTAGATCCTCTGCTTTACTAACAGTTACTAAAAGGAAAAGTATTATCCCATAACCCACACTCTCATAACTCCTCCCAGATTATTGTTTGTTTGGTGATCATGTCTCTTGTGGTTTTTAATGTCTACTGTAATGTATTTGTCACAAAAGTAGGCTATTCACAATCTGTGTGCATTGTACCTCCTACTTATGTTTGGTGTAACTTAAAAGTTCAGCTTATCTGACTGTGTCTGCCTAAATGTGATTTTGTCTTGTTTTTTTTTTTTTTTAAATTGTTTGAAACTTTGCCTTCGTTGCCCTTCTACCCCCCCCACCTCCTTATTCTGCTTCTATATCCTGTCTCCGAATTCAGCATATTCCACAACCAACTCGCGCCAAGACTATTGTAAACTTAATCATACTTCTTGACAGGTTGGAGTTGTCTATATGATGAGTTTGCCGGTCTCTAGCCAACCCTTCTTGGTCGTCTCTTACGACATGTATGGCAGATGACAGCGTTACCATTCTTTGCTTCCTATATTGGCCCAGGTAACACAGGGACATGTCAGGGATCTGTAGCACTGTATGATACCTTTGTATCATCGCCCATTGAGGAAGGCAGTGTATGGGATGCAAACTGCTGGTCTAGATTGAATGGGTTGTCTGCCGTGTCTTATCACTGCTTTGCATTCCAAGTGTGTTGGCTTGTTTCAAATATCTACTTCATGTTTCTATGATGCATTTTAGGGTTGTTCCAGAGCCTGTCTTGTTGGCATTGTTGTGACTTATTTTAGTGTGTATATTAGTACTATAATGTGTGTACAAGTTTAAACCATGCTAACAGTGAATTGACTACTGTGACTCATTCATATCAACGTTACTTCGTTGTCTATGCTACTCATTTTCTCTGTTTGACCTTTTGTTGCCTCTACTATACCTTAATTCCTGCTCCCACTTGTTGCTAATGTCGCTTATGTTAGCTTGGTACTTGCTGTAGTCACTGCACATGGGTATCTGCTTAAGTGCTGCAGTCTGCTGCCGTAGATCACGCAAATAGAATCCCAGCACAGTGCACAAACCCTGCAGCAGAGACCAGGGTGCAACTGTGTCTACTAGAATCGCACATCCTTTAGCTTGAAATGTGTCTGGGCAGCGGGAAATGTCTCTTATTTTCAGTTTTCTCTGCCACTGGATTTTTATCCTGCGCAAAGTGCACACTGGTATCTTCCGAGTTTTTAGCCCTTGTCTGAGAAGAATAAAAGCACGATTTATTACACCTAAATCAGGAGGGATCATCACTTTTCTCATGTCATAAAAACCATATTCCAAACTGTAAAACGAACCAGAGTCCGTTGTATTGTTCTCTAATAGACCAGACATACTTTTCCAACACACAAGAAATATTGATTATCACATCAACAGGTTGCAGACAATCTTGAGAAGTGTGAGTTGTTTAACTCGCAATGTATGTCATACTGTGTTGTTTTGTCAGTAGTCTATTTCTAAGCATCTATAACTTCTCTAAAACTTCGACCTAAGCACCCATCTAGTGGAACCAGCCGACTAGATCCAATCTTCTACTAAATTATGAATGAACGTACTCTCGAAAACAGTACGTTGGACGGTCGCCGGCTTGTGATTCACGGCGACAAACGTCAAATGTCACAGGAATAGATGAACTTGGTCTAAAATTACTGGTTGCCAGTAGACAAAACTACTGAAGAGGACAGTAACATTTTCAACATGTCTATTTAAGGAGGCCCATTTGGCATCGGGCAAGCTGATACCCTGGCTACATGATTGCTACAGGGCGACAGTGGATGGTCATTAAGTACTCTGTAATATTTACCACTGGTTGGTTTTCCAGCTCGATGTAGGTTAATTAAAAAAAAAAAAAAAAAAAACTACTACCGTGAGAGCCTTATCTCTGAAATATGAAAACGATTGGAAGAACGTTTTATCTCTTGTTGGTTTCTGTAGTTGCTTCTTGTAGACTCGTTTGCTATCACTATTATGTTGAGTCCCGTTCGTTTTGGGCCCAGAGTATACTTCTGTGGGCACAATTATTTGCTATTATTTAAACCCTTATGTGGTTAACTTATGTTTCCGCTCTTCCATTTATCTTTACCAAGTTAAAGAAGATATAAATGTATAAATGAATCATTTGTTTACATATGTTACTAATACTTTGTATTCTTTTCTCTATTTATTCCCTCTCTCCCCCCCCCCCCCCATGCAAATGATTGCCCGTCACATCTGACTTGGTTGGTTGAACCTGCTGCTGGACTTGACGCCTCTGGATTTATTACCCGTGACACTTGTCAATGGTGGCTACGTGTTGTGGCTGTATCGTATCAACAACATAATCTCTGTGCTTGATTGGCTGTATCAATATGTCTAAACACGGCCAATCGTGGATACTGTGGACTTATTATAACGGACATTGTGCTCTGTCCTCCTAAAACGGCATTGGCATTGTCCAAATAACTCGTTTCAACGTTCCTCCATTCAGGCCGAATCATCAGGGATGTTTGAGCTTCAAGTTAGATCCTTTCGAAATGACCTTGGACTGACCAGTAACGGAACGTGCTGTAACGGTTATCGCCAGAATGGTATCTGTTCAGCCCCCTGTCGGACTTTCTTTAAAGTGTGCCTAGCTCATTACCAAGCGGATATTGCAGTCACCCAACATCCAAGATGCACCTTTGCCAACTATACATCACCCGTTCTCGGAGACAACTCCATGGACTTTTCAATTTTATCTGGTCTGCCGGTTCAGGGATCACGACAGAACACCTTCTACTTCCCCGTGAAAGAGTTCCAATGGCCGGTAAGTTGATTATTCCTTCTTAGGAATGATTGTAGATTAAGTAGTCTCACTTGGGGCACGTAGCCAGTATTACCCATGCTTCTATTTCTTTTGGATTATATGCTCCCGTGTGTGTGGACGCCAGTTCACGTTTGTGGAATTCATTAATGTGGATATTCAAACTGGATTACAACATCGCTTGTGTGTAAGTATGTATATTTTAATGGGTGCACTATTTGCATAAATATTTATAAATATTACATGATTCAAGGAAGTCAGTCGTGCATGTAGTGAAAGTTCCCTCAGTTTATATATGGTAAGCAGAGCGAATATTAAAACCGCTTTATCTTTTGAACACTTGCTTCACTCTGTTATTGAACTTGTTCATTCTGTCGTGGAACTGCTGACTTTTCAAATGAACTGTTCATTCTTTTGTTCTTCTGGTGAAGAATCCATTGAATTGTTTTTTCTGCTATTGAATAGTGGGCTCTTCCTTTAACTGCTATTTTTTTCCATGAATCCTGATTCTTCCTTGGACATCTGATTCTTCTGTTGAACTGCCTCTTCCTGTTCGCGATATGTTCATTCTGTCATTTCGTGCTGTTAATTCCCCACCTCACCTACGTCTTTCTGCATATATTTGATTGTTCTTTCTCATGGTAACATATTATACAGTATTTTCAACGATAGTGAAACACTAGTATGCATTTAATCGGTGTACCGTTAATTCACATATACTTTAATAACGTATTGTTTATGCACTTTACTGGCATATACTTTATTTATAATAAAAATAAATGCTACTAAATATGCAGATTATATTAATCATTCACACTAGAGCAGGGAAAAGGGGTTGACCTCAAAATTATCATCATGTGCTGGCTGTGCAATTTACGTAGGCGTTAATGCATTTCCACAGACCTTGGTCTCATGTGTCCTTGATCAAGTTTGTTGCCATCCTTTCATATCACCGTCACATTCCATTCAGCATCTCTCGGTCTGCCCCTGGCCTCTCCTACCGCTATTTCCAATCGTCAGTGTTTTTTTCCAATACCTCGCGTATCATTACATAATCACACAACACCGTTATCTCTTTCTTATATGTGTATATGTGTTCTACTATCACTAGCCCTTTCCAGACACATCTTGTTGCTTACTCCAGCAGCCCAAGGTATTCACAACATTCGTACAGAAAGCACATCTCCGTTGCTTCCACACACTTCTGAATCTATTCTTTCACGTTTCGTGATTCATTGTCATACATGTTCAATATACAAAGTCAGTTCTCTCTTTCTGACATTCAATGAAAGTGACATATCGAATACGATACCTATAGTTTTCTTAAATGTAGCCGTTGCTTTGCCTGTTATGCTTGTAATCTCTGTCAGGCATCTTCCATCTGGTAGTTGTAATAGGCACATCCATTGTATAGTTAAGAAGAGCAAGCTCAAATAGACCAACGTAGCAGTTTATAATTTGGTTAAAATCAGTTACGTATTTACAAGTCACCACACACACACACACACACACACACACACGCACGCACACACGCGCGCACACACATCCTCTTTTGATAATTATGCTCAACTCTCTAATAACCCAAGAGAATATTTGACCACATTTACAGTCTATCTTTGCTTCAATTTCCACTAACCCCTTCATTAAATTATTATTTCTGTGTGTGGCTGTGTGTGTTGGGCAAGGAGGATTCATATTTTTGTTCGACGTTCTTTCTTCTGTGAATCCGTTAGGTGCGCATGTATATGGAAAGCAGGCCGGATATTAAACGGCTGTGGCTGTTTCGAACATTTGTTTATCTCGTTTATTGAACTTGTTCATTCTACTATTAAACTGCCGACTCCACCATCGGACTGTTCTGTTATCCAACCGCCAGTTGGAAATGTCTTATTCACATAGGTGTTTTACTCTGTCATTCTTGGGTTCCAATTAAAGAAAACAAAGACTGAAAGAAAACACTATAGTTTAGCCCGTTTGACACGTAGCCTTGTGTGATTCTACAAATAATGCAACCGTTTCGTGGCCGTGCCAATTTTGCCTGCTCCCCAAGTTTAAATTCCCTTTCGCTACCGCTGTAGCAGTGACAAAAGTGAAACGACAAGTTTGTTTAGTGTTTTCTTCTCCGCAGCATTGTGATTCTAAAACAAATTTGTTAGTGTTTCATGGCATCTTTCTCCAAGTTATCCTTCCTGCATCTCCGTGGTTCAGCCCACCGCACACGCATAAAAGATGCAAGCTTTTGTCGGCTTCGCTTCAACAGCCGTTTGAACCCACCGGTAGCAACGTTGAACCGTTCCTACACACACACAAAAACTTAAAGAAACTTTTTTTTTTTAAATGGGAGGTTGGGGTGAGAGGGGTCTAGTAGGAGTACGGGAGGGACGGAGAGTAACCCGTGGCTTGAGGTCACGAGGAGGTGAGCAGAATGGCGATGTGTAAGGAGGTTAAACTGGGTAAGAGTATATATTTGTAACATGGTTTCTGTAAGGGTGGGTTAATGCGGCCATGTAATGACTGGAATACCTACCTGTGTGCAGTCAGATTGTTCCTGTAGTTATGTGCTCTCTCTCTCTCTCTCTCTCTCTCTCTCTCTCTCTCTCTCTCTCTCTCTCTCTCTCTCTCTCGTCCCCTCTAGCTGTCTATGTGTCTGTCTTCTTTCTCTCTCTCTCCTCTTTCTCTCTCACCTCTTTCTCTCTCTCCTCCTTCACTATTTCCTCTTTCTCTCTCTCCTCTTTCTCCCTCTCTCTCTCACCTCTTTCTCTCTTCTCCTTCACTCTCTCCTCTTTCTCTCTCTCCTCTTTCTCTCTTTCCTCTTTCTCTCTTTCCTCTTTCTTTTCCTCCTATCTCTCTCTCTCTTTCTCTCTCCTATTTGTCTCTCTCTCCTCTTTCTCCCTCTCCTCTTTCTCTCTTCTTTCTCTTTCCCTCCTCTTTCTCTCTTCTTTCTCTCTCTCCTCTTTCTCTCTCTCTCTGTCCTCTTTCTCTCTCTCCTCTCTTTGTCTCTATTTCTCTCCTCTGTCTCTTTCTGGCTTTCCTCTTTCTCTCTGTCCCTCCTCTCTCTCTCACTCTCTCTATCTCCGTCTCTTCTCTTCTCTCATACTCTCTCACCCCCCCCCCCACCCCCCTCTCTCTCACCTTTCTGATTCACCTAGCTTAATTGAAAGAAGAAGAAAAAAAACAGAGGAACATCTCTACCCCTTGAACTACCCAGAAACTATATATCGTGGCTAAGGTCAAGGCTATTGTAATCTGTTCTTATCACGCTCCTCCTCCAGGCCAATCGCCTCACCCCTCGGTGCCTGGAGAACTTAACGATTAAGTCAGTGCTAACTGGGCTGCTTTTGCTTCAGCGTAGCTTTGGGCTCAGCTAGACGACAAGGAAGACGGAGGTGATGAAGACGTAAAAATGGATAGAAGTAGTGGGGGAAACAAAGTGACCCTCACCTTCCTTTCCCTGAGTTCTTCCAACTCTTGATGATCACCAGTCGTGTGCCATCCCGCGCTTAAAACGCCTTCACCCGTTCTTTAAACCATCCTTTTCTCTCTGTCATGTAGAATGATGGAGCAGCGAAATGGATTTCATTTAGGGAAAGGGGAGTTGGGGGAAACTTTTTTTTCTTTTTTTTTCCCCACCTAATTTTGTTGCCTAATGGGAAACAGAAGGTTTATCAGCGCCTAGGCTCTCGGCTATAGCGAGGCCGTGAGTGAGGGAGGGTGTGTGCGCACGTGTCGGCCACAGACGCTCAGATTTTTTTTTTTTTTTTAAATTGCTCTCTTTCTAAGTCTGTTCTTTCCCCCTCTGCTACGTCACTGCTCAGGTAAGCAGAAGCTATTTTAGGAAATCATGTGATTTGATAGGGTGGAACGAGAGAGTGAAAATGGAGATATGTGTACAAGTAGCTTTGTTTTTCTTTTCTTGTATGTGTGTGTGTGATTAACAAACGACATAGTGGGTACTGTTAACTGTTGGTTGTATGCAGTGAAAGTACATTTGTAAGGTTCAGGGATAAGTGTGTGTGTGTGTGTGTGTGGGGGGGGGGGGGGGTGTTTCCACACCAAGCTTTTGCTTATTCTAGTCTCATGTTGACAGTCGCGACAGAACGAGCTCATTCTTGCCCTTTGAAGTTCATTTACTATATCATGCTTTTATCCTGACTATATTATTCTTTTATCCTGACTATATTATGCTTCTATCTTGACTATATTATGCTTTTATCCTAACTTTATTATGCTTTTATTATTTACTGTAGTATATTATCATTTGCTACATTTTGCTTTTATCGTGTACTATATTGCTCTTTTATCCATACACTACATTTCATATACACATTTACTATATTATGATTTTATCATTACTTTATTACACTTTTAATGTTTCCAGTTGAGAGGTCGTGGTGGGGCAGTGGCTAGCACGCTAACCCCTCGGCTCTGTGGTCGCGTGTTCCACTTCCATTCGATGTGGTGATTTGTTGAACTTTGCCCTGGGCTTCAAGGTCAACTCAGCTTAAATGGGTACCAGGAAATGTTATAGAAATAAAGGCTACCAGATTGATATTGATGAAACCACCCGTCGAGCACCGGTTGCTCTATAACCATGTGAAGCAGGCACCATATATCCACCACGACTGACTAGGTGGGGACGGGCCCGTCTCTGTACTTGTTATATTATACTTTAGACTCTAAATTACGCTTGTATTCTTACTATATTATACTTGTATTTTAAACAAACACAAATACGAAATGCCAATATTTTAGACGAACATGGACTGGCTGTAGTCAAGGTGACATAAAATTATATATATATATATATCGAAAGGACACATATTGGTAAAACCAACCGAATCACAGTATGTCTGTGTTGTACTGAATTGTTGCATGGTTACATTCTAATATGCCTCTGGGTAGATGTGACGTTCTAGTGTCGTTCTTCCCCTCCCCCCCCCCCCACAAAATGGTTTCTGAGACGAGAGAGAGAGAGAGAGGGGGGGGGGGGGGTCGTCACGCATAATCCCATAGAGATGGTACCTTTGTACCAGGTCAGAAAGGAAAATCTTTACATGCACCTCATTCCATTAGACGCAAGCCGTTTTCCTGGTGTCTTCTCTATCTGTAAAACTACAGTAAGTATTTTACTCCTAACACCGTAACACTGACTGGTATTTTATAAAAGCCATACGTTACGTAACACTGACAAATGTATACAGGTGCGGATAGTAAAACTGTTTTTACACACTGCACACACACAGGTATCAAACAGTTGAATATTCATCCGCTAACCTTCACATTGATCGTTCGCCACTTTTGCTTCCCTGTCGTTTGGTGCCAGCTAGCGGTAATCTAGTTGTTATTGGAGTAAATATGTGATACAGATGACGAAACCAATAAAGTACCTGGGCACTCTGTAGTATAAGATGAATACAAACTCCGGAAATGAAAGCAAATGTACCTGTACATATGCATGGCCATGTTGTAAGACAGTATTAAAACAGTGGCAACTATGAACTGGTCTACAAAGGGCTTGGCATGTGAGTTTATGGGCCTACAATCTACTTGGAAATGTTAAGGAATAGGAAGATGATGATGATAATAAAGACTAATGGCCAATGTTTTGTACCACTGCATGTTTACATACATGATTCCAACAAAACAGCGGGCGAGAAGTCCACAAAAATAACAGTACGGAATGAGCATCCAGCAGCAATTAGAGAGTAACTGAGATGGTGGCTGCCGTCTGAGCGAGGAAAGGTCCTATCTTTGAATCTGAAACATGGCTGGTCCAGGTGAAGAAAAGGAAGGTCAACATTCAAAAGTACCAGGGGTAGAAGTGAGAACGTAGCAGGTGTTGTGTTGTGGTGTCTGCCAGTGTGGGAGTCGGGGAATGGTCGCATCCCAGCTACAAAGACTGGCATGCGGGGAAGGTGAAGGCGAGAACGGAACATTCGGAGAGAGGTGAGATAAAAACACAAGAAAGTGCCTCTTATGAGGTTGAACGGGGTAGGGGTAACAAGGAAATGACCATTCGACCTAATTCTAGTTGAG
Source organism: Cepaea hortensis (assembly GCA_963921405.1). NCBI lineage: Eukaryota > Metazoa > Mollusca > Gastropoda > Stylommatophora > Helicidae > Cepaea > Cepaea hortensis. The sequence goes on from OY992894.1 coordinate 40,226,919, forward strand.
GCGATGTTGAACTTGTAGTCAGAATGGTTTTTACGGGCGATTTCGGTAAGAGCAGATCTCTCTCTCTCTCTCTCTCTCTCTCTCTCTCTCTCTCTCTCTCTCTCTCTCTCTCTCCCTCTCTCTCTTTCTCGCGCGCGCGCGCACGCTCTCTTCCCTCCTTCTCTCGCCTCACCCTTCCTTGTTTTCCTTGTCCATGCTGCTTCTCCTAAGACTTCATATGAGTCTGCAGACTTTTCTTTCATTCAGGCACACAATGTTACTTATGTATGTAGACGTAGGACCAACTGTTTGCATCCATGGAGACATACGTTTATAGTTTGTAATACCTGTTAGTTGTTACAGTTGATGCGAATAAGTTCTATTCCAAGATCTATTAACAGTACGAAATAGTATCTTTGAACCTTTTCTAAAACTTTCGATGATGTTGTCTTTACATGTCTGTCTATCACACGCTCTCTCTGTCTCTCTCTCTCTCTCTCTCTCTCTCTCTCTCTCTCTCTCTCTCTCTCTCTCTCTCGTCTATACGTTGGACCGCCCGACTGTCTGTCTATATGTCAGTATATGCCCGTTGTCCGCAAGTTTGGCACCGCACTCACGTATATCTGTTAAGTCTGTTTATCTAGCGTTATCACTCACGCTACACATGCGTTATATTTCCCCCGTTATTTTTCTGGAATTGCACACGTCAAGTGGTGACACGTTGTCACGCCTGTCACACACATCTATTAACTGTTCATCGCTGTGTGCAACGAGTACTCACTCTCAAGAGTCCGCACTGTTCTTGAAGGGTCACGCTGCTCTCCCGAACCCTGTTTAAAACCCAAAACAAAACAATCGAACGTTGCGGATTTCAAGCTGTCTCCTAAGGCAGTATATTTTGTTTTATGGAAAACGGTATTTCTACATCCACCAACAATATAGGAAGACAAAAATATACGTGCATTTTAAGGTGCACGAATAGAAAGAACAGAAAAGACATGCTACTAAACTGGCAACGAATTGCATAATACTGACCGGGGAAGACTGATAAGTGATGACAGTGGTTATATATTGGGCATTATCAAAGGGAGGCGGCAACGGATACTGCAACTGAGTAACGGTAATGGAGGCTTGAGATTAAAAACTGCTGCTCCACTATAGTTGTTACCTCCTAGAGGTCAAGGCTTTGGAATAGGTCGAGGTTACTTATGGACGCCAATGTGGAAAAACAAATGGCAGTCATTGTTGTGTGGGACATAAATGTTTTAGGGGGACTTGCACATTTTCTCATCTAAACAGCAGTCTCATAGCCACATTTACACCTGGATTATTTTTTCTCGGGATGATTCTACTGGTTTCACTCCAGCTAGTTTCGCGTAGCATCGATCAAAGGTACTTCTAAAATGTTTTCTAGACACGCCTTTCTATAATATTTTTGTTCCCTATATCATCTTCTGTATGCCTGTTAAACTACATATCTCTCAACGATGAATGGTAAGACATGTCTGCGTGCCAAGTTCTTAAACAGTTATAAAATACTAAATAGCAGATGACAGGTCAGCGTTACAAGAATACAGCAGTTAAAAAATAGGACGTTACGTGATAAGACTTAATTAGCAAACAACTACAAAACACACACACACATACACATACATAAAACAGTCGGAACGGACATTAAAGTAAACACATTAAGGTTTTATTTTTTTTTAAATATTGCATATCCCTTACAGGACATTGCAGTCAGCATGTTTCAGCTGCTGTTGATATACTAGGCAAGATTACACTCAGTAGTTTGTCACTGCTTTCTGAGCGACCGGCTCACATACCCTCGTAAGTTACCAGCGCGGCGCGAACCGCTGCCGATTCTCGCGCAGCTGTGTTACTCACGAGAATATAAGGAATTACGGAGAAAGACGCTAACGCCTACGCCAGGGAGCCGGCGGCTATAATCGTAATATTCAATATAATCTTAAGAAATAGAAGTAAGCAAACAGAATAACACAGAACTTATGGTACTTTTATTTCCACTTTTTTTTTTACTTGTATACTCTCTCTCTCTCTCTCTCTCTCTCTCTCTCTCTCTCTCTCTCTCTCTCTCTCTCTCATTCATTTCTTTCACCTCCCTCCATCCTCCTCTCTCCTCCTTCCTCTCTTTCTCTCTCTCATTTCTTTCACCTCCCTCCATCCTCCTCTCTCCTCCTTCCCCCCTCTCTCTCTCTCTCTCTTTCTCTCTCTCTCTGACTCTCTCGCTCTCAAGTATTGATTCATCGCACATATGCAAACAAAACCACCAATAAAAAGACGCGATACGTCCATATACTTATTGCCATTTCGCCCATTCACTTACATGAACATATCCTCCCCAAAAAGTTCGCTGATTCCCAGTTATAAAAACGTTGACCGTAGAACATCTGTCGCAAACACATCGATACTGTGTCCACAACTGAAACTCGGTCGCCATTGTCTGGTAGCTTTTTGTGTCTATCTGGCGTATAGAACAAGCAGACGCGCGCACACATACGCACACATAGACATGCTATCATCCTGACGTGTCTGGTAGTATTTGGGCGCTAGAGATTACGTGACTTCCCCATCTATTGGCGCGTTGATTGACCTTCATTCATAAGCGGATTAGTATGTCCGCGGTTTTGTAACTTGGCGCCCAGACTCGCCGTTTGCGAGGATTTAGTCCACATTGTTGGCGCCACTGCATTAAAATCATAGAAAATTGCGTTCACTCAATGGAATTTATATAAACTGGGGAGACGTACACGCTAAATGAGATAGATAACTACAGAGCTGGGTTATGACTGGCAACAGAAGAACAGATGCGTTTGTGTATTCATGTATAGTTAGAGAGCAGTTATCGTGTAACTGCTGGTTATGGATTGAACAGTGGGCAATATTTTCTTATAAAGCACATCTAGGCTTGTTTGCGTGAATTTACTGTAAATAGTTTACCTGTGTTGAACGTATTTTCTTTTGCAGATTATAAAACAAAGATCAACATAACACATCCATATGTATGCCCAGAGGCGTGTTGGGTATATGGTGCTAAATATAAATTTGTATAGACCCATCTTCACTAGATGGGTGATGTGATAATTATCACACATCGGCTACCTACCTTAACTTTCCAGGCCATTTCATTATACACATTTTAAGCAAAAACCTCAGGTCAGTTATACAAAAATCCCCACTTCGATGGAGAATCGAACACTTGACCATGTAGCTGGCGGGGAAATGTGCTAGCCACAGGACTCAGCAGCGTCAGTTACACACATGTGATTGGCCCCACAATGGCTCAATGACAATAATCACTGCCATTGTAAGGTTTTCTGGTATATTGTCAGAGTTACAGGAGATCCTTTGCCTGATACTAGGGCCGTGAATTGATCTTTCTCGCGGTTTTTCTTTTCCAGGCAGTACTAGAACATTCTAAAACCGCGTCGATCCCCATAGCTCTACTGGTGGGCAAGCAATCCTGTCCCTATTGGGAATCGAACACAGACCACTGTCTTTCAAGTAGCCATACTAACCAATGTCCCACAGCGGTTATTAGTATATTATTAGACTGTTTGAATTTTACTGACGTGTTTATTTCTTCTCAACCGCAGGGTGACTTTTCTCTCATAATTGAAGCATGGCATGACACCACATTGGATAGTCCTAAACAAGGTAAGAGCAGCAGTTCTGTGTTCCGTTTTCGTTCCTAACTCATTCTGTAATATACCACATGTTTATTGGCCACTCTTAAAGTTAGTAGCATGGCCTAATACAGAACGTCGCATTCAACGCCAGCATTTTTTGTCTGTTCGTGATTTATTAGGCAAGTTTACGTTCAATAGTTTGCCATTGCTTTCGGCACGACCGACACACATACCATTGTGTGGTAATCAGCGCCAGGCGGTCTTTAGGCACTCTACACACTTTATATTCTTGTTAGCTCTTTTTGTACCATCAAGTATTGTTACACTAAACTCGTATATTTCTGTTATTGCTTTAACATCATCTGCCTGGTTAATTCCCTCACACATAATCAACGTTAAAGTAACTTCTTAGGTTAGGAAGAGTTATAGCCACAACTGCCTGAAATATAAGAAGTTCCCATTTTTATCATAAATGTGTCTATTGGCCGTAACACCCTGGATGTTGCCTTTATCTCGGCCTAATCTATGGCCCTTTACAAGCGAAGGCTCCCAGTTCAACAGGTGCACCTCCGCTGCACATGCTACCTCTTTTACTGCAGCATCGTTTTTGTCGTAAACAGCACAGAGGCAGGCAAAGGGCATCCGCATGACGCCAGGCAGACATTGCTCTCATTTTTGTGAGCATCAAAGCCATTTGGTAGATACCATTTCCGCTCGGCTTTATCCTTGGATTATTTTATTTGAATGTTCTCTGCTGGCAGCCTGGCTGCCTGCCTTTCCATCAGGCGCGTGGAGAAAAGATAGGGCGGTCCTGATACAGCAGCCTTCTTATAGCCACCGCAGACTTCACTGCTTTTATGAAGCCAGAAGCAAAGCAGTCAAGTGTTGTGCATATGCTGTTTCTGAAATACTTAGTCTATAATAACCTTACGCCCAGGTGGATGCATTTAATATGTTTATAATGCTTTGCTATTGAAGTTTTCACACCGCTGATTTCAAACCTTACTGTAAATATCAAATCATTTACCTTCCTATAAAGTTCAACATTGCGTAGGCTTTCTTAGCTCTTCACCAAATGCAGGACTCTGCGCAAATTCGCGAGACTATGTCAGTGGTGGGTCGATTGTATTATATTAATCCAGTGTTAATATCCTGGAATTTTAATGTTATTACTTCTTCGTCTCCTCCTCCTCCTCCTTCTCCTCCTCCTTCTTCAGCAATCCACCTCCACTATGCCTCTATTCCGGCAGGGGTCACGAACATGAAGGTTTACTTGGGGTCTTCACAGGTCCACTCCCCTAGAGTTTGACTCGAAGGGTCGATCCCGTGGATCATATTCGCCCCTCCCTCTCATCTTCCCCCATCCTCTGTGTGTGTGCATGCGCGCGCGTGTGCGTGCGCGCTGAAGTCAGGGCAGTCTTGTTGAACATGCTCCTGGATAGTGTTTCATTGTCACCACCCGACTGTACTGATGACATTTGGTTTGCCCTTCTGTCTTTGGCGTCTTCATGTCTGCCAGTGTCTTCGTCTGCCAATGCCTTCATGTCGGCCAGTACTTCCGTAGCTGATGATACTCACTTTGTGTTAGATAACCTGCTCATGTCAGATAGTTGTTTCGTGTTATATATTCCCCCTTTCATGTTAGATAACCTCTCCATGTCGTATAGTTAATTAGTTAGTTAGTTAGTCGACAGATCATCCTCATTGCACATCGAACCATTCAGTCCATAAGTGCTCGGATCCCCTCCTCAGCAAATCCCGCAGCGTATATCGGCTAACGACACCAATTCTGTGTTGGTTAATCAATCTTCTTTGGCTTCGTGCGTAGTGTTCTTGTTTGGCCACACCTCTTTTAATTCTCGCAGTCTGACCATGGTTGTAGAATCACAGTCATCGCTTGGTTCTCGCAACAGTCTTACTTGTCGTAGAGCATTTCATGTCTTATAGCTCATGCATATCATATACTCCCTACATGTCACATTACCTTCCCATCTCACATAACCTTCCCATCTTACATATCCTTCCCATCTCACATAGCCTTCCTATGTCAGAAAACTCCCTTCATGTCATATAGAAAACCTTTCCGTGTCTTGCCTTTCTAACCATCTTATTTGTGTCCTTGTTTTCTTAACCTCATTATACTTTCAGCCATGCTTTTGCTTTTCGTGACAGGAAATGTACATATGCTGTTATTAAACGGTTGATTTCATATCTCTTTTTCTTTCTCTCGATCTCTTTCTCACTATCGCGCCCTATCTGCCCACCACTCTTATTCTCTTCCCATCTCTATCTCTCTCTACCTCTTTCACCTTTCAGTGTCTTGATTGTCCGACCCTCATCCTTTGCTTGTATGTTTAGCCATGGAACCATGCTGGTTCTAGCCCCCTCCAGCTGTGCCCCGGGAAGTCCTGGCACGTGCAACAACAGCTTAGCCAGTTGAAGTCACTGTTGGACATTCAAAGCACACCGGACCTAACTACTCATCTTAATCATGCACAACTCTGCTTATGCGCTGTCAGACTTGAGAGCAAATGTTTGGTTAGATCTCCGTCTTCTAACTATCTGAACTACTCACAGCAAGCACTTAATAATCCTTTCCCTGGCCCAAGCTTGACCGACCGCCCTGTGCGATACACCTGTATTAAGTCGCACGACCGTTCCGTTTGAAGGTCACTAATGGCACTTGTATGTCTGTCTACTTGGAATCTTAACAACTACGCTGGTCAGCTGGTACTTTGTTTTATTTCCTTCCTATCAGGAGTTCTGTGTAAACTGCCCTTTGGCTTCGTCGAAAACCCGCGGTATGTGGATGAAAGGCGATGGATGCTAGAAAATTATTTCCCCTGAGAAGACAGGAAGTCGAGTGCTTCAGCTATGTACCTTGGAAACCTCTTCCTTTCATTAGTAGAACGTTTACGGCCATATATATATATATATATATTAATAAGGATGTTTAGTAAAATAGATTTGTGTTAGGTCTTAGAATGTCCAAATGGGGCCACATTGTTCTCGCAAATGTCAGTTCATTGGCACACATCTTTCTATTCTTAATTTCCGTTTAAATTTCTGAAACATTAACAGTGATCTTATCTAATTTTAACTTATTTTATATACGCGAAGTACAACATGACCCACGAACGTATTACGTAAAATGTAACACCACAAAAAGAACAAATGGGGCTAGGAAATATGATTGTTAGTAAGAACCTTGACCCGACAACAAAGTTCTTTAATGCCTCTGTAGTTGCTGGGCGTACAGATCTTTTAATTATTCTCAGTAAGAAACATTTCTTTAGCTGTTGAAACTAGAGCGCGTACTGCGGAACTGACTGCTTCTAAACAAGACATAGGGAATTCCGTGTACTGTGTTATCTACACACACAATCTGACATCCACAGGCGGCTGGCCGTTCCCATAGTTTTATTGACGTATTGGTTCTGTTGTAAAAGCTCAGGTACACACCGGGCCAGTGATAGGGCTTGTGCTACGTGAACTTTCTGCCTTTTGTCTGTCTACCACCAGATGCCAGACTTCTAAGGCATAAACAGTTTCAGTCCAGCGTACTGCTTCCAGACTGAAAGAAATAGTGAACTAATCTCATTAGTTTGCCATTTTTAAAGACCGCTGCTCCAATTACAGGTCATCACTAGAATGTGACAGAATTTCTGCATAACTGTCATAAACTGTCATTTACTGCCTATATAGTACCTTCCGGTGTTGGGTGGGGGGGGGGGGGGGTGGTCTTGGGCCTGAGGAATTAAGACCGCCTGGCTAGTGCAGTCGCCGCGAACTGCGAAGATTAGGATTTTCTGCATATTACATTTAATTCCATCTTACTTGTGAGGGAAATAAACATTCGATGAGCCACTTGAGGTCATTCAAACAGAAACTATCCAGACATAAACATTTGAATACTTGTCTAATTCTCTTCTATACCTGCTAGGAGTGCGGATCAATACCTGTAAATGAATTTTTCTAATTTAGCAGCAGATCTTACCATTTCGGCGTATGTTACTTTATTATGGCAAAATAAGACAAGGAGAAAATAAAGGTGTGTAAAGCTTTACATGTACTGAGAATATGAGATGTGGAGACCATTTCCATTGCTCACTGCCTTTCCTTCCCTGAAAATTGCTATGCAATCCTGAAAATTGTCTAATTCCCACTCCATGAGGCCAGGTCGACCCCATGGGTGTGCTAATGTACAACAGCAATTACAACCTTAGAGTATTCGTGACCATGCATATGCTTTGAGGTTTGTTTGCATATTTTTTCAACATTTTTACTTGCAGTAAATTAACAAACTAACAATGCTATCACCAAAAGCATCGTCCAGAATAGCCGAGAAAGCCTGCCTATCATTATCATGCAAGGCAACGCCCTGAACCGATTATCATAATATCCCATTAAATTAGTTTATTGGAAATCTGCTTGGCGACCTTCGTCCACCAGCAGTCACACATGACCGAGGTCAGACCGACTATGGCTGGGAACTAGGCCACATTTGTCCACTTCGTCCGAATTCGGCCACCTGTTCCTCTTGTCCATTGATTTCGCACCCCACTAGCCATTGTGTTTCATTGACCCTCACCCGTTCCGGCTGCCTCTCTCCCTCGACCTTTTGTGGCTGTCTGCCATTATTTGGAGGCTTCACCAAATGTCGTGGTCTGACTCCGGCGGGGCGTCTCCTGTTACCCTCAAGTAGCGCCGACATGCAAATTATTCTGCTGGTTCCCACGACTTCCGTCCCAAAACATCAATGCAGTTAATAGAAGAAATATAGGAGGTCAGCGTGGCCGAATAAATAAGAGAGCTCGCTCTTAAACTTCCCATGTGCTGATGCCGAGGTAGCGGGTTCAACCCCTATGCCGGTCAGTTGGACTAAAATGTTGACTTCTCGTCCTTGACTTTGGGAAGTAAATTACAAGTACCTCAGATGTCGGAGTGGCGTCGCCTGATGTCGAGGGAAACTGATAATAGGGAAAGCTAATCCACACGCAAAAATCAGCCCTGTGCACTAGCAGTAGCATTGTATGGACTACGTTTGAGTTCAAAGCTAGCGACTGCTGAAAAAAAACAAACATTGAAGAAACACACAGCAGAGAGTGGGCTGATTTATAAGAACATCATCGTTCATAACGGACTACTGCGGGGACAAGCTTCCAACACACGAAACAAACAGCAAAGACAACAGGACAATACAATACACATACAAATACATAGGTTTTTGGTCTGTTTGCTTTGTAAGGGCCCCTCTTCATTGCATATAGTTACCCCATATCCACTTATTGACCACAGAGAGAATCATAACACCGTACACGAGCTCTTTAGGACCAGCCAAGGTCAATGTGGGTGTGTTCAGAAAACCGCGAATACAATTAAATTTGTAATATGTTGTCTGTCTTAGGGATGCAGACAAACACAACCAGAAAGTCGCACCCCCCCCCCCCCCACGCACACACAATTACATTATACAATTACTCCTACCCCGTTCAACCTCACTCAGAAGAGAAGTTATATTAGGGTCCATCTCTGGCTCAAATTAATAATCCTGCTACTGAGTCAGCCACAAATACGATATTTTATAACACCTTGGCCTAATATATACTATATATTACCGGACTCCCGTAGGCTTACTTGTACTAACAAAGAAGGTGTCAGAAACAGGTGAGAAAAGTGCACTTGTCTGCCGCTACCACTACACCACAGGGAGCCTGACTATTGGCTTCAGCTGAGGGTATCACGGTTGTGTTATCTCTAGCTTGTCCTCGCTACCCGCCCCATCATAAAGTATGTTTTTCATCTCTTGTTTCGCTGCTCCCTGTACTGTCATAAATATTTGCTAGAAGAAATGAAGTATATAAAAAAAATAGAGATAAAGGTTTATAGGGCACAGGAAGGAAACAGTGTAAACAGTACATCGTGAGTGTAGGTACAACTTACAGTACATCGTGAGTGTAGGTACAACTTACAGTACATCGTGAGTGTAGGTACAACTTACAGTACATCGTGAGTGTAGGTACAACTTACCTTACATCGTGAGTGTAGGTACAACTTACAGCACATTGTAAGTGTAGGTACAACTTTTAGTGCTCGCATTGTCTGTCCGTGAGTAAGGCAAAAAGAGATAGAATGTGTACCCCCTCCCCCCCCCCCCCAAAAAAAAAAAACAAAAAAAAAAACACGCTTTTAATAAAAGAAATAGTATCGATATAATATAACAAGTTGTATTTAATTATTAGCCGATCTCCCTGGCCTTTCTCCGTAATCTCGTATATTCTCGTGAGTAACATAACCTGCACGAGAATCAGCAGCGGTTCTCGCCGCGTTGGTAACTTACCCCCAGGAGGGGGGGGGGGCATGTGAGCCGGTCGATCAGAATGCAATGGCAAACTACTGAGCGTAGTCTTGCCTAGTACATCAACAGCAGCTGAAAAATGCTGGTGTTAACTGCAACGTCCTGTAAGGGATATGCAACATTAAAAAAAATTTATTTATTAATACATAAATACATTCCTTATTTCCAGTTGCTTTGATGTAAGGGTTGCTCAAGCTTAGAATTTACATTACTTTATATATTGATTCATTCGCACTGAAACGTGTATATTATGACAGACGCATAAGTTAAAGGGAGATTACCCAAGGTTAAATAATATCCCGAGGCAGCATATGTGATATTTTACAAGGAAACATCCTACTGGGGTTAAAATACCACATTATTATTGCTAGCTATAACCATTATACATATAGCTAAACGACCTTCTAATACTTTCTTTGATTCTAGACCCACATTTGATGGACCGATCGGGACTCGGTTGGTGATGTGGTCGGTGTCACGCCTTTATTTCCCAAGCCATATCCTGGTACCTTTTTAAGGCTGGGTCAACCAGGAAGCCCATGTTAATTTTAAAATTCAAGTCACGATTACAGCTAACTGATCTCAAATATTTCTAACTATTCAGGATTACTGCTGTTTGATCGTGATTACTGCTAATAGATGGCCGATGGAGTAAACTCCGTTGATTATGGCAATGATTATTTTTTATCGCAGTCTTGCTCTGTAAACTAAGTTTGTGTCTGTTTAAACTGTAGGACATTTTTCTGTTAGATTCCTACATTTTGCATTTTAGGGAAGGAACGTGCTCATTTTTGACATAAATAATGATATAGTATGCTGGCTAATCTTTTTCTTTCTGTCTGTCTGACGGTCTGCTCTTCCTTCCTTGTTAGAGTATTTTTACACAAATATTGGTCTTCCTCTTCCTTTCTTCCCGGGCATATATACCCTTCCATTAATGTTCTTGTTTGCTGTGTGGAAATAACTTAATTTGACAGTAATATAGCTCTATTTAAATGTCATATCTTTTCACAGAGTACCGAAGTATCTTGATTGCCCGTTTAGCAGAAATCAGAAGTGCCTCCTCTGGAAAGAGTTGGTACACCTTTGAACACAACTTCAACTATACTGTACTCAAGTATGCTTTCCGCTTCACCTGCAACAGTAACTATTATGGAGCAAACTGTGCAGAGCTATGCCGAGCTAGGGATGACAGCTTTGGTCACTACACCTGCAGTGCAAATGGTACCAAGGTGTGTCTGGACGGCTGGATTGGCGACTACTGTGATACAGGTGAGGAGTTGTCTAGTATATTAAGTGTGCCCATTACCTTCACTTTTGTTTAGGTGGATGGTGACGATGAGATCTGTGATGGTCAGGAGAACGTGGTGTATTTAAAAGACCTGTTGTAAAACATTGTAAGTGAGCCACAGTGGTGGCTTCTTTGCTTTTGTGAAGCAAGAGAAGAGGAGGAAGTAGATGTGGAAGAAGGAAGAAGAGGAAGAAGCCAAAGAAGTCAAAGAAGAGAATTAATTCAAAGAAGTGAAAATGAAAAAAGTTAAGAGAGGAGGTGAAAGAAGAAGAAGAAGATTAAGTAACAATAAAAAATTAAAGAGGCATAATAAGATTTAAAGTTAAAGAGCTAACACTCTAAATATGAGAAAGAAGAAGAAAGCAGAAACGAAACAGAAAAAAAGACATCTTTTATAATAAAGAGCAAAACAGAAGATTGTGTCTGGCTCACACCACCCAGTTGCTATGTGGACCAAGGCTACACCCCACATCCTAGGTGACACTATTATCCAAGGCCACAATAGCTATACAAAGGGCAGGTCTCCCGCCCCAGCTGCCTCCCATCCCTCACCCATGCACTTAATGCAACAGATGTGCAAGCTGTCTCCCACAAGGAAGGACAGTTGGGAATTTCAGGCAAGTAACATTCAATGCAGCAGATCCCGGTTAATGTTTATTTGATGTGGTTAAAGAAAACGCCGGCTATTTGTCAAGCGTTAAGGAGCTCTTAGTGGAGAATAAATACACCATAAACAAATGAGTTTTCTGGTTTTCCACAGTGCAAAATAACAGGCATTACACCTTCTGTTAAGTTATACTATTAGCTTCAGGTTAGATTTTATTTTAACTTCAGTACCGGCACTTGTAGAGGTCAGCGAGAGGTTTATCGCGCTCGCGCACAAATCTCCGCGTTCTGACTGTGGGGTAGTGCGTTCACACGCGCACGCACATACACACACACACACACACACACATATACACACACATACTGGTTTGTTGGACTTCGACGTTGACCTTCTCGTCCGAAAAAGCTATGACGACACAAACATTAAAAAGATGCATTCTATGTTCTTTGCCCACATTATGAGACGAGAAAAAAAACTGGAATATGCAGTGATAGCTGGACAGATAAATGGAGAGAGAGAGAGAGAGAGAGAGAGAGAGAGAGAGAGAGAGAGAGAGAGAGAGAGAGAGAGAGAGAGAGAGAGAGAGAGAGTGTGTGTTAGTGTTAGTGTTAGAGTTAGAGTTGATGCATTTTACTGGAGATCGGGAAATGTGAAGAATCCTGATAGTCAAGGCCAGTTGGCAAGACTGACCGTAATGATGTTCAGGAAATAAGCAGCTGAAATGTACCAGCACACAACCGCGAACGCTCATTACCACTGTAAATATCATCCTTTGACATGTATCGGAGGTTAGACAGGAACCCAGTCAGCTTTTCGTACAACAAAATCATTCTGGCCCTCATTTTCCGAAGCCTACCAGTGAAATACAGACTACGTTATTTGGATATGAACTAAAAGGAGTAGCTTCGTATTAGTGTCCCCTTGTTAGCTTCTTTAAAGAAAAGCGGGTTCAACGACAAAGTATCGACTTTACTGCACCTGGTTACCGTGTGGCTTTGGCTGTCCCCACAGGGCAGCTAATCGCCTGACGCAAACGTCGCACAGAGCACGAACTCCCTCCCTCCCACGATGACCCCCCAGGAGTCTCCATAAAAACTGCACTGTGAACCGAATTACGAAGTCCAAAAACGAACCACGAACTTCAGAGCTGTAGGCAAATGGCGTAACGACTTTTCCTCTTCTGCTTCTTATGAGTGCTAATCAATCCATATATAATTATGGATGCTTCGCTTTGATGTTTCACGACTCCCCAGCGTTAATTTCCTTCAGTTTGATTGGTTTACCGTGACGTCAGGGTTTACTACGCTCCCGCGACAGCCAATCGTTTTATCATTGAATTCGGATATTTGGCAACTGCGCTGGGTGACTGCAATGTTTATTTACATTGCGCCTATAAAATGGAAATGCCGGAGTGAAAACTATGCTCGGTTAAGCAATTTGTCAATACCTGACCTAAAAATTGAGCGCTAAACCCAATGCTGCTGTGGTAGCAGCTGTCTGACGCCTGTGTGTGTGTTCGCTTGTTTCTACGCTGATATTGTTAATATTTTAGAGCTATCAAATCGAGGTTTATTATATCATTTCTTGATGAGTTGTTTCTTCGGCTTTCATGTTAAAATCTCTTAAAGGTAAAATATATACCGTATAATCCTATCAAAGAGATCAGAATGTAAAATGTTAAGAATTGCACATGTACTTATTTTCGGTGTTACGACTTGGGGTCATCACTTCGTTCTTTAATTCATAGTAAAACCTGGTGTATATTGAATGAGTTAGTTTGCTGAAGCGATTGCGCGCTAAATAGTTAAACCAGTTGCCATAAACGTTTACATAAACCTCAGCAATTAAATATCCCTGAGTGTTATGCTGTTTTGTTGCTTTACTTAAAGTGTTATATTTGTACTCTGTATAAGCAATGCTATTGGCTTGAAGACTCCAGTTATAAATGTTCACGGAGCCCCTTCAGCCTCAGTTTTGCTCTCTTAACCATTTCATTGTTGAAGGTTACTCATAAAGTCTCTACACGATCAAAGACCTAAATACATCCTTACACTTAAATCCCCCGGGCCCAACATACCACACACTGGGTCCCCAATAAAAAAAAAAAAACTGCCCACTCATTGTCTCTCCTCTCCGAACAGATCAAACCACTCATTGCATCACTGCTACGAAGTGAACAATCATTGGGTCCCCGATCCCAAGAAACCACTTATTAGGTCCAAACTTCTAATAGACCAGTCAGTTGTCTTTGCTCACAACAGATCACTCATTAGGTCCCCGCTCCCATCATATCATTGAGTCCCCGCTCCAATCTCACCCCCACCTCGCACCCCCCCCCCCCACATTGGGTCCTCGCTCCCAACACACCCCCGCATTGAGTCTCCGCTCCAAACATACTCCTCATTTGGTCTCCGCTCCCAACATACCCCGCATTTGGTCTCCGCGCCCAACACACTGCATTTGGTCTCCGCTCCCCAACATATCACAGAGTCCCCGCTCCCAACACACCACGCATTTGGTGCCCGTTCCTAACAGACCGCTCATTGAGTCCCCCACCCCCAACAGACCACTCATTGGAACCCCCACTCCCAACAGACCACTCATTGAGTCCCCCGCCCCCAACAGACCAGTCATTGCGTCCTCGCTCCCAACAAAACACTGGACTAGACAGATGTTCATCTTTTGTGCACCCCAGGGCTAAGCTGTGTGCTGTCACTTGGGCGTTCCTTCAGTCTAGCGTGTGCTGGAGGTCGCCTTGTCAAGGCCAAATCGGCTTTTCTCGTTCCAAGACTTAGGGATAGTTGCCCAAAGTCGATTTGTCTTAGTCATCAACAACGGGATACTTTATATCGCTTTGTTTTACACACAAGTCATATCCTCTTAGCTTTCGTTTTCTCTCTTGATTCTGAAACAGCTGTTTCATGTAGTGAACTAACACACAGCATACTTCTTTATTTGTTCCCACTCGTACCAACCGTTTCACTCTATAATGCTGTGTCTGTCCTTTCCCTAGCTGTTCTTTCCCTAGCTACACTCATACAGATTAACCTTCCCGATTCCTACCCCTCTAGTCTTCTAACCTTTAGATTTGAATAGTGCGGGTGTATTGGCCGATTATGCAGGATGATTGCAGATTCCCTGAGGTGTAACAGCTGCTTTATAGCTGAATTGCCTTCAGTTGTCAGTTCATTCCCGTGCTTTTGCTTTGAAAATCCTTTGTTGTTGTTGTTGTTTCATTTTAGCTGGAGGTGGCTACCACGCGAAGTAGGGGTGTGATCAATTTACCATTCTTTATTTGTTTCATTCCGTACCATCCTAACTTCTTTAAATCATTCTCCTTTATCCTAACTTCTTGATCTCCTTCTCTTCCATCAAGTAGTATCCGAACCTCTTCATCTCCTTCTCTTCCATCCCATCCCGAACTATCTCAACCTCTTCATCTCCTTCTCTTCCATGCCGTAATATCTCAACCTCTTCATCTCCTTCCTTCTCTTCCATGCCGTAATATCTCAACCTCTTCATCTCCTTCCTTCTCTTCCATGCCGTAATATCTCAACCTCTTCATCTCCTTCCTTCTCTTCCATGCCCTAATATCTCAACCTCTTCATCTCCTTCTCTTCCATCCCGTAATATCTCAACCTCTTCATCTCCTTCTCTTCCATCCCGTAATATCTCAACCTCTTCATCTCCTTCTCTCCCATCCCGTAATATCTCAACCTCTTCATCTCCTTCTCTTCCATGCCCTAATATCTCAACCTCATCATCTCCTTCTCTTCCATCCCGTAATATCTCAACCTCTTCATCTCCTTCTCTTCCATCCCGTAATATCTCAACCTCTTCATCTCCTTCTCTCCCATCCCGTAATATCTCAACCTCTTCATCTCCTTCTCTTCCATCCCGTAATATCTCAACCTCTTCATCTCCTTCTCTCCCATCCCGTAATATATCCCAACCTCTTCATCTCCTTCTCTCCCACCCCGTAATATATTCTAACCTCTTCATCTCCTTCTCTTCCATCCCATCCCGAACTATCTCAACCTCTTCATCTCCTTCTCTTCCATGCCGTAATATCTCAACCTCTTCATCTCCTTCCTTCTCTTCCATGCCGTAATATCTCAACCTCTTCATCTCCTTCCTTCTCTTCCATGCCGTAATATCTCAACCTCTTCATCTCCTTCCTTCTCTTCCATGCCCTAATATCTCAACCTCTTCATCTCCTTCTCTTCCATCCCGTAATATCTCAACCTCTTCATCTCCTTCTCTTCCATCCCGTAATATCTCAACCTCTTCATCTCCTTCTCTCCCATCCCGTAATATCTCAACCTCTTCATCTCCTTCTCTTCCATCCCGTAATATCTCAACCTCTTCATCTCCTTCTCTTCCATCCCGTAATATCTCAACCTCTTCATCTCCTTCTCTTCCATCCCGTAATATCTCAACCTCTTCATCTCCTTCTCTCCCATCCCGTAATATATCCCAACCTCTTCATCTCCTTCTCTCCCACCCCGTAATATATCCTAACCTCTTCATCTCCTTCTCTTCCATCCCGTAATATCTCAACCTCTTCATCTCCTTCTCTCCCATCCCGTAATATATCCCAACCTCTTCATCTCCTTCTCTTCCATCCCGTAATATCTCAACCTCTTCATCTCCTTCTCTCCCATCCCGTAATATATCCCAACCTCTTCATCTCCTTCTCTCCCACCCCGTAATATCTCAACCTCTTCATCTCCTTCTATTCCACTCCGTAGTATCCAAACAGCAGTGATGCATTCTATACATGCATGCTAGTCTCGTACTCTATAACCATCATTGAGAAAACAAGTGTACCATCTTATCACATGCCAACAGTTAATACGGCGTTACAACCTGTCAGCACGAGAGAACGAACATTCTGGAACGTGTAGTGAACAACACACGTTGTATCAGATCTGCGCAGCGCTAGAGAAGCTCCAAAGATACAAGAATTCTTTATCAACTGACAACCAGGGTAATTGATAGTGAAAAGTCTTGAATTCAAGTGACAACTATCTACGTTTCCTTCTCGACACGCCGTCTGTTATTTTCTCAAACTTGAGAGGTTTTCTAGCATGCAAGCCAGGCTACCTTGAGTCACATGGCTTTCTGAAGAGATGGTGGAGAGGTAATATAACCGCATCTTGATGTCGGCAGTAGCTGTTCAACCAGAGAATAAAATGTGTCGTGTGCTTGCGTCAAATGTTCTAGCCACGTTTGTTTAAATCAAGCTCTTGTGTATATATCCGCATGAACATTGATAATCCATGGGCGAATAGTGCCATTGAGATGTGGCGTGTTAGGTCTTCACAAAGTCATAGCTTAGTGCGATAGGATGTCCGTTTCCAATCTCACCGCTTTGCCATTCCAAACAATTCCCAGAAAATTCTGAGTCTACTTCTGACCCGTTCCTGGTAAAGTAAAGAGGGAACCCCTTTTCCAAGCTTTGAGCCCTATTTGGCATATGGTGCTACCTCCATTGTCTGTATAGACCAGTCAGTATTCGATTGGTATTGTCAATAACAAGTCGCTCGCTTTTATTTCCCGGAGGTTTTCCTGGTACCGATTTTACTGAGAGACCTGTGAGACAAGGTCATTGAAAACAAGCCACCTCAATGGAGATTCAAACACAAGACCGTGTTAGCCGCAGCCTTAGCCCTGACCCTTCACTGAATAACCCAGCCGTATTGTGACGGTGCTAAGGGCAGGCAGGTGGACGCTCAGGTACACAATTAGAAAGGCCACGGACGTGTCCACTAAAAGCGTGGGCGGCGTAGGGTAGGGAGTGGTGTGACATCTGACCGCAGGATTGGTTTGAAACTCAGCAGAACACCTGTCGAAGAGGGGAGTTTGTAAGTTGTGTGTGGGAGGGGTGAGCTGTGTGAGGGAGAATGTTAGCTGTCTGAGGGAGAGTGTTAGCTGTGTGAGGGAGAGTGTTAGCTGTGTTAGGAAGGGGTTACCTATGTGAGCGGGGATGTTAGCTGTGTGAGGGAGGGGTGAGCTGTGTAAGGGAAGCATTAGCTGTGTGAGAGAGGTGTAGCTGTGTGAGGATGGTACTAGCCGTGTGAGGGAGGTGTAGCTGTGTGAGGGATGTTTTAGCTGAAATTGCCTGCATGTGATGGTTACAGTGCTTTTGTAGGTGTTTGTAATGTTACTTGTCTGCCTAGTGTTGCCTATCTGATCGTCGGTATTTTTCCACGCCCGTCTGTCTACGTTCTTATTTCTCCGTCCTTCTGTCTCACCTGTCACAATGTCACTTGTATATTTGAATGTGTTTGTGATGTCCACGTTTCCCCTGTTCCTTTGTCCCTATTAATCTTGCGCGTTGCATTTCTTATTGTATTGCAACCACTTTTTTTCACCAGACAAAGCTCAATATCCAAGTACTCGCAATTCTCAAAATGTGATAGCGTGTTTTGAAATATATAAATATCAATCAACCAGGTACTGTCTCCACAATAAAGGTTGGCTGCAATGGATCTCCAACACTTTGTCTTTCGCACTGACTATGCATTCTGTCAGATTGATGTTCGTCCATCTCTTGATGTTATCTCACTACTTGTATCGTTGTCTACCTCTTACTCCTTTGCCTTCCAATATGATTTTTTTCTCTCTAAAGATTGTCCTTTAACGTGGCTGAAATATTCCACTTGTCTCTTTTCTATTTCTTTCATCAACTATCCTTTCATTCCCAGTTTTTCTAGAACCTCGGAATTTGATTTTTGTTATTTGCATGAAATACAACATATTCATATATATATATATATATATATATATATATATATATATATATATATATATATATATATATATATATATATATATATATATATAAACTACGGTTAATTTTGAATGTAAACATAGTATAAAGGCGACTACAACGGGAAGTGACCGTTAGTAGGAACACACCTCCGGATTTATGTTGACTTGGCCTGGCAGATGGCAGTGATAACGCCAAGATTCCCACGAAACCGCGTTCCCTTGTTATGTGCGCATTTGTGAGGGGGACGTCGAGGGCTGATAAATGAGAAGGGCTTTTGGTGGACAAGGAAGAAGCTAATAGAGCAGTGTCCACCCCGTCTGGCTCAACCAGAGCCCATTCCCCGTGTCATTTCTCTTCGGGTCACACTTGACAAATCTATTAAGTCTTGTCTTTAGAACCGTTGCAGTCTTGACCGTCACGCTATAGTAGGTACTAACAGGGAACTTTCTATCTGCCAACCTACATATTTATTTGTCTTTCTGTATGTCACAATACCTACTTGTCTATCTGCCTACCTCGGTTATTTTGTGTTGTAGTTTAATTTCTGCTTCGTGTCGGTTAGTTTCCGCGTCTTGTCGGTTAGTTCCTATGCCCATATCTTGTCATTGAATAGTAGCATGGGATTAACTCTCTGCAAAACCCTGATCTGTACCATTGTTGATATGGGATATTTTGAATGGGCCAAGTAGTCGCCAGGCAATATACGGGGCAGGATTTCTTCATAGCATTCCCTTACCGAGGAATAAAATCAACGTCTGGCATGTGAGTTCGGACTTTCTGACCTCTCAGACACACACTTCCCTGTTGGTCGCCACCTTTCCTATCGGTCAGTTGGCCTTTACCTGTCGACCACACGCGTGCGCTCTCCACGGACGTATAGCTTATGGAGATAAAATTGCCCGCATAGTTCCCATGTCACAGCGTTGACCACACGCAGAGTGTCCATAGCTCACCTGACTGGCCGATGAGAAGCACCGGTATTGCCAGCTGGCTGGCTTGGTTGCTTATATACTGCTGCAAGATAAGATTTCAGAAGTTGACTTTTCTTGCAGATCCAGCTATCTTCTGGACACTTAGATGCCCTTTAATTGTTTGATTAAATACTTCAAACGAAGCTTCTCCAAACGGGTCTCTTGTTTCGCCTGTGCTGCAAAGTCGATCTAGCCAATCTGTATAATGTACAGGCATATTGTGGGATCTGCAGTCTAAAGAAAGCCGTCTCCTTGGTCGAGGAGTTAGCAGCTTTCTCCGTAACCCCGAATACTCTCGTTGTTGACATAAGCGCACGAGAATTGGAAGCGGTTCGAGTCGCGCCAGTGACTTATGAGAGTATGGAGCCGGTCGCCCAGAAAGCAATGGCAAACTACTGAGCGTAATCTTGCCAAGAAATCAACAATCAGCTGAAAGATGATGATGTTGACAGCGATGTCCTGTAAAGGATATGCAAAACATTTAGTCTAAAGAAAGAAGTTTAAGTGACTGAATGGAAATTTCCCCCAGGTCTTCGCTTTCTTATTTAAACAGAAAAAAGTATAAACACGGTGCAAAACATTGCTCTCGTCAAAGTCCGCTGAAAAGGTTTCTCGAATCTTTGCCAGATTTCCTGTCTCATGAGCACTCATATCCTTGTTGTCTGCAATGGCCTGTATCCGTCTATGTGCTGGTTAATCTCTGCCTTTTCTCCGAGAAACTTTGCCCATAAGCGCTAGTCTATCTCAGCGCAAGTCAAGGTTTCTGAACAAGAACGCGGTCACAATGGGCAGATTGGACGTTTCTGCTTCGTGAGCAAACAGAACAGATCCTAACATCTACAATACAACGATGAGTATAATGAAAACCTGAGGAAATTAACGTACAAGAGAACCGTGCCAACATCAAAGTGAGAAGTGCTTAATTGGATATAACTTGGATAGTACTGATAAGAAACACAACATCAGAAGATATATTTATATTTGTTTGTTTTATAGTTTCCTTGTTATTTTCTTATTGCCACTCATTGCGGACAAAGTAATAACATATAACATATTTCCCTTCATATGTTACAGCCATCTGTTTACCAGGATGTGATGCCGACAACGGATTGTGTGACCAGCCTAATGAATGCAAGTAAGTATCGGGGAATTACCCTAAAACGATTGCACTTTGTAATTGTGAAACATTCATTATAAAGACGTGATGAGAATGAGAGAGATGGCGAGTGATCAGCAGAAAGGAAGTGCAAGTTTTATTGTTGTTTATCTACGTCTTTTACTTTGAAGTTAATTAATTTTTTCATTACAATTGTTGTAGTAAACAGAGGCGAGCTGTACTGCTGTCATAAGGACGATCAGATGCAGGGTTCGATGCCTAGGCTTTTCGCTTGCTAAAATTAGGGAAAGACTTATTCCTCCTTGCTATTAGCCCACAAAATGTGACGGCGCTCTCATAGCACATACCTATAACGGGAAATTGCTTCCCAAAAATGTATTTTAAACAGTGAATACACAATACAAACAATAATATAAATCTTCGTCTTTAGAAAGTTTGAAGCCGTCTTTAGAAAGTTTGAAGCCATAGACATGTGGTCTCTGCAGCTAGGTAGCTGTCAGCGGTGAGGGGTGGTGGGAGGGAATACCAGAGAGAGAGAGAGAGAGAGAGAGAGAGAGAGAGAGAGAGAGAGAGAAAGAGAGATAGGTTGTAGACAGCAACAAAAGGGAACAGATTGATCATGCATGGGTTTACTGTTTGCCACATGGCTTCTGAGAGTAGAGCTGTGGCTATTTAAGCTGTGATTATACTTTGTAATGGGTGATTGTTGTTGTGGCAAGCCGCCTCCGTCTGTCTGTCTACTGTGTGTGTTTGTATGGCTACCTGTATGTATCTTTCCCATTCTCTCTCTCTCTCACTTCCTATCTGTCTGTTTCTCTCTCTTCCTGTCTATCTCTCTCTCCCACCTCTGTCTATCCCCCTCTCTCTCTCTTCCCATGTTTGTCCCTCTCTTTCCCCTCTCCCCCTGTTGGTCTTTATCCCTCCCTCGCTATCTTCCCCCTGTCTGTCTTTCTCCCTCCCTTTCTCTTACCGTATCTCTCTTTTCCATCCTCTCTCCCCCTGTCTGTCTCTCTCTCTTCCCTGTTATCTGTGTGTCTGTTTCTCCCTTTATATCCCTCTCCTCACATTTCCATATGCTTACCTAAAGTCTTAAGCAGAACACATCAAACAACTAAAAGCAATAGCACATTATATTACATCTGTGGATGTCCCCCATCTCTGCCAGCACCTGATCACATTACACACCCACCCAACCTATGTGCCCATATTATTTAAACCCAATATCATTGTCCAGGTGTCGTGTTGGGTGGCAAGGAAAATTCTGCAAGGAGTGTATCCCCTACCCTGGTTGCCAGAAAGGGCGCTGTGAGAAACCTTGGCAGTGTAACTGTGAGGAAGGTTGGGGTGGCCTCTTCTGTAACCAAGGTAAGCAACTGACTCAATGTGTTTTTAATTACCTTTGTGGTGAGAACTTATATAGTGTATTTTTACAAGCGATAAGAGAGGAATGTACTTACGTACCATATTACTACAAGGTGTGAGAGAAGAATGTACTTAAGTGTAATATTACTACAAGGTGTGAGAAGAGAATGAACTGAAATGTCACAGTACTACAAGGTGTGAAAGAAGAATGTACTTAAATGTCATATTACTATAAAGTGTCTGTGATGTCGGTTCCTAAATGCATCAATAAATCAATTACTATAAAGTGTGAGATAAGAGTGTACTTAAATGTTATATTACTACAAGGTGTAAGAGAAGAAAGTATTATATGCCATATTATTACAAGTTGTAAGAGAAGAATACATTTATTGTACTCTAGTACAAAGTGTGAGAGAAGACTGTATTTATGAACTATATTATTACAAGTTGTAAGAGAAGAATACATTTATTGTACTCTAGTACAAAGTGTGAGAGAAGACTGTATTTATGAACTATATTATTACAAGTTGTAAGAGAAGAATACATTTATTGTACTCTAGTACAAAGTGTGAGAGAAGACTGTATTTATGAACTATATTATTACAAGTTGTAAGAGAAGAATACATTTATTGTACTCTAGTACAAAGTGTGAGAGAAGACTGTATTTATGAACTATATTATCACAAGGTGTGAGAGATGAACTTGTGTACTGTACTATTACAAAGTGCAAGAGAAAATGTATATATGAAGAATTACATAACCACTGTTGTATTCTACAATACAAGAGAATATTGAGCTATCTACTGTATTAAACAGTACTCTTGAATATCTGTGCAATGACTTTTGCAGACTTGAACTTCTGCACACACAATAAACCATGCAGGAATGGCGGGATCTGTACCAACACAGGTCAAGGGGGATATACATGCACCTGCACGGGCAGTTACACTGGGGTCAACTGTGAGCGCCAGATGGATGACTGTAAGAGCAAGCCCTGTGTCAACAATGGGATATGCAAGGTAAAGCTACCAGCACCAGTTCACATAACCTCTGTGTTAGTTTGTTGCTTGTTGCTTATTGTTGGATTTGTACCTTTGTTACATGTTGTAGTTGTACCTTTGTTACATGTTGGATTTGTTACATGTTGAGTTTTTACCTTTGTTACAAGCTATCTTACCATTGAGGCAGATTCTGGATCTGTACATCTGTGAGCGTGTGAGGGGACACTGCTAATAGGAAAGGCTAATCCACATGCAAGATCAGTCCAGTGTACTCCCCAGTAGTGGCAACTAGTAGTAGTGGCATGTGTATAGAGCTCGCTTGAGTTCCGAGCGAGTGAAGGCAAAAAAGAAAAAAAAAGGTTCCTATGTTCTTATACACCCTAAAGTTGTATTTATCTTCATAATCTTTGTTTTTATTAGTAGGGGTTTTTGTGTGTGTGTGTTTCCTTTTGGGAAAGTCAACAAAATATAAATTTTTTAAACTTTGAAACCTTCGGTGATCACATAAGTTAACAGAGTATGCATCGAAACCTTCGGTGATCACATAAGTTAACAAAGTATGCTTTGAAACCTTTGGTGATCACATAAGTTAACAGAGTATGCTTCGAAACCTCTGGTGATCACATAAGTTAACAGAGTATGAATTTTTTACACTTGAAGCCCTCAGAGTCTTACCATACCACCCCCTAGGTTAGAAGAACAGTGGACAAGAAATAAATTAAAAAGCCTGCATCTATTTGTAATTGCAAGGATAATGACTTCATTCATGTACATCTCCATGTTTGACTGTCTCCAGGATATTGGCAATGGATTCCAGTGCCAGTGCTCTCAAGGCTTCTATGGCCGGCAGTGTGAAAGGGAAGCCATGTCCTGCAAAACCAACCCTTGCATGTACGGGGGGACCTGCATGGAAGACCACCAGGACTCCTACTACTGTCTCTGTCAGCCTGGCTATAAGGGACTCAACTGTGACGCCGAGATCAATGAGTGTGACTCATCACCGTGTCAGAATGGTAGGTTGTCGAAACTTCTTGTGTTCTGTTTAGTATTTGTCTTGTCTGATTACATCATAACATCAGTTTCTTTGGTGAGCTTTTTAAAAGTAAAGATCTTCCATTCGCTTAAAATGTGTCTACATCTGCAATGTTGTTTTTTAACTGGCATGTTTAGTTCACTCAGTGGTCTATAGAGTTTAACTTCCACTTGTTTCTCTAGGCCAGAAAGTATGAATATAAATTTTGTATTTTGGGCAGCTATGGAGTATGCGATCTGCTGACTGCAGCGCCATTCCACATGTGGACAAGGCTGATTGGCCAGTCTTTTACAGCCAATTTCCCACATCCAGTGTGATATTGACCACATGACACCTCGAGTGCCAATTGGTCTATACAGATAAGGCTCTAGTACCATGTGCCCAACCTGAAGGTGTGTACAAAAGTCCCTGACTTACTACTTATGTTTCCACATAACCACATCTATGAGCAGCGGCACTTGGAGTCTAGTTCTTAAACTAAGTGAAGGTTTATTTCATATTTGGTGCAGGATATGTTTTGTCTCTTCCTGCCTTCCCTATCTATCCCTCTTTCCACTTTTCCTGTTTCTATATTACTGCCATTTGTGTGTTTGTGTTATCATTAGTAATACACCTTTAATTGGATATATCACGTCTGATATATATTTTAGTTGTTAGCAAGTTTTTATTTTAACTGAAATTACAGATTGTCTGATATATTCGGATATGCTTACTGTTAAATACATATAATTTACAAAGAACAGAAAACTTGGAGACGAGGAAAAGAAACTGGCTCAGAATAGGACACAGACTGAGAAAACATGAGGACAGTATAACTAGACATTCTCTTGTCTGGAACCTACAAGGCAAATGAGAAGAGAATTACACAGAGGGACCTTTGCGGAGGCCATGAAGGGAGCTGTAGGAGATAGTAACAGGTTGGACGGCATGGCGAGATTGTGTTGACCTATGTCCCAATGTGAGACACAGGGAAGAAGAAGATGATGAAGACGGAGGAGGAGGGAAGAAGGGGGGAAGGAAGAAAAAGACAAAAAAATGTGGCTTCTGTGGATAAGGAAGTTTAACACACAAAAAAAGGGGGGGGGGGATATCTGCGTGGTCTCGAGGTATGGTGTCCGCCTCGAGTGCTGGAGGTCCCGGGTTCAAGCCCTGGTAAGGACCGGGATTTTTTCACGTGGACTTCTAGTAATTAAATTTCCCCTGGTCTCTGGGTAGTGAGATCGGACGCCCCGCCCGTGTGTATTGTTGCGCACGTAAAAAATCCCTTGGCAGTTGGAAATCGAAAAAGAGTAGCCTAACGGCGCTGCCCGGGCAAAATTTCGAGTTAAAAACCTACCCAAGTATTTAAGGATCCTCGCTGGTGCTACGGAGTTCGTGCACTGAACTGAGTTTCTCCAGGCTCAGGTTTGAGTTAGGAGGAGATACGGAGCACTTATGGGTTGCACCCGTGTGCCGTGATGTTGATCCATCGACTAAACTAAACCAACAAACAAAAGGAGGGGCATGACTGTTGGGCTTCTAGTTTCGAGGCCACGACATACCGCCGTAGCTTTACATATGGTGAGTTTTGTGAGTACATCCGTGCCACGACCTTGAGCACGTTTGCTGCTCTACCGCATTCGTCAACAGCTTATTGGTCTCCTAGAGTGTTTGTTTGCACGTGCATTCCGTTTGTTTATGCAAACATGACCATTTCAATTGTTCAACCAGAATCGATGTTTGTAAAGCGCAACATGTGTCAGGTATCGATTTTCATGTCCAACTTATTTATGACAGCTTAGAATCGATTACCGGCATTTAAACAGATGGAGAATTCATTGTTTTCTGAAAACTTGGCCGTGTGGCGTCGGGGTTTGTAGTTTAGGCGATTAGTTTACATGTTGCATGACCTTTGTACCTCATTGCAACCAGCCTGAACTCTAGGTTGATTTTCAAAGCGATTTTACGTTCAGTAGTTTGCCATTGCTTTCTGAACGAGAGTTCAACGTTAAAGCTCAACTGACAGGTTTAGGGATGAATCCTTTATCCCTCCGCCAATGCACCGCGCACCCCCTTAAACCCATGGCCACGTAGATCTCTTGGCGGTTAGAAGAAGAAAATGACTGGCACCTTGTCGTGTTGACAGACAATAGTGTGTAAAATGGAGTTATACCTCTCCATAACACAAAGCCTGGGCTGAATTTAGAGACCATGTGTTGTCCGTGCAGCATGATCCCTCTCTCGGCCTGTCTAGTGTACTCCAGAGGAAAGATAACACCAATACGTCTGGAACAAGACAAGCTGCAGAAACTGCCGGATCAGCAAAGCAATACTCTCAAATGTCCACCTGTCGGAGCTTCCATCCTAGACCCGTTGCCTACCAAGGCTTAGGGCCCGGTCTGATCTACCTTGACATTTAGTCTTTAAGTTGCATTTCCTCTCGCCATGGTAGGCTTGTACCCTCCCAATTGCACTCCTCCGTCGGAAGCCGTTGGCACAATGTGGCTTGTGTGTTTGGTGAGCGCAGCCCAACATTCGGCGCTAACAGAAAGCAAGCGGTACCGTCTACTGTCATACAGTAGCTCAATCATATCTAAGACCTGGCTGGCACCGTAAGAAGAAAATATCCAGATACTTTAAAGAAAATGCACACATAGAGAACGAGGGACTCAAAATAGTGAAAAAGAGTAAAGGGAAGCGGGAGAGAAAGCAGGATGATTAACTAGGTTGCGGTGTTTTTGTTTCAGTAGCGGTAACTTGGCATCTGAAACCATTGTGTGCAAATCCATTGTGCTGGTCCCTATTAACAATAATAGTCCCAATAATCGTCCCAATAATCATTATCCCACATGCGGCTTCATCCGGGCGCCATTATTGCCGCTGGTCTCTGTGAAAATAAAAATAAAAAACTAGTGTCAGTGTACTTGAAATTCTGTAGTGGTGAAGGGTTCTTTAGTTGCAGTAATGTTTTTCACGGTGAAGTTAACCAACAAAACAGTGCATATTAATAGAAGTAATATTTCATATGGGTTCTAACAACGACCTTGTGTGATTATAATGTTACACAGATATAACAATACGTGAAATCGATTTTAGGTAAAAGTGACAGCGGGGGATACAAATTAACCACAGGAAATGATAGACGGAACACAGTCGAATCAAGGGGAAACAGCACTAGACCCACTGGGGAGCAACGCACATGCGCGTGTGTGTGGGTGGGGTCGGGCGAGCAATGTGGAATATGCCTATAGTTAAGCAGCTTCTTGTTTTATTTTATTCAAAATGCGCCTCTACCATTTATCGTTGAACATATTTCCTTTGCCTTCCAAAACTGAGACCTTGTAAGCAACTTAATGTGTGCCACATGTTTGAAACACATCTCCACATTTTGTGCGATCTCTTGAATCTTTGGAAGCAGCTGTAGCATAGTGGTTACACGCTGGCCTGCCGACCCGATGCGTTCGATCCCAACCCGGGAGGATTTGAATGTTTAAAACTAACCTGGGCTCATCGGTCGACCCAGCAAAAATGGATACCAGGAAATGTCTTTGGAAGTAAAGGCTGGCGGAGTAATACAGATCCTCTCACTCACATAGAGTCGACTGGTATATAAAAATATGCGTCTAGCACCATGCGGCCCAATTCGTATTGATTGATTGATGGATTGATTGATTGATTGATTGATTTAGGAACCGACATCACAGCATTCGGGGCATTCCCATAAGCGCTCCGTCTCCATCCTCAGCAGCCAGCGAAAAGTTCCAACACCAATAGTACCAGTAGCAATCTGATTATATGTCCGTCTCGCCTTTCCTCTGAGCGTTGAGCGTCGGCCAGATCCCCTCGTCACTCCTCGCTGTCTCATTCTTGCCAGACCATGGTAATCCATTTGCTCCTCCGAGGTGTACACGTGCTCCCTTAAGGCCCCACCACGTCTGTCTTGTCATGCATAAATACTCCACCAAGTTTTGCAGAGCCAGCCAATCTATCCGACTGTTCATTCCCCAGCACACCAGCATGCCCCGGAGAAAAGATCCAGGCGATGCTTGCCACCCGTGACCTCGTATTAAGGTGTGCAAAATGGTCCTTTACTTACTTGGCTTTTTGGATTACTCATTAAAATGTGCTTGACGTAAATCAACCGTGATTATGTTCATGTGTTTTAAAATCATCTCATGTTATTTCTACAGGAGGCCGATGCATCGACCAGCTTAACGGCTACAGGTGCGTGTGTCCTGCAGGATACAGTGGTCCGGAGTGCCAGAACAACGATGACGATTGCCACCACAAACCCTGCCTCAACAATGGTATCTGCATTGACCAAGTCAACGACTTCCGCTGTCAGTGTGTCCCGGGGTTTGTGGGAAGCTTGTGCCAGGATAATGTGAATGATTGCGAAATGCGACCCTGCGCAAACGGTGGCCGCTGCACTGACCTTATTAACGACTTCCGCTGTGACTGTGCACCAGGTTTCGAAGGCAAGGACTGTAGTTTTAAAATTGACGAATGCAAAAGCAACCCTTGCCTCAACGGTGGCATCTGCAAAGATCTACTAGCAGACTACTCTTGTTCATGCCCTGATGGATACTGGGGCAAAAACTGTCATATTCATGAAGGTGCCGTGTATACTGAGGCCGATAGGGATGGGACTAGTCAACGAAGTGTGACAGCCCAACATGCTGGTACAACTGCTACTAACGCTGACTCACATGGCCAGATTGCATCCAGCAGACAGGACAAAGACACTGAGGATGATCTAAGTACTGCCCAGCTCCTAATCATTGTCTGCCTTGGCATAGGGATTCCGATAATTGTGTGTATAGTCGTGGTGATTTTTCTCTTGTGCCGAAAGAAGTCATACCTTCAACAGCGCCATACCCAGCAGCAGAACCTGGAGAATATTGCACGGGAAAAAGAGCAACACTACATCAACAACATCAACAACAAATCTGGAGATATTTTCACAACTCTCCCTTCATCCTCATCAAGCATCAAGATCAGCAATGAAGAGCAACAGGATATCAACAAGCTAAAAATCAAGCATTCCAAGTTTGGCTCTGGAAGTCTGAGCAGTCCAGATGGAGGGGGAAGCTTGGATGATTTACCACAAAAACTGCAAACATCAAACAGCAAGCAGTTTCTCCACAACCTGGTGGTTCAGCAGCTGCCATCCACATCCTTTTCTCCTGGTTCCTTTTCCACTTCCATCCAAGCTTGCGCCTTGAAAGGAGATGACCAAAGCAGTGACTATGAAAAAGTGTATCAGAGATTCGATGTGGATACATTGGCGGCAGATACAAGAAGATTGCCAAGGTAAATATATTTATCTCTGCGTCTTTATTTTCCCTTACTCTTTTTATATTGTATCTGCTTCCTTCTTTTCCTATACTCCCCAAGCCTGTGTTTGTTGCTTTCACGTATACTTCCTCCTATCATCATTTTCTTTCTTCATACTTCATTCCACTTCTTCTTGCTCGCTACTGAAGTGAATATATGTGAATATATCCATGACTCTGGTGATCGAGTGAGATGGCAGAACATGACCGCCCACGCTTATCAGCATGGCACATGATGGATGGATGGATGATATTAGACAGCACCTATATACTATATAGTTTGCTAATTTAGAAAGCCATTTCTTGACTTTTTGAGCTTCGGTAATATGATTTTATTGCCTGGTTTCTTATTGACCTAGATGGTGATTACATAGAATGCATTTTCCTTCCTACCTAATCTCCTTGTAAAGCACTTGAAAAGAGGGAGAAAGCTTTTTTGTGATGATATAGACAGTTTAAAAAAAGAAAGATTGTCCCATAGCAGATATGAGTGTTTTGATTTATGAGGTGTGGACAGACATTGTTCCAGCACATTATTTAGCCAATCAATATTTTGCCATATATATATATATATATATATATATATATATATATATATATATATATATATATATATATATATATATATATAACAACACACACACATTCAGGAGTTGATAGTATAATGAACATATGTGGGCTGCCTATCATTAGTGTAGTCCTGTCTACCACCCATCAGTGTTATAATTGTCCCCACTTAATGCACTGTGCGAGCACACACAATGAGATACCATACACAGATGCCCACACACGCAGACAGACAGACATATAATAACAGATTCAGTGCCTAACAAAACCTAGGTTTGAACCAAACAAAAACCGATGGCTGCAAATTTGAAGGAGGGGTGTGTCACAATTATAACTTAAAAGTTGTTAATATGGCAGCAAACATGTATTAGATATCAAATTAAAGGAGGTTGTATAAGGAAAACTACAGTACATAAGCTCTAGGCAGATAAGAGAATTTGCTTAGGACGATTAATCTTCCCATGGCACTTGATCAGTTAAGCAGTCCCATAGCATAAACTACCGCGTGGTTAGACCTCGGTGTATATACTAGGTCGTAGTTAAATCCTTAATTCTTTCTCATTCAGTTTATTTACTTTAACTTTGAACCGGACTACTATTTTCTAAAAGCAAGCATGCAGGACAAAAAGAGTCGTTAGTTTATTAGTAAAACGCGGGAGGAATATAAAATTCCCCCACTAACACACGCGCCCGCGCGCCCGGCTTATCACTGTTAGTTACTTGATTTAAGTGCTTTATCCCGTGGCTGTACGCCGAACCCTTGATCCCATATACAGTCCTATTGTAGACTCTCCTTTGTAAGCCTGGTACCCCTCTGGTGCGGTACCTTAGCACGTTCCGGTGATCAGCTGGCTTCTCATTGGCTAGCGACGAAACAGGTGGTCATTTCTGGATATGCTAGCGTGGGAGCGGACAGGGAAGACACATAAACAGAATCTCGGGGCCACATTTTTTGTGGAGTTCGTTGTCATCAACTTTTGGTGTATAAAGAACACTTCTTAGTCACCATAACTATAGTAAAATAGACTCTCTCTCTCTCTCTCTCTCTCTCTCTCTCTCTCTCTCTCTCTCTCTCTCTCTCTCTCTCTCTCTCTCTCTCTCTCCCCCCCCCTTTTTTTTTTCTCTCTTCTTTCCATCACCACCATCTTTGGAGGGTTTGTGTTTCGGTTACTGGGGAAAAAAAATTCTGCCTGCTTGTTAGAAAAGTTGTTTCGGCCTCATAAGTAGTTGCTGTTGATGAATGCAGGGGCGTATGGGCTGTCGTCCTTTTGGCCCAATGTCATGTAGCGAAACAAGGATGTTATTTAACTTATTACAGTAAAAGGGTAACTGTAGTCGCATAGCAGGCATTGCCGTTTGGTGTGTCAAGTTAGGCCGTCACATAACTTTAGCCAGTTGGCTATATGGAATAGCTAGCTCCTTTTCTAGTCACGTTTCCTTCGAGAAAATTCTGAACATTGTATGGTATCCATTCGTAATGAGTCGACCCCGTAACCATACTGTTCGGGAAAATAATTCGGCCTCTTTTGGGGGATTGAACTAGGACGACTGTCTTGGCAGGCAAGCGCATTAACCACTTTGTACCTGCGCAGGCTATAGTAAACTGTGAATAAAATATAAAGGTACGTTTTCAAATAGTAAGTGTATGCACGAAGTTTTTCACATTCGCAGTATCCATGGATTGAAACACATGGAAATGAAACAGATTAGATTCTCCAGCTCGTTTCACCACTAGTCCATATGACAAGAGAAACAGTAATATAGGGTGTATTTTTAATGACAGTGCAGTGTTTGAAAATATTGCCGGTCCAAGTTTTGTATTTACCCTCTGTAAAGTTCATGCAACATAATAGGTAAATACAAAACTTTGACCGGCAATATTTTCAAACACAGCACAGTCATGAAATACACACACTGTATAATGGGTTGTTGAAGGCTGAGACTTAACGCGCGTACATTCTGATTTATGACGGCGGATTAGTAGCTTCGTTCCGCAAGCCGGTCAGCTGGACATAAATGTTGACTTCTCATTCAGAAAGCAACGGCAAACTATTGAACGTAAAAGTGTCCAGTAGAGCACAGACAGCACTATAAAGAGCACACTGTTTTGTCAAATTCTTTTGCTGCTTGGCAGGTCAAGTGCCATCGCAATGGCTTGGCCAGATGGCGTTGAGAAATACAGTAATCAGTAAATTTAGCACCGCGATGACAGTACTGCCCACAGGTGACCAGATCTGGGAATTAAGTGCATGCACAGTTCGGGGATGGGAGCCGCGGTAGTTTAGTGGCTAGACGCTTGTCTGTCGTCCCGGTGGTCATGGGCTCGAATTCGCAACGAAGCGATTTTACAGAACTGATTTGGGCTCCCATGTCGACCCAGCCTAAAATGGGCTCCGGGAAATGTCGTGGGAAGTAAAGGCAACCCGTATATACAGACCACATCACCTAGCCAATGCTGATTGGTCTATGCATCACCTAGCCAATGCTGATTGGTCTATGCACCACCTAGCTAATGCTGATTGGTCTATGCACCACCTAGCCAATGCTGATTGGTCTATGCACCACCTAGCCAATGCTGATTGGTCTATGCATCACCTAGTCAATGCTGATTGGTCTATGCACCACTTAGCGGTGCTGATTGGTCTATGCACCACCTAGGGAGTGCTGATTGGTCTATGCATCACCTAGCCAATGCTGATTGGTTTATGCATCACCTAGCGAGTGCTGATTGGTCTATACATCTAGCGAGTGCTGATTGGTCTATGCACCACCTAGCGAGTGCTGATTGGTCTATATATCATATAGCGAGTGCTGATTGGTCTATACAAATATGAATCTAGCACCAGATGCCCCCCCCCCCCCCCCAAAAAAAAAAAAAAAAAAAAAAAAAACAACCTTAGCCACAACGCTAGCCAAACTCCCAACACCATTAAATAACAATTGTAAAAGTCCCGAAGTCGGAATCTGCTGTCCCTCACTTAGCGGGCGACCACCGCAGGCGTCCAAGCCCTCGTACAACAGCGTAACCTTACTAACCATTACACTAACGTAACTCCATTGTTCACATTGGGCAGTGAGGAGCATTTTATGTGATATTCACTGGCACAGGAACGGAGCAATATGGGGACGACCCGTTGCCGTGAAGTGGGAACCACGACTAACTAACTAACTAACTGCTAACATTAATACCAAACACTCACGAATCACTGAACCCGGAGCGCCTGGTAACCGTGTTTGTGCGTGGGGAGAGTCGTTGAATGTTGCATGCTTAAAAACTATCGCGGGGATTTCCAGAATAGGACACCGGGACAACGACAAGCATAATGGCCCTGATCAACTGGCTCGAAGCTATATCTGCCAAGCGCAAGAACCCAGGTAGTTCCCCTCATGCATTTACATTGCATGTGGGGGGATAATATATCGATCGAAAACTGAGCACGCACATAATATGCTGGATTCCTAGAAAATGTGAAATAGTACATAACGTTTGCTATGAGATATAGGAATTCAGTTTCAGTTGAAACTGGAAAACACAAACCCATGTGTATATTCTTATACAAGTATAATTAGTCTTTCCGTACCAAGTAACTCGCCATACGTGTTTTGATTATTGTAAACAGTGTACTTTTATCTTCTTCTATCCTGGTCAATCTTTAACCCAGCTGCTAATTTGAAAAAGTTTGGAATATGACTGCTATTAACAACTGACTCTGAGAGAGAGAGAGAGAGAGAGAGAGAGAGAGAGAGAGAGAGAGAGAGAGAGAGAGAGAGAGAGAAGAAGAAGAGAGAAACTGCCTGCGTCAGAAAGTTGTTGGAATATATATGATAGTAACACCGGTCTCCCTGTCCGAGAAGTTAACAGCTTTCTCCGTAACCCCGAATACTCTCGTGGTTGACGTGAGCTCATGAGAATTGGAAGCGGTTCGAATCGTGCTAGTGACTTATGAGAGTATGGAGCAGGTCGCTCAGAAAGTCGTGGCGTGCTGATGAGCGTAATCTAGCCTAGGAATCAACACACAGCTGAAAGATGCTGGTGTTGACCGCAATACCCCGAAACAGGATGGAAACGCGGAAAGAAAAATATGATAGTAACAACTGATTGTAACAGAAAGTTATAAATAACAAGAATGAAAGTAAGAACAGCTTTAATAGAAACAGTGATGATATCAACCCACTCTAACAGAACGATTCAACTAATGATAGTAATGTGTACATTCGTCTTGTTAGTGAGGCAGAACCAATAAGCAAATCTGACATAAAATTTATATGCGGATAACGTCCCTTTGTTGCACGGCAGACTCACATTTCAATTGTTTCTGAAAGTTAAACAAATGTGCTTTGGCACGTGATGTATCAGTTTGCTGTGTGGCAGGCTTGTTTTATTTGACCGGGTCCTTCTTTATTTAAGAGCGCAGCAGAAGCGGAAACGCTCTCCCACTCACCCCTATCCCATTTCATGTACATAACTGTAGATAACCTTTGTTGCGAAATGTGGTTATGTAGACGAATGGGGAGGCGCATCATAGCAGAAGAAGAAAATACAGAAGTATTACACATATCGGAGATGAGGAAACCTTGAATGTACACGGTCAAGGTCAGAAGTTAAGGCACGTCGGCGTGTAAAGAGAACCAACCTCCTCGTTGCAGGATATGCTGGAGGGAACGTTGGAGGGGAACCGTGCGAGAGGAAGTCAAGGATTTCTTAGACCCAACTGAATGTTATTAGAATTCGCAGCACAAAGTGGAAGGCAAAACATAGTGAAAGATAGCATATTGAAAGATAACATAGTGGAAGGCAAAACATAGTGAAAGATAGCATATTGAAAGATAACATAGTTGAAGTGGAAGGCAGAACATAGTGAAAGATAGCATATTGAAAGATAGCATATTGAAAGATAACATAATTGAAGTGGAAGGCAGAACATAGTGAAAGATAGCATATTGAAAGATAACATAGTTGAAGTGGAAGGCAGAACATAGTGAAAGATAGCATATAGAAAGATAACATAGTTGAAGTGGAAGGCAAAACATAGTGAAAGATAGCATATTGAAAGATAACATAGTTGAAGTGGAAGGCAAAACATAGTGAAAGATAGCATATTGAAAGATAGCATATTGAAAGATAACATAATTGAAGTGGAAGGCAAAACATAGTGAAAGATAGCATATTGAAAGATAACATAGTTGAAGTGGAAGGCAGAACATAGTGAAAGATAGCATATTGAAAGATAACATAATTGAAGTGGAAGGCAGAACATAGTGAAAGATAGCATATTGAAAGATAACATAGTTGAAGTGGAAGGCAAACCATAGTGAAAGATAGCATATTGAAAGATAACATAGTGGAAGGCAAAACATAGTGAAAGATAGCATATTGAAAGATAGCATATTGAAAGATAACATAATTGAAGTGGAAGGCAAAACATAGTGAAAGATAGCATATTGAAAGATAACATAGTTGAAGTGGAAGGCAAAACATAGTGAAAGATAGCATATTGAAAGATAACATAGTTGAAGTGGAAGGCAAACCATAGTGAAAGATAGCATATTGAAAGATAACATAGTTGAAGTGGAAGAGCTCACACACTCGCATCTAATTTTTATGGTTATTTAGTTGCATGTCCACTACAGGGTGTTGCAACCAACCCCAGACATTATTATCGATTTGGCACTTTTCTAAGTAGTTCATTGCTTCTGAAAGGCCGTTGCCTATCCCACTGTGAAGATCAACGCAAAATGATATCTGCGCCGTAACCATCTGCGGCATACTTCAAACCCCGACTGTTGAGATTGTGAAGTACCCATAAGCCACAGACGCCAACATTTGTAAGGTACATGTTTGGTAGGAGTAAGATCCTGCCAGTTGACTTTCAAATCCTACATTACTGCTAGTAATATCCCTTTACGAAAGGTCAACAACTAACTGTACCCCAAGCATTGTTTATCACGTTTACAGATAAATGTGTTTGTTTTGATGCAAATGTGTTTTTTTTTCTCCTTGGCCCTTTAATAATTCATTGTTTGATATTCTTTCAGTGACCACCAGGCACATCATTCCCGAAGTATTCAAACAGTGGTCAAGCCACAGTTGTTGGAGCCCAGCAGTGGAGATCGCCTTGAGCGAGGCTCAGAACGCCCATTAAAAGACAATGTTGACAGCTCGAATTATGCGGGCGTTGTCTGCAGTACATCGTCGTCACCATCATCTTCATCTGCTTGCTCAGTCCAACAGCAGCAGAAGCAGCAGCATACATTTCACAGGCAGTCACATTATGACCAGGACTACTTCGCCACCGAAGTCTGATTCAAGAAGGTCATTGCTATCTCATTGTACATACCATCTGACAAGTCTCATCATCACCACTGACCACCATGTTTCCAACTACCAGTTATCAACGAAAGGCATGCCTGATCCTTGACATAACCACGGAATCGCACAAGGCATTTGACCTTGAAACATGGTCATTGATTATATAAGTTATACATAACTTTTGTGTGTCTTTTGACAAGACAGAACATCCATGGTTGTCAGCTGCAATGTTGTCTGACATTGTATACTGTTTCTTATATACTATATGCTCAAAGAATCAACAGCTGGAATATTAGTCTGGAAATTTCAGCCAAAGAATCAACTGGAATATTCTATAGTCTAGAAATTTCAGCCAAAGAATCATTTGGAACATTCTACAGTCTGGGAATTTCAGCCAAAGAAACAACTGGAATATTCTATAGTCTGGAAATTTCAGCCAAAGAATCAACTGGAATATTCTATAGTCTGAAAATTTCAGCCAAAGAATCATTTGGAACATTTTACAGTCTGGGAGTTTCAACCATCCTTGAAATCTGAGCAATTTCAGACATTATGACCAAATGATCTAGGCATCATTAAATCAGTTTGGGTCACTAAGTGCCTTGTCTCTGCTAGTCCAGTCACTTTGGAGATTACTGTTTGTGTCCTGAACATTGTACAGTAAGAAATTGTATTTAAGACTTTTACATTGTTTCTTGTTTTTCCCACAATGGAGATAACCTGCTCTCGGTTTCCTTCTGTTGATGTGGAGTGGACTGTGGATCTAAATTATATAAAATGTTTACAATAATTGCTTGAATGGATCAAGCAAAAATTAACTTTGTTTGAACGAGTCAAGCAATAACATTGTTGCTGCCTGTTGTGATTTTCATTTATGCCGAAATTGTACATGACTAGGGCTGTGTACAAATGTACACAAATCTTATCTTTCCATTGTGTGTGTACATGCTGTGTGTTCAAAAAGCTAATCTTTCCACTGTGAGTCTTTTCCTCACTTATAACCAAAGAGGCCAGAGTCAGTTGATTTTATTTACTGAATCTTTATTTTGCTGTTTTGTCCACTCTGTCACATCTACTTAAAGTCTACATGTGCTGATCTTCTTCTCTCTGCCAATCTTTAACATTTCTTCTGTGGATATTTATTTATTTTTTATGCTGTTTGTATTTAAACACACTTGCTCATTTACCGTTAATCTGTACATGTCTTAATCTGTAATGTCTCATTTGTATTATGCTATTGTTCCATATTTATTTAACTTGTCTGTTCTCTGCAGTTTTTTATTTTAATACTTAGTTTTTCTTCTGCCAGTTAGTTAATTGCATGTCCTTCACATGACATTGCAACCAACCCCAGCATTTATTGGAAGTTTGTGATTTTTCTAAGCAATTTTATGTTTAGTAGTTGTGTCATTGCTTTCTAAATGGCAGACACACTTACGATTGTGAAAATCAGCACAGAGCAATTTGCTCCCAAACTGCCTGTGACTTACTTCCAACAGTACTCTATGTTTATCACCCAGTCTTATTGTGTAAGAAAGAAAGAATATCTATTTTGCTATTATATTTTCTTGTACAAAATACTGGGATGTTAGCCATTGTCTCATGGCTATTTCCTTCAAGTGATGACATTTTGATCGCAATGTTTGCTACTATTCCACACACCACACCAGACTATCACCACACCTCATCTTGTCTCTCACAATTCGCCATCCTCACTTTCCCCAGAAGTGTAAAAGATCAAATTGTTTTAAAACAAATGTCTACAATGTACTTAACCTAATAAAGGAAAGTTATTTTTGTCTTGTACAATGCCATAACATGATGACAGGATCAATGTTTTTGCCTGTGTTGTTTCAAATATGCATCCAGAATAGAAATATGCAGTATCATTTTTTTTTATACATGTGTCATATTTTAAAACATATTTTTTGTAACAACACCATAGATCATGAGGAACAATACAGTCATCACAAAGTTCATTTACAATTCATAATGTTGATACTCTTCAGATTTCACCATGAACAATCACTTAATGTCTTTGTCTTCTTCCCACCTTGACAAATATTTATATGGGTTATATCACACATGCATAGATGCTTTATTTCACACATTTATATGTGGTTTATATCACATATTTAATCATAACAGTTAAAAACACAGCAGATAATAATTTTGAGGGGTTTAAAAATAAACCTTTGACAATGCCGATGCACTTGCACGTATCAAACAATAAAACATAATATGGGTAATAAAGATATAAAAATAGGAGGAGATGGGGAGGGGGAGGGTTTGGTGAGCACATTTGCATATACCAGATGACTCACGCAGAAACTACGGTTATGCAGTAGCATGCACACTTGTCTGTCAGTCTGGTGGTCATGAGTTTGAATCTCCTTCAGAGCAGGGACTGTTTAAAATTGACATGATCCCCCAGGTCGACTCAGCCTGATATGGATGCCAGGAAATGTTTGGGGAAGGAAAGGCACCTGGTGTGATGTTGGCCACATCACCTGTAGAGCGCAACTTGGGCTATAGACAATGAGGATATACAAATTTGAGGTTGTTGCCATGTATCCAGTAGGCCTCAAGGGGTAGAAAGGATCATGTTTTTTAAGGACATCGCAGTCAACACCAGTATTTCTGCTGCTGTGATATCTTGGAAAGTTTTCATTCAGTAGTTTGCAATTTACTTACCTAGATGGTATACACACAATTTTACTACCTAGATGATACACGCACAATTTACTTACCTAGATGATATACCCACACGTACAAGCATCATTACCCTCAGAACCTACCACATATTCCTGTCACCATCCCTGAGCATGCAGCTCACAGCCACAGTATGTTGTTTTAATATCATTTGAATCCTTTACTTCTCAAGCTACATGCATCCTCCACTTCTCACTTATTATTTTCTCATTTCTCATATAGCAATGTTGTCTTACTTCTCATACAGCATTAATCCTTCATTTTTCAAACTACATTAATCCCTCACTGCTGATACTGCATTAATCCCTCACCACTCATACTATGTTAATCCCAC
Source organism: Cepaea hortensis (assembly GCA_963921405.1). NCBI lineage: Eukaryota > Metazoa > Mollusca > Gastropoda > Stylommatophora > Helicidae > Cepaea > Cepaea hortensis. The sequence continues at coordinate 40,266,304 of OY992894.1, forward strand.
ACTTCTCATATCACATGAATCGCTCACTTCTCATATCACATGAATCCCACACTTCTCATATCACATGAATCGCTCACTTCTCATGCTACATAATGGTAATCCAATCTTCTTATACTACATTGTCTGGCTTCTCATACTGTTTATTCCCACACTTCTCATGCTCCATTATTCTCATTGTTCATTATTCCCTTATTTCTCATATTTCATTATTTCCTCACCTCTCATACAACATTAACCCCCTGGCTTCTCAGCACATCTCCACAATAACAAATCAGTAACATGTCACAAAGTTTTTGTTGTTGCTATATTTTATTTGATTGGAAACATTTGAAAATCATTTCACAATCGCATACTTGTAAGCTAATTTCACCACATTTTCTGTATGACAGCTATATGTAATGTTTTAAAATAACTAGTTTCTGAGTAACACGCCTTTAAATGAAACATTCCATCTCTTCACTGTGCTTTGTCTGACACAAACATTTATTCTACAAAAATTCTCAAATCTTTTGGGTTTTTACATGCAGCAAATCATTTTGAAAGTTTATAACTAGATGTTTAAGTTAGTTGTATGTCCTTTACAGGATCTTACATTCAACCCCAGCATTTGTTTTTTGGCTGTTTGTGATTAACTAGGTAATTTATATGTTTAGTACTTTGCCATTTGCTTCCTGAACGACCAACGCACATACCATCAAAACCATACATGCTTCAAATTATTAAGTTCATTAGAAGACAAATGTTTCTGATCTTTAAAGTTACTTGCAGCAAGCCATTTAGACATTTATCCCAGAAAATAGACATTGTCTGGTCTTTAGCATTACAACATGCAACAGTTCATTTAGACAATTGGAAACCAAGGCAACAAATGTCAAGCCTTAAGAGACCAAATTGATAATGAACTGATTCAGTCTCAAACAAATAGGTTGGACCAAACATTGTACAGAATCAAATAAATGAGTATTATAATGTAAATTTAATTTCACCGAGCTTTGAAACTACGGAAGATACCATGAAAAAAAACATAATACGATGGCTCTTTTATGGTGATATATCATCCTTCTGTCAAAATTATAGGTTACATTTGACGATATATTATCCTTTGGCAGTGAATCATTTAATAATGTTGTATGTCCCTTGCAGGATGTTGCGATCAGCTGCAGGTTAATCTTTTAGGCAGTTTTACCAACTGTAGCTTGCCATGGCTTTCTATGCAGCAGATCTTTTCGAAAAACAACAAACAGTCTGTACACTAGAAGGTAATCAACTTGGCAAGCAGCTTTTATTCCATAACCGGGAAGATTCTAGAAAACACGGAACACACCAATAATGGTACAGATGCCATTAATTATGAAAGCAAACAAAGAATATAAATTCTTAAGTTTTACTTGATAAGACAAGTAAGCTGCAGTAGAATAATCATTAATGTGTTTGCCTACCAAGACAGTGGTTCGGGGTCAGTCCTTAAGATTTTTTTCTTCCAACCAGTACTGATTTAGGGTCAAATCAGCCTGATAAAAATAGGCACTGAACAATTGTCGAAATGTTCTTGGAATTGTCTGGTAAGTAAAAAGAGAATAGAACTGGCCACCACACATCATATGTCATGGCCTGAAATAAAGCAGGCATAACATTTCTCATCTCAGAGGCAGTAGCTGTTATGGCACAACCACCATTTTTTTTTCTTCAAAATATAATACTTTGTCTTTAGTATTTTGACCATGAGGAAATAACTGACAACTTACGTAGAAAACATTAGACCTAATACACACAACATTTACCACTATCTAAATCAATTAGAAAGCTGAACTTTGTAACACTAGGACAATAATCACAGGATTGTTAACACTAGGAGAATAATCACTGGCTTGTTGCTAACACTAGGACAATAATCACAGGATTAACACTAGGAGAATAATCACTGGCTTGTTGTTAACACTAGGAGAATAATAACTGGCTTGTTAACACTAGGACAATAATCACTGGCTTGTTGTTAACACTAAGACAATAATCACAGGCTTGTTGTTGACACTAGGACAATAATCACATGATTAACACTAGGAGAATAATCACTGGCTTGTTGTTAACAGTAACACTAGGACAATAATCACAGGCTTGTTGTTAACACTAGGACAATAATCACAGGCTTGCTGTTATCTAGGACAATAATCACAGGCTTGTTGTTAACACTGATATAGCATTCAGACTCCACCTGCATATGAAACATAGTTTGTTTACCTTGACTACAAAATGGCAGCAGTATGTTTTTTTCTCTCCCCTTGTTATTGTTGTTTTCTTTTTTAATACGAATAATCAATGTTGTACAGTTTGTTAAATTATGAATAAATCATTAAGTAAATAAACCTTGCATTAATTTAAAATATAACTGATGTGTTGACTCTATTTGTCTGTATATACAAATCAAAACGTTGTGTTTATTGGCTACTGAGTTGTAGTCTTCGTGGCCAAGTGGGTCAGCTGCATGCCCCATTTTTCGAGGGATGTGGATGAGATTCTGGCTTACGTCATTTATCATGAGTGCAATTTTCTCAGAAATGCGTGGGGTCGTCGCTGGAGCTATGGAGTTGGTGCGATGATTTTGGCAGGCCACACTACGAATAGAGACCAAGCTATATGTGCATGTGCTACAACTAGTGGTAGTTGCTTCTAGTAGTGAGTGCACTGGACTGATTTTGCCTAAGGATTCATACCCATCAAGTGCCTTGCCAGCTGGCAAAGATGTTTGTGTCTCTCCAGAGATCTCAGCCCTTGGTTAAATGGATCAACTCTGCTGATGCCATGCCTCCTTTTACTTTCCCTATTCTGTTCTTAATCTCTGTTGTGCATCTTTCATCTGATGTTATAGTTGCCACTAGGTATTTAAAAATTATCCAGCTGGTTGAGAACTTTTCCTTCTATTTTCATTTCACATTTTGGTGTTACTCTTTTCTTTGATATCACCATTGTTACTGTTTTCTTGATATTCAAGGAGAGTCCTTTCTTTGCACTCTCTGTTACTACAATATCCAACAATTGTTGTAGATCTGTTGCATTTTCCGCCATCAATACAGTGTCATCTGCATAGTGTAGGTTGTTTATATAGGGTGCATTTTTAATGACTGTGCAGTATATGAAAATATTGCCAGTCCAAGTTTTGTATTCACCCTCTGTAAAGTTCATGCAACGTAATAAGTAAATACAAAACCTGGACCGGCAATATTTTAAACACTGCACAGTTATTAAAAAAGCACCCTGTATTATAACCTCTGATTAGTATTCCTGGCTTCTCTTTCATCTCCCTCATTATAACTTTGCTGCAGAGAGAGAGAGAGAGAGAGAGAAGAGAAGAGAGATCCACTTGATGGTCAGCTTCCCATATTACCAGTGTCCCTGGCTGTCAAGAAAACCCTGCTCTGACTTCAGAGGTACTTTTAATAACTGTGCTCAAGTAAAGGATGAGAAGTCAACATATGCCTGGCCGACCGATGTGTAAGGTAAGCCTGTTAAACCTCTCCGCCACGCTCAGGGAACTCTTAAAGCCATGAGTTCACATTATTGATTTGCACTGGCAAAAGTAAGAATCTCTACTTGATGCCTTCTCTTCTACAGGGTGTATTTTCAATGACTGTGGGGTTTTTGAAAATATTGCCGTTCCAAGTTTTGTATTTACCTTTTATGTTGCATGAACTCCACAGAGGGTGAATAAAAAACTTGGAATTTTCAAAAATCCCACAGTCATTAAAATTGGAGGCAAGATGAGTTGAGGTTGAGAGAAGACAATCAGGAATATCTTATATAGAACTGAAGTAGATAAATTAACTCTTGAAGGATGAGAGGTTATTATTTTGGGCTGATGTAACCATACGTTTGTTGATGGAAGTCCAATACTCAACTTTTGAAGGATGAGAAGTCAGTATTTGGGGCTGATATAACCACACGTTTAAGGGCTTGCGAACGCGGTTTGTGAGCCCGTATACCCGGCTTCGAAACACGGCGGTGCTGGTTTTTTCGAAAAAGGTATAGGGGCCGGTCGTTCAGAAAGCAATGGCAAACTACTGAACGTAACACTTGCCTAGTACATCAACAACAGCTGAAATTGCTGGTGTTGACTGCAACGTCCCGTAAGGGATACGCAACACAATTTTTTTATTGATAGAAGTCAATATTCAGGACAGGTAACTGTTACATTTTGGTTTCAGTTTGTCTTAGTCTTAAATAAATAAACAATAGTAATGGACCCTCTTACATGCCTTGAGATATATGATGCAGCTGAAACGAAAATCTGGCACCATAACCTTGTTCGACCGCGCTCATGTCACTGACAGTGTACGTCTTACCCGTTACACCAACGCACCCGCTATGTGTATATAGTTGTTAACTTAACGGAAAAACGAAACAGAGGAAGACCTACAAATACGGGGAAGAGAATTAGAGACAAATTAATAATACAGGGGGAAGATGGGCGGGGCCGCATGAGAGAACAAAACATACAACGGCCTGGGGTTCATTGGTTAGGGGTAAATGACCGAGAGTGGGAAGTGGGGGGGGGGAATGGGTAAAATAAGAAGTACGGGAGAGAGAGAGAGAGGAGGGTGTAAGAGAGGGAGAGAGTGAGAAAGGAGAGAGAGAGAGAGAGAGAGAGAGAGAGAGATGCAATAAATTAATAGGCTAGAAAATTCACCAGGAGTTGATGGCAACGTCCAATAAAGACATGCAATATTGTTAAGGTACCCGCTTGCCATGACACATAACCAATGTGCACTGGCTGTTAAGTCTGCACAATACAGCATAGTTACGTTACCGACAGTGATAAATGACTTAGTCCGTGTAACTGTAAACTCGTCAACATGTGTGCATGTTAGTCATTGGCAGACTCCCCAACAGCAGGAGCCTCCACATGCCGCTGGATCAATACGTACAACAGACCGCACTTGAGAGCACTCACAATGACATAACAGATACTTCGCCGGGCCGTTAGATATGTGGTTTTGCGGAGGTTGCGTGTATTGTTCAATTATGTTGGTTAGCTAAGACAGGGGAGTTGCAATGGCGCAGTAGATAGCACGTTTGTCTGCTCTTGTGTTAAAATCCACATTGAGAGTTAAAAGTTAGTTGCATATCCTTTACAGGACGCCGAAGTCAACCCCCGCATTTTTTGGCTGTTTGTGACTTCTTGGTAAGGTTTACGGTCAGTAGTTTGCCATTGCTTCTAAATGATCGGAACTCATCCCAATTGATAAAAACTAACGCAATGCGGTCTGCTACCAAATCGCCTGCAGCTGTATTTCGAACGCCGCCGGGACACACTGAGAGGGATGATTTAAATTAGTCAACCTCGCCTTAAACAGTACGGACACTAATAGACAGATCAATAGAGACACAGAAAGACAGATATTTGTGCTTCATAGATGCTTGCTTGCTTGCTTGTGTTCATTGGCTTGAGCTCCAACGCAAAGTCCTGTATGTCGGATGAAGGCATCCTGTTGTCCAACATCAGTGTGATGTCATACAGGACCTGAGGTTTGCGTGAGTATGCGTTGTCCCATGTCTGGCTTATTGGTGTGCAGACTGGTGGTTCCTCGCCATACAGGCAGACACTCTCCGACTTCGGAGGAATCGGCGATCCTATTGACTTCAGCCAGGACCCCGAAGGGACCTGTTGCCCAGGACGCTCGGCGAGGACGCGTCAATAGGTCTTGGCCAGTATATAACCCGGCCCTGGTGCCTTGGAAACACCTCTGCGTCCCTGCTTCATAGATTATGCTAAGGCATTTGATAAAGTAAAACATGATGAACTGACTAAAATGTTGGAAGATTAACATTGATGGGAAAGGTCTCAGAATAATAAAGAATATTTACAGGGATCAAGTAGCGGCAATAAAAATCGGAAATAAAGAGGGCAATTATGAACAAATAATAGGATAGGGCTGTGTTTTGTCACCCGATCTCTTCTCCTTCTATAGTGAAGTAATAACGAGAGAGATCAAAAAGAAGTCAGGAATACTATTCGGAGGTTATAATATAAACAATATACGCTATGCAGATGACACAGTATTGGTGGCGGATAATGCAAAAGATCTACAACAATTGTTGGATATTGTAGTAACAGAGAGTGCAAAGAAAGGACCCTCCTTGAATATCAAGAAAACAGTAACAATGATGATATCAAAGAAAAAAGTGATACCAAAATGTGAAATAGAAATAGAAGGTAAAATTCTTAACCAAGTGGATAGTTTTAAATGTCTAGGGTATTTATAACATCAGATGGAAGATGCACAACAGAAATTAAGAGCATAATATGACAAGCAAAAGGTGCATTTAAGAAAATGAAGAATATCTTATGCAATAAGTTACTATTATTTAAGATAAGAAAGAGAGTGCTGAAGTGCTACATAGAACCTGTTTTGTTTTATGGCTGTGAATATTGGCATGTAAATGAATACATTAAGAAGAGATTGGAAGCAACAGAGATGTGGTTCTTGAGACGAATGTTGCGAATTCCTTGGACTACCAAAGTAACTAACAACGACTGCCTGAAAGAGGTTAATGAAACTATAACATTATATACAACAATAAGAAAGAGACAAACGGCTTTCTTTGGTCATGTGATGAGAAGAGAGGCATTGGAGAACACCGTGACAACTGGAAAGATCGAGGGGAAGAGAGGCACATGCAAACCAAGAGAAATGATGTTGTATGAATTGGGATGGTGGGTTGGGGGAATACCATCAGCAGAGTTGATCCAGAACACCATAGACCGAGGCATGTGGAGAGACATAAATGCCTACCCCAACCGGCATGGCACTTGATGATATATATATATATATATATATATATATATATATATATATATATATATATATATATATATATATATATATATATATGACAGCCAAAACAAGACGATCCGCTGCCAAATTGTCCGCAGCTGTGATCTGAACGCGGTATGCGGGATTACATATACATGAGGGGGAGAGAGAGAGAGAGAGAGAGAGAGAGAGAGAGAGAGAGAGAGAGAGAGAGAGAGAGAGAGAGAGAGAGAGAGAGAAAGCTCAGTAACGGCACTTTATTAATGCCATATTTCTAGCTACACCTTCAGCTCTGCTAGATTGTCATAATTTCAGTCGCTACCTGATTAACTTACGTAAATTTAATAACACATGCAATCTCTATTGCATATTTCTGATAACAAGGGTTACATCTGTAGTTGCATGCATGTGTTAATAAAGGTTGCATATCAGTTACAATTACGCTAATGAGGTGAAAAGTAAATGTTAAGAGAGGTAGTAACTAAATGTTAACAGAGGTAACAACTAAATAATAATAGAGGTTTCCTAAAAATTTAGTGTTTTCAGTTACAGTGGTACCTCGGGTAACGAACGCCTCAGATCACGAACAATTCGGGGTACGAACAACTTCGAAATTTTTTTCGTCTCGGGTAACGAAAGAAGGCGAGAGAGAGAGAGAGAGAGAGAGAGAGAGAGAGAGAGAGAGAGAGAGAGAGAGAGAGAGAGAGAGAGACAGACAGACAGACAGACAGACAGACAGACAGAGACAGACAGAGACAGACAGAGACAGGGACAGAGAGATAGCAAGGTGTAACGTTGGAGACTAACGATAGTATACAGTACAAAGGAAGACCACGCAATACTAACATCGCTTCGCGCTAGCCTAGTAGCCTAGTTTTGCCAGCGTGCGCATCCTCGCTTTCATTGGCCGTACTACACAGCAGTAAAAGATTTCTTAGAAGTGGCACTGTGTTCAGTTTATTTCTTTCATTATTTTCCTTGTTAACCCCATCAATTATAAGTTCGAAGAACGGTAGAGGTACTGCTACGAAGCAGAACAATAAACAGTGCAGATAAAGACGGAAATAATTATGAAACATGAAAATGCCGTTCGTGTGTGAGACATTGCTAATGAGTATAGCATGGCAAAATCAACTATCCCCATAATCATAAAGAACTAAGACTTACTCAAATCAGTCGATGCGGCTAAAGGAGTAACTCAGCTGCAGAAGGAAAGACCTCAAATTTTTAGAGGAAGTTGAAAATCTTCTACGAAAATCTTCCTTTATCACACAGGAGGAGAAAGCACTGCCGGGGCATACTACAGATGAGCTTGTGGATCTTATAGATCTGAAAATGCAAAGAATACCATGGACAAACAGAAAAACCAATGAACAAGTCCTTCAAGAAAAAAAAAAAATGAAGATCGTAAACTGATTCGAGTCATTAGACGTAGACGGTCAAATGTATTGGGCATTGTATGAGAAGAAATTAATTGGAGAACTTGGTGAAAACTGGTAAGATCGAAGTGAAGAGACCAAGAGAAGACCGAGAAGTAAATACCTGGATGGCTTGGCCTCGTGACATGGCCGAGACAGGAACGCGGAGCTGATCCACGACTATGGTGATCGAATGAGATGGCAAAACATGCTTGCTTCCTTGCGTTCGCTGGCTGTGAACTCCAACGTGAAGTCCTGTATGTCGGATGAAGACATCCTGTTGTCCAACATCAGTGTGATGTCATACAGGATCTGAGGTTTGCGTGAGTATCCGTTGTCCCATGTCTGGCTGATTGATGTGCAGACTGGTGGTTCCTCGCCGTGCAGGCAGATACTCTCCGACTTGGGAAGAATCACCGATCCTACTACGTTAGCCAGGACCCCGAAAGGACCTGTTGCCCAGGACGCACGACTAGGACGTGTTATTAGGTCTTGGCCAGTATAAAACCTGGCCCTGGTGCCTTGGAAACACCTCTGCGTCCCTGGCAAAACATGACCGCCCACGATTTATGCAAACAATGACATTGGATTTTAAACGGTGCGTCCCCGTGCCTGCTTTCGTCGTCTCGCAGAGTTAGGGCAAAACCTGCCACCTATCCCCGTTCATTCAGGACTACCAAATGTGATGTCCCTATCACATCATAGTCACATTATTGGAAACGGCTTGGGAACAAAAATAATTGTGTAAGACTTGCAGAACCATTTAGCCTTGCTTGTTCCCTAGTCATCGTGGTTACTGATCGCGGATGGGGGTAAGTCAATGTGGTGTTAATTTACCTTGTAATAAATAGACATGGAAACCAGAGAATAATATTTAAGAAAAATCAGGCTGGTTGTAGATCACAAAGGAGGTATTCACCAAGGCATTCACTTCAGGTTACTGATCCTGGACGCGTGGCTGAGAGGTCCAGGAATCAACCCAATACTAAGAAGTGACTAGGTTCGAATACCAGCAGAGCTCTGGGATGTTTACACTAAATATATCATGCTAACCTCTGACCTCTTTGTTGGTGAGATGAGATACCTGGCCTTATTGGATAAGGGTAAAGGTCAGAAGGTCCCATATGCAAGGTGTGCAAGTTAATCATCCCACGGTAGTGGGATATCAAAAAGAGAAGGCTGCAAGGCCACCGCCCAGGCAAATTATTAGAAAAGAAAGCCCACCCGCGGATTGATAGAGCCCGTACCAGGGATGAAATAATACTTTATGTAAACATGACATAAATATCAAGCCAGCTAGTGAGACAATGTGTTTTCCAAGCTACCTCGGGAGGGCACCGTCCAAAAAGAGAAACCTGGACCAATGCAGCAGTTTTTTTCTCATGATGTCTATGAAGGTTTCCACTCAGGCATTGAAACATTTTCTGCAGCGATTGATCTTGAGGACGCGTACAACAGAGTACCATTGGATTTTGTAATGCTTCAGCTTCTTGAACTCAAGATAAGTCCTTTCCTCCTGAGTTGGATCGCTGCAGCCCTCTTGCAATGGAAAGTAGTCTTTAGATGTGGCAGCTGGACTTCAGAACCAACAACAATATATCCTGGCCTACCACAGGGATCACCATTATCTCTGTGAAAATCACCAGCAAGCAAATAATAGGACCGGGGAGGACATTGTCGTACTCAGACGATGCTTTAGTGTATGGTCAGGGCAAGGATAGAGATCAGGTTGCTGTAGAACTACAAACCGAACTCAATCGCATTAGCACTTGGTGTGTTAAAGGTGGGGCAATGGTCAACCCAACAAAGGCAACAGTGATATGGTTCTCTTTGAACAACCATATTGTCAACACTCCAACGCCAACTGTAAATTGGGTTCAAAGACGGTAGAAAGAACGCAGGCGATGCGATTTGATCGAAGCCTAGCTTATACTGAACATGAAGACCAGGTGATAACAAAGGCCAAGCGGGGTTTGGCTGCGATGCGGGTGATGGCGGCGGCAAACTGTGAGCAGCGCCATCTATATCTTCTTTACGAATGTCTCGTCCTTTCTGTTTTGGAGTATGCGATGGCGATGCTGTCTCTCAGCCATAAGCAGATAGAAAGAATGGAAAGGATACAGAACGAAGCTATGCGTATTATTCTTGGGTGTACAAGAGATACAGCATGCAGGGCGATGCGCTACCTTCTTGGTTTCCAACCATGAGGGGCAGAATACAATTTTGCCAAGCACGTGCCTATCTCAGAGTCAACGCAAACACACAACATCCACTGCATAGCGAGATTAAGAAGGTAAAGGGCAGCAGGTTAAAAAGAGGAAAGTCATGGATGGGTCAAGCCGAAGACATTCTTCAGCAGGTGTGTTCACTTGAGGACTTAGAACCTCGCGAGGAGTGGGTACAAGTGCCAACAGAGTTCTGTACATCGTGTTCAGTGTGCATCCAACTAGACAGGAAATGCAGACAAGAAAATCCAGCTGCAGTGGAGGCGGAAGTACAGGCTCTGATCTTCGAGAATTCGTTAGAGGATGAAAAGTGTGAAGGAAGAGTCTGGCACTTTTGCTTTGACCACAAGCAGCCTGACTATGGAAGTCATGGCAGTAAGCAAAGCAATAAGATTGCTCGAGACACAGACATTCAATCGGGCATGTGTCCTAAGTGACTCAATGAGTATGCTCAGGATGATAGAGATGGGGGTGGGTCCGAAGGGAGTGGCTGCAGTCTCTGGAGCAGTCTCGGCTGACAAAGATTAGTTTCATCTTCGTGCCAGGGTATGCGGGTGTACAAGGGAATAAGCAGGCTGACAGGCTTGCAGGTAGGGCTACTGTGGAAGGCGGACGAGCCATGGACCAGGCAGACATTATGAATGCTCTACGAGAAGTAAGTCGTTTACGAGAACCAAGCTATGACTGGGAATCTACAACATGGTCAGGCTGCGAGAACAGCAAATTAAAAGTGGCGTGGCCAAAAAAAAAACAAAAAAAAACAAAAAACAACACTACGCTGGAATCCAAAGGAAAGTAATAAACCAACACAGAACTGGTGTCGTGAGCCGCTGCACGCTGCGGGATTTGCCGAGGAGGGGATCCGAGCACTTATGGACTGAATGGTTCGATGTGCAATGAGGATGATCTGTTGACTAACTAACTAACAGACATAAATATATGCTGAAGTCGGACACACTGACATTTTATTAGCACAATTAGGTGGTACGCACTCCAACTGAAAAAGGAACACAAAAGAAGAGGAGCAAGAAGAAGATGAAGCTTTCTGAAGGAACAGCACCACCAACACAAACACAGATTGCGAGAGAGTTCCAAAAAGTTCCAGAAATAGCAGTCTCCAGCATGAATTATTTATTGTGTCTTGCAAACCACAGTTGTATAAGATGGGAGTGACATTGATGAAGCAACACTGCCGATGCAATAATAGTCTCATTTACGCTCCAAATGAAGTAACAATTTGTGTGTTGTGCACGCCAAAGTTGAAAATAACCTTGATTGGACACCATACACGTATTCTTTTTGATAACAGGGGCTGGCTGCTGCCAAGCTTTCACGGGAGTCCAGATAAAAACACAAAATGGGACTGAGAAACTCGACGGATATAAAAATACACACAGATACAGTGAACATTTCGATCGAAATCTTTATCACCGGAACAATAACAACGACGCAATAGAAATATCTGCAAAATAAAACCCATAGTGAATTTGAATAACGAAGACAAAAACAATAGATTGCACGATTTATTGCTTGGCATATTTCGCTGCATTTCGTCAGGTACATACCTCACACAATATAAAGTAAAATAATAGAACCTTCCAGCTGAAATATACACATGTTCGCACAGTAATTTCGGTCGTCTACCACGTTAATTTTAAGCTGACGATCATGTTTTTATTTTTGCACAAAACTGGCCTATGTGCATTGATAATGATGGCTTCTGCGAACTTTAAAAAAGCGACTATTTTGTGTATTAAACAACACACGAAACGCATCGTTTCTATCAATCATATGACGGGTTTTCAAAACGTGCCGTACAGTTGATGACGCAGGAGGTTTGTGGTGTGTTGGCCTGGCCAGGCTCCCATCACCTGTGTGTAGTATCTTGTCAATCCATTTGGGTATGTGTTCAACCATCCAGTTGTTTAACTGCCGCTCTGTTCTGCCGATGTAGGTAGACTGGCACCTGCATGTGAATTGATAAATGCAATTTGATTTGGCGTGCAGAGGGACATATTCTTTTACTGCTGAGGTGGGAATAGGTGTGGTTCTGTACCTAATGACTAGAGTTGCAACACAGAAAGTTCGGCAGACTGCTGTAATGAGCCGGTCTTGTAGACGTTGCATTACGTCATCCCCTCGAAAGGTTAGCTGGCTAAGTACCTTGAGTTTATGGACTACAGTTTCGTTCGGTTTTGGTTTCAGCTGTTGGCAGTGGCGCTTTGTAAATCCTGTGGAGTACCCATTCAAGTGTAAGACATTCTTCAGAGTTTCAAATTCTTCTGTCAGTGTGTCCTGGGTGCATATCTTCCTGGCACGGTCAAACAGGGTCCGGACTAAACTCAGTTTGTGCTGGACAGGTGCGAAGCTTTGAACATTTACACCGATCTTTGAATTGTGCCGTCTGCTCCACGTCTCATTAGATTATCTGGGAACGGCAACGCTTCTTTGTGTTCGTGTTCCATAGATAGAGAGATGTTTTTATGCGCCTAGTTCATTATGGCCTGGAACGATGTTGATTATAGCTCGTCTGTAGTGATAATTAATATATCGTCCACATAACGACGGTAGAAGACCAAGTTTTTAATGTCTGAGGATCTCTTTCTTTCTTCTAAATGTGCCATAAAAATGTCCGCTAGAATAGGACCAAGAGGACTCCTCATAGCCACTCAAGATATCTTGGAAGAAATTAACTCACACAGATCACTGGTTACTTGCATCAGAAGAAGAATGTCCACATTCTTTGGGCATATCACAAGAAGAGGAAAGTTGGAGTATGTCGTGAAAACGGGACGGCTGGAGGGGAAGAGAGGTTTGGGAAGACCAAGAGAGAAGATGCTGGACAGTTTGACACCATGGCATGGAGAAACGTCGGTATCACAAGTGAATGGAAGCCCGAAAGACAGAAGGCTATGGGCAGACATTGTCATGAACGCCACACGGCATGGACTAAAAGGAGAAGAAGAGCGTTTACTTACCTCAAAGTTGCAGATGCCGACAACACCGTTGAACATACAATTGTATAGAAAACTGGAAACAGCCTATAAATGCTGGAGCTGATTTCGACCTTCTGTAAAGGATATGCAACTAACTTCTAAACTTTAATATAGCCGTGAAATGGATGCAATCTATTAGTGCCATTAACGTGACAATGCTGAGCGTGTCAAGACCAATGTGACAATGCGGACTACGTCACCAATAATGTGACAGTGTAGTTGAACGGGGTTTCAAAGATTGTGTTCCAGTGACGTTTCCAACAGTTGTATAAAAGTCCCCAAAGTGTGCAGTAGATATCCTAAAGGGCTGTATGTAATTTAATGAATCCCGACACATTGCATGCACCATACCTGGAAATGAAGAGGCTGACAAATTTTATCAAAGGAAGATGGAAGACTACCTCAATCTGATATAGACCTAAACTTATGATGAGGCCAAGAAGTTTATCAGAAGCATCTATAGAACTAAATGGGAATTAGAGCCTTTAGGCCACCTGAAAGATGATGCATATGACCAGCTCTTCTGAAATGAACTAGCAGCAATCTGTAGATTCCACACAGGATATAGCACGCTGAAGTACAGCTTGTTCAGTAAACTAAAGATAGAAGATACTGGTGTATATAATTGTGGAATTGGTAAAATTATTTCGACCTACACCTGCTCCGTTCTAGGCAAACTCTATGGAGATGTCAACGACCTCAGTTTGACTGCTGCTTTCCTTAAATATATTCAGGAGGACTTCTGATTGTACACGAAGAAGAAGAAAACGTGTAGTTGACAAAGAAAACCATTTTCAAGGAAATTTTAAATAAATGATTCAATTGTTACTAATGTTTACACAATAAACAAGCTTCTGGAAACTTTTCAGTACATCAACGAAAAATAGAAGTAAGATTGGTAAACTTTACAAGCACGCAAACACAAACGGCATAATGGACATAATGGATAATGGAGAAATTGCAGCTGGACATTTTTGAAACTACTTTATAAATAAGTTCATCCACCTACAATGGGCTTTCACTTAGCTTGCCTTGTAGAAAGGAATACAGGAAATAAAGTGCATTTCTAATTTTAACAGTAAAACTATTGTAAACAGCGACTCATTCATTCATTCATTTATTCATTCATTCATTCATTCATTCATTCATGCATTCATTCATTCAGTAGCATGTTCTTTGCCGAATCTCGCTCTCATAACAACTTTCCGGAAAACTCAATCACAAGCAAGATTTCCCGCGTCCGATTCAACCATCTGGAGATCATCGGCTACATCCTGCATCTTCTCTTTGGCTGTACTTTTCCTCTCTTCCCAGGCATATATCTCTCCATTATTGTTCTCTCCAAACATTCACGACGTTTCAAGTGACCAAACTATTTAAATTTTCTTTGTTTTATCGTCTTTAATAGCCAACCCTCTTCAATATTTAGCTCTTGAAGTATGGATGCATTTGTTCTTTTCTTTACCCAAGATATTCTTAGACTCCGTCGATAACATTTGTATTCAAAGGCATTTATGCGCTGTTCAGCTTGTTTAGTAAGCGTTCAGGTCTCACAGGCGTATGTTGCAATGGGAAAGATGCATGCTCTTAAAAATCTAAGTTTTGTAGTTCTATCTGTTCAACTCCATAATTTATTCAGTTGTTTTAGTCTTTGAAGAGCAACTGATAGTCGCGTTTATTTTTTTCATTGTGTCACCATTGTTGGTAATCAATGACCCAAGATATTCACAATTTTCCACCACCTCCAATCTTTCCTCAATAACAAATATTTACTTCTCCATAGAAGTTTTATCTGTATGCATTATGTTTGTTTTTGCGATATTCAGATATAAGTTATGATTTTCACTATTTCTTTGGGTTGAGGTTATTAAGTTTTCTATACCATTATGTGATGTCGATAGTAATACTGTATCATCAGCATATCGAATCTCTGGTATTTCATGACCACCGATATTTAGGGAATCATACTGCGCCCTGGTTATATCATCTCTGACATTTCTCATTATATCTTCGGCATACCATACATCCATCATGTGCCATGCCGATAAGCGTCGGCGGTCATGTTTTGCCATCTCACTCGATCACCAGAGTCGTGGATCAGCTCCGTGTTTCTGTCTCGACCTGTGGTCTCCTCCCTTCGATCTTGCCAGTTGTCACCAAGTTCTCCAATTCATTTCTTCTCATAACATGCCCAAAAAATTTTGACTGTCTACGTCAAATGTCTCTAATCAGTTTACGATCTTCGTTTGTTTCTTGAAGGACCTGTTTATTGGTTTTTCTGCCTGTCCATGGTATTCTTCGCATTTTCCTCAGAAACCACATTTTCACAGCCATCAGTTGTTTTTCAGCTTGACAGCTCATTGTCCCCGCTTCACATCCATACAAAAGGACAGGTTCTATGTAGCACTTCAACACTCTTTTTATCGTTTCAGTTGATATCTTTTTATTGGTCAGTATGTTTTTCATCTTGCAAAAGGCTACCTTCGCCATGGCAATTCTTGTTCTAATCTCTTCAAAGCATCTCCCATCAGATGTTATGACTCTACCGAGATAGCTGTACCGATTCATCTGTTTAAAAATATGCCCATTTACTTGTATATTACATTGTGGTATTTCTTCCTTCCTAGTGACGACAATAATCTGTATCTTCTTACAATTCAATTCTAACCCTAGTTCTCCACTGTGTGCAACAACCGCATCTACTAAATTTTGCAGGTCTTGTTCATTGTCTGCAATCAAGACTGTATTATCTGCATATCTAATGTTATTGATGTATCGTTCCCCAATGTTAATTCCTTCCACATCTTCTATATTTCTGAAAATACTTTCACTGTATAGGGAAAAATGATCTGGAGACATTACATATCACTGTCTCAAACCTCTCTTAATAGACTGATATTGACCTACTTCATTATCAATTCTTATGGCAGCTTGTTGTTTCCAAAATATGTTTTATATATTTTTATAGGTATTTTCCATCAATTTGTAGATCTTCAATCATCCTTATCATGTTGACATGTCTCACTTTATCGAAAGCCTTGGTGTAGTCACTAAAGCAGAAGTGTAGATCTTTGTTTACTTCTATAGAACGTTCAATTACAGTTCTCAGTATGTACACAGCATTTACTGTACCATTGCCTCCTAGAAATCCACATTGTTCCTCTCCTATTTCAGGTTGTATTTTCTTCCTAACTCTTTGCATGATAATTCTTAGCAAAATCTTTGTTATTTGACTCATTATACTAATCGTTCGATGTTGATCACCACATTCAAAGGCTCCTGCTTTCTTTGGGATTGCAATAAATACAGAATTACATAATTCATGAGGTATATCTCCAGTATCATATATGGTATTCAGGAGTCTGGTAACTTGATCTATTCCGTATTCTTCTAAAACATTAATCATTTCTGATGTGATGCTGTCTGAATCGGGGGTCTTGCCAGATTTCGTATGGTTAAGAGCATTCTGAACCTCCATCTTCAAAATTGATGGTCCTTCATTATTATTTTAAATATCATACTGTTCTTCTCTGTTATCATGTGACAATGTTTTTTTCCTTTGCACTGTTGATGAAAGAAAGATGAGTGATTGGAAGGGCCGAATGTAAGACGGGCCTGCGTGCCCAATTTGTTACCCTTTGAAAATAAAGTCTGTTCGTTCGTTCGTTCGTTCGTTCGTTTGTTATCATCATAAAGGTATTTCACATAATCTGACCATACATGTAAAATCTGATCTTTTCGTATTATGATTTTTCCATCTTTTGTCTTTAGGCAGCCTGCTGATGTAAGTGTTCTTTGATTAGTAAGCTCCTGAATTCTTTTGTGCATTGGTCTGGTATTTTTACTGTTGTGTTGTTGTTGTGTTTTTGTTTTTCAATTTCTATGCAATTTTTCTCGAGCCATGTTTCTTTTGCCTCCTTACATAATGTTCTGACTTTTCTGTGAATTTCTTTATATTTGGCAGGATATTTTTTTGTTATGTCTTCTTGTTTCCAATAGCTGTAAAATTTCTTCAGTCATCCATGTCTGACGACACACTTTCTTTAATTTTGGAATAGTTTTTTTCTGCAGCTAAACTGATTGAATTCTTCAACATTTCCCATTGATCATCCACATCTTGAAATAGGATCTCTAGATCAGACAATTTATCAAATTTGTTCTTTACTTCTATGTTAACATTATCTTGTATTTCTTTGTCAGTTTTCAATTTGCACAAATCATATTTGATGTTTCCGGTTGTATATTTGACTTTCTTTAACTTTACCCTTATTGTGCCTGTAATTAATCTGTGATCACTGTAACAGTCTCCACTGGGAACTGTTTTTACGACTGTTAGCGCATTTCGAAACCTTCTGCTAATCAGTATGTAATCTATCTGGTTTTTAATCCCGCTGTCTGGACCCCTCCGTATCCCTGACGGACTCCTTGCTTGATGTCTATCCAATCTGATTTCTCGAAATCTATTCTAACCGCTGCTTGTTGGTCTAGATAGAGCATTTTTTTTTTGAGTTGTACTACACGCGAGGGAAAGCCCATATTCCTCATGATTTCCCAAAGTTTCTGGTGTTGTACACATTCAAATGCTTTTGAATAGTCCACAAAACATGAAAATAGGTTTACATTAAATTCTCTGCACTTCTCTATTATTAAACGCATGTTAAGTATGTGACCTCTTGTTCTTCTTCCTTGTCTAAATCCAGCTTGAACCACGACTATCATGTAAATATTATATAATTTTCATTTCTTTTCTTTCAAAATCACAATCAGTGATCGACAAAGCTATCTTGTCCGCAATGCTTGTCAACAATTATCTTGATCGCATTGTGCAGGAAACAACCTACGAATATACAATGCATATATCAACTGGAGGCCGACGTGAAAACTTTTACTATTGGAATACTTTGTGGTAGTAGACAACCTTGTGGCAGTGGAACATCTTGGCGATAGTGGAGAACCTTGTAAAAGTAGAACACCTTGGCGGCAGTGGGACATCTTGTAGCAGTGGAATACCTTGTGGCAGTGGAACATCTTGTAGCAGTGGAATACCTTGTGGCAGTGGAACATCTTGTAGCAGTGGAATACCTTGTGGCAGTGGGACATCTTGTAGCAGTGGAATACCTTGTGGCAGTGGAACATCTTGTAGCAGTGGAATACCTTGTGGCAGTGGGACATCTTGTAGCAGTGGAATACCTTGTGGCAGTGGAACATCTTGTAGCAGTGAAATACCTTGTGGCAGTGGAACATCTTGTAGCAGTGGAATACCTTGTGGCAGTGGAACATCTTGTAGCAGTGGAATACCTTGTGGCAGAGGAACATCTTGTAGCAGTGGAATACCTTGTGGCAGTGGAACATCTTGTAGCAGTGGAATACCTTGTGGCAGTGGAACATCTTGTAGCAGTGGAATACCTTGTGGCAGAGGAACATCTTGTAGCAGTGGAATACCTTGTGGCAGTGGAACATCTTGCAGCAGTGGAATACTTTGTGGCAGTGGAACATCTTAGCGGTAGTGGAACACCTGGTAAAAGTAGAACACCTTGTCGGCAGTGGAACATCTTGTAGCAGTGGAATACCTTATGGCAGAGGAACATCTTGTAGCAGTGGAATACCTTGTGGCAGTGGAACATCTTGTAGCAGTGGAATACCTTGTGGCAGAGGAACATCTTGTAGCAGTGGAATACCTTGTGGCAGTGGAACATCTTGTAGCAGTGGAATACCTTGTGGCAGTGGAACATCATGTAGCAGTGGAACACCTTGTGGCAGTGGAACATCTTGTAGCAGTGGAATACCTTGTGGCAGTGGAACATCTTGTAGCAGTGGAATACCTTGTGTCAGAGGAACATCTTGTAGCAGTGGAATACCTTGTGGCAGTGGAACATCTTGTAGCAGTGGAATACTTTGTGGCAGTGGAACATCTTAGCGGTAGTGGAACACCTGGCAAAAGTAGAACACCTTGTCGGCAGTGGGACATCTTATAGCAGTGGAACACCTTGTGGCAGTGGAAGACCTTGTAGGAGTGGAACACCTTGTTGTATTGGAACACCTTGTAGGAGTGTAACACCTTGTTAGAGTGGAACACCTTGTAGCAATGGAACACCTTGCGGCAGTGGAAAATCTTGCGGCAGTGGAACACCTTGTGGCAGTGGAACACCTTGGTTCAGTGGAACACATTGTAGCAGTGGAGTACATTGATAGCTATAGAACACACTGGAACACACATGTCAATCACGGCACTCCGACATATATATTTCACCAGAGAAAAGAAGATGAAAAGGAGGAGGGAAAGAGGAGGAGGAGAAGGAGGAGGAAGAAGAAAAAGAAGAAGAAGAAGAAGAAGAAGAAGAAGAAGAAGAAGAAGAAGAAGAAGAAGAAGAAGAAGAAGACCTGAACAATGACAGAAAAAGAGAAAAGTAAAATTACAACAACGGATATGAGATTACTGAGAAGAATACTAAACGTACCACGAGGGATTAAATCAGAGATGATGAAAAACAGGACTAAAGTGGGGGTTAATAGCAGCCTTAGATTTCATTAGAAAACACCAAGTGAAATGGTTCGACCACATAACTAGGCTACCAACTGACAGTATAGCACAATAAGCAATGATGTACAAACCAAATGGGAGCAGAAGAAGACACCGACCGTGTAAATGGTGAACCAAAGAAATAACAGAGTCCTTGTGAATCTGGATATACGAAGCCCATAAACAAGCACTCTCTAGCTGTGTACGCTCACCTCGACACAGCAAGGTACAAGAGGAACAAGATTACATTAGATGAGACTGAAGATATAGCAGGTTCATGCGCCAACACGGGACAATGTAAAAACTGGTCTCTGTAATTAACAATTGATTAATAGTAGGAGATTAGATAATATGCTTAATGTTATACCCCCATAATTATGCCACCCAATAAAACTAACTCTCGCACCCGTCCTTGACATGAAGCCGGGCGAATAAAGATAATAAATAAGGGGTTCTTTCAGGGAGCACCGTTAACTGCCAGATGCCGACTCGTGTGGGGGAGCTGATATAACTGTAATCTAATGATTAACTTGTGTTACGGGTTCACTCAGAGATTCTCAAGATATAGATTTACAGGGGTGTTATGCCACCTTGGGTCAAGACTTTTTCGTGTTCCGTTATGAAAAGTCAACGTTGACAAAACCATACGCTGTTTAGGTAAGGGAAAAACGTAATGTTTGGCTTGTGGCTAGAGCATCAAATGATAATAATAATATTATTTCAGTCTTGGTTGTATTCAAGTTGAACTTTTATTAACCACGAATATTAAATTATACCTCGTAGGTCAGCATGGCCGAAAAGATAAGAACGTATGTTATTAAATATCCGGTATGCTGATGCCGAGGTTCAACCCCTAAACCGGACAATTGGACTAAAATGTTGACCTATCGTTCTTGACTTGGGGACGTAAATTACAAGTACCTGTGCTGAAGTCGGAGTGGGTTCGACCGATGACGAGGGACACTGTTAATAATAGGGAAAGCTAATCCAAACGCAAAATTCAGTCCAGCACTACTATAAGTAGTGTGCATGGACTACGTTTGAGTTCAAAGCGAGCTAGCGAGCGCAAAATAACATACCTCTAGAGTCTAGACGTTATATTCTCCCAAATGTGAATGGTGCTAGATGACTAACAACGCCGTGTTCACATCTGCATTTGACACTTTGAAGTATAGACAATATACCACATTCGCGAATATTCAATCGTATATGACCCTAGCTTCTATGCGTCATAATAATATTTGTTAAATCCCCTTACGAGAACGGCCCTTAACAGACCTAATCTTATCATCATCATCATCATTATTATCATCATCATCATCATGTGCCCTTCCATTTGGCATAGGCGTTCATGTCTGCACACAGATGTCGGTCTCTGGTGGTCTGGTTCAACTGTTGATGATATTTCTCCATGCTACCGCTTCATTCCCTCCAGCATACTTTCTCTTATCTGTCTTTGCCTTTTTTTCTTCTGATCTTTTCAATTCTCACGATGTTCTCCAGTGTCTCTCTTCTCATCACATAATCAAAGAATGCTGTTTGTCTACTCTAGTTGTTATATTTAACGTTCTAGTTTCATTAGCCTCTTCCGGGCAATCGTTGTTAGGTAATCTGTAAGTCCAAGGTGTTCGGAATATTTGTCTCAGAAACCACTTCTCTGTTTTTTCCAAGCTCTTCCTGAATTGTTCACTCATGTTCCATGATTCACGATCATACAGCAGAACAGGTTCTATAACTTTTCTGCATTCTCTTTCTGAAATTCAATTATAGTGACTTACTTCATAAGACACTTTTCATTTTCTGAATTGCAGGTTTGTTTGTTTGTTTGTTTGTTTTGCGCTCGCTCGCTCGCTTTGAACTCAAGCGTAATTCATCCACCTTACTTCAAGCAGTGCTGGACTAAATTTTGCGTGTGGATTAGCTTTCCCAATTAACAGTGTCCCTCGCCATCAGGCGAACTCACTCCGACTTCACGGCCCCAAGTCAAGGACGATAAATAAGCATTTCAGTTCAACTGTCCGGTGTAGGGATTGAACCCCTTACCTTGGCCCTAACACACATGATGTTTAAGAACACGCATTCTTATCCATTCGGCCATGCTGACCTACAAATGCAGCTTTTGTTTGACTTATTCTGCCTTTAATCTATGTCGTGCACCTTCCATCTGGCGTTATAATTGTCCCTTAAATGTTCAACTTGATAAAGCATTTTTCCTTCTGTTGTTATCTCACATTTATGTGTCATCTGTTTCTTTGATATAACCATTCTTTCTATTTTCCTGATATTAACAGCAAGTCCTATTCTTGCACTCCCTGTTACTACAATGTTCACCAGTTGTAGAGTGATTACGTTTTCCGCCATCATCTTTAGCCGACGTTAACTTAGCGTATCGAAAACAACAATTTCCGGTTGAAATCTTAACTGAAATACAACATTGTATATGTCACGCACTGTAGGTAATTGGTGGATATAGATACGCTAGAGCAGTGGTTCTCAACCGGTGGGGAATTTCCCCCCCCCCCCCAGGGGGAATTTTAGGGTTTCCAATGGGGGGGGGGGGGGGGGGAATTAAGATTATTTCAAGATCGCGTTAATACAAGAACCGATTACTTGATATTGTTTTTCCCTTCATACTGTACGGTTCTGTACGTCTCACCCTTCTAAAATTCAATTTATAAAGTAAGTAGACCCACAAATCATGCTTTATGTGGACGTCTAGACTTGTCTTAGTATGTGCTATTAAATTTAGCTTCCATTATTACGTATACTGTGTAGGGGCGGTGGCGGGATTTTTAGGTAGGAAATACGAAAAGGGGGAATGACGTTCTGAAAATATGGTGAAGGTGGGCAAGGGCCAAATTTTTAGGTAGGAAATACGAAAAGAGGGGTGGGGGAACGACGTTCTGAAAATATGGTGAAGGGGGGGGGCAGAGGCCAAAAATGGTTGAGAACCACTGCGCTAGAGTATCTCATATAACTTCGTTAATTTAAACGACTTTAGTATAGTCTTCGCACAACATTCACATCGCTTACATTCCAATTTTTCAGAACGTAATATAAACACTTTATGGTAAAGAACTGTATTACTTCATCACCAGAATAACACAAGAGCGCTCGCTCTTAAACTTCTGATGTGCTGATCTCCAGGTTGGGCTTTCAGTCCCTACACCGGGATTAAGTTGAACTTGAACGTTTACTTCCCGGTAAAACAAGCTATGGCAAACTACTGAACGTAAGTTTGTTCAGATAATCAACCTGGAGTTGATCGCAACGTCCTGCAAAGGACACGCAACTCAGATGTGATCTAATTATTTGCCTCTGGTCGCGGCTCTCTGGGAGCAAGTATATAGTGCAGAAGAACAGATAGATCATCACGGCCTGAAGTGAATAGTGCTGCAGGGAGTGACCGGAGGATATGGCCGACACTCAGGACTCTGAGGACAGGCCTGAGGGATAAATAATCAAACTACTATTAGTATCATTAGTATTTGGACTCTTCGCTGGCTGTTGAAAATGAGGACAGAGCACGTATGAGAATTCCCCCGGTGCTGTGAATTCGGTTCTCGACCCATCTCAACTCCTGGATAGTGGGTTGGGTCTGCTGACATATCCAAAATCTGTCATGTCATTTAAGTCCAAACCACCAGCGGGTGAACTGAACCTGCTACTTTGCCGTCAGCGGAGAAGGTGTGAGCGCTAGAGCGTTAAACATTTTGGCCACTCCGACCTCTTATGTGCGGATACCTTGCAGATATGGGGGTCTTGGTAGCGAAGTGGTAACCCCACCTGTCTCGCACTATGAAGATTGTGCGTCATTTGGATCGCGAGTGCAATTCTTTTGCAGACCAGCGGGAGTCTTCGCTGGAGCTATGGAGTTCGTGCTCTGTGCGACGCTTTCAGCAGACCGCTCTGTGGCAAGAAGACCGAGCCAAATGGGATAGACTCCAGTGCAATGAAGTCGACCCTATGACTTTAACCGCTTTTAATATGCAAATAGGACAAACTAAATGTCTTTTAACCGATTCCGCGCCAAAGAAAAGGTAGGTTTGGAACAAAAAACAAAGTTGGAAAATGGGAAGATGGGGTGTTTCATAGTTATGACTTAAACGTCATATGATAGCAGACATGCTGTATTACATATCAAATTAAAAATTGTTGCATAGGAAAATGTACTGTATATAAGCCCACGGAAAGTCGTTTTAGACGATTGATCATCCTAGGATATTTAATCAGTTAATAAATGCTTTACACTAACCGAATTCCGTAAACCCGGTAGATAATACTCCATCTTTAATAGAACATAGTTTTCCTTCGAGTCACTAGCCTACTCAACGAAAAGCTGCTGCCATCATCCGGAGCTAATGTCTTCTTGTTAAAGAACATTTATACATAGCCGCTACGGACATTTGCTTGGTTGGCCAAGATAACGGTTTGTTTCTCTTTCCCGAAGGCTACAGATAATGCCACGTGGCTCGCACTAGTATCACTACGCACGGCCGCTGAGAAAGGCAAAGGAAAATCTATTTGCTACCCACAGAGACGATAAGAGTAATGGTGCGGTTTGTACCGATGACGTCACAGTCGCACCGAATCATTGTAAACGCTGTGTTTTAGCGCGTGCGAATTAGGAGGATGAAAGACTCGACAGAACATTAGTGGCGAAGTAGTTACGGCTCCGGTGGTTGCAGGTTCGATTCCGAGCTACTTCGCTTGGTTCACGAGTGTAATTTTCTCGGAGACTTCTGGGGGTCGTCGCTGTAGCTACGGAGTTATGTTTCATGCCATACGTGATAAAACCCGGTGTAAAGAAATCCATTATCTTGCTGATTAATCTCTTTTTATAAAGAAATAGAAGCGAGAATACAGAAAGCAGTCAATATCATCTCACAAACATCAGTGATACTAAACCATAAAAATATCAAAATGTACACTAGAAGCTGTTTGATCGTCCCAACGCTGGTTGCCAGTGTCATACAGGCACAGACCTAGAAACACACAGGCGTACAATCAGACCATGTGTGATGAGATGCACTTCAGTAGTACAAGTTGGCATCCGTTATGTTTGTGAGATTGGCAAATAGGAGAGTATAACCTAGGTATGAGTCATATCTTTATTTTATCACACGATAAATGGTGGTAACATTAGAAGAATAACAATATGAAAGAATGCAAGAAATATGAATCCTTGACATGCTTCTTCTTCTTCTTCTTCTTCTTCTTCTTCGTCTTCGTCTTCTTCTTCGTCTTCTTCGTCTTCTTCTTCTTCTTCTTCTTCTTCTTCTTCTTCTTCTTCTTCTTCTTCTTCTTCTTCTTCTTCTTCTTCTTCTTCTTCTTCTTCTTCTTCTTCTTCTTCTTCTTCTTCTTCTTCTTCTTCTTCTTCTTCTTCTTCTTCTTCTTCTTCTTCTTCTTCTTCTTCTTCTTCTTCTTCTTCTTCTTCTTCTTCTTCTTCTTCTTCTTCTTCTTCTTCTTCTTCTTCTTCTTCTTCTTCTTCTTCTTCTTCTTCTTCTTCTTCTTCTTCTTCTTCTTCTTCTTCTTCTTCTTCTTCTTCTTCTTCTTCTTCTTCTTCTTCTTCTTCTTCTTCTTCTTCTTCTTCTTCTTCTTCTTCCTTGTAACTCACAGAGACATAGACAGTCAACCAACTAACCCCCAGCATTCCTATCTGTTGCTATATCACGCAGCTCCCTCCATGCTCTCCCCATGTTACTCACCCCTCTCTTATTCTCTCCACTATATGTATTCATTTCTCCATTTATTTCGTTGATCCTTCAGCATTCAGAAAGAAGTCCTTCTGGTTGTATTTAGCAGGTTTTCCCAATGTGTGCTTCGTCAAGCGTCAGCGCCCTGTCCTCACCCCTTGATAAGCTGAACTTTGTTTAGGTCTGTTTAGAAGCTTGCCATTAGTGCTTCTGTCATACTATTTTAGTTCTTCTATTCTGAATAAGCACCAGTTAATGAATGCCTGTAATTGATTAGTAATTGTTGTAGTTGTTGTCCATGTGTCTGATCCATTCAGAAGTAAATATTTGGTGGTGGAGTTAACATCTTCTAAATACGATATTACATTTAATTTACTTTGACCTCCAAGAATTTAGTAGTCCTAATATCGCTCTTGTCTTTTGTATGGAAATTGGGTTATGATTTGTTTGATTTATTAGTTTTATCTTTTCTCTTTTCTTTATGAGCTTTTAGACCAAATTGTTGTGACTTCTCATCAGGTGTGTTTAATTAATCCTTCACTTGGTTACATATGCCGGCCAGGAGTACAATGTCGTAGGCGAAGTCCACATCATTCAGCTGTTCTGTCAGCGTTCGTTGTATTTAATTTCCGATGGTAGTTGTTGAACACATTTGAAAGAACATGGAAGCAACGGAGATATCGTTCCTAAGACGAATGTTACGAACTCCTTGGACTGCCAGAGTAACTAACAACGATTGTCTGAAAGAAGCTAATGAATCTAGAACATTATTTACAACAATAAGAAATAGACCAAAAGCTTTAAAAAAAAAAAAAAACTTTAACAAAAATCCCAACCCGAGGACTCGAAAAGTAGGACAGGCTGCTACCCTAGCTTTTGTTTGTTGGTTTTCTAATTTTAAAATGCATAGTGGACAGTGGTCTACTCAGCCTGTTGTTCTCGACTTACAACTGCCGAGTGATCATTAACCACGCACGTGGTTATTCTCAATCTTTCCAGCTTATCTGAGAAAGCTAGGCGTCATATCCACTACGCCAGTACCAAATTGGATTATTACATCCTATTAATTTTGCTTATTAAAAGAAAATCACACAATCCTGACGCCTATACGAACCAGGGTTGAACGAACGAGAAGCGGACGTCTTAAACTTGAATCCACTCCACCCATATATATATATATATATATATATATATATATATATATATATATATATATATATATATATATATATATATATATATATATATATATATATATATAAACTTGATTATACCCTTCATGCCCGTGTGGAACGATTCCACAATGGACAGAAGAGTTGGTGGCCAGCCAATCTTCTTTAGTGCTTTGAACAGACCCTCATGACTGACCAAATCAAATGCCTTTGTGAGGTCGATGAAGGCAATAAACAGTGGTTGATTTTGTTCCCGGCATTTTTGGTGCATTTGTCGCAATGAGAACATCATATTAATGGCAGACCAGTTCTGTCGGAAGCCGCACTGTGATTCGGGGTAGACTTGATCTCCCAGAACAATTCTGGCAAATACTTTCCCAACAATACACAGAAGTGAAATACCCCTATAGCCGTTACAGTAGCTCCGATCGCCCCTGTTCTTGCACAGCGTTATGATGTTTGAATCTCTGAAATCCCGCGGGACCTGTCCTTCTCGACAGCATAGCTCTATTAGCTGGTGGATCAGTAGAGTGAGTGTGTCCTGCCCATTCCTGATTACCTCTATTGGAATCCCATCCTTACCTGGAGCCTTGCCAGATGCAAGTTCACCTATATCACACTCAACTTCTGTTATGGTGGGAAGTGTGTCCAGGTGGTGAAGAGTTGGCAGGGCCTCTATGGCGTTGAGGGCATCATCCGCTAGCTTGGTCTCACTTGAGTAAAGCTCTAAATAGTTCTCTACCCATCTATCCATCTGCTGTTTCTTATCAGTGATGATTTCTCCAGTCAAGGTTTTCAGTGGTGCACTTCTTTTGATCATTGGACCACAGGCTTTCTTTATCCCTTTATACATGCTTTTGATCTTTCCCTTATCACTTGCGATTTGAACTGACTCACATAACTTGATCCACTAATCATTCGCACACTGCCTGGTAGACTTTTGGACATCCTTCCTAGCTTGCTCCAGCTCACTGAGAGTGTAACGCGTTGTTCTTTCCTTGTTTCCCAAGAGAGCCATCTTCTTTCTACCAATCAAGAGCTGCAGTATCTGGCTGATTGCCGCAAACTATCCTGCCTCTTATTATCAACAGTGTCGTAAACCCCTGCCGCAGTTTTATAAATAGTTTCCTTATGTTTACTCCACTTGTCACTTATTGTATAATTTTTTGATATATCAGTGAAAGCGTCCTCAAGTTGCCGCTGAAATCCAAGGCACTTTCCAGGATCGTGAGTGTTAATAATATTAATCCTGGGGCCAGATCTGTGTTTAGCTGTGTAGATTCTTTTTGTTCTCAGTCTAACCGTTGCAACAACCAAAGAATGATCCGTATCACAGTCAGCACTGTGGTAACCTCGAGTTAATGATGTATGGTTCAGATGTTGTCTCCGTGTGATGATGAAGTCCAGTTGATGCCAATGGCCGGATCTTGGATGTTTGCATGTGACCGTATGCAGCTCTTTTGTTTAAAAAAAAAAAGGAATTTGTAATACATAGGCCACCTCTGGTGCAACGCCCCAGCAGCCCCTGCCCATTTCCATCCATGCGATTGATGTTGTATTCTCCAAGGCACACAGGCCATGAACTCGAGTCCCTGCCCACATGATCACCGAGCATATAAATGTAGACGGATTTTGGAACTGCATTGATCACAGAGTCTAGCTCCTCATAGAACGTATCCTTCACATCATCAGAGGAAGCGAGTGTCGGTGCATATGCAGTGATAATGGTGGCAAAACCACAAAAGGTTGCCAAGCACAGGAATAACAGTCAGTCTTTCATTACCTCCAGCTGAGGTATCAATCATTCCCAGTAGTGAATTCTTCACTGCAAAGCCCACACCATGCTGCCTTTTCTCCGCCTCCCCTCTACCCTTCCAAAAAATGTGTAATTGTTTTCCCTGAGTGACCCTTCCTCAGCGAGGCGAGTCTCCTGAAGGCTAGCAACATCAAGGCCAAGGCGATTGAGGTCGGCATCAATCACAGCCGTTTTTCTCACATCGTCAATATTTGTCAAGTCAGTGGAAAATCCTGGACACATGGTTCTTACGTTCCAGGTTGCAAGCCGTGGCTTGAGGTTTCTATTTTTCTTTTTATTAGTACCTGGTGCAATGGTTTTACAGCCTGCGATTCAGATTTTGTCATAGCCCCAAGCACCTTTTGAAGCAGGCAGGCTGTGGCGGATCAGCACCTAACTGGCCCGGGGCTGCCTAGATTGTGGCGGGCGGTAGCTGATCAGTGACACCTGTAGGTGTCTCCCACCGTCAGAGGCAACGCGTGGCGTCCCATGTCTACGCCAATTGACAAGGACGTAAAACCCGTAACAGTTACCTCTCGCTTTGATTTCGAGGGATGGAGTTATTGCCTCTCCATAGCACAAAGCCTGGGCTTAAATATAGAGACCATGTGTTGCCTATGCAGCATGATCCCTCTCTCGGCCTGCCTAGTTCACTCCAGAGGAAAGGTAACACCTATACATCTGGAACAAGACAAGCTGCAGACGCTGCCGGATCAGTAAAGCAATGCTCTAACTGTCCGCCTGTCGGAGCTTCGATCCTAGACCAGCTGCCAACCAAGGCCTAGGGCTTGGTCTGCCCTGCCATGACATTTTGTCTTTAGGTTGCATCTCCTCGCACCATGATAAGGCTTGTACACTCCCAATTGCGATATTCCGCCCGAAGCCGTTGGCACAATGTGAGGTGTCGGGTTTGGTAAACGCCGCCCAACATTCGGCGCTAACAGAAAGCAGGTAGTACCGTCTACTGTCATACGGTAGCTCAGTCATAACTAAGACCTAACTGATATATATATATATATATATATATATATATATATATATATATATATATATATATATATATATATATATGTTTGTGTGTTTGTGTGTGTGTGTGTGTGTTTGTGTGTGTCACTTCGTAATTACATTATTATTGTTTTTGTTGTTGTCTTTCTTCTTTTTTTTTTTTAAATTACGTTTACATAGCATTATGTTGAATAGTTGTTTGGTAGCAGTCATTTCAGAAAATATATGAACATTTCTTTAAATTGTAATATATCGAGCAACAATTATCTGAAATACACACACGCACACAAACAAACACCCCCCCCCCCCACACACACACACACAGAGTCACGCCGCAAATTCCCCCCCCCCCCCTAATTCAAACCACAGTCTAACCGCACACCTACACACATACATATTAACTCTGTACACTTACACACATATTCACATAGTCACACCGCAGCTCTACACCCACTCGCTCAGTCAGATCGCAAACACACACTCACACACACACACCACCCACACATACGCGTGCACACACACATCCCCATAATCGACCAGGAACCAACACCCTGTCTCCTGCCCCCCGTGACCCGCTTCTGCCGCACACACCCTGGGATTTCCAGTGTCGCGTGCGTGGCTTGTTGCTCAGCGGTTGCTGCAAACACCGGGGCTAGACACAGCGAGCCGGTCGCCGTGTCGTTGTTTACGGTTGTCTATCGTTGACTTCCATGTGCGAATGGTGTCTGGGATTTCCTTTCAGGATAGATGACTTGGTGCCAGTGGCAATAAGACAGAGAGACAGACAGACAGACTGACTTACAGACAGATAGAAATATACATGCGTTGAACCGGCAAAGATCCACAGATGGAAGGAAGAACGAAGTGGCTGATGGGCAGACACATAGATGGACTGACAGACAGACAAATAGACGGTCAACAGAAAGACGGACGGACGGAAGGACAGAAAACAAGTTGACGGACAAAACGACTAACCACTGTATGAACGGATAAGTAGACAGACAGACAGAAATATTCGCAAACAAAAGACGGCAGGATGGACATTAATCAATCAATCAAACAATCATGTGTCATGCCGGAAAGCGTGGGCGGTCATGACTCGCCATTTCACTCGATCACCAGCGTCGTGGATCAGCTCAGTGTTCCTGTCTCTTCCATGCCACGTGGCCAAGCCATCCAGGTATTTTCTTCTCGGTCTGCCTCTTGGTCTGTTCCCTTCGATTTTGTCAGTTGTCAATAAGTTCTCCAATCCATTTCTTCTCATAACATGTCCAAACAATTTTGACTCTCTACGTCTAATTTTTCTAATCAATTTACGATTTTGATTTGTCTCCTGTAGTACATTTGTTTTTCTGTCTGTCCATGGTATTCTTTGCATTTTCCTCAGAAACCACGTTTCTGCAACCATCAGATGTTTTTCAGCTTGACTGCACATTGTCCAAGTTTCACATCCATACAAAAGAATAGGCTCTATGTGTCCCCTCAACACTCTTTTTCTCGTTTAAATTGACATCTTTTTATTGGTCAGAATGTTTTTCATCTTGCTAAAGGCTACCTTCGCCATGGCGATTCTTGTTCTAATCTCTTCAAGGCATCTCCCATCAGATTTTATAACTGTTCCGAGATAATTGTACCGATTCACTCGTTGAAGAATATTCCCATTTACTTGTATATTACATTGTTGTACTTCGTCCTTCCTAGTGACGACCATAACCTGTGTCTTCTTACAATTTAATTCCAACCCCAGCTGCTCACTGTGTACAACAACTGTGTCTACTAATTGTTGTAGATCTTGTGCATTGTCCGCAATCAATACTGTATCATCTGCGTATCTAATGTTATTAATGTTTCGTCCTCCAATGCTGATTCCATTTATATCTTCTACATTCTTGAAAATATTGTCACTGTATAGTTGTTTACTTCTACAGCGCGTTCAATAACATGCTGACGGAAAAAATTGAATACGAACAAAAAGCCTGATGGGAGGATGGACAAATCAAAATCAAATCAAATCAAAACAAATCAACTTTATTTTAAAAGGGTCACAAATTGGGCACGCAGGCCCGTATTACATTCGGCCCTTCCAGTCACTCATCTTTCGTTCATCAATGGTGCATTATACATTTACATAGGAAGACAAAAAACATTGTCAAATGAATGTTGTAAACATAAACAATGCAAATTACCATGTTATGAGGCACATCTCCCACCCACACACACATCCCCCACCAACCCAAACATCTCGCACCCATTCACATATCCCCAAACCATACATACACATCCCCACCAACAGACATCTCCCTACCCACAAACATACATCTCCCTACCCACCTATATATCCTCAATCTACACACACACACACACACACACACACACACAAACACATCACCACCACCACCCACACATACATCCACACCCACCCACACATACACTAACTCACATCCCCCACCACACACATATCCCCACACTACCACACACATCCCCCACCCACCCAATATTCCCCACCCACACACCACACACAGGTATCCACCACCCACACATCCCACACTCACACACCAAAACAACCCCCACCTTCATACCACACACATATCCGTCACCCACATACCACACAATATCCCCACCCACACACCACACACATATCCTCCATCCACACCCACACATATAGCCTCACCCACCCACCACGCACATACCCCCACACCACACAAATCCCGCACACACACACACACCCACACATCCCCACCACCCACACATATTCTACACACCCACACATATCCCCCACCCATACACACATTCCCCGCACCCATCACACACATCTCCCACACACACCACACACTATCCCCCACCCACCCACCACAAACCTACATCCACCCACACACCACACACACATCCCCGACCCACACACCAACATATATCCCCAACCCACACACCATAATACACTTCTCCTCACCCATCCTTACTTCCACAATCCACCCACACACATCTCCTATCCATACGCCCCCCCCCCCCCGCCACCCACACATGCTTCCCTCTAACCATCCACACATCCTCACCCAGCCACACATATCCTCCACCCATACACATATCCCCGCAACCATCCCCTACCCGTACACACATTCCCCACAACCCCTACTTACACCCCGATACATCCACCCACACATACCCCCCCCCCCCTCCACCAACACCCACAAATCTCACTACCCACCAACACCCACACACCCCAATCCATCCAAACGCATACCCCACCCACACATCCCCCACACACATCCCCACATTCACACACATCCCCCCCCACACACACACTCACACATCCCCACATCTAGACACATACATAATGCCTCGCGTGATCATTGAAACTAATATGAACAAACCCCCATACTTTACTCACACACATACACTGACGATTATCGTCAGCAGTCTCACAAAAATGTAAAACATGGAGAAAAATGTGTACAGATAGATCGAGAGACACATTCACACAGAAAGACAGACAGGCGGAGAGGCACAAAATCAGAGAGCCACAAATAAGACTGACTGATCGACCGAACGAACAAATTGATGTATAAACAGCAGGCCTGTTTATTAGAAATTAGAGGGAAACAGAACGAAGCTATGCGGGTCATTCTTGGATGCACCAGAGGCACCCCAGTCGTGTGTATGCATTACATCCTTGGTTTGCCGACTGTAGCTGGTAGGCTCAAGGTGATGCAGGCGAAGGAATACCTCAGAGTAGTTGCTGACACAGATCACCCGTTGCATGAGGCGCTGGACGTAGTTAAGGGTCATCCTACATTTACAAATACTCATATTTCTTCATCATCATCATGAAGTGCCCTGCCAGCTGGCGTAGGCGTTCATGGCTCTCCACAGATCTCGGTCTTTGGTTTTCTGGATCAACTCTGCTACTGATATTCCTCCATGCCACCGTCTCAGTCCATCCAGCATCATTTCTCTTGGTCTGCCTCTGCCTCTCTTCCTCTTGATCTTTCCAGTTGTCACGATATTCTCCAATGCCTCTCTTCTCATCACATGACCGAAGAAAGATGTTTGTCTCTTTCTTATTGTTGAATATAATGTTCTAGTTTCATTAACCTGTTTCAGGCAGTCGTTGTTAGTTACTCTGGCAGTCCAAGGAATTCGCAACATTCGTCTGAGGAACCACATCTCTGTTGCTTCTAATTTCTTCTTAATTTGTTCATTTACATTCCAAGATAGACTGCCAGACAACAAAACTGGTTCTACATAGCATTTCAGCACTCTCTTTCTTATATTAAGTGATAGCGACTTATTGCATAAGATACTCTTCATTTTCTGAAATGCGGCTTTTGCTTGCCCTATTCTGCTCTTAATCTCTGTTGTACATCTTCTATCTGATGTTATAAATGCCCCTAGGTATCTAAAATTATCCACTTGGTTAAGAATTTTTCCTTCTATTTCTATGTCACATTTTGGTGTCACCATTTTCTTTGATATCACTATTGTTACGGTTTTCTTGATATTCAAGGAGAGTCCTTTCCCTGCACTCTCTGTTACTAGTGTCCAACAATTGTTGTAGGTCTGTTGATTTATTAGCCACCAATACCGTGTCATATGCATAGCGTATATTATTTATATTATAACCTCCAACTAAATGAGTGCTGTCATTCACCCGGAAAAGACAGCTGTTTTGTGGTGCTCTCTGGGCAACAAAATTGTGAGAACTGATGTCCCAAGCCTCACGATAGATGGTAGAAGCGTCAACAGAGAGAACAAACTGAAGTATCTGGGAATCACATTTGAAAGGAGCATGTCCTTCAAGGACCACGTGGAGTCGGTTGTGACAAGATCTCAAAAGGGACTCAATGCACTTAAAACTATGGCTGCAATGGACACAGAGCAGAGAATGCTTTTCATACTATTCCAGCACTTGATCCTCTCAGTGATTGATTATGGACTAGGACTACTCACTGTCTCAAAGTGTCAATTGGTGAAATTAGAGCGGAAACAGAACGAAGCTATGCGGGTCATTCTTGGATGCACCAGAGGCACCCCAGTCGTGTGTATGCATTACATCCTTGGTTTGCCGACTGTTACTGGTAGGCTCAAGGTGATGCAGGCGAAGGAATACCTCAGAGTAGTTGCTGACACAGATCACCCGTTGCATGAGGCGCTGGACGTAGTTAAGGGTCAGTGACTGATAAGAGGGAAATCATGGATGGCTCAGGCGGAGGATACGATCAGACAGGTGTACATCTTGGAGAACATTGGTCAGAGTGCCAGCGGAGCAGTCAGATTTGTGCAAAGTTATAATCACATTGAGCCGGGAGTGCAGGGAGTGGCCATCAGGGGCCACGGAAGTGGAAATCCAGCAACTAATTCAGGATAACGCTCGTTCGGGTGATGTGATTATATACACAGATGGTTCGGTGTTGAGAGGCAGGAGAAATTCCTGGGGTTCTTAGCAAAAGCTAATGGTCGCTGTTCGGTAAAGGAGAGCCTGGCATATGATACCACAACATCTAGCGTAAGAATGAAGGTGGAGGCCGTCAGTGCAGCTTTCTGCTGGATCGAGAATACGATACACACACACACACACACACACACACACACACATCGTGATTGTAACTGACTCAGAAAGCATGGTGAGTAGGGTGAGGACAGGCAAGCTTCGTGTAGAGTGGCTTGCTTCGCATCGGAAGTCACCTGTGACAAGCATCGCCTGGATCTTTTCTCCGGGGCATGCTGGTGTGCTGGAGAATGAACAGGCGGACAGATTGGCTGGCTCTGCAAAACTTGGTGGAGTATTGATGCATGATAAGGCAGACGTGGTTGCGGCCTTGTGGGAGCACGGTACGCCTCGGAGGAGCAAATGGATCAGCATGTTCTGGCAAGAAAGAGACAGCTAGGGGTGACGAGGGGATCTGGCCGACGCTCAACGCTCAGAGGAAAGGCGAGACGGACATATAATCAGATTGCTACTCGTACTATTGATGTTAGAACTTTTCGCTGGCTTCTGAGGATGGGGACGGAGCGCTTATGGGAATGCCCCGAGTGCTGTGATGTCGGTTCCTAAATCAATCAATCAATCAATCAATCCTCCAACTAGCATTCCCGGCATCTCTTTGATCTCTCTCATCATTACTTCGCTATATAGGGAGAAGAGATCTGGTGACAAGACACACCCTTGTCGCACTCCTAGCTTTATCTGTTCATAACTAACCCTCTTTATTTCCCATTTTAATTGCCGCTACTTGGTTCCAGTAAATATTCTTTATTATGTTTAAATATTCATTATACTCATATTTACAAATACATAATTACAAATGAAATATGCGTTAAACATGTTAATATTGATTAAACATAACTAAGTAAACATTAATCTTTGTCTAATATTAAACGTGTGGTTCGTAAATTTAAAGAAAAGCGTACTGTATTAATGTAAGTAAGTAAATAAGTATGTATGTACTAATGAACATACGTACATAGTGAATATACAAAACTCACCAGATGTGGGAGACGGAAATTCCCATAATTAGATCATCTAATTAATCGTGTTCTAAATGCTATGGGAATGATACGTAATTAGCTCCGGCGCTAAAACATTTATTTGTTATCCATTGCGAGCAAAATGATTGACATACAGACGGACGGATGAATGACATAATGTGAGACAGAGAGACAGTCACACTGACAGACAGGGCGAATTTCAGAGAAACAGACAAACACACGGCGAGACTGACTGACTGACGGGCCGACCAAACGAATAAACGGATAAATGAACTTGAATAACGAAGACACAAACAATAGATTGCACGATTTATTGCCTGGCATATTTCGCTGCATTTCGTCAGGTACATACTGCAGAATTCACACAACATAAAGTAAATTAGCTAGATAAATCATTCAAGCTGAAATACACACATGTTCGCACAGTAATGTCAATTATCTACCACGGTAATTTTAAGCTGACTAACATGTCCTTCTGATTGCACAAATCTGGCTTGCCTAGATTGATCATTATTGCTTCTGCAAACTTTAACAAGCGAGTATTTTGTGTGTTAAACAACGCGCGAAAGGCAATGTCTCTGTCAATCACATGGCCGCTTTCGAGAATGTGCCTAGCAATTGATGAGGCTGGAAGCTTCCGGTGTGTCGGCCCCACTAGGCTCACATCGCCTGTGTGTAGTATCGTATCCACCCATTGAGGTATGTGTTCTGACACTCTTTTGTTCAGCTGCCGCTCTGTTCTGCCGATGTAGGAAGCCTGGCACCTACATGTGAATTGGTAAATACAATTGTTTTTGGTGTACAGAGGAACAGGCTCATTTACTGCTGGTGTGGGAATCGGTGTGTTCTATACCTAATGACTGGAGTTGCAGTACAGAAACTGCAATATCGGAAGGTGTGTTCACAGTGGGTACCACGGATGTTGACCGACAACCACAAAGAGGAACACATGGGGTGGTGTTTGAATGACTTGCTGCGTTACGGAGTGGAGGGTGATGCATTTCTCTTTCGCAAAGTGGACAGGATAAATGAACTTCAAGTCCGTTTAACATGTTATATAATTATTAGGGACGTTCATTCGAAATCAGTTTCAATGGTTTTATTACGAAAGCATGAAAGAAACAATAACAGGTGAGGTAGAGTTAAACAAAGCATTCATTTTGAATGAATTATGCACCATGGGTTGGTCAAAAGAAGTCGCCGTAGGCATTCAGGCAAGCATCCCATTGCTTAGGTGGGCGGCGAATGCCGTCCGCAAAAAAGGATTGTGGATGCTCACTGAACCAAGTGTTTACCGCGTTCATTACTTCTGCATCGGTGTGAAATCGTTGCCCCTTGAGAGCTTTATTTAGAGGTCCGAACAAATGAAAATCACATGGTGACAAATCAGGACTATAGACTGGATGTTGCAGAATTTCCCACTTCTTCCTTGCTAATGCTTCCTGCATAATCTTTGCGACATGCGGACGAGCATTATCTTGCAAATAAAATCACACCGCGAGAAAGCATGCCGGGTCGTTCATTCTTGATAGCTTTTTGCAGCTTGTCCAGTGTTTGCAAGTAGTGGGTAGAGTTAATGTTGACACCACGTTGTTTAAAGTCGGCCATTAATAGGCCTTCATGGTCAAAAAATGCTCTCAACATAACCTTACCTGCGGAATCCTGTAACTTGAATTTTTTGGCTTTTGGTGATCCAGCATGCTTCCATTGCATGCTCTCTCTTTTGCTGCTCGGCTAAAAGTGGTGACACCATGATTCATCTCCTGCCACTATGCGGAAGAGAAATACATCACCCTCCACTCCATAACGCAGCAAGTGGTTCAATCACATTCCATGCGTTCCTCTTTGTGGTGGTCGGTCAACATCCGTGCTACCCACTGTGAACATACCTTCCGATATTGCAGTTTCTTACGAACGACCTTTTGAATTGTTCCAATTGACACATCAAATTCTTTCACTTAGCGAACGTATGCTTCGACAACGGTTCATCTGTACTGCTGCATCAATTTTGGCGATGGTGTTTTCTGTTGCAACAATATGCGGTTTACCCGGCCGTCGAAGATCTGTCGTGAACTGACGTCCTTTCCAAAACATTCGTGCCCAGCCTGTCACTGTTGTCTTCCATACACATTTGTTACCGTACGCTGCCTGCATTCTCCGATGAATGTCCACTGGTCGACATCCTTCAAATGAAAGAAACTGAATCACTGCTCTTTGAGCTTCTTTGGGGGGATTTTGGATCAACCCGGCCATTTTCTCAACGGTCAGAAACAGAACCTTTGCATGGTGGGAAGATTAGCACGTGCTCTTTTATTCATTGGTCAGTACTTATCACATGACTATGACATGCTCATGTTCAACGTATGCAAACACGCGCGATGCGGCACGAACGAATTTCAAATGAACGCCCCTTGTATTATATTTCTTGATGCTCATCCTTACTATTAGTCTGATATTATTCAGATATGACTGAGCTAGAATATAACAGTAGAGTACCTTTTTCTTTGCTCCGAATGTTGGGCGGCGCTCACCAAACCCGACACCCGACATTGTGCCAACGGCTCCAGGTGGAGAAGCGCAATTGGGAGGTACAATTGATAGTACAAACTTTATCCTCGTGCGAGGAAATGCAACCCAAAGACTAAATTTCAAGGCAGGATAGACCAGGCCCTAAGTTTTGGTCGGCAACTAGTCTAGGATCGAAGCTCTGACAGGCGGACAGTTTTAGAGTTTTAGAGTATTGCTTTGGTGATTCGGCAGCTTCTGCGCGTAGTCTTGTTCCAGAAGTATTGATGTTACTTTTCCTCTGGAGTAAACTAGGTAGGCCGAGAAAGGGATATGCTGCATGGGCAACACATGGTCTCTAAAATTCAGCTCAGGCTTAGTGCTATGGAAAGGTTATAATGCTTTATTTTAAGTAATTGTAACAAACTATCATCTGTCAATACGGCAAGCTGCCAGTATCAGTACCGGTTGTTAAGTTAGATGCATATTCTTTACAGGACGTCGCAGTCAACCCTAGCATTGTTTGACTGTTTGTGATTTCATGGCGAATTTACGTGCAGTAGTTTGTCATTGCTTTCAGAACGACTGGCACTCACACCATTGAAAACCAACGGAAAGTAGCCTGCTGCCAAATCGGCCCCAGCCGTGTTTCGAACTGTGTCTGTAACCCTTTTGCCACACAGCCGGCTAAGTACCAGCAGTACCATCTTTAAAAGTCAAATACCATATCGAAATGTTTATACTGAGTTTCGAACTCCAAAGGTTGTGGGTTCGATTCCGGGCCTCGTCTTTCGGTTCACGGGTGCATTATTTTCGGACACTCCTGAGGATCGTCGCTGGAACTACGGAGTTCCCGCTTTGTGCCACACTTTCGGCAGCCTGCGCTGTGGAAAGAGACTGAGCCATATGGGATAAAACCCGGTGCAATGAAGTCGACCCTGTCGACTTTTAAGCGACGCTAAGCGTCGACTTTTTTATACTGAGTCGCATGTCAGTAATCACTATTACAGAAACGCTGATCTTTGTCGTAATGTTACAATTCATTAATTTAAAGAAAAACACTCGTAAGTAAGTATGCTTGTAATACTTACGTACATACGTACCTACATCCATAATGAATATACAATACCCATCAGATGTGAGCCAGATGTGAAGCGGGGAAATTCCTACAATTAAACCTTCTAATTAATGGTATTTTAGAAGTTAAGTAAAGGGCATGTAATCAGAGATGACGCTAGACTATTTTGTGCGAGTCCGGTGCATGACTGTAATCCAAATCAAACAAAGGTTCTCAAAGTTCGCTGCATGTCCCTTTCATCTAGACGGCCCTTTAGACACCCTAACAGTATTAATATTTTCTGCATTTAATTAATTACAAAATAGCCAAGTCTACATAAACTGGCCGAAAGGTTAAGAGCGTGGCTCTTAAACCTCCATTGCGGTGATGGCGGGATAGGCCGTTCATCGTCTCAACCGGCAATAATTTGGACGTAAACGTTGACGAAAGCAATGGCAAACTGCTGAATATAAAACTGGCTAGAGATTCAATCTGGAATTTATTGCAACGTCCTATAAAGACCATGCAACATGTTAAATATAAATTATAACAGATAGCATGCACTCACGCGTTCCAATGCTGAGACAGGTAGCATCAGTGTCAGATAAGAGCACAGGTTATCACATCCAAGAAGGTCAGAACGCCATGTGAAGACTAAGTAAGGTTTTGTGGTAGCAACTGTTATCCGCGCCCCCCCCCCCCCCCCAAAAAAAAAAAAAAAACATTATTCTGGAAAACGTACAATTTTGCTCCTTCTATTTATAGTTTATGTCGTGAAATCTAGGTGATGATAATAGAGATGTGGGTGATGGTAGAGGTGTGGGTGATGGTAGAGATGTGGGTGATGGTAGAGGTGTGGGTGATGGTAGAGATGTGGGTGATGGTAGAGATGTGGGTGATGGTAGAGATGTGGGTGATGATAGAGATGTGGGTGATGATAGAGATGAGGGTGATGGTAGAGATGTGGGTGATGGTAGAGATGTGGGTGATGATAATAGAGATGTGGGTGATGGTAGAGATGTGGGTGATGGTAGAGATGTGGGTGATGGTAGAGATGTGGGTGATGGTAGAGATGTGGGTGATGATAATAGAGATGTGGGTGATGGTAGAGATGTGGGTGATGGTAGAGATGTGGGTGATGATAGAGATGTGGGTGATGGTAGAGATGTGGGTGATGGTAGAGATGTGGGTGATGGTAGAGATGTGGGTGATGGTAGAGATGTGGGTGATGGTAGAGATGTGGGTGATGGTAGAGATGTGGGTGATGGTAGAGATGTGGGTGATGGTAGAGATGTGGGTGATGGTAGAGATGTGGGTGATGGTAGAGATGTGGGTGATGATAATAGAGATGTGGGTGATGGTAGAGATGTGGGTGATGGTAGAGATGTGGGTGATGGTAGAGATGTGGGTGATGGTAGAGATGTGGGTGATGATAATAGAGATGTGGGTGATGGTAGAGATGTGGGTGATGGTAGAGATGTTGGTGATGGTAGAGATGTGGGTGATGGTAGAGATGTGGGTGATGGTAGAGATGTGGGTGATGATAATAGAGATGTTGGTGATGATAATAGAGATGTGGGTGATGGTAGAGATGTGGGTGATAGTAGAGATGTGGGTGATGGTAGAGATGTGGGTGATAGTAGAGATGTGGGTGATGGTAGAGATGTGGGTGATGGTAGAGATGTGGGTGATGGTAGAGATGTGGGTGATGATAGAGATGTGGGTGATGGTAGAGATGTGGGTGATGGTAGAGATGTGGGTGATGGTAGAGATGTGGGTGATGATAATAGAGATGTGGGTGATGGTAGAGATGTGGGTGATGGTAGAGATGTGGGTGATGGTAGAGATGTGGGTGATGGTAGAGATGTGGGTGATGATAATAGAGATGTGGGTGATGGTAGAGATGTGGGTGATGGTAGAGATGTGGGTGATGGTAGAGATGTGGGTGATGGTAGAGATGTGGGTGATGGTAGAGATGTAGGTGATGATAATAGAGATGTTGGTGATGATAATAGAGATGTTGGTGATGATAATAGAGATGTTGGTGATGATAATAGAGATGTTGGTGGTGGTAGAGATGTGGGTGATGGTAAAGGTGTGGATGATGGTAGAGATATGGGTGATGGTAGAGATGTGGGTGATGATAATAGAGATGTTGGTGATGATAATAGAGATGTTGGTGATGATAATAGAGATGTTGGTGATGATAATAGAGATGTTGGTGATGGTAGAGATGTGGG
The DNA here is from genome assembly GCA_963921405.1 of Cepaea hortensis. Lineage (NCBI taxonomy): Eukaryota > Metazoa > Mollusca > Gastropoda > Stylommatophora > Helicidae > Cepaea > Cepaea hortensis. Next base: position 40,308,225 of record OY992894.1, read on the forward strand.
TGATGGTAGAGGTGTGGATGTTGGTAGAGATGTGGGTGATGGTAGAGATGTGGGTGATGATAATAGAGATGTTGGCGATGATAATAGAGATGTTGGTGATGATAATAGAGATGTTGGTGATGGTGGAGATGTGGGTGATGGTAGAGGTGTGGGTGATGATAATAGAGATGTTGGTGATGGTAGAGGTGTGGGTGATGATAATAGAGATGTGGGTGATGATAATAGAGATGTTGGTGATGATAATATAGATGTTGGTGATGATAATAGAGATGTTGGTGATGATAGAGGTGTGGGTGATGGTAGAGATGTGGGTGATGGTAGAGATGTGGGTGATGGTAGAGATGTGGGTGATGGTAGAGATGTGGGTGATGATAATAGAGATGTTGGTGATGATAATAGAGATGTTGGTGATGATAATAGAGATGTTGGTGATGATAATAGACATGTGGGTGATGGTAGAGGTGTGGATGATGGTAGAGATGTGGGTGATGGTAGAGATGTGGCTGATGATAATAGATATGTTGGTGATGATAATAGAGATTTTGGTGATGATAATAGAGATGTTGGTGATGGTAAAGATGTGGGTGATGGTAGAGGTGTGGGTCATGATAATAGAGATGTTGGTGATGGTAGAGGTGTGGGTGATGATAATAGAGATGTGGGTGGTGGTAGAGATGTGGGTGATGGTAGAGATGTGGGTGATAGTAGAGATGTGGGTGATGGTAGAGATGTGGGTGATGGTAGAGATGTGGGTGAGGGTAGAGATGTGGGTGATGGTAGAGATGTGGGTGATGGTAGAGATGTGGGTGATGATAGAGATGTGGGTGATGGTAGAGATGTGGGTGATGGTAGAGATGTGGGTGATGGTAGAGATGTGGGTGATGGTAGAGATTTGGGTGATGGTAGAGATGTGGGTGATGGTAGAGATGTGGGTGATGGTAGAGATGTGGGTGATGATAGAGATGTGGGTGATGGTAGAGATGTGGGTGATGGTAGAGATGTGGGTGATGGTAGAGATGTGGGTGATGATAATAGAGATGTGAGTGATGGTAGAGATGTGGGTGATGGTAGAGATGTGGGTGATGGTAGAGATGTGGGTGATGGTAGAGATGTGGGTGATGATAATAGAGATGTGGGTGATGGTAGAGATGTGGGTGATGGTAGAGATGTGGGTGATGGTAGAGATGTGGGTGATGGTAGAGATGTGGGTGATGGTAGAGATGTGGGTGATGATAATAGAGATGTTGGTGATGATAATAGAGATGTTGGTGATGATAATAGAGATGTTGGTGATGATAATAGAGATGTTGGTGATGGTAGAGATGTGGGTGATGGTAGAGGTGTGAATGATGGTAGAGATGTGGGTGATGGTAGTGATGTGGGTGATGATAATAGAGATGTTGGTGATGATAATAGAGATGTTGGTGATGATAATAGAGATGTTGGTGATGATAATAGAGATGTGGGTGATGGTAGAGATGTGGGTGATGGTAGAGATGTGGGTGATGGTAGAGATGTGGGTGATGGTAGAGATGTGGGTGATGGTAGAGATGTGGGTGATGGTAGAGATGTGGGTGATGGTAGAGATGTGGGTGATGGTAGAGATGTGGGTGATGGTAGAGATGTGGGTGATGGTAGAGATGTGGGTGATGGTAGAGATGTGGGTGATGGTAGAGATGTGGGTGATGGTAGAGATGTGGGTGATGGTAGAGATGTGGGTGATGATAGAAATGTGGGCGATGGTAGAGATGTGGGTGATGGTAGAGATGTGGGTGATGGTAGAGATGTGGGTGATGATAATAGAGATGTGGGTGATGGTAGAGATATGGGTGATGGTAGAGATGTGGGTGATGGTAGAGATGTGGGTGATGGTAGAGATGTGGGTGATGATAATAGAGATGTGGGTGATGGTAGAGATGTGGGTGATGGTAGAGATGTGGGTGATGGTAGAGATGTCGGTGATGATAGAGATTTGGGTGATGGTAGAGATGTGGGTGATGGTAGAGATGTGGGTGATGGTAGAGATGTGGGTGATGGTAGAGATGTGGGTGATGGTAGAGATGTGGGTGATGGTAGAGATGTGGGTGATGGTAGAGATGTGGGTGATGGTAGAGATGTCGGTGATGATAGAGATGTGGGTGATGGTAGATATGTGGGTGATGGTAGAGATGTGGGTGATGGTAGAGATGTGGGTGATGGTAGAGATGTGGGTGATGGTAGAGATGTGGGTGATGGTAGAGATGTGGGTGATGGTAGAGATGTGGGTGATGGTAGAGATGTGGGTGATGATAATAGAGATGTGGGTGATGGTAGAGATGTGGGTGATGGTAGAGATGTGGGTGATTGTAGAGATGTGGGTGATGGTAGAGATGTGGGTGATGATAATAGAGATGTGGGTGATGGTAGAGATGTGGGTGATGGTAGAGATGTTGGTGATGGTAGAGATGTGGGTGATGGTAGAGATGTGGGTGATGGTAGAGATGTGGGTGATGATAATAGAGATGTTGGTGATGATAATAGATATGTGGGTGATGGTAGAGATGTGGGTGATAGTATAGATGTGGGTGATGGTAGAGATGTGGGTGATGGTAGAGATGTGGGTGATGGTAGAGATGTGGGTGATTGTAGAGATGTGGGTGATGGTAGAGATGTGGGTGATGATAGAGATGTGGGTGATGGTAGAGATGTGGGTGATGGTAGAGATGTGGGTGATGGTAGAGATGTGGGTGATGATAATAGAGATGTGGGTGATGGTAGAGATGTGGGTGATGGTAGAGATGTGGGTGATGGTAGAGATGTGGGTGATGGTAGAGATGTGGGTGATGATAATAGAGATGTGGGTGATGGTAGAGATGTGGGTGATGGTAGAGATGTGGGTGATGGTAGAGATGTGGGTGATGGTAGAGATGTGGGTGATGGTAGAGATGTGGGTGATGATAATAGAGATGTTGGTGATGATAATAGAGATGTTTGTGATGATAATAGAGATGTTGGTGATGACAATAGAGATGTTGGTGATGGTAGAGATGTTAGTGATGGTAGAGGTGTGGATGATGGTAGAGATGTGGGTGATGGTAGAGATGTGGGTGATGATAATAGAGATGTTGGTGATGATAATAGAGATGTTGGTGATGATAATAGAGATGTTGGTGATGATAATAGAGATGTTGGTGATGGTAGAGATGTGGGTGATGGTAGAGGTGTGGATGTTGGTAGAGATGTGGGTGATGGTAGAGATGTGGGTGATGATAATAGAGATGTTGGTGATGATAATAGAGATGTTGGTGATGATAATAGAGATGTTGGTGATGGTGGAGATGTGGGTGATGGTAGAGGTGTGGGTGATGATAATAGAGATGTTGGTGATGGTAGAGGTTTGGGTGATGATAATAGAGATGTGGGTGATGATAATAGAGATGTTGGTGATGATAATATAGATGTTGGTGATGATAATAGAGATGTTGGTGATGATAGAGGTGTGGGTGATGGTAGAGATGTGGGTGATGGTAGAGATGTGGGTGATGGTAGAGATGTGGGTGATGATAATAGAGATGTTGGTGATGATAATAGAGATGTTGGTGATGATAATAGAGATGTTGGTGATGATAATAGACATGTGGGTGATGGTAGAGGTGTGGATGATGGTAGAGATGTGGGTGATGGTAGAGATGTGGGTGATGATAATAGAGATGTTGGTGATGATAATAGAGTTGTTGGTGATGATAATAGAGATGTTGGTGATGGTAAAGATGTGGGTGATTCTAGAGGTGTGGGTAATGATAATAGAGATGTTGGTGATGGTAGAGGTGTGGGTGATGATAATAGAGATGTGGGTGGTGGTAGAGATGTGGGTGATGGTAGAGATGTGGGTGATAGTAGAGATGTGGGTGATGGTAGAGATGTGGGTGATGGTAGAGATGTGGGTGATGGTAGAGATGTGGGTGATGGTAGAGATGTGGGTGATGATAGAGATGTGGGTGATGGTAAAGATGTGGGTGATGGTAGAGATGTGGGTGATGGTAGAGATGTGGGTGATGGTAGAGATGTGGGTGATGGTAGAGATGTGGGTGATGGTAGAGATGTGGGTGATGGTAGAGATGTGGGTGATGGTAGAGATGTGGGTGATGATAGAGATGTGGGTGATGGTAGAGATGTGGGTGATGGTAGAGATGTGGGTGATGGTAGAGATGTGGGTGATGATAATAGAGATGTGAGTGATGGTAGAGATGTGGGGGATGGTAGAGATGTGGGTGATGGTAGAGATGTGGGTGATGGTAATAGAGATGTGGGTGATGGTAGAGATGTGGGTGATGGTAGAGATGTGGGTGATGGTAGAGATGTGGGTGATGGTAGAGATGTGGGTGATGGTAGAGATGTGGGTGATGATAATAGAGATGTTGGTGATGATAATAGAGATGTTGGTGATGATAATAGAGATGTGGGTGATGATAATAGAGATGTTGGTGATGGTAGAGATGTGGGTGATGGTAGAGGTGTGGATGATGGTAGAGATGTGGGTGATGGTAGAGATGTGGGTGATGATAATAGAGATGTTGGTGATGATAATAGAGATGTTGGTGATGATAATAGAGATGTTGGTGATGATAATAGAGATGTTGGTGTTGGTAGAGATGTGGGTGATGGTAGAGATGTGGGTGATGGTAGAGATGTGGGTGATGGTAGAGATGTGGGTGATGGTAGAGATGTGGGTGATGATAGAGATGTGGGTGATGGTAGAGATGTGGGTGATGGTAGAGATGTGGGTGATTGTAGAGATGTGGGTGATGGTAGAGATGTGGGTGATGGTAGAGATGTGGGTGATGGTAGAGATGTGGGTGATGGTAGAGATGTGGGTGATGGTAGAGATGTGGGTGATGATAGAGATGTGGGTGATGGTAGAGATGTGGGTGATGGTAGAGATGTGGGTGATGGTAGAGATGTGGGTGATGATAATAGAGATGTGGGTGATGGTAGAGATGTGGGTGATGGTAGAGATGTGGGTGATGGTAGAGATGTGGGTGATGGTAGAGATGTGGGTGATGATAATAGAGATGTGGGTGATGGTAGAGATGTGGGTGATGGTAGAGATGTGGGTGATGGTAGAGATGTGGGTGATGGTAGAGATGTGGGTGATGGTAGAGATGTGGGTGATGATAATAGAGATGTTGGTGATGATAATAGAGATGTTGGTGATGATAATAGAGATGTTGGTGATGATAATAGAGATGTTGGTGATGGTAGAGATGTGGGTGATGGTAGAGGTGTGGATGATGGTAGAGATGTGGGTGATGGTAGAGATGTGGGTGATGATAATAGAGATGTTGGTGATGAGAATAGAGATGTTGGTGATGATAATAGAGATGTTGGTGATGATAATAGAGATGTTGGTGATGGTAGAGATGTGGGTGATGGTAGAGGTTTGGATGTTGGTAGAGATGTGGGTGATGTTAGAGATGTGGGTGATGATAATAGAGATGTTGGTGATGATAATAGAGATGTTGGTGATGATAATAGATATGTTGGTGATGATAATAGAGATGTGGGTGATGGTAGAGGTGTGGATGATGGTAGAGATGTGGGTGATGGTAGAGATGTGGGTGATGATAATAGAGATGTTGGTGATGATAATAGAGATGTTGGTGATGATAATAGAGATGTTGGTGATGGTAGAGATGTGGGTGATGGTAGAGGTGTGGGTGATGATAATAGAGATGTTGGTGATGGTAGAGGTGTGGGTGATGATAATAGAGATGTTGGTGATGATAATAGAGATGTTGGTGATGATAATAGAGATGTGGGTGATGGTAGAGATGTGGGTGATGGTAGAGATGTGGGTGATGGTAGAGATGTGGGTGATGGTAGAGATGTGGGTGATGATAATAGAGATGTTGGTGATGATAATAGAGATGTTGGTGATGATAATAGAGATGTTGTTGATGATAATAGAGATGTTGGTGATGATAATAGAGATGTTGGTGATGATAATAGAGATGTTGGTGATGATAATAGAGATGTTGGTGATGATAATAGAGATGTTGGTGATGATAATAGACATGTGTGTGATGGTAGAGCTGTGGATGATGGTAGAGATGTGGGTGATGGTAGAGATGTGGGTGATGATAATAGAGATGTTGGTGATGATAATAGAGATGTTGGTGATGATAATAGAGATGTTGGTGATGGTAGAGATGTGGGTGATGGTAGAGGTGTGGGTGATGATAATAGAGATGTTGGTGATGGTAGAGGTGTGGGTGATGATAATAGAGATGTGGGTGGTGGTAGAGATGTGGGTGATGGTAGAGATGTGGGTGATGGTAGAGATGTGGGTGATGGTAGAGGTGTGGATGATGGTAGAGATGTTGGTGATGGTGGAGATGTGGGTGATGGTAGAGGTGTGGGTGATGATAATAGAGATGTTGGTGATGGTAGAGGTGTGGGTGATGATAATAGAGATGTGGGTGATGATAATAGAGATTTTGGTGATGATAATATAGATGTTGGTGACGATAATAGAGATGTTGGTGATGATAGAGGTGTGGGTGATGGTAGAGATGTGGGTGATGGTAGAGATGTGGGTGATGGTAGAGATGTGGGTGATGGTAGAGATGTGGGTGATGATAATAGAGATGTTGGTGATGATAATAGAGATGTTGGTGATGATAATAGACATGTGGGTGATGGTAGAGCTGTGGATGATGGTAGAGATGTGGGTGATGGTAGAGATGTGGGTGATGATAATAGAGATGTTGGTGATGATAATAGAGATGTTGGTGATGATAATAGAGATGTTGGTGATGGTAGAGATGTGGGTGATGGTAGAGGTGTGGGTGATGATAATAGAGATGTTGGTGATGGTAGAGTTGTGGGTGATGATAATAGAGATGTGGGTGGTGGTAGAGATGTGGGTGATGGTAGAAATGTGGGTGATGGTAGAGATGTGGGTGATGGTAGAGATGTGGGTGATGGTAGAGATGTGGGTGATGGTAGAGATGTGGGTGATGGTAGAGATGTGGAGATGGTAGAGATGTGGGTGATGGTAGAGATGTGGGTGATGGTAGAGATGTGGGTGATGGTAGAGATGTGGGTGATGGTAGAGATGTGGGTGATGATAGAGATGTGGGTGATGGTAGAGATGTGGGTGATGATAGAGATGTGGGTGATGGTAGAAATGTTGGTGATGATAAAAAAGATGTTGGTGATGATAATAGAGATGTTGGTGATGATAATAGAGATGTTGGTGATGGTAGAGATGTGGGTGATGGTAGAGGTGTGGATGATGGTAGAGATGTGGGTGATGGCAGAGATGTGGGTGGTGATAATAGAGATGTTGGTGATGATACTAGAGATGTTGGTGATGATAATAGAGATGTTGGTGATGATAATAGAGATTTGGGTGATGGTAGAGATTTGGGTGATGGTAGAGATGTGGGTGATGGTAGAGATGTGGGTGATGGTAGAGATGTGGGTGATGGTAGAGATGTGGGTGATGGTAGAGATGTGGGTGATGGTAGAGATGTGGGTGATGGTAGAGATGTGGGTGATGGTAGAGATGTGGGTGATGGTAGAGATGTGGGTGATGATAGAGATGTGGGTGATGGTAGAGATGTGGGTGATGGTAGAGATGTGGGTGATGGTAGAGATGTGGGTGATGATAATAGAGATGTGGGTGATGGTAGAGATGTGGGTGATGGTAGAGATGTGGGTGATGGTAGAGATGTGGGTGACGGTTGAGATGTGGGTGATGATAATAGAGATGTGGGTGATGGTAGAGATGTTGGTGATGGTAGAGATGTGGGTGATGGTAGAGATGTGGGTGATGGTAGAGATGTGGTCGATGATAATAGAGATGTTGGTGATGATAATAGAGATGTTGGTGATGATAATAGAGATGTTGGTGATGATAATAGAGATGTTGGTGATGGTAGAGATGTGGGTGATGGTAGAGGTGTGGATGATGGTAGAGATGTGGGTGATGGTAGAGATGTGGGTGATGATAATAGAGATGTTGGTGATGATAATAGAGATGTTGGTGATGATAATAGAGATGTTGGTGATGATAATAGAGATGTTGGTGATGGTAGAGATGTGGGTGATGGTAGAGGTGTGGATGTTGGTAGAGATGTGGGTGATGGTAGAGATGTGGGTGATGGTAGAGATGTGGATGATGGTAGAGATGTGGGTGATGGTAGAGATGTGGATGATGGTAGAGATGTGGGTGATGGTAGAGATGTGGGTGATGGTAGAGATGTGGGTGATGATAGAGATGTGGGTGATGGTAGAGATGTGGGTGATGGTAGAGATGTGGGTGATGGTAGAGATGTGGGTGATGGTAGAGATGTGGGTGATGGTAGAGATGTGGGTGATGGTAGAGATGTGGGTGATGGTAGAGATGTGGGTGATCGTAGAGATGTGGGTGATGATAGAGATGTGGGTGATGGTAGAGATGTGGGTGATGGTAGAGATGTGGGTGATGGTAGAGATGTGGGTGATGATAATAGAGATGTGATTGATGGTAGAGATGTGGGTGATGGTAGAGATGTGGGTGATGGTAGAGATGTGGGTGATGGTAGAGATGTGGGTGATGATAATAGAGATGTGGGTGATGGTAGAGATGTGGATGATGGTAGAGATGTGGGTGATGGTAGAGATGTGGGTGATGGTAGAGATGTGGGTGATGGTAGAGATGTGGGTGATGGTAGAGATGTTGGTGATGGTAGAGATGTGGGTGATGGTAGAGGTGTGGGTATTGATAATAGAGATGTTGGTGATGGTAGAGGTGTGGGTGATGATAATAGAGATGTTGGTGATGATAATAGAGATGTTGGTGATGATAATAGAGATGTGGGTGATGGTAGAGATGTGGGTGATGGTAGAGATGTGGGTGATGGTAGAGATGTGGGTGATGGTAGAGATGTGGGTGATGATAATAGAGATGTTGGTGATGATAATAGAGATGTTGGTGATGATAATAGAGATGTTGTTGATGATAATAGAGATGTTGGTGATGATAATAGAGATGTTGGTGATGATAATAGAGATGTTGGTGATGATAATAGAGATGTTGGTGATGATAATAGAGATGTTGGTGATGATAATAGACATGTGGGTGATGGTAGAGCTGTGGATGATGGTAGAGATGTGGGTGATGGTAGAGATGTGGGTGATGATAATAGAGATGTTGGTGATGATAATAGAGATGTTGGTGATGATAATAGAGATGTTGGTGATGGTAGAGATGTGGGTGATGGTAGAGGTGTGGGTGATGATAATAGAGATGTTGGTGATGGTAGAGGTGTGGGTGATGATAATAGAGATGTGGGTGGTGGTAGAGATGTGGGTGATGGTAGAGATGTGGGTGATGGTAGAGATGTGGGTGATGGTAGAGGTGTGGATGATGGTAGAGATGTTGGTGATGGTGGAGATGTGGGTGATGGTAGAGGTGTGGGTGATGATAATAGAGATGTTGGTGATGGTAGAGGTGTGGGTGATGATAATAGAGATGTGGGTGATGATAATAGAGATGTTGGTGATGATAATATAGATGTTGGTGACGATAATAGAGATGTTGGTGATGATAGAGGTGTGGGTGATGGTAGAGATGTGGGTGATGGTAGAGATGTGGGTGATGGTAGAGATGTGGGTGATGGTAGAGATGTGGGTGATGATAATAGAGACGTTGGTGATGATAATAGAGATGTTGGTGATGATAATAGACATGTGGGTGATGGTAGAGCTGTGGATGATGGTAGAGATGTGGGTGATGGTAGAGATGTGGGTGATGATAATAGAGATGTTGGTGATGATAATAGAGATGTTGGTGATGATAATAGAGATGTTGGTGATGGTAGAGATGTGGGTGATGGTAGAGGTGTGGGTGATGATAATAGAGATGTTGGTGATGGTAGAGTTGTGGGTGATGATAATAGAGATGTGGGTGGTGGTAGAGATGTGGGTTATGGTAGAGATGTGGGTGATGGTAGAGATGTGGGTGATGGTAGAGATGTGGGTGATTGTAGAGATGTGTGTGATGGTAGAGATGTGGGTGATGGTAGAGATGTGGTTGATGGTAGAGATGTGGTTGATGGTAGAGATGTGGGTGATGATAGAGATGTGGGTGATGGTAGAGATGTGGGTGATGGTAGAGATATGGGTGATGGTAGAGATGTGGGTGATGGTAGAGATGTGGGTGATGGTAGAGATGTGGGTGATGGTAGAGATGTGGGTGATGATAGAGATGTGGGTGATGGTAGAGATGTGGGTGATGGTAGAGATGTGGGTGATGGTAGAGATGTGGGTGATGATAATAGAGATGTGGGTGATGGTAGAGATGTGGGTGATGGTAGAGATGTGGGTGATGGTAGAGATGTGGGTGATGGTAGAGATGTGGGTGATGATAATAGAGATGTGGGTGATGGTAGAGATGTGGGTGATGGTAGAGATGTGTGTGATGGTAGAGATGTGGGTGATGGTAGAGATGTGGGTGATGGTAGAGATGTGGGTGATGATAATAGAGATGTTGGTGATGATAATAGAGATGTTGGTGATGATAATAGAGATGTTGGTGATGATAATAGAGATGTTGGTGATGGTAGAGATGTGGGTGATGGTAGAGGTGTGGATGATGGTAGAGATGTGGGTGATGGTAGAGATGTGGGTGATGATAATAGAGATGTTGGTGATGATAATAGAGATGTTGGTGATGATAATAGAGATGTTGGTGATGATAATAGAGATGTGGGTGATGGTAGAGATTTGGGTGATGGTAGAGATGTGGGTGATGGTAGAGATGTGGGTGATGGTAGAGATGTGGGTGATGGTAGAGATGTGGGTGATGATAGAGATGTGGTTGATGGTAGAGATGTGGGTGATGGTAGAGATGTGGGTGATGGTAGAGATGTGGGTGATGGTAGAGATGTGGGTGATGGTAGAGATGTGGGTGATGGTAGAGATGTGGGTGATGGTAGAGATGTGGGTGATGGTAGAGATGTGGGTGATGATGGAGATGTGGGTGATGGTAGAGATGTGGGTGATGGTAGAGATGTGGGTGATGGTAGAGATGTGGGTGATGATAATAGAGATGTGGGTGATGGTAGAGATGTGGGTGATGGTAGAGATGTCGGTTATGGTAGAGATGTGGGTGACGGTAGAGATGTGGGTGATGATAATAGAGATGTGGGTGATGGTAGAGATGTTGGTGATGGTAGAGATGTGGGTGATGGTAGAGATGTGGGTGATGGTAGAGATGTGGTCGATGATAATAGAGATGTTGGTGATGATAATAGAGATGTTGGTGATGATAATAGAGATGTTGGTGATGATAATAGAGATGTTGGTGATGGTAGAGATGTGGGTGATGGTAGAGGTGTGGATGATGGTAGAGATGTGGGTGATGGTAGAGATGTGGGTGATGATAATAGAGATGTTGGTGATGATAATAGAGATGTTGGTGATGATAATAGAGATGTTGGTGATGATAATAGAGATGTTGGTGATGGTAGAGATGTGGGTGATGGTAGAGGTGTGGATGTTGGTAGAGATGTGGGTGATGGTAGAGATGTGGGTGATGGTAGAGATGTGGATGATGGTAGAGATGTGGGTGATGGTAGAGATGTGGGTGATGGTAGAGATGTGGGTGATGGTAGAGATGTGGGTGATGGTAGAGATGTGGGTGATGATAGAGATGTGGGTGATGGTAGAGATGTGGGTGATGGTAGAGATGTGGGTGATGGTAGAGATGTGGGTGATGGTAGAGATGTGGGTGATGGTAGAGATGTGGGTGATGGTAGAGATGTGGGTGATGGTAGAGATGTGGGTGATAATAGAGATGTGGGTGATGGTAGAGATGTGGGTGATGGTAGAGATGTGGGTGATGGTAGAGATGTGGGTGATGATAATAGAGATGTGATTGATGGTAGAGATGTGGGTGATGGTAGAGATGTGGGTGATGGTAGAGATGTGGGTGATGGTAGAGATGTGGGTGATGATAATAGAGATGTGGGTGATGGTAGAGATGTGGGTGATGGTAGAGATGTGGGTGATGGTAGAGATGAGGGTGATGGTAGAGATGTGGGTGATGGTAGCGATGTGGGTGATGATAATAGAGATGTTGGTGATGATAATAGAGATGTTGGTGATGATAATAGAGATGTTGGTGATGATAATAGAGATGTTGGTGATGGTAGAGATGTGGGTGATGGTAGAGGTGTGGATGATGGTAGAGATGTGGGTGATGGTAGAGATGTGGGTGATGATAATAGAGATGTTGGTGATGATAATAGAGATGTTGGTGATGATAATAGAGATGTTGGTGATGATAATAGAGATGTGGGTGATGGTAGAGATGTGGGTGATGGTAGAGATGTGGGTGATGGTAGAGATGTGGGTGATGGTAGAGATGTGGGTGATGGTAGAGATGTGGGTGATGATAGAGATGTGGGTGATGGTAGAGATGTGGGTGATGGTAGAGATGTGGGTGATGGTAGAGATGTGGGTGATGATAATAGAGATGTGGGTGATGATAGATATGTGGGTGATGGTAGAGATGTGGGTGATGGTAGAGATGTGGGTGATGGTAGAGATGTGGGTGATGATAATAGAGATGTGGGTGATGGTAGAGATGTGGGTGATGGTAGAGATGTGGGTGATGGTAGAGATGTGGGTGATGGTAGAGATGTGGGTGATGGTAGAGATGTGGTCGATGATAATAGAGATGTTGGTGATGATAATAGAGATGTTGGTGATGATAATAGAGATGTTGGTGATGATAATATAGATGTTGGTGATGGTAGAGATGTGGGTGATGGTAGAGGTGTGGATGATGGTAGAGATGTGGGTGATGGTAGAGATGTTGGTGATGATAATAGAGATGTTGGTGATGATAATAGAGATGTTGGTGATGATAATAGAGATGTTGGTGATGATAATAGAGATGTTGGTGATGGTAGAGATGTGGGTGATGGTAGAGGTGTGGATGTTGGTAGAGATGTGGGTGATGGTAGAGATGTGGGTGATGATAATAGAGATGTTGGTGATGATAATAGAGATGTTGGTGATGATAATAGAGATGTTGGTGATGGTAGAGATGTGGGTGATGGTAGAGGTGTGGGTGATGATAATAGAGATGTTGGTGATGGTAGAGGTGTGGGTGATGATAATAGAGATGTTGGTGATGATAATAGAGATGTTGGTGATGATAATAGAGATGTGGGTGATGGTAGAGATGTATGTGATGGTAGAGATGTGGGTGATGGTAGAGATGTGGGTGATGGTAGAGATGTGGGTGATGATAATAGAGATGTTGGTGATGATAATAGTGATGTTGGTGATGATAATAGAGATGTTGGTGATGATAATAGAGATGTTGGTGATGGTAGAGATGTGGGTGATGGTAGAGGTGTGGATGATGGTAGAGATGTGGGTGATGGTAGAGATGTGGGTGATGATAATAGAGATGTTGGTGATGATAATAGAGATGTTGGTGATGATAATAGAGATGTTGGTGATGATAATAGAGATGTTGGTGATGGTAGAGATGTGGGTGATGGTAGAGGTGTGGATGATGGTAGAGATGTGGGTGATGGTAGAGATGTGGGTGATGATAATAGAGATGTTGGTGATGATAATAGAGATGTTGGTGATGATAATAGAGATGTTGGTGATGGTAGAGATGTGGGTGATGGTAGAGGTGTGGGTGATGATAATAGAGATGTTGGTGATGATAGAGATGTGGGTGATGATAGAGATGTGGGTGATGATAGAGATGTGGGTGATGATAGAGATGTGGGCGATGGATGATGATAGAGATGTGGGTGATGATAGAGATGTGGGTGATGGTAGAGATGTGGTTGATGGTAGAGATGTGGGTGATGTTAGAGATGTGGGTGATGGTAGAGATGTGGGTGACGGTAGAGATGTGAGTGATGGTAGAGATGTGGGTGATGATAGAGATGTGGGTGATGGTAGAGATGTGGGTGATGGTAGAGATTTGGGCGATGGTAGAGATGTGGGTGATTATAGAGATGTGGGTGATGGTAGAGATGTGGGTGATGATAGAGATGTGGGTGATGGTAGAGATGTGGGTGATGTTAGAGATGTGGGTGATGATAGAGATGTGGGTGATGATAGAGATGCGGGTGATGATAGAGATGTGGGTGATGATAGAGATGTGGGTGATGATAGAGATGTGGGCGATGGATGATGATAGAGATGTGGGTGATGATAGAGATGTGGGTGATGATAGAGATGTGGGTGATGATAGAGATGTTGGTGATGTTAGAGATGTGGGTGATGGTAGAGATGTGGGTGACGGTAGAGATGTGAGTGATGGTAGAGATGTGGGTGATGATAGAGATGTGGGTGATGGTAGAGATGTGGGGTATGTTAGAGATGTGGGTGATGGTAGAGATGTGGGTGATGATAGAGATGTGAGTTATGTTAGAGATGTGGGTGATGGTAGAGATGTTGGTGATGATAGAGATGTGGGCGATGGATGATGATAGAGATGTGGGTGATGGTAGAGATGTGGGTGATGGTAGAGATGTGGGTGATGATAAAGATGTGGGTGATGGTAGAGATGTGGGTGATGATAGAGATGTGGGTGATGATAGAGATGTGGGTGATGATAATGATATGGGTAATGGTAGAGATGCGATCTAAGTATTGCTACAAATGTAGTCTGGGGGGGGGGTATCTACATATATAGCCTAGATGATGCTACAGATGTGGTCTAGGTAATTCTACAGATGTGGTCTAGAGAATACTAGAGATGTGTTCTAGAGATTACTAGAGATGTGGTCAAGAGAGTACCAGAGATGTGGTCTAGAGAGTAGTAGAGATGTGGTCTAGAGAGTACTAGAGATATGGTCAAGAAAGTACTTGAGATGTGATCTAGAGAGTACTAGAGATGTGGTCTAGAGAGTACTAGAGATGTGGGATAGAGAGTACTAGAGATGTGATCTAGAGAGTACTAGAGATGTGATCTAGAGAGTACTATAGATGTGGTGAAGAGAGTACTAGAGATTTGGTGTAGAGAGTACTAGGGATGTGGTCTAAAGATTACTAGAGATGTTGTCTAGAGAGTACTAGAGATGTGGTGTAGAGAGTACTAGGGATGTGGTCTAGAGATTACTAGAGATGTGGTCTAGAGAGTACTAAAGATGTGGTGTAGAGAGTACTAGGGATGTGGTCTAAAGATTACTAGAGATGTTGTCTAGAGACTACTAGAAATGTGGTGTAGAGAGTACTAGGTATGTGGTCTAGAGATTACTAGAGATGTGGTCTAGAGAGTACTAGAGATGTGGTCTAGAGAGTACTAGGGATGTGGTCTAGAGATTACTAGAGATGTGGTCTAGAGAGTACTAGAGATGTGGTGTAGAGAGTACTAGAGATGTAGTCTAGAGAGTACTAGAGATGTGGTGTAGAGAGTACTAGATATGTTTTCTAGATAGTACTAGAGATGTGTCTAGGTAATACTAGATATGTGGTCTAGGTAATACTAGAGATGTGGTCTAGGGCTAGAGATTTTGTTTAGGTAATACTAAATATATGGTCTAGGTGAGGATAGAGATATGGTCTAGGTGAGGATAGAGATGTGGTCTAGGTAATGCTAAAGATGTGGTATAGGTAATGCTAGAGATGTGATCTAGGTAATGCTAAAGATGTGGTCTAGGTAATGCTAGAGATGTGGTCTAGGTAATGCTAGAGATGTGGTCTAGGTAATGCTAAAGATGTGGTCTACGTAATGCTAGAGATGTGGTGTAGGTAATTCTAGAGATATGGTCTTGGTAATGCTAAAGATGTGGTCTGCGTAATGCTAGAGATGTGGTCTAGGTAATGCTAGAGATGTGGTCTAGGTAATGCTAGAGATATAGTCCAGATAATGCTAAAGATGTGGTCTAGGTAATGCTAAAGATGTGGTCTAGGTAATGCTAATGATGTGGTCTAGGTAATGCTAGAGATATGGTCTTGGTAATGCTAAAGATGTGGTCTAGGTAATGCTAGAGATGTGGTCTAGGTAATGCTAGAGATGTGGTCTAGGTAATGCTAGAGATGTGGTCTAGGTAATGCTAGAGATGTGGTCTAGGTGATGTTAAAGATTTGGGTTAGAGTGAACTACTGTTCGTAGTTTGCAGTACTGTGTATGCACATAAATACACACACACATAACCTCACATGCACACACACACATAACCTCTCTTACACACACACACACACACACACACACACACATACACACACACAAACACACACACACACACACACACACACACACACACATATATATATATATATATATATATATATATATATATATATATATATATAAGGGACGTTAATTTGAAACCCGTTCCAATGGCTTTATTACAAAAGCATGAAAGAAACATTAACAGGTGTGGTAGAATTAAACAAAGCATTCATTTTGAATAAATTATGCACCATGGGTTGTTCAGAAGAAGTCGCTGTAGGCATTCAGGCAAGCACCCCATTGCTTAGGTAGGCGGCGAACGCCGTCCGCAAAAAAGATTGTGGCTTCCCACTGAACCAAGTGTTTACCGCGTTCACTACGTTTGAATCTGTGTGAAATCTTTGCCCCTTGAGAGCTTTTTTTAGAGGTCCGAACAAATGAAAATCACATGGTGACAAATCTGGACTATAGGCTGGATGTTGCAGAATTTCCCACTTCTTCCTTGCTAATGCGTACTGCACAATCTTTACGACATGCGGACGAGCATTATCGTGCAACAAAATCACACCGTGATAAAGCATGCCGGATCGTTTATTCTTGATGACTTTTACAGCTTGTCTAGTGTTTGCAAGTAGTGGGTAGAGTTGATGTTGACAACAGGTTCTTTAAAGTCGGCCAACAATAGCCCTTCATGGTCAAAAAATGCGCTAAGCATAACCTTATCAGCGGAAACCTGTAACTTGAATTATTTTGGCTTATAGTGATCCAGCAACAGTCTTGGCTGACTGGCTAAACTACATGAGTGAAGTAGGTTTAATATCCTACTAAGGGAATGTCCATCCTTAGTACACAAAGACTGGGACGGTGGAGAATGCGGGCGAATCTAAACAGATCAACGGCTTCGAAAGCGAAACAGCAGAGTGTGTGGCACACATGAGGCGTGTTCAGAACACGATAGTGAACGTGGTTGGCCATCGTGGACGAGATTGGGACCTTACCATGTAATATCCCAAAGACAGCAATGGTAATTCAACAACAAGAAAAAAGTGATACGGGTAATTCTTGGCCCCCTGGAGATGAGCCTGTTGTAACTATTCACAGGGAAGAGACAACTGAATAAGGAAGTGCATAATGGCGAATGCATCCCAAATTCTTTTGAAAGGGTGCATTATGACAATACCTACCTGAAAAGTAGAAAGAGAAGTCTGAGAATTGGTACGTGGAACATACGCACCTTATATCAAGCAGGGAAGTTTGATAACCTTATTGCAAAGACAAAAAACATGAATTTGGATATCTTAGGCGTATCTGAAACAAGATGGACAGATACAAGTTATATAAGGAGAGAAGATTATGTATTCATTAATTCAGGAGGAGGTCATCACGAGAGAGGAGTAGGAATTTTAGTAAAACGAGATTTAGAGAAAAATATTAGTGGATTCTGGACTCATAAAGATAGGATGATACTTCTCAAAATTAAGGCAAGGCCGTTCAACATAGTAATTCTTCAGACAAATGCTCCAACAAGTGATTATAGTGATGAACAGCTAGAAGAATACTATGAAGACCTACAACAAACACTGAAAGTTGTAAAATCATCATAGGTCCTAATTGTCATGGGAGACATGAACGCAAAAGTGTGAAAAAAAAATAAATATAAGCAGATAGTAGGGCAATATGGTATGGGAAACAGAAACGACAGAGGAGACCGGCTGATACAGTTCGTTGAAGAAAACAATCTTTTTGTTTGCAACACATTTTTCCAACATAACCCTAGGAAACCGTATACATGGAAAAGCCCTGGAGAAAAAAAAAGTCGCTTAAAAGTCGACAGGGTCGACTTCATTGCACCGGGTTTTTATCCCATATGGATTGGTTTCTTTCCGAAGCGCGGAAAGCGTCGCACAAAGGACGAGCTCCGTAGCTCTTGCGGAGATACAACAAGAAAACAAATTGACTACATTATGATTAGAAATAGATTTAAAAACAATGTTAAAAATGCCAAAACATACCCTGGTGCTGATATCAACTCTGACCATAATCCTGTAGTTTTAAAATTACAAATAAAACTTAAAATCCCAGGAATAAGGAATTCGAAGACACCTCAAGTAGATATATCGGCATTGAAACAACTAGAAATAAGTCAACTATACCTGGTTGAAGTCAAAAATAGATATGATGGGCTAATCATTGAAAGTATGGAACAATATCGACGTGAAAATCCCGAGGATAAAATTAATACAAAATGGGAAAATGTAAAAACCAGTATTCAGATTGCAAATACCACCTTGCCAGTGAAGATTAATAAGAAAAAAACAATTATGGATAAACGATGAAATCTTGGGTAAAATGTCTCAAAGAAAGAAAGCAAAGAACACTCCAGAGTATATAGTAATAGATAGAGAAATACGTCACATGTGCAGAGTTGCCAAAGAGGAGTGGCTGCAAAACCATTGCAAAGAAATAGAGGACCTGGAAATAAAACACAACTCAAAAGAATTATATAAACATATAACAAGATTTACAAAGAAGAAAAATAATATAGCAGGAAACGGTTGTAACAGAGGGAAAAAATTGAGAAATTGTAATTAATAACACTGACATAATTTTTTAAAAATGGACAGAGTACACAGAAGATGTATTCTGGGACAACAGGGTCAATAGACCAACATTGTATAATACTCAAGATGGACCAAAAATACTAACGGCTGAAGTAGAAAAGGCTATTAAAAAGTTGAAAGAAGGAAAGGCTGCAGGTCCTGACAAGATAACAACAGAGATGATAAAATCCTTATCCAGCTTTTGCATTGAAACTATCATAGAATTATTTTTTTTAGCATATCCTATAAAGGACCTCGCTGTCAACACCAGCATCTTTCAGCTGTATGTTGATTTCTTGGCAAGATTACGCTCAGTAGTTTGCCATTGCTTTCTGAGCTGCCGGCTCACATGCCCCGTAAGTAATTATGTAATCTATATGTATAAAATGCGATGCATGTCTGTCTGTAAGTATGTATGTATGTTATTTATGCGTTCGCGAACGGTCCATCCGATTGAGATGAAATTTTATACACGTCTTCTTCTCATTCCGGTGCTGCCAACTGTCATAGTTTGTTAGTGTACAAACAGTTATTTACTTAATATTATTTAATATTTGTTTACATTATAATTTATATATAGCGAGGGGACATAACTTTTAATAGCATTGCTATATATGTAAAATTGTTGCATATTTCTCAAATAGGTGGACCTTTTCGCTACAGTTATCTACAGGCATATGCGTTATAATCCTCCTCCTCCTCCTCCTCCTCCTCCTCCTCCTCCCCCTCCTCCTCCCCCATCCTCCCCCTGCTCCTCCCCTCCTCCTCCTCCCCTCCTCCTCCTCCCCTCCTCCTTCTCCCCTCCTCCTCCCCTCCCCTCCTCCCCTCCTCCTCCCACTCCTCCACGCTCCTCCTCCTCCCCATCTCCTCCTACTCTTCCCCTCCTCCTCCTCCCCGCTCCTCCCCCATCCTCCTCCCCTCCTCCTCCTCCTCCTCCCCCTCCTCCTCCTTCTTTTTCTTCTGCTGCTGCTGCTGCCGCCGCTCCATTTACCCAAGTTAATTGTTGGGGGAAGATGTAAAGATCTTTCAAGTGCTCTTTCTATTGCTTTTTGTAAGTCGGTCTTCGTTTATCTAAGGTTGTTCTCGATACCATCACATCATTTTTTACATGAAAATTATACAACATTAAAAAAAAATAATCCTAGCATTAAGCAAAATTTTCTAACTGCAACCAATAAATTATTAGACAGACAGACAGACAGACAGACAGGGAGGGAGGGGAAGGGAGGGAGGGAGAGACGGAGAGAGAGACGGACAGACGGGTAGGCAGACAGGCAGACAGACAGACAGACGGACGGACGGACGGACGGACAGACAGACAGAGAGACAGACAGATAGTTAGATAGATAGATAGATAGATAGATAGATAGATAGATAGATAGATAGATAGATAGATAGATAGATAGATAGATAGATAGATAGATAGATAGATAGATAGATAGATAGATAGATAGATAGATAGATAGATAGAGAGGGAGGGATAGACGGAGGGAGAGGCGGACGGACGTGTAGGCAGGCAGGCAGGCAGGCAGGCAGGCAGATAGATAGATAGATAGATAGATAGATAGATAGATAGATAGATGGATGGATGGATGGATGGATGGATGGATGGATGGATGGATGGATGGATGGATGGATGGATGGATGGATGGATGGATGGATGGATGGGTGGGTGGGTGGGTGGATGGATGGATAGATAGATAGATAGATAGATAGATAGATAGATAGATAGATAGATAGATAGATAGATAGATAGATAGATAGATAGATAGATAGATAGATAGATAGATAGATAGATAGATAGATAGATAGATCCCCGCCAGGTACTGGGCGAAGCCGGGCCGGGTCAACTAGTGATATATATAATACTGGGTACATCCCCAAGGATTTGAAAACATCCATTTTCATCACACTGCCGAAGAAGCCAAGAGCTGTTGAGTGTGAGGATTACAGAACTATTAGCTTAATGAGCCACATAACTAAGATACTACTCAAGGTGATACAAGAAAGAATTCAACATAAAATAAATGAGGAAGTAGATGAAGAACAATTTGGGTTCCGCAAAAACAGCGGCACCAGAGAAGCAATTATCTGTTTGCTGATGTTAATTGAAAAATATATAGAAGTTCAAAAAGTATATATGTTTGGTTTATAGACTACAAGAAAGCTTTTGATAGAGTACAACATGAACAACTAATTACGTGCCTTCAAGATATAGGAGTAGACGGAAAGGACATCAGACTTATTAGTAACTTGTACTGGGAACAACTGGCGACTATTAGATGCGGTAATAACTATTCGTCGCCTATAGAGATAAAAAAGAGGAGTACGGCAGGGATGTGTACTATCCCCAAGCCTCTTCAACCTATACACAGAAAAGAATTTTTAAACAAGTTGAAATGCCTGGACTCAACATCAATGGAAGAATCATAAACAATCTTAGATATGCTGACGATACCGTGTTACTAGCAGAAAGTGAGCAAGAGTTGCAAGACCTAGTGGAAGAAGTAAACAGGCACAGTGCAGAATGTTGCTTAGATATTAACATCCAAAAAAACAAAAACTATGATAATTAGCAGTGAAAAGGAAAGGTCATCAATGAACATTACAGTAAACGGGCAGATACTAGAACAAGTAACACGTTTCTTTTATCTTGGACATATAATAACAGATGATGGCAGAAGTGAAATGGAAATCAAAAAGAGAATAGGAATGGTTGCTTTCAACGGCATGAAATCAGTATTAACATCTAGAGAGATTAATAACCCATTAAAAATGAGAATTGTCAAATGCTCCGTATATTCAACGCTACTGTATAGCGCGGAATCCTGGACACTGAACAAGCAACTAGAACGTCGCATAGAAGCCCTGGAGATGTGGATATACAGACGAATAGGTCATATTTCATGGAAACAAAAACAATCAAATACAGAGGTCCTAGAAAACCTGGGAATGAAGAGAGAGTTGATGAAAGAAATACAGAGGAGACAAGTGAAATATTTTGGCCACGTTAAAAGACATGATACTCTTATAAACACCATACTGGAAGGCAAGGTTGAGGGCAAGCGAGCAAGAGGTAGACAACGATACAAGTGATAGGATAACATCAAGAGATGGACGAACATCAGCCTGACAGAATGTACAGTCAAGGCGAGAGACATTGCGGAGAAGGCACCTGATTGATTGATTGATTGATTGATCCAGCATGCTTCCATTGCATGCTCTCTCTTTCGCTGCTCGGCTCAAAGTGGTGAAACCATGATTCATCTCCTGCCACTATGCGGAAGAGAAATACATCACCCTCCACTCTGTAATGCAGCAAGTGGTTCAAACACCATCCCATGCGTTCCTCTTTTTGGTGGTCGGTCAACATCCGTGGTACCCACTGTGAACACACCTTCCGATATTGCAGTTTCTTACGAACGACCTTTTTAATTGTCCCAATTGACACATCAAATTCTTTCGCTAGCGAACGTATGCTTCGACAACGGTTCATCTGTACTGCTGCATCAATTTTGGCGATGGTTTTTTTCTGTTGCAACAATATGCGCTTGATCCGACCGTCGAAGATCTGTCGTGAACTTACGTCCTGTCCGAAACATTCGTTCCCAGTCTGTCACTGATGTCTTCGACACACATTTGTTACCGTATGCTGCCTGCATTCTTCGATGAATGTCCACCGGTCGACATCCTTCAAATGAAGGAAACTGAATCACCGCTCTTTGAGCTTCTTTGGACGGACTTTGGATCAACCCGGCCATTTTCTCAACGGTCAGAAACAGAACCTATGCATCATGGGACGATAAGCGCGTGATCTTTTATTCATTGGTCAGTACTTATCACATGACAATGACATGATCATGTTCAACGTACGCAATTACCCGCGGCGCGGCACAATCCTATAGCTCTCTCTTCCCTTACAATATGATATTACTGCATCTGACCTGCAGGATAAGCCCAATCCAGAACGCTCTGACATGCTGATATTGTCATTTCCTTGACATTTGCAACAGATGGATGTAGCTAAACCAGACACAAGCGAAATGTAACATTTTGTCCATTGTCTTTGTACTCCATCTGTTTCAAATGGCGGTGAGATCGGGAGTCCACGATATGAACAATTTACTGTGCCAGCTGGCAGGTTAGATATCGGATATTACCTTTACACAAGGATATATTATTGTTTATAATTTTAGTGACAGAAATGTATCCTCTTGATCTTTCCGCGAGGCTTTGTATTGAAGCTTATTGATTGTTGTTACTGCATGCCATTTAATATCGGCATACTCTGTTTACCTCTGAAGTCGGAGTGGGTACGCCTGAGGGCGAGAGACACTGGTACTAAGGAAAGCTAATCCACACGTAAAAATCAGTCAAGTGCCTTAGAAGTAGGAGTACGTATATTCTACGCTTAAGTTCAAAGTGAGTGAGAGAGGAAAACAAGCTTCGGTAAACTGAGTTTTCAATGGGTATTTTCTAATTGTTGTTGATATTGTTGTTTTGTTGTTGTTGATCTCCTCCTCCTCCTCCTCCTCCTCCTCCCTCCTCCGTCTTCTTCTTCTTCTTCTTCTTCTTCTTCTTCTTCTTCTTCTTCTTCTTCTTCTTCTTCTTCTTCTTCTTCTTCTTCTTCTTCTTCTTCTTCTTCTTCTCTTCTTCTTCTTCTTCTTCCTCTTCTTCTTCTTCCTCTTCTTCTTCTTCTTCTTCTTCTTCTTCTTCTTCTTCTTCTTCTTCTTCTTCTTCTTCTTCTTCTTCTTCTTCTTCTTCTTCTTCTTCCTTATCTACCACCCCTCTTTAGCCTTCTCACATCCTCAATTTCCAACTTCTTCCTCTTCCTCCTCACATCTTTCTTCTTTCATCCTCCCCCGGCATTCACCCCAGAAGTCCTTACCTCTCTTCTACTTCTTTGTTCGCTCTTTATTGTTTAAGAAGCAGTGCCTACCGGGGTGGCTGGTACTGCCCTTCTGTTAATGTCGGAAACATAATGGAAATGTGCAGTAAACTGAAAGCCTAGAAAGTTATGTGGATATGTAGAAAGTTAGTTGAATATCGCAGTCAACCCTAGCATTTACTCCAGGTTTGTAATATTCTGGGCAATGTTAAGTGCTGTAGTTTGTCATGGTTCTCTGATCGGCAAACTCTCATACCGGTGTGAAAATCAACATAAAGCTATCTGCCACCAAACCACATGCGACTGACTTCGAACACTTTATGCGGAGATTGTGAAACTGCGTTCCCTTCTCCCAAACCATCAGCGTCAACTGAGAACACAATGTAATAATTCATTCAGTAGCATGTCCCTTGCAGAACTTCGCTACCATAACAATCTTCCGGAAAACTTCTCGGTCATAAGCAACCTGTTCCGCGTCCGATACACACATCTGGAGATCATCAGCCATATCCCGCACCTATCTTCTGTTTGGCTTTCATCTTTTTCTCTTCCCGGGCAAATACCCTTCCATTAATCCATTATTGTTCTCTCCAAACTTTTATGACGTTTCAAGTAAACACAATATTTAAGTTTTCTTTGTTTTATCGTCTTTAGTAGCCAACCTTCTTAAATATTCAGTTCTTGCCGCATGGATTCATTTGTTCTTTTTCGTATCCAATATATTATCAGAACCCGTCTATAACATTTATAGAGGCATTTATGCACTGTTCAGCTTGAGAACACAATAGACAATTAAAAAGTCACAACGTGATTTCTACCTGCATCCTCCAAATGAGGACATCACGTTACCGAAGAAGCATGTCTTAGGCCATCAAGCCTCATTTCCCTCAGTTTGTCTCTGCCTCCGCTATCTGATCTTTCCTGTCGTCACTATGTTCCCCAATGCCTCACTTCTCATTATACTGGTAAAGAATACTCTAAGCGCATCTCTTTCGCAAACGTAAAAGTTACATTTCTGTCACAAACATAGATACAAAAAGATAGAATACACACATGGGTGAAAGAAATCCTGAAACAGAAAGAAAGCTCTCACTGTCCGTTAAATGTGCTGTATATCAGTCTGTCAGTTGTTAGTGTCTTAACGAACGTTATACAGTTCACGTCATCGTGTTTAACAAGCTAGGAATTGCTACATTCCCAGACACTGTAATCTGCCGTACACCGATAGGCCATGATAAGAAAGTTTTAGTTGTAATTAATTATTTCTAATTTATGTTTTCCAGCTAATAATATTTGTTGTACGTAAACCAGAGATATGGATATGACGTAGGACAACAAACAGCCACGCTATTTTTAGAACGGGCTACATGGAGCTTCCACGCCACCTCAACTATTGTATATCTAATGATACAGGGTGTATTTTTAATGACTGTGCAGTGGTTGAAAATATTGCCGGTCCAAGTTTTTTTATTCACCTTCTGTAAAGTTCATGCAACATAATAGGTAAATACAAAACATAGACCGGAAATATTTTCAAACACTGCAGTCATTAAAAATACACCTTAATGATAGCATCCAGAGGTTGTTAGTAGAGAGGTCGTCATGGCTGAATGGATAAGATCACTCGTTCTTAAATAGCAGGTGTGCTAATGTTGAGGTAGCGGGTTTAACTCCTACACCGGTCAGTTCGACTGAAATGTTGACTGTGGCTTGGGGACGTAAATTACAAATACCTCTGAAGTCAGAGAAGGATCACCTGATTGCGAGGGACACTGGTAACAGGAAAAGCTAACCCACACGTAAAAATTAACCCAGTGCACTAGAATTAATAGCGAGCGAGCGCAAAGAAAATGGCAGTTAGTTTGATTTGATCTGTGAAGTATCTATGTCACTGCACACAGACGCCTCCAGAAGTGCCCCGGTCTCCTCCGTTATATCACACAAAGAGAATCTCAACAAAGTGCACGAGCTCTGCAGAACCGGTGACATCTGTTATTTATTATAGCAGAGACCCACTACATTAGAAGATGCCACGTATCGCTCACTTCCAGGGCCACACACGCAGTTAAGTTGAGTTTGAGTTAAGAACCGACGCCGCGGCACTCAGGACATTCCCATAGAGCTCCATTCTTATCGTCAACATCCAGAGAAGAGTACCAATAATATACGAGGTACGGTCGGATTATGTGTGAATCTGGTCTTTCCTCGGTGTACTGAGCGTAGGATATATACTGTGGTCCACTCACTGTCGCACCACTCTCTTTAAGCTACAACGATCTTTATATGTTCTTCCGCGCTATACACTTTATTACAAAGGGCCTCGAGCACGTCTGCCTTATCATGCACCGCCTAAAGGAGCAGACCCAGCCAAACTGTCCGACTGCTCGTGTCCAACACACCAGCATGTCCTGGGGAAAAGATCCAACAAATGCTCCCTACTTTTGATTTTTTAATCGAAGCCTTTCACCTTCCTCAGCATACTCTGTAAACCCATTACAATCGCAGAATGTGTGTGCTGTTTGTCCTCCGACCAGCGGACCACAGTGACTGCCTTCACCTTCATTCTCAGACTAGAGTAGCACATGGCAGACTCCCATGCACTAAACACACATTTAAAGCCTCAACATAACTTATCGTATGTTGTGACATCCTAAGCAGCGCAATAACGCAGGGCTGTCCACCATCGGAATTATATCAATAAAGATCCATCTTACACAGTAAGCGTCTCGGATATATGTCTGTTCTGATCAACTCTACTGACTGAGTCAGTTTTAATAAATCATAGTAGGGCGCGGGTCGCCTCCTCATAGTGTGAGGCTCTTGACAATGTAACAAACCGTCTTGGAAGACGGATATACACGAAGCTTTTGCTATAAACGAAATACATACATAAAGCATAATATATAAATGGAATAAATACACAAGGTACGGATACAGACAGATTATATATACAAATCACAGGGTATATACGGCGCATATACACAAATCACAGGATATAGAAGGTGTATTTTACACAAATTACATGATACAGACAGCGTAAATACACAAACCATAGGGTACAGACGGTGTATGTACACAAATCACAGGATACAGATGGGATGTATACGTAAATCACACCGTACAGACATGATATATACAGAAATCAAAGGAT
This sequence comes from Cepaea hortensis, assembly GCA_963921405.1. NCBI lineage: Eukaryota > Metazoa > Mollusca > Gastropoda > Stylommatophora > Helicidae > Cepaea > Cepaea hortensis. The sequence continues at coordinate 40,335,047 of OY992894.1, forward strand.
TCAGACAGTGTATTTAACCAAATTACAGAACATAAACGGGATATATATGGATATAAACACAATTCACTGGATGCAAACGGGATATGTACACAAATCACAGGATACAGACGGAGTATATACGTAAACCATACGATATAGACGGGATATGTATGTAAATCATAGGATGTAGATAGGATATACACAAATCATAGGATATGGACGGAGCTATATATATATATATATATATATATATATATAACATGTGAAATACAGACGGAATATATACACAAAGTATATGATCATCATCATGTAGCAGGCTCTTTGCAGAACGTCGCTCTCTTGCAATGTCTCCCGCCCCATTCACCGCCCTGTGACCATCTTCGTTCTAGTCAAACCCAGCCTCTTCTATCAGGAACCATACCCTCCAACACAGTTCATTTCAAGTCCTTGTGACGTTTAATATGGCCAGAGAATTTCACTTTCCTAGCTGCCTCATAAACAGTATTACGTATCGGAAACTGAAAAATAAAGTCGTAACTAAATAAAGTGGGCTGAGTGGTCTCGAGGTAAGGTGTCCGCCTCGAGTGCTGGAGGTCCCGGGTCCATGCCCCGGTGAGGACCGGGATTTTTTTCACGTGGACTTCTAGTAATGATCGATGATTAATGTACATGCACCTACTGAAGAGAAAGAAGATGATATTAAAGAAGACTTTTATAATGATGTGGAAGATGTCATAGAAGAAACCCCCCAAACAGGACATCTTGATTGTGCTGGGAGACTTCAATGCAAAAATAGGTAGAGAGCAAACTCATAAAAAAGTGGCCGGTATGGAAAGCCTACATACAACTTCAAATGATAATGGATGGAGAGTCATCAACCTGGCAGAAGCCAAAGGACTGCAGATTAGCAGTACCAGACTGCAAAGAAAGGATATACACAAACAAACTTGGAAATCATGTGACAAGAGTACCTATAATCAAATAGATCACATTTTAATTAACAACAGAAATGCAACAAACATACAGCAAGTTAGAAGTTATAGAGGAGCTGAGTGCCACAGTGACCACTTCCTCGTTGGAGCAAAATTTAAAATAAAACTTAAGAGAGCTTTCTATACTAAATTACAAAGATTACACCCAACATATAACTACAAGAAATTACAGTCAAAGAGAAATTTACAGATGAAATAAAATGTAAACTTGAAACTCTGCAAAACCCTTTGGAGGAAAGCGTTGACCAAACTTTGTTGAACATCAAGAATACAATTCAATCTACCGCAGAAGAATGTCTCGGTGTGTTAACCACGCATAGAAAGAACAGATGGTTCAATAAAAAATGTGAAGAAGCAGTCATTAGGAAAAAGAATGCCAGACATTTATGGTTAAATGACATCAACAACATCCAAAAGGAAGAGCATTATAGAAATGAATGTAAAGAGGCTACAAAAATAGTCAGACAGCAGAAGCGAGAATATATGAGTAATATAATCAAAGATATGGAAACTAATCACCAGAAAAATGAATCCAGAAAGTTTTTTAAAGAACTGAAGTCAATGAAACGAGGGCACCAACAAAACACATATGGTTTAAAAGACAAAAATGGGAATATGATAAATACCAATGAGGAAATTTGCAATGCATGGAAAGAATATTTTGTTGAATTACTAAATTGTGAAGCTCCAAGTAACACTTTCCCACAGGAAGAGGTTCTAACATGTGAACCACAAATTTAAGAACCTACTTTTGAAGAAATCCTATATGTAATCACACGACTTAAAAACAATAAGGCAACTGGGACTGATGGAATTGCTGCTGAATTTATACAGGCAGGTGGCCATGCATTACATCTAAAGCTATACGAACTAATAATAAAAATCTGGAGGACAGAAGAATTACCCCATGACTGGAAAGAGTCATTATTGATACCTATCTATAAAAAAGGAGACAAGATCCAATGTGAAAATTATAGAGGAATATCACTACTGTCCACAAGCTATAAGATACTATCCGCAGTATTACTAAATAGACTAAAACCATATTCAGAAGACATATTAGGTGACTACCAGGCGGGTTTTAGACAAAACAGATCAACAATAGATCAGATATTTATCTTACGACAAATAGCAGAGAAAAATTGGGAATATAAAAGAGATCTCCATAACATTTTTGTGGATTTTAAAAAGGCTTATGATAGTGTCCAAAGGAATAGTCTATGGAATGCTATGCAGGAATTTTGAATACCAAATAAGTTAATCAACATGACCAGACTATGCATTGAAGATACTTATAATATAGTAACATATAAAGGCAGGAAATCAGACCCTTTCCAAATAACATCTGGCTTGAAACAGGGTGATGCACTATCGCCGCTACTCTTCAATCTGGCTCTAGAGAAAGTTGTAAGGAAGGTAAAGGAGGAATGTGATATTGGAGGAACATCCAAGCTGCTTGGTTATGCAGATAATATAGATATTATAGGGCAAAGTGAACAAAAGACACTGGAAATATTGACTCACTTAAAGGAAAAAGCCCAACAGATGGGGCTTGTTATCAACCAAGATAAGACAGATTATATGGTAATTTCAAGAGACGGAATGGCTAAAAACTCTGGCCACATACACATAGATAATATGACCATTAAAAGAAAGGAAACATACACATACCTGGGTACAATCTTCAACTGCTCCAACATCATAAGGAAAGAAATACAAACTAGAATCAATTCTGGAAATAAGATATACTATGCACTACAACATCTACTAAAATCAAATGCGCTATCTCGTAACACCAAAATCACAATATACAAAACACTGATCAGACCAGTTGTGCTGTATAGTTCTGAAACCTGGAGTACAACGAAAGGAGACGAAGCCTTGTTACAAAATTTTAAGACGCATCTTTGGACCCATTAGGGATACACAAAGTGGAGAGTAGAAAAGAAGACGTAACAAAGACATTTATGATCTGTTTAAGTCCCCGCTAATCACTGGTGTCATGAAGGCTAATAGACTACAATGCCTGGGGCATATAGAAAGAATGGAAGATAATAGGGAAACAAAATTCGCTTACACTCAGGAAATAAATGACCGTAGACCACGAGGTAGACCAAGAAGACGGTGGAGAGATAACGCATATACAGACCTATAAGCACTTGGAATCAACGACTGGCAAGAGAAGGTCCACCAGAGAGACGAATGGAGACGGATTGTATCTGCAGCAAAGAACCTCAATGGCTCGGAACGCTGAAGAAGAAGAAGAGAAGTAGGACTTCTAGTAATAAAATTTCCCCTGGTCTCTGGGTAGTGAGATCGGACGCCCGTGTGTATTGTTGCGCACGTAAAAAATCCCCTGGCAGTTGGAAATCGAAAAAGAGTGGCCTAACGGCGCTGCCTGGGCAAAATTTGGAGTTAAAAATCTACCCAAAGTATTTCAGAAGCCTTGCCGGTGCTACAGAGTTCGTGTACTGAGCTGAGTTTCTCCGAACTCAGGCTTGAGTTAGGAGAAGAACGGAGCACTGATGGGTTACACCCGTGTGCCGTGATGTTGATCCGTCGGCTAAACTAAACTAAACTAAACTAAACTAAGTTAAGACTGTATTTCAGTTTCCGAAGCATACTACTGTTTAGAATTTTGATTTCAGATCTTGTTGAATATCAGTATTTCCTTCTTCTTTGACCATTATATTCTAAGAACATTTCTGTAGCATTCGAGCTCAAAAGTCCTAAATGTCTTCTATAGTGATTACAAAACTGTCCATGATTCGCATACATATGTGCCACAGGAAAGATGTGTCTCCTCAAAAATATTATTTTAACTTGATTGCCGGTGTTCTTAATATTCTTTAATCTCGGCAGTGTTGCCGCCAGCCTGCGTGTAATTTCAATTGAATAATCCCCGCTGTTGTGTTTTATGAATCCAGGATATTCAAAGTTTGTGACATTTTCAATTTCTTCAATGTTAAATATATTGTATTGTTGGAAAATGGTTTTGTCTGTACACATTATTAGTAGTTAGAAATGCGGGAAACGGTTAAGATGTGAGGGCGTTTTATGAGGGCTGTCGCTCGTAAATCCTATTATATTCGTTGGTCAATATAGCCCGATTTCATGAAAAACGGACCTCATTTGGCCTCTATTTCAAATCTCACGCGATTTGGTACTTAACTACTTCAAGTTTTGGGTGTTTAAAAAGTTAAAACTTTGAGAGCTAAAGGTAAATTATATATGAAATAATTTTTTTTTAAATATTTTTTATTTTTATTTTTATTTTTTAAATTGAAAATAAAAGATAGTGGTTATTAGTGGACTCTAGTGGACGGGGTTTAGCAATATTATCATGTGGTTTCAGATCGTTAAATAAAACCTTTAAAAAAGTAAATATGGCTGGTATTATTGGTTGTAGTGGGTATGGTTTAGTGTCATTCGTTGTTAAAGGGTGGGTAGCGGTTATTAATAGTCTCTAGTGGACGGGGTTTAAACACTATCATCATACAATTTCAGATCGATAAATGGAAACCTTAAAAAGTAAAGATGACCGGTATTATTAGTTGTAGTGGGTGTGGCTTAGTGCCATTCGTTGTTAAGGGGTGCGTGAGTAGAGGAGTAGCTAGACAAGTACTTCCGATCGTTGGGCGACTGGTGGAGTGGCTAGATAGATACGGTCGGTCCTTATTAAAAGACAGAATAGATGCTTGAGAAAGGCTCCCGGTCATTGTTACAGAGTGGGTGACTGGAAGAAAGGTAGTTAAGTGCTTCCGATCATTTTTAAGGGGTGAGTGAGTTGCGCAGAGGCTAGATAAATATTTCCGTTCCGTGTTTAAGAGATGGGTGGTCGAGTGAAGAAGGAATTAAATAAATGTTTCATTCGTCGTTTAGCGGTGGGTGAGCAAAAGGAAGGCTAGATATGTGCTTCCGATGGTCGGCATGGCTGAGTGTATGACCTAGTGGTCGCCGTGGCTGGTTGTATGTCTTAGTGGTCAGCGTGGAAGAGAGTATGTCACCGCGGTCGCCGTAGCTATGTGTATGACCCAATGGTCGGCGTGGCTGAGTGTATGACACAGTAGTCGGTGTTGCTGAGTGTATGACATAGTGGTCGACGTGGCAGAGGGTATGAGTGGTATTTTATGTATGGATCTCTCTCTGTTTGCATCTGTTATATCAGTATCTGTCTGACTATTGACTGTGTGTGTGTGTGTGACTGTCGGCTTGATTCTTTCCTTCTGTCTATCTATCTGGCTAACTGTCTATCTATCAGTCTATGTATATCTGTATTTCTCTGTGTCTGGATGTATGCGTGTCTGTGTATATCTGAATATATGAATGGTCGTTTCTCGCTGTATTAGTCCGTGGGTGATAGTAATGTGATGGCAGTATATTTCCTCCTAATGACTGTGTGTCTATAGGTAGCGAAGAATAACTGCAGGGCCAGGTCGCAGTTAATTAGCTGGCGGGGGAAATGCGTGTCAAAGTAAGTAGTATGTAGTGGTATGATAGGTAGAGATGCAGTATAATCTGAGCGCCCATGAACCTAAAATTCTGTCATATCCACTTATGTGTGGTCACAAGCCTTAAGGAGATTAATATTCATATTTCGCTAGTGAGAATACCTAACTGATTCCGGTTTTGCATATTTAAAATGGTAAACTTTATTACTAAAAGTAATAGTATATGTTAGGTAGTAATAAAATAGTATTTTTGATGTGTAAAATGAAAAAGTAAAGATAGAGGCACGAGCTAGGAGGTCTACTATCAACAATTTCAATGCTTATTTACGAATCCGATCACCAGAAGATCTTGGAATTGTCCTTTATATAGCTATTGTAAAGTAACCGACTGTATATTATAATAGCGGTTATTACTGTCTGTAGTTGATGGACCGTAAGCACTGTCATCATACCGTTGGCAGTGTATTAGAGATACAAGGCTCTTGATCAGGCTGTGTGACTAATGTACACCCAGTCAAATGGTCACAGGTCTAACGGATACATCCGGTACACGTGACTAATGGCTACAACCGGAGCACGTGGGAGAGTTACATACAGCCGGTCATATTTACAAGGATACATCCGGGAACATAGATAGTGGTTACATCCGGTCAATGATGGCGTTGCTTCTGGTCACATGCTTAAGAATACATTCGATTACACGGATAATGTTTAATCTGATCAATGGTGGCGTTGCAGTCGGTCACACGTGTAAGGATACATCCGGGATACGTGGTTAAGAGGGATGGTAAAGATAAAGAAAGTGTGTCCTGTCGGTTGTCGAACCAGGGGACCTCACTCGTGATGACCAGTATGTATGGGAATAATGCCGCTACCACGTCAACAGAGCATCGGAAGTTTAAAATGATCTCACTTCTCGCGCTTTTCTATGCCCGTGTCGTCTTAGGGCCACCGAGTAACACCAAAGAACATAGTCAGGCCTCAATACAACATAAGTCAGTTTTAAATGTAGTATAGGCAACTGTAATCAGTTCATCACAGTGTCCGGCTAAGCCTTTCTCGTAGACATAGAGGATAGATGTGATCACTGACGTCACTCGGCGGAAGGCGTACCTTTTACTTAACTGCTAGCGGGTCATGCACCGCCGAGTGTTAAGCGCATTTTATCAACTGTATAATATTACACACGAACACAACATGCTGTATCGGCTCAACCTTAGGCATTGCATGTATCATGACACTTCACGAGCTGGCCTGACCAGTGAAGTTATCAGAGGCTCAAAGCAAAGATTTACACTTTCATTAATTTCTACGACTGTCCACATGGGTCGTTCCAGCTTTCCACAGAAACCCATTTCCAAGAAAAATATATGTTTTAAAACTTGTCTGCTCATTGTTCTACGTTTGACACCCAGACAAAAGTACAGATTCTATGTATCACTTTAAAATTCAAAAATAAAATATGGTAGACAAATTATTAAAAATGTTGGGCAAATACAGGAAAAAGCTCGATCAAATTTATAAAAAGTAGGACAATTTATTATCCATATTAATAAAACTCTTGGCCAAATTAAGAAATATCTCCACCAAGCATATACAAGTAGGAAAAATTATAGCCAAATCAACAAACACGTAGACTAAAATAGGAAATATCTCAATCAAACTTATAAATATATCAATCAAGTAGGAAAAAATGTTAGCCAAAATATTAAAAATGTTGGCCACATGCGGAAATAGCTCGACCAAACGTATAAAACGTAAGAATATATGCTGGTCAAATCAAGAAATATGTCAACCGAAGTAATACAATATGCAAAACGATGGACAAACTAAGAAATCTGAATGACAAAGAAAAAAATCATTACCAAAGTGAGGAAAATAATTGCCGAATTAAGAAAAATGAGGGTCAAACTAAGAAACATGTATACCATAGGAAGAAATATGTTAGCCAAATGGGGGGGGGGGGGAATGCTGGCTAAGGTAAGAAATATCTCAACCAAACATATTCTTATGTCGACCGAAATAAGACAACGTGTTTCCCAAATTAGAAAAAAACATATTGACCAAATTACGAAATATCCAAACCATACTTATAAGAAGTAGGAAAATATGTTAGCCACACTGTTAAAATGGTGGTCAAAATAAGAAATATTTAATCCAAACTTTTAAATATTTCATTCAAACTTTTAAAGATGTCGACCGAAATCAGATAATGTGTTAATCAAATTAGGAGTGTTAATCAAATTAGGAAACATGTTGGCCAAGTTAAGAAATATCTCGACCAAACTTATAAAAAGTAGGAAAATATATCAACCAAAGTAAGAAAATATGTTAGCCATAGTAATATATGTGTTGCCAAAGTAAGAAAATATGTTAATCAGATTAGGAAAAAGGTTGGCTAAATAAGAAAAAGAATGGAAAAAGTAAGAAATATGTATGGAAAATTAAGAAAAATGTTTATCAAATTGAGAAAAATGATGGTCAAACTAAGAAATATACATGCAAAGTAAGAACAATGTTTACCAAATTGACAAAAACTGATGGACAAAACAAGAACGATGTTAGCCACATTAAAAAAAAAAATAGTTACCAAACTAAGAAATATGTATGAAAATGTATGAAAAAAGTTGACCAATTTAATAAATATCTCAACCAAACATATACAAGGTAGGAACATTTGTTAACCATATGAAGAAAATTATTAACTAAGGTGAGAAAAATGTCGATCAAAGTAGAAAATGTGTTAGCCAAATGGGAAAAAATATCGGCTAAATAAAGAAATATTTCAAACAAATTTATAAATATCTCATCCAAATTTATATAAAGTAGGAAATTTGTTAGCCAAATGGGGAAAATGTTGGCCAAATACAAAAATATCTCGACCAAACATATAAAATGTAGGAAAAATGTGACCAAGTTAAGAGATATCTCAACCAAATTTACAAAATGTAGGAAAAAATGTTAGCCAAATCAACTAAAATGTTAACGAAACTTATAAATATTTAGTACACACTTATGAAAAGTAGGAAACTTTGTTAACCAATGTGAAAAATATATTGACCAAGTAAAGACATATTTCAATCAAACTTTTAAATATGTCGTCCAAACTGATAAAAAGTAAAAAACAATATGTCTGCCAAACTACGAAATAGGTAAGGGAAAGTAAGAAATATGTCGACTAAACTAAGAAAAATGTGTTACCCAAATTAGGAAAAATGTAGCTTCTGTAGTTATGTCAAGAGTGTCTTGAACTTTTATCTGAGAAGGCATTTCACACTACATAATCAGCAACATCAGCACTTCCCTCTTTTACATTACCATTACAGAGTATCTGCTGAAGAAGCACTTATACAGACTACTCACGCATCTCTCCACACTCTTGGTTTTTCTTTCTACCACAAAGTGTCTCTATCTTTCATTGATAGCTTCACAACTTTTCCATATCAGAGCACCAACAACTCCAAACATTCGTTGTAATGAATTCCAATGAATCAGTCATAACAACATTTATGACAATGCAGTCTGTGGCTCCACCTGGAATTGTTTCGATATCATCTGAGTATTCTGAGTATCTTCAACTTTCCATACCACAATGTGTGTTACACTAACCTTTCATTGTTCTATCTCTCAATAATACAATGATTTTCTTGAAGTCTAGCTAAAATAACATTTCTTACTTTGGCCAATTCTATCTCACTTTGGCATTTCACATCCGCAATAGCGTTAAGTCTCCAACAAACCAACAGTGTCTATTTTGAAGTCGGTCTTTCTTAAAACTACATTTGCCTTATTGATCCCTTGAATACTGTCGTGTCCTCCTTTAAAGTGTCGTCCCTGGAGTGAGGAGATCCGACACCCACATTATAATATTATTTTTTTTCCCCTCAATATTCTGGAGAATCCACCCGCTTCCGTCCAACACACTCCATCAGCCTATGGACACCTTTTCCTATCACTCTCACACTGTCGTACTATGCCTCCTTCTCATACTTCCCCAACGCAACATACTCAACAACTCTTGCTTCTAGAAATTAATAAAGATTAATTTATTAAAATAAAAGTGTAACGTATATGAGACGTGTATGTGAAGAAAATGTGTGACGTGTTCTATAAAGTGTGTAGACTCTGACTCTCAGACATCAACTCAGTCAGCTGATCACAGCAAAGATAGACCACAGCACGTTACGTCAGAACAAGTACGTCTCACCCGTTGCGGGAACCATCTTGCCGGATAATGCTTTGCCTCTGTAGACCTCTGGTAATCCAATTTCATGAACATCCGAAATAGACACCGGTGGTATTAACAGTTAATCATGGACCGGTTGCCCTCTACACAATGTCCGTTCCTAACGTTCCTTAACAAACTGCACAAGTCTTTTGTAGTGTGTACGCAGTTAGTTAGTTAGTTAGTTAGTTAACAGATCATCCTCGTTGCACATCGAACCATTCAGTCCATAAGTGCTAATTTCTAATGTTAATTGTTGCTGTACTAACACTAGGTACTCTTAGCCGGTTCTCGGTTCGTTACTACTGTCTAATGCTGTGTGGTGCATCAGTATGCATCACTCTCTTTGATGAATCAATTTCCTTCTAGCGTAAGTTACGTTCTGTATGCAACTCTAGTGACTCTTGAACTGGTGTTCTTCCTAATGGGTTTTTTAATTCTTTCCCAAACTTGTATAGTTTCCTTGGATCTGGTAGGGAACCTAGGATAGAAACAACACATCTGGTGATAGTACTAGTCACTGATCCCTTCGGCTGAGTGTAAGCCTATCACCTTGCTTAATGATCTTTAGCTAACTAGAATTAGTCATAGAGCAGATTAGCTACCCACCTAGAGTCGAATCAGGCTATGACAAAGGAAAAATCACCAAACAGAATGCGGAACCCCGCCCACCAGGGACACCTACGGGAAGATCCCAATTATCCCTCATTACTCAATTCTCAACTAGTAAAGCTTATCAACACTTCACTAATCTATTCTTAACTAGCAGAGTTAATATCACTATTCTACTCTAACTAGTTTCCACTAACAGTGCTAATCATCACACTATAGTTTAACACGGCTACAGTCTATATTAATTAGAACTAATAGACTATATTGACTACCTTATGTAAAAACCGCCTCATTCCCGGGATGGCTACTACAGTTTGCCATAACGGCACATGCTAGTTAATGTTAAATTAATCTAACACTGTAGAGCTCTCCCACAAACACGTCCATCATAATCCACGGTTCTTGGTCAACTCCCCCCTAGTTGATCCCAACTCGGGTTTATATGGCAAACTACCAAAGTTGGCCACGTGACGTTCTCCTTTATGCCCCCACACAGGTGGCACAGTGGCAGATCATCTCCTGTCAGGGATCCATCCTCCCTGGCTCCATTAATGTTAGATTTGTCATCACTGGTTGTGACATCCAAAACAATCTAGAGAGTTACTGTACAGTTCCAACAAAGAGTTTTTCCCAACACGCTGTCAATCTTCTCGATGTTCCGGAAACAAGACTTGACAGATGTACTGTTTCCTGTCTCTCGCTGCCAATTCCGGTTTGTCTCTGACTGTTGACAAACTGTCAAGCTTCTGTTCAGTGGTGACAATCCCAGCAGCCATTTCGCCTGATGTCCGGAACTATAACTGACAGACAGGGCTGTTCCATGTACTGAGCCGGGCAAGGCTATGTGATTCTAAATGTTTATAAACTGCCAACGCATTGTATCCCTTCCTTCTCACTCACCACCAAATGTGTTTATGGGCTGACACGATGTAACCTGTGCAGCTGTGTTTACTCTGTTAGTACGACTGTTGTGGCCTAGAAAATATACGCCAAGCAAACGTCGGTATTATTATCTGGTTAACTCATGGCGAGCTCGTGACATAGGCCCCCTCTTAAGAGAGTAGTCCATCTCACTCTTCTCCACCATGAGTTAAATCCAGATGATTCATTCCTCTTCTTCAGGAGCTGGGTGTCTTGACAAGAAGTCCGCTCCAACATTTTCCTTCCCAGGAATGTACTCTACTGTGAAATTATACGGTTGAAGTAACAACGACCACCGCATCAAACGTGCGTTGAGCTTCTGAGAAGTAGCCAGGAACATCAGGGGCTGATGATCTGACTGGACCCGAAACTTAACTCCATACAAATATGGCTGAAATTTTTGCACTGCCCATACGAGGGACAAGCATTCTCTCTCGACGGTTGAATAATTCCTCTCCGTCTGTAGAAGTTTCTTACTTGCGTATGCTACAGGTCTCAAAACCGAAGCATCGTCTTTTCCTTCCTGTAACAAAGCGGCTCCAATTCCAATCGCACTCGCATCCGTTCGCAACACAAATGGTTTTGAAAGGTCAGGGAGCTGTAATACAGGTTTGCTGACCAAGGCCTCCTTTAACTGACTATAGGCATTCTCACATTCTGGTGTCCAAATGATTTGATCCGGTAATCCCTTTTTCAAGGTTTCCGTCAACGGAGCTCCCAGTTCCGTGAAATGTGGGATAAATTTGTGGTAGAACCCACACAACGAGAGAAAAGATCGCACATCCTTCTTCGTTTTTGGCCTTGGTGCATTTCTGATTTTCTCCAGGTTCTTCTCTTCTGGGACAATGTGTCCCGGAGTGATGGTGTGACCTAGAAATTCCAGAGTCTGGTGACCAATCATGCACTTGGTTGGACGAGCAGTAAGCCCTGCTTCCTTGAGCCTATTAAACACTCTCTGCAAGCATTGTAAGTGGTCATCCAGGCTGTCACTGGAAATCAGAATATCATCCATGAATGAGATGATGGATGGATCCTGTAACGGATCTAGTAAAGTCCTCATCATGCGTGTAAACACACTAGGTGCATTGCTGAGTCCAAAGGGCATGACTTTGAATTCGTAGTGTCCACTGGGTGTACTGAAGGCTAACAGTGGTCGAATCTCCGGTTTGACTGGTATCTGATAGTACCCCCGACTCAGATCCACCTTCGAAAAGTACCGAGCCTTATGGAGCCTAGCGAATAACTGAGTTGGATTCGGCAAAGGTTCCACCTGAAACTGTGTATGACTGTTCAGAAGTCGGTAGTCTATACACAACCGGTGTTCTCCACTTGGTTTGCGTAACAAAACTACCCCCGCATTGTATGGGGATGTGGATGGTGCAATCACGTCATCCTCCAGCAATTTTTGTATTTCCTCCTCCAGGGCCTTTTCTTTAGAGAATGGCACTGGGTAAACCTTCTGACGAACCGGCTCCTGTGTGGTCAAAGTCATCTCGAACTCAACCAACCTCGTTCGTCCAGGTTTATCAGTCAGTATCTCCTTATGAGACTTGAGAACCTGGGTTATCCTTGCCCTCTCCTGGGAGGTCAGATCAGGGTTCACTTGCACATCCCTATAAGTTTCCTGGTGTACTAAGGGATATTCCCTGCCCTCGCTGGTTCCCACTTCTGTCTCCACTGCAACTGCCATTGCCATGAGGTGAGCTGCCTTGTCTCCGGGTCTCTCTTCGTATTTCCGCAAGAGATTGATATGGAAAATCTTCGACTTTCCCCGGATCCGGATCTGATAGTTGGTTCTGGATATCACCCTTTCCACGGGAAATGGTCCTTGCCAACCTATCTCCAGTTTGTTGTTTCCCGTTGGGAGTAGCAACAAGACTTTATCTCCTATCTCTAGAGATCTTTCTTTAGACCTACGGTTGTAGTAAGCCGCATGTCTTTTCCTGGCCTTTTTCAAGTTTTGATTTGCCAGAGTCCATCCCTTATGGAGTTTTTCTTTCAGTTCCTCCACGTATTGATAGGATGAGATCACTTCTTCTGACGTCCCCTCTTCAGTCCAACTCCTCAACATGGCTTCCAACGGTCCTTTGATTGGACGACCAAACAGCAACGTAGCGGGTGGTAGTCCTGTTGAGCCATGAGGAACTTCCCGATAGGCAAAGAGTGCTGCTGGGATATATTCATCCCACCTATCAGGTTTTTCCTGCGCTAATTTCCTGAGCATTGTCATCAACGTGCCGTTGAAACGCTCTACTTGTCCATTGGCTTGAGGGTGGTAAGGGCTGGTATGTATGTGGTTAGAGTGAAACACCCTAAATACCTCCTCCATGAGTTTTCCACAAAACTGAGATCCATTGTCCGTCAGAATTTGATCCGGAAAGCCTAATCTGGTAAAGGCCTCCATCAGTGCGTCCGCCACTCTTTTCGAGTCAATCGTGGTCAACGGTATGGCTTCACCCCACATTGTACAGCAATCCACCATTGTGAGTATATACATGTTCCTCTTCCTAGTCCTGGGAAGTGGACCCACGATATCGATGGCTACCCTCTCGAAAGGAGAGTTCATGATGGGCATCTCACCCAACACCACCGGTGCTGTCCAGTGTTTTGGTGCCACCCTCTGGCACTCAGGGCATGACTTCACATACCGACGCACATCATCTGTCATTCCCGGCCAATAGTAATGGCAGGAAATCCGCTGCATGGTGGCGGCAATACCCATATGTCCACTAAAGGAGATGGTATGCCCCATATGAAGAATCTGGGACCTGTGAGCTTTTGGGACGACCAACTGACCGTATAGGTTGTCTCCCCTTCCTGCTCTCCTGTAGAGTATCCTATTCTTCATGTAGTACTGCCCCCGTCCTGGTAGATCAGCACTTTTCTGCAGCTTTTTGTAGCAAGGACGTAAAGTATCATCCTCACTCTGGGCAGTTCGTAGCTCCCCCGGCATTGGGTTAGTCACAATTGCGTCTGCCTCTTCCGTTTTCGTCTGAGAGCGAGTCTGCATTGCTCCCATATGGATTGGCTCCCTGGGCATTCCCAGAAAGACATACCGGCAACCTAGGATGACTGGAAAAATGGGATCGGTCAATACAGCGGTCTTGATGGTGCCGGTGACGTACCTTGACCGAATCTCCACATTAGCAATGGGCAACTTCATGACTACAGCACTCTTCTGTGCAGGCTGTATATCCAAGGTTTCACCTGTGAATTGTTCTGGATGTACCAGATCCGCAGAAATCACGGCCTCCCCGTCCAGTCCTGTGTCGTATAAACACTCCACTTGACGACCGTTAACCTCTACCAATTCCACTACAGGTGGTTTTTCCTGGTCTGGAGTCTCTTCCTCGGCCTCGACCTGTTCGGTGGGCTCCACCTTAGGTTTTCCTGAGCACACGACGAATTGAGTGTCTCCTGACTTTCCCTTGCAGTCAATAGCATTGTGCGTGTTTGACTTGCATTGGTTGCACCATTTCCCTGTCCTAGATTTTCTATTGCCAGACTTGAGTGAGCTCTCCTGGTGGCGAGCTTCCTTGTTGACCTTGGCATTTTCCGTGACAACCTCCTTAGAAGTCACTTGACATGCGGCGAAGTGAGGGTTCTTAGCCTTTGATTTGCAGTCCCTCGTATTGTGAGAGGGTGACTTACAAATTGAACACCACTTCTCCGACCACGGTCTTTTAGGTGTAGAGCTTGAAGTGCTCTTGCTTCCCTCCTTCTTCTTCTCTGAACTATCCTCTGATTTTTGCACATAAGGTTCCCACTTTTTGGTTCCTGAGTTTTTGGCTTTCTTCTTGTCATGTTTCTCTTGACTTTTGGTGTTGGTGGAAAGGTTCTCCCCTGCCTCCCCATGTACCTCGACGAACCGTTCTGCTAATTTAGTCACGAGGTCAATACGTTCTGCTCCTTGTTCTCCCAGGAACGTCCTGAGAGGTTTAGACATTTGCTTCTTCAGCTGGTCGACCACCATGAGCTCTTCCAGACTCTCATAGTCATGTGCGAACCCAGCCAAATCCATCCACTTGTGGAGATAGGATTTTAGACGCAAACTGTAGGCGGCAAACAACTCGCCCGGTTCTCGTTTCGCTGCTCGAAATTTTTTCCGGTAGGTATGTGACGTAACCTCGAATCGTTTCAGCAGAGCCGTCTTTAACTCGTCATAATTGTTCTCATGTCCTGGTGGCAGGCGAGTATAAACCTCGTATCCGGTCCCGCGTAATCCCTGGGATAGCTTAAGATTCCATTTGTTACGCTCCAGACCCATAGCAACTGACATAGCCTCGAAGAGTTGAAGGTACTGGTCAATCTTCTCTTTGTCCTCCTCGTAGACCGCTAAAGGAAACTTCATAGCATGGTACCCATGTCCACCTACTGGTGTTGATCCTGAGATGGAGGAACCTCCAACTGCTCCCTCAGTTTCTCCATTAGATTGACTCTTGAGCTCGAGTTCCCGCATCCGGTACTCGTGCTCCCTCTTCTGTGCTTCTTGTTCAGCTTCTAATTTCCTAGCTGCTTGTTCAGCTTCCAATTTCCTAGCTGCTTGCTCAGCTTCCAATTTCCTAGCTGCTTGCTCAGCTTCCAATTTCTTAGCTGCTTGCTCAGCTTCCAATTTCTTAGCTGATTGCTCAGCTTCCAATTCCATACTTCTCAATTCCAGCTCGGCCTTTCGATCTTCCCTTTCTGCTTGACGATACTCTCTCTCCACTTCCTGTATGTAATCCGTTAGAGCAGACCCCGACAGTCCCATGTCTTCCCCCTTTGCCCTTAATTCTAACGTGGTAAGTTTAGGGGTGGCCATTATACAGAGAGGTAAGCTAGCAGGTCGAGTACAATATAACTGCAAATTACTATATGAACAAGTACTATAAATCTAGATATACCACACACAGCACATTCACTCAGTGACAAGAGTAGAATCAGGACCACAGACCTATGCAGACGTGTGAAGTGTGAACAGGTAAGATATTAGTCCTAACCCCTATCCACATTCACTCTAGCTGGATTCTCCAAAATGATATCTCCCTCTTATAACTAGGGATCCCGTGTCAAAAGACCCCGTTGTCAGAAGATCCCCCTGTCAAACGTTCCTGCTTGCAGGAGATCTCGCTGTCCAAGGATTCCGTTTACGGGAGATCCCGCTGTCCAAGGATTCCATTTACGAGAGATCCTGCTGTCCAAGGATCCCGTTTACGAGAGATCCCGCTGTCCAAAGATCCCGTTATCGAGCCCCCAATAATGTCGTGTCCTCCTTTAAAGTGTCGTCCCTGGAGTGAGGAGATCCGACACCCACATTATAATATTATTTTTTCCCCCTCAATATTCTGGAGAATCCACCCGCTTCCGTCCAACACACTCCATCAGCCTATGGACACCTTTTCCTATCACTCTCACACTGTCGTACTATGCCTCCTTCTCATACTTCCCCAACGCAACATACTCAACAACTCTTGCTTCTAGAAATTAATAAAGATTAATTTATTAAAATAAAAGTGTAACGTATATGAGACGTGTATGTGAAGAAAATGTGTGACGTGTTCTATAAAGTGTGTAGACTCTGACTCTCAGACATCAACTCAGTCAGCTGATCACAGCAAAGATAGACCACAGCACGTTACGTCAGAACAAGTACGTCTCACCCGTTGCGGGAACCATCTTGCCGGATAATGCTTTGCCTCTGTAGACCTCTGGTAATCCAATTTCATGAACATCCGAAATAGACACCGGTGGTATTAACAGTTAATCATGGACCGGTTGCCCTCTACACAATGTCCGTTCCTAACGTTCCTTAACAAACTGCACAAGTCTTTTGTAGTGTGTACGCAGTTAGTTAGTTAGTTAGTTAGTTAACAGATCATCCTCGTTGCACATCGAACCATTCAGTCCATAAGTGCTAATTTCTAATGTTAATTGTTGCTGTACTAACACTAGGTACTCTTAGCCGGTTCTCGGTTCGTTACTACTGTCTAATGCTGTGTGGTGCATCAGTATGCATCACTCTCTTTGATGAATCAATTTCCTTCTAGCGTAAGTTACGTTCTGTATGCAACTCTAGTGACTCTTGAACTGGTGTTCTTCCTAATGGGTTTTTTAATTCTTTCCCAAACTTGTATAGTTTCCTTGGATCTGGTAGGGAACCTAGGATAGAAACAACACATCTGGTGATAGTACTAGTCACTGATCCCTTCGGCTGAGTGTAAGCCTATCACCTTGCTTAATGATCTTTAGCTAACTAGAATTAGTCATAGAGCAGATTAGCTACCCACCTAGAGTCGAATCAGGCTATGACAAAGGAAAAATCACCAAACAGAATGCGGAACCCCGCCCACCAGGGACACCTACGGGAAGATCCCAATTATCCCTCATTACTCAATTCTCAACTAGTAAAGCTTATCAACACTTCACTAATCTATTCTTAACTAGCAGAGTTAATATCACTATTCTACTCTAACTAGTTTCCACTAACAGTGCTAATCATCACACTATAGTTTAACACGGCTACAGTCTATATTAATTAGAACTAATAGACTATATTGACTACCTTATGTAAAAACCGCCTCATTCCCGGGATGGCTACTACACTTTGCCATAACGGCACATGCTAGTTAATGTTAAATTAATCTAACACTGTAGAGCTCTCCCACAAACACGTCCATCATAATCCACGGTTCTTGGTCAACTCCCCCCTAGTTGATCCCAACTCGGGTTTATATGGCAAACTACCAAAGTTGGCCACGTGACGTTCTCCTTTATGCCCCCACACAGGTGGCACAGTGGCAGATCATCTCCTGTCAGGGATCCATCCTCCCTGGCTCCATTAATGTTAGATTTGTCATCACTGGTTGTGACATCCAAAACAATCTAGAGAGTTACTGTACAGTTCCAACAAAGAGTTTTTCCCAACACGCTGTCAATCTTCTCGATGTTCCGGAAACAAGACTTGACAGATGTACTGTTTCCTGTCTCTCGCTGCCAATTCCGGTTTGTCTCTGACTGTTGACAAACTGTCAAGCTTCTGTTCAGTGGTGACAATCCCAGCAGCCATTTCGCCTGATGTCCGGAACTATAACTGACAGACAGGGCTGTTCCATGTACTGAGCCGGGCAAGGCTATGTGATTCTAAATGTTTATAAACTGCCAACGCATTGTATCCCTTCCTTCTCACTCACCACCAAATGTGTTTATGGGCTGACACGATGTAACCTGTGCAGCTGTGTTTACTCTGTTAGTACGACTGTTGTGGCCTAGAAAATATACGCCAAGCAAACGTCGGTATTATTATCTGGTTAACTCATGGCGAGCTCGTGACAAATACCATGTACCACATCTTCCAACGGACTTTCAATATTTCATACCACTTAACACTAACATTCTCTTTGATTACAACACAACCGGTTTTCTGCTGATTGAGCAAATTTCCCAACCTACTGGAGATAAATCGTCTTTCACCTATCCTACTAGACGCTTATTTAGACAATGAATATGGTCATCGACCAGTATGGTCACTGCTAAGAAGGATATCATTGACAAACCAACTTCTTTACAGATACCTATAAAATTATGATTCTACTGTTGAAAATTGGTGAAGAGCAGTATGGATGTGTGGAAGGAAAAGGAACACAATAGGCAAGATATACATTAGGAACACTAATAGAAAGGTAAAGATAGAAGAGAAAAGTCTCAACCAAGTGGATAATTTTATATACCTTGGGGAATTTATCATATGGTAGGTACACAAACGAGTTTAACGACAGAATAGGGCAAATGAAAGCTGTATTTCAGAAAATGAAAAGTATCTCATCCAATACGTCACTATCATTTAATGAAGAAAAAAAAATGTCAACAATAAAACTTCACAAAAATTAAACATTAAATTTTGACAATAAAATTTAAAAATTAAATGTATCTTTATTGTTTCCAATTTGAATGTTATATGTAGAAATTTAATTTCCTTGGTGTAGGCATTAACTTCTCCGTGACATTGTGTACAAAACAATCCACAATGGGATTGCCTCTAACATCCACTCTCTCTCCCCAGCCCGCCTGTATCAACTCCGCAGATGTACACTGGTGGGGGGGGGGGGGTTGTCAATTTCAAGCCGCTGTCAATTCCCCCCCCCCCCCCCCCCCCCCGTCTCGACGGTTCAGGTCTTGTAGAAACAAAGGGGAAGAAATCTTAAACAAAGAGGAATAATTTTCCCGGTTGTCACCTTTGTTCCTTGCCAAGCAGCAATTCTCCTTGACACTTTTTTAAACACATATATTCTGGGATGTGCTCATTTCGTTATCCCGCCGGTGATCAAAAACGCCAGGTGTCCATCTATTCCTAGCTGGTTTACAACTCCAGTCGTTGACAATTTTCCACAAGGAGAAGGGACAAGCTGGAGAAGTGCTAGAAAACATAGGCTTATTCATTTCAATCGCGCCCTAACATAGTGATAACCGTGGTACCTGTACTTCTATTTTTTTTTCCAGTATGTTTCTGGCTTAACAGAACATATTATATTACAGTAGGGGACCTAAAAACACACGGAGAAGAGGATGAGGGAGACAGGAAGGACATTGCAGACACCTTGGGCATGTGGGTGTGTGAGGTAGGAGAACTAGCACAGCGAGAAACTGCTCGAAGGGTCATGATGGGAGCCCCGTTCTGCAAATTATCTGCTACATGATGATGGAACACCAGGTCAACGTTATAAATGGAATATATACACAAGACTAAGGCAAAAAAAAAAAAAAAAGGACACGGATGCAAGGCCTAGAACTGTCAAGAAATAAATGCTGAGCGTGAGACTAAGAGTACGTGTACGAAGGTCATTATCCTAGAGATAATTAACAAACAAATCAAATTAGAAATGTATGCTTTGTACAAAAACAACATAAAATGCACGCTGATCACAAAAAGCAACAGGAAATGCGTGTGTGGAACAAAGCCATTGGGGAAAAAAGGTATTCAAGGCATAATGCCAAGAGGAAAAAAAAAAAACATGAAGGCCACACGAGGAGGAGAAAACAATCTGCAGGGCACATGAACAATCGACAATGCATGCTGGTGTCACAACCAACAGGATATGTCGGCAACGTTCAACAGCTGGTTGGAAGGTATGATGCGCACGATTCCGTGTGCAATGGAATACAGACAACATGCATACAATATAAAGGGAATATATGCTTTTATGAAAACAATGTTGAGAGTATCGTTGGCAGAGAAGAGAACAAACAATGCTGATGTAGTGAGAGCTGCAGATGTTAAAGATCTCATTCATGAAAACTATACGGAAAAGAAAATGAAATTTATGGCGAATATCAACAAACTGAAGAACATTGTATGCAATAAACTCCTCTCGTTGGAGGTTAGAAACATAATTCTTCCATTATACATAGAAATGGATTTAACTTATGAATGTAAACTATACACAGCTAGTTTTTTACTTGGTTATCTTTTACTGGTCGTCGAGGTCAACCACATCATTTGTGGCTGGACAATTAGTAAACAGGGAAAACATATGAATTGTAGTTTTAAAGAAGACTGACGGAAAGTAATTGAACAGCCAATATGAATAATCTTAACGTTTTGAGATAGTCTGAGCCACAAAGACAACTTAATACAATCACCAGAGAGAGAGAGAGAGAGAGAGAGAGAGAGAGAGAGAGAGAGAGAGAGAGAGAGAGAGAGAACGAGAGAGAGAGAGAGAGAGAGAGAGAGAGAGAGAGAGAGAGAGAGGAGAGGGAGGGAGGGAGGCAGACGTCATTTTGGCCACATTATGAGAAGAGAAAACCTATAACATGTTGTGACAATGGTATTCGTCTTAGTTACCACATCTCTGTTGCTTCCAAGGTCTTCCTAATATGCTCATTCATGTACACCATAATTCGCTAACAACATCTAAACTTATAGCATATGGTTCGGTAAGAATTCTGTCCAACTTCCATAGTTGATGTCTGGATGATTGTTTTTTTTTTTTTAGCGCTCGCTCGCTTTGACTTCCAGCGTAGTCCATACATGTGCTACTATTTCTAAGAGTGCTGGACTTAATTTTGCTTGTGGATTAGCTTTCCATATTAACATTGTCCCTCGCTTCAGGTGAACCCACTCCGACTTCAGGGGTACTTGTAATTTACGTCCTAAAGTCAAGGACGAGAGGTCAACATTTTAGTCTAACTCTCCGATGTAGGTGTTGAACCTCTTACGTCGGCATCAGCACACCAGATGTTTAAGAACACGAGTTATTATCCATTCAGCCATGGACACAGCGTGTGGGTGATTGAACTGACCAATAACATCTTTTCTAGGGTGTCAAGCTGACTGAACATTCAAGTGTATCTGTTTGTCCAGCAATGCACTTCCGTTATTTGGAGACTGCAGCTTTCATTCCCGGTGTGCTTATAACTCACAATTGTTATATTGTCTAGAGTGCCCACTTGTCTTGATTTCCCTCCTTCCTCACTATGCGTTCTAAAAAGGGCTTAGGGCAATCGAAAACATCGTACAGAGCTCCAGCGACGACCTCCAGGTGTTTCCGAGAAAATTGCACCCGTGAACCAGATGAGGAAGTCCGGAAACTAATCCCCGACCTTCGGACCGCGATGCCGGCCGTTTAGCAATTCCCTATGAGACAACCTCCTAAGTATCTTAGGATCAATACCTGGGAGTTTGTTTCTCATGTAAAAGGTGTGGCCAAATTGTAATCATTCACACCCTGAAGTGGGCGGTATAATCCTCTACCTCATCGCGTTTCGTATACTTGATAGATCAACCCATTTGTGATTAATTGCTAAACCAAAGAGAACAGTCACATAAAGAACGAAATGAACTTGAATTACCTTGGTAAAAATAATTAATTCCTGGATCAAAAATATGCTAATTTGATTTAATTTATTTATACATTTCAACCTGAGTTCTCAATATAATTTTAAAAAAGTAAATGACTATTTGCTAATTGAATATGACGTCTGCCGTCTTTATTTTCCATGATATTTTCTGGTACCAATTTTAGGTTGTGGCGACCTGGAACACATCAACCCTAGGCCGGCAGTCAAGTGTGATAGCCACAACACGACCGCGATTACCAAGCTGACTGTGTCCAATTCAAAGATATGTATGTCTTGTGATCTTCTTATAATCCAAGACGTGTAGCGTCGGTGATCATGTCTGTCCCCAGCCCTCTGTAATTTGTGTAAAACAAATGATGTACGAGGTATATGAAGAAAAAGTAGTTTGCCATTGTTTTCCTTCTTGGCAGTGATCATACTGGTGGTTAACCGTAGCTTTTGTCTGTATAAAGAGATCCTCTCTGCCTACCGTCGCGAAGCTTGAAACCAGAACCAGCAACTATCTGTCAGCTGCTCTCAAGCAAAATCTATCACTTGCGAGAATGGTTTCGCGTTTCCCCAATGGCGGGGATAAACGGGTAATCCACTTTACCCTATAGTGATCATTAGGCTAGGGAGTGGGGGGGGGGGGGGAGGGGTGAGGGAAGAACCTTAATTATCCTTGTTAAAGTTAGTTGCATGTTTTTTACAGGACGGTGCAGTCATCCCCAGCATTGATTAGCTGTTTGTGATTTACTAGGCAATTATAGTTCAGTAGTTTATAATTGCTTTCTTAACGGTCGACACCTCATACCATCTAAATCAACGCAACGTGGTCTGCCTCGAAATCACCGACAGCTGATTTAGAACCTTGGATCCAGTACGACGCGAATTATGAAGTTGCGCTTCTCACTGTCGCCTAAGCAACATCTCCGGTTTTCTCATTGTTACACTTGGCCTCGGGGATAAGGGAAAATGGGGTAGGGAGCGGGGGGGGGGGGAGTAGATGGAAAACAAGTTTCGATTTATTGCTCTTTTGTTTTCTAGTAAACTGAGAGGGAAGACCAGGAGAACTTTCAATCAGATAGCGGTGGGAAAGATTAGTAGTGGGACTCTTTGCTGGCTGTTGAACGAGGGGACGGAGCGCGTATGGGAATGTTCTGCGTGCAGTGATGTCGGTCTTAGCTCAACTCAGCTTGTTGTCTAGTAATTCACGAGGCATCAATTTGTTTGTTTGTTTGTTTGTTTGTTTGTTTTTTAACCTTTAAAGCTAATAAAAATACCATGACAAGCAAGTTAGTTGCCTTTACAATTATTTAAGTAATATGACAAGCAACTAAGGGACTTTCACAGCTAGTGGAATAACATGAATAGTAATTAAGGGACTTTTAAAGTTATTGAAATAACATGAAAAGCAAGTAAGGGGCATTTAAAGTTATTGAAATAAGATGGCAAGCAAGTGAGGAACCTTTACAGTAATTGAAATAACATGACAGGCAAGTAAAGGACCCTTTACACGCCTTGAGTCGGTGTTATCCGTATGTGTGTAAAGACCGATTGCACTCGATAAATGATGACGTCAATATCACGGCGACAGAACATTTCCTGGCACCCATTACAGGCTAGGTGGACCTGGCAGACCAGACCAGTTTGTAAAAACAAACCCACTTCCAAGAGGATTCGAATGCGTAAGCACTGGGCTGACAGGCTAGTGCGCTACAACCAGGTGTCCCACCGAACATGGCAACTACTTTATCGAGTGGCACTTGTTCTTTCAGCGAAGAGATAAGCACATGCATGATTTTTTGTTGTTGTTGTGTATATCCCTTACAGGACATTGCAAACAACACCAGCAATTTTCAGCTGCTGTTGATGTACTAGGCAAGATTACGCTCAGTAGTTTGCCATTGCTTTCTGAGCGACAGGCTCACATACCGATGATAGGCAAGCGAAATATGTCGGTCACGGTAAAAGACATGAAAGCTTATAAAAACCGTACCCCCTCTGCCGTGCGTCCACCTTGGCGAGGTAGAGGGGCTTGCGCGTTCCAATGACCCCAAGAGCTATGCCGACGGTAGAACAGCTACTGGTAGGGTCACCCATGTCGGACAGGTCAAGGGAGAGGGACCAGACGAAGCGACGCACAAACCTGCTGCCTTGTAGGTAGACTGGGGACAGTCAAAGGCTAGGGAAAGCATCCCGAAAAATGCTTGTCGAAATCGGATGTACTGAGCCACAGGCTTGACAAAGCAGTGCAACGTAACTTTATCATTTCATGATGCCACAGATGAAAATTAATCCTTATGGTGCTAATCCCGCGAAGTCCCATCAGGCGGTGATAGTGCCGGGCCCCCTAACTCGAGGGGGTCCACCCATGACTACTGGTGGTCACCTTCCCCTGTGCTGTGGAGTCAAGGCACAGAGGAGTAGGTTAAGAGCTATTGACCAAACACCCCGGACACTCAACATACTACAGTGGAATGCCGAAGGAGTTTACAAGAAGAAAGTCTCCCTAACACAGCGTCTTCATAAAGATAGAATAGATGTGGCATGCATTCAAGAGACACACCTCAACGCCAATCACAATTCTCAGTCAGAGGATATCAGGCCACACGTTTCGACCGCGTAGGACACAAAGGAGGAGTTCTAATACTTACACGAAATACAATACCTTGCAGCGAAGTATCTGTGATCTCTGACAACCAAACGGAAATTATAGGTGTTGACATAATGATAAAGGGCGTGAAAATAAAAATTTGCAATCTGTATAGCCCGGAAGATAAGGATCTTACACTCTCAAACATGAAAATAACTGACATAAATTGCATTATTGTCGGAGACTTTAATAGCCGTTCAGAAAGATGGGGATACCCAGATACTGACAGAAGAGGAGATGAAGTGGAGGACTGGGAAATAGACTCAAATCTCCATCTACTCAACAAAGCGGATGACACACCGAGCTTCTACTCCAGAAGATGGATTACCACTTCTACTCCAGACTTAGCTTTCTGCACAGGAGATATCCTCCACAAAATTGATCGCCACGTGCTTGATCAATTAGCAGGTAGTGACCACAGACCAATCAAGCTTGTGATGAATATGGAGTATGTTCCACAGGAGCAAAAGCCTTTGCCCCGCTGGAATTACAAACGAGCAGATTGGGACAGATTTGTCATACTAACAGACAGATATTGTGAAAACATAAATACACGATATGGCAACATGAAGCAAATGGTGGAAAGTCTAAACAGAGCAATAATACAGGCGGCCACTGAGTCTATTCCAAGAGGAGCGAGGAAAAATTACAAACCATACTGGACTGAAGAACCACAAATTTTGGAGGACAAAGTTTAAGATGCCAGGAAGACCGCAGAGAGAGAAAAAACAACTGAAGCGAACATCTCTCTCAAAGCCATCTCAGCAAAATACAAAAGAACAGTAAATCAAACAACAAGAGATTGTTGGAGGGAAAAAACAGAAAACCTGAATTTTGACAGGGATGGAAAAAAAACTATGGAAACTAGTGAAAGCCATGAACAATGAAGGACCTAGAAACAAACAAGTAACAATTAAACAAGAAAATGCCTTGCTTACAGGAAAGAAGGCTGCAAATGCACTAATGGAACACTATGTCAGTGCAAACCACATTGATATTACAACTGAACAGAAGAAAGCAATCAAAGATAAACAGATACATCATAGTAATACAGAGACAGCAGCTGAATATATGATGGCAAATCTAACAATGGAAGAAATAGAACAAGCACTGAATATCCTAAAAAAGAAGAAATCACCAAGAAAGGATGGAATCACAAATGAAATGCTAATAGGACTAGGCACTAAGGCAAAAAAGAAACTACTAGCAGTCCTAAATTACAGCTGGAAGAGAGGAATAGTCCCACAGGCATGGAAGGAAGCTATACTAATACCAGTCCCAAAGAAAGGAAAAGACCTGGAAGAACCACATGGCTATCTACCTATCAGTCTACTTAGCTGTGTAGGAAAATTAATGAAACGCATTATCAATGGCAGGCTAACATGGCATCTGGAAGAAAACCAACTCTTAACACAACACCAAGCAGGATTCAGAAAGTACAGATCAACTGAAGATCAAATAACCTATATAGCTCAGGAAATAGAGGATGCCTTCCAAGAGAAAAAGCACACACTAGCGGTCTGGATAGATTTAGAAAAAGCATTTGATAAAGTATGGAAGGAAGGACTGAAAGTAAAACTGCAAAATATGCATGTTTGTGGGAAAATGTACAAATGGATCAGCCACTACCTTGAGAACAGAACTGCCAGGACAAAAGTACAAGGACAAACCAGCAAAATGATGCTGTTGGAGCAAGGTGTCCCCCAAGGAGGAGTTCTTTCACCAACGTTATTCCTAGTATATATAAATGACATCACGGAAAATTTTCCAGCCAGAGTACACACATCCTCCTTTGCAGATGACATAGCCATATGGACATCTGAAGAATATATTAGTACAGCTAACAGCAGAATACAGCAAGTCCTATTAGCACTAGAGGACTGGTCAAAATCATGGCTAGTGAAGATAAGTGAGGGGAAAACAACATGCACAGTGTTCTCCCTCTCAAATAAAACTCAGCAACCTAAGCTGGTATTGAATGGAAAAATATTGCGTCATGAAGAAAATCCAAACTATCTAGGAGTCACCTTTGATCGTCGCTTGACATGGAAAACACAGGTTGAGAAAAATTGAACAAGAGCAAGGCAAAGAATGGCAATCATGAAAAAGCTTGCTGTTACAACGTGGGGAGCAGATGAGAAAGTTCTCAAGAAGTTATATACTGGACGGGTGAGGCCAGTACTGGAATATGGCATCGCAGCTTGGGCAACAGCAGCCAAGTCAAACTTTAACAAAATAAGTAGAGTCCAAAATCAAGGAATGCGAATCATAACTGGAAACCTGAAGACAACGCCTATTAATGAACTAGAAAAGATCACTTGTTTACAACCAATGCAGGATAGAAGAGATAGCAGAGCCCAGCAACAAGCAGAAAAATTTAGAAGATTGACAGATCACCCTATGTATAAAAGGATTAATGGTTTTGGAACGGGAAGACTGAAGCGTAGTAACTTTGTAGAAACTGAAAAACGAAAGATTAGGGCAGATCCTATACTTAACATATCAACAGTCAAACCCATTTACAATGCACACAAGTTCCCAGCTTGGAGACAGCAGTAACTGCCTGAGATGATAGAAAACATTCCTGGTATTGAGAAAAAGAACACTCAGCATGAAACTGAAAGAAGAGAAATAACCCTAAACTACATAAAAGAACATTACCCAAGCAGCAATTGGACCCATGCATATACAGATGGATCAGCCAAAAATTCAATAGAGAATGGAATAGGAGGAATTCTCCTAAATTTAAAAAATGGAGTGAAAAAAACACATTCAATGGCAACTGGAACATTTTTAAGTAACTTCAAAGCGGAGGTAGAGGC
This sequence comes from Cepaea hortensis, assembly GCA_963921405.1. Taxonomy (NCBI): domain Eukaryota; kingdom Metazoa; phylum Mollusca; class Gastropoda; order Stylommatophora; family Helicidae; genus Cepaea; species Cepaea hortensis. The sequence continues at coordinate 40,362,517 of OY992894.1, forward strand.
TCTGAAAACTGCAGCAGAAATGCTCTTGATGGAGGAAAATAAAGAGAAGCAAATAGCTATCTTCACAGATGCAAAGTCAGCTGTCTCAATACTGAAGAGCAATAACAGCACAGAACTAACTGACCTAAGAGCAGCACTCCATGGTCTATGCCAGAAATCCAAAAAAGTTGTAATACAGTGGATCCCATCACATTGCAGTATATCTGGAAATGAAGAGGCTGACAGACTAGCAAAAGAGGGCGGACGACTACCACAGCCTGACATAGACATAACCTATAATGAGGCAAAGAGATTGATAAAAAGCACTTATAGAACCAAATGGGAATCAGAGCATCCAGGCCACCAGAAGGATGATGCATATTACAAACTCGACCGAAGAGAACAAGTAGCAATCTTCAGACTCCGCACAGGACATAACAGGCTGAAACACCACTTGTTCAATAAACTAAAGATAGGAGATACCGATGAATGTAATTATGGAACTGGTAAGATGACAGCTAAACATTTGCTGCAGGAGTGCCCAATATATGCAGAACAGAGAAAGATATTTTGGCCCACGCCTGCTTCATTTGAGGACAAGCTCTATGGAGATATCAACAAGCTCAAGTTGACTACAGCTTACTTTAACTACATTAAGGTTGACATCTAAAGGTGCATGAAGACCCAGAGGCATGAAATGGAATATTGCTTGGATAGCAAATCCATTACGTGGAAAGTCCGAATCAAAAGCTCACTGTGAGGGCTTCATAAAAGGTGGAACAAGTGTCCTAGTGACACTAAATGAAATAGAAAACACGAAATGCCCCTGCCTTCCCTTGAGGGTTGACCAGGATGTCTTTGGCTGTTCTATATGGGCCAGCTAGGATGGGGGATAACACCACAACAGTGAGATTCAAACGTCCTAAGAAACCCCCGGGAAGGTTAACCCGGTCAACAAATGCCCGCAGAAGTCGGATGTGTCGGCCTAACGGCGCAAGAACGCAGCTCTGCTGTAAACAGGCACAACGCAGTCACATCCGGAAGAAAAACAAATCCGGATGAACGCAGAAGAAGAAGAAGAAAACCGTACTGGAGAGTCAGATTAAAAGCATACGAACAAGAGGTAAACAACGATACAAGTGGGACGAACAGCAGTCTGACAGAATGTGCAGTCAAGGCCAGAGACACGCATTGTTGGAGATCCATTGTAACCAACTTCATTGTGGAGATGGTGCCTGATTGATGGCCAACCCACCAACCCACCCCCCTCCCTCACCCACATGAACGTTATTTGGAAGCCCCAGTTTCAATTTCCAGTGCGCCCATGGCTTTCAGTTCTCACATTTTCTTGTGTGTTTTCCCATTTCTACAGCATTCATTTACTTTTAAAAGTGCCCATCAATATTTGTAAATTTCCGGTGCGCTAATGGTAGAGTATGGGATCATCCCCCGCACCAGTCAGTTGTACTTAAAAGTTGACTTCTCGTTCAAAAACCATGAACAATTACTGAACGTAAAACTGCTGAAAAATCAACTTGAGTTGATCTCAACGACCTTCAAAGAACATACACTTTTTGGCAGTTAATGAGTTTTACAATCTCATTGAGGAAGGTTCCCGCGTAAAACGTTTAATCCGTCAGCCTTGTGTTCAGGAGGTCATGGGTTTGTTTTCGAATTCCGTCATTGGGTTCTCCAGTGCAATGATTTCAAAGACCCCTGGGGGTCGTCGCCGGCGTTACTGAGTTCGTGTCTGTACGACGCTTTTGGCAGGCGGTTAGCTGCTGTGAGCTAATTGGGATAAAACTCGGTGCAATACGTCCAATCGTCTTGCCTTTTGGTCCATTTGGGATCATGAGCTAATTCAATTTTCAATGACAGATAAGAGCATTTCCGATGTGCTAATGCCGAAATTTCGGGTTCAACCCCTACACTGGTCAGCTGGACTAATATGTTAACTTCTCGTCCTTGACTTGGGGACGTAAATTACAAGTACCTCAGAAGTCGTAGTGGGTTGGCCTGATAGCAACGGACACTGGTAATAGGGAAAGCTAAATTACACTCAAAAAGCAGTCCAGGACACAAGACGTAGTAGCACGTTCAAAGAGAGCGAATGAGAAAACAATTTAAAAAAATAAATAAACACTGACTGACCATCTAGAGAGGATAAACAGATAATAAACAGAAAAGTACATTTTTGACACGTCCAAAACTTATTATGTAAATAAGGTTCTATTGTCCCAATAAAAGCAATGCAATAAGGAGGGGACAATTAACGCACTAACTGTGCAGAAGTACATCGACTATAAACAGATACTATTTAGGCTGCCTATAGACAAAAGATGGAAGAGTCATAATAGAAAAAGATCAGATCTTACATATATGGTCAGATTACGTGAAAAACCTTTATGACGATAACAGAGACGAACAGTATGATGATCAAAATAATAATGAAGGACCAGCAATTTTGAAGATGGAGGTTCAGAATGCTCTTAACCATATGAAATCTAGCAAGACCCCCGGTTCAGACAATGTCACAACAGAAATGATTAATACGTTAGAAGAATATGGAGTAGATAAAGTTACTAGTCTGCTTAATACAATATATGATACTAGAAATATACTTCTTGAATTATGTAATTCTGTATTTATTGCAATCCCAAAGAAATCAGGAGCCCTGGAAAGTGATCAACATCGAACAATTAGTATATTGAGTCACATCTCGAAGATTTTGCTAAGAATTATCATGCAAAGAGTTAGGAGGAAAATACAACCTGAAATAGGAGAAGAACAATGTGGGTTTGTAGAAGGCAAGGGTACAGTAAATGTTGTGTATATACTGAGAACCGTAATCGAACATTCTATAGAAGTAAACAAAGATCTACACCTTTGCTTTATTGACTGCACAAAGGCTTTTGATAAAGTGAGACATGTCGACATGATAAGGATGCTTGAAGATCTACAAATTGATGGAAAAGACCTTAGACTTGTAAAAAAAAAACATATATTGGAAACAACAAGCTGCCATAAGAGTTAATAATGAAGTAGGTCAATATCGGCCTATTAAGAGAGGTGTGAGACAGGGATGTGTAATGTTTCCAGATATGTTTTCCCAGTACAGTGAAAGTATTTTCAGAAATATTGAAGATATGGAAGGAATCAACATTGGGGGACGATGCATCAATAACATTAGATATGCAGATGATACAGTCTTGATTGCAGACAATGAACAGGACCTGCAAAATTTAGTAGATGCTGTTGTTACACACAGTGAACAACTAGGGTTAGAATTAAATTGTAAAAAGACACAGATTATGGTCGTCACTAGGAAAAACAAAATACCACAATGTAATATACAAATAAATGGGAATATTCTTCAACAAGTGAATAGGTACAATTATCTCGAAGCAGTAATAACATCTGATGGGAGATGCCTTGAAGAGATTAGAACAAGAATCGCCATGGCAAAAGTAGCCTTTAGCAAGATGAAAAACATTCTGACCAATAAAAAGATGTCACTTGAAACGAGAAAAAGAGTGTTGAGGGGATACATAGAGCCTGTTCTTTTGTATGGATGTGAAGCTTGGACAACGAGCAGTCAAGCTGAAAAACATCTGATGGCTGTAGAAGTGTGGTTTCTGAGGAAAATTCAAAGAATATCATGGACAGACAGAAAAATCAACGAACAAGTCCTACTAGAAACAAATGAAGATCGTAAACTGATTAGAGACATTAGACGTAGACAGTCAAAGTTTTTGGGCATGTAATGAGAAGAAATGAATTGGAGAACTTGGTGACAACTGGCAAGATCGAAGAGAACAGAACAAGAGCAAGACCTAGAAGCAAATACCTGCATGGCTTGGCCTCGTGGCATGGTCGAGACAGAAATACGGAGCTGATCCACGACTCTGGTGATCGAGTGAGATGGCAAACATGACCGCCCACGCTTACCGGCATGGCACATGATGGATGGGTTTAAGATAAGAGCTCCGGGTGCATGCAAGACATTTTGATTACCGTCCCTGCTTTCTTTCGTCCGTGTGGTAATGTTCTAACATGGCTTTTAAACAGCTGGAAATGTATTTTATTCGGGAAGAAGTATAATTTGTAGGAGGGCAGCCTTTCTCGGCATGGGGTATACTCTTTCTGTCTTTGGCCGCTTTCTTCTAGTCGTAACTTTTGGAGGGAAACAGGGCCACGGATTCCTATATCCTTTTCTAACCCATAACCCGATCAGCTCGTCGCTACGGTGCCAAGGCAGATTCGTTCGGTGTCTTCTATTTAATGCTAGATATCTTCAGAAAAAGAGATCATCGTGAACGCGATGATTAACTTCCAGTGCGCTGACAGAAGAGTTGGAGGTTGAATCCACACGATGGTAAGTAAGGTGGATTCAAGCCTTAACTTTTCGTTCAGAAAGCAATGGCAAACTACTGAACGTAAAATTGACTAGTAAGTCAACCTGGGGTTGGGGTTGATCACAACGTGATCAAAATATTATCTTCAGCAATACTTATACACATGGTAGTGCTAGCAGAGCAAGGCTTCTTGTATCTGCCACTTCGTTGCTTCAACTTACAATACATTCTGGAGCTAAATTTTATATATATATATTGGCATTGACATGCACTCGAGGATTTTATTTCCTTGGACCAGCGAGAGCCTTGCGAGAAGGCAGGATTCTTAAGTCTTTGTCTCTCAAGCAACGCATTGCGTGTGGTTATTTATTCTCCGTGTATACTGAAGCAACCCAATTGTGTTATCACCTATTTTCGGTGTATATTTAAACAGTCTGCTAGGTGTGCTCACCTATTTCCCGTGTATATTCAAACAATCTACTATGTTAACACAGTGTTTTACCGTAGTGAATTTGAATAATGAAGACACAAACAATAAATTGCACGATTTACTGCCTGGCATATTTCGCTGCAGCTCGACAGATACTTACTGCTGACATCACACAGCATAAAGTAAAATAACGAGATAAATCCTTCAAGCTGAAATATACACATGTTCGCACAGTAATGTCAATTTTCTCCCACAGTAATCTACTATGTGTAATTAACTATTCTCCGTGTATATTCAAACAACCAACTTGTGTGATCACCTATTCTCCGCGTATAGTCAGACAACCTACTACGTGTGGTCTCTTATTCTCTGTGTTTATCCAAACAATCTACTATGTGTGTCACCTATTCTCCTTGTATATTCATACAATCTACTGCTCCTGATCAGTTAATCTCCGTGTATAAACAATCAACTTGTGTGATCACCTATTCCGCGCGCGTATATTCAAACAACCTGCTATGAGTAATCACCTATTCTCCGTGTATGTGTGATCACATATTCTCTGTGTATATCCAAATATTCCATTATGTGTGATCATCTATTTTCCGTGAATACCAAGCAAATGATGTTATACGTAGTACGGCTCATGGTGTGATCCTTTACTATCTTTCACTTTATACCACACAACACTATATTTTATGTGGTCATTTCATATATCACATATTGTCTATGGTTATTAAATACACCACTACCATTTTTTTTAAATATTCGCATATCCTTTACAGGACATCGCTGTCAACAGCAGCATCTTTCAGCTGTCTGTTGATTTCTTGGCAAGATTACGCTCAGTAGTTTGCCATTGCTTTTTGAGCGGCCGGCTCAGTTATCCCGCAAGTCACCAGCGGGGGTCGAACCGCTCCCAGCTCTCGCCCGCTACGAGACCCTGCGTGATAAACGAGATTACGGAGAAAGTGGTGTAACCCCTCGGCCAGAGAGACCGGCCCACTGCCATTATCTTGTGTAAATTCTCCTCCTCCTCCTCCTCTTTCTGCTCCTCCCCATCCTCCTCTTTCTTCTTCTTCTTCTTCTTCTTCTTCTTCTTCTTCTTCTTCTTCTTCTTCTTCTTCTTCTTCTTCTTCTTCTTCTTCTTCTTCTTCTTCTTCTTCTTCTTCTTCTCCTCCGCCTCCTTCGTTTTCTTCTTGTTGCTGTTTGTTCTTCTTTTTCTTCTTCTTCTGATTCGCATATTTTGTATGGTAATTACATATATCACATTTCTGCCTATTGTTGTTCAATACAACATACATTGTCATAAACTTGTATCAATTATTCTTCTTCTACTCCTCCTGTTCCTCGTCTCTTCCTCCTCCTCCTCCTCCCCCTTCTTCTTCTCTTTCTGCAACCAGGTTTGCATTTGTCTTAAATTGTGTTTATTTATCTCACACCTTCATCTGTAAATCGTATGGGTGTCAGAAACGATATTTCACTTGTTCAATTACCCTCACATCTTTAGCAAAATGTACACGCCTGCCATTTGCATAGTCTGTCCATTCTTCTTTGTTCTCAATCATATTTTCTATTTGTCTGTTTCATTGTTGCTAGCACTCAACAGTTGTTGTTGTTGTTGTTTGTTTTCATTTCAATACAGAGAGGGGGTGAGAGAGAGAGAGAGAGAGAGAGAGAGAGAGAGAGAGTGAGAGAGAGTGAGGGAAGGAGAGAGAGAGAGAGAGAGAGAGAAAGAGAGAGAGAGAGAGAGAGAGAGAGAGAGAGAGAGCAGATTAATAAAACAAAACTAAAATATATTACTGAGACAGAGATAAAAAACAGACAGACAGACAGACAGACAGACAGACAGACAGACAGACAGACAGACAGACAGACAGACAGACAGACAGACAGACAGACAGACAGACAGACAGACAGACAGACGGACGGACGGACGGACGGACGGACGGACGGACAGACAGACAGACAGACAGACAGACAGACAGACAGACAGACAGACAGACAGAGATTAGTAGATAGGTAGGAAGACAGACAGACAGACAGACAGACAAAAAGGCAGGCAGGCAGGCAGGCAGGCAGACAGAGACTGATGGAGACACAGAAAGAGAGACATAGACTTCGAGGGACAGAGAAAGAAGACGAGAGAGAGAGAGAGAGAGAGAGAGAGAGAGAGAGAGAGAGAGAGAGAGAGAGAGAGAGAGAGAGAGAGAGAGATGGAGAGAATGGCTTGCAGTTGCCCCTCTGAAAAGTCAACTTCTACTATGGTGGAGGAATACGTTGCCACATATTTAGAATGTTTCACACTGGAATACATGGGTGGTCTGAAAGCTGATACGATTCTTTTCTACAAATAGGATATCATGGAAAGTTATATCAGCCTACAGCCTCATAAACCACATGCCTGCGCCAAGATGGCGCTTGCATTTATGGAGAAAATGCACCACTTTACTTGCAAGAGACCGGCCAATCTTGAAATTTAAACTGCATTATTCGCGACAACTGCGAGGGAGGTAGCTCATTACATCTGAAGTGATATGCTTGAAAAAAGCTTACGCTTTCACTAGAACAGACAGAATTATAAATGATGACATTAGAAATAGCATAGATGCTAAGACATGCATTGAATGGATGAATGTATGAAATACAGTGGCACCGAATCTTGTAAAATGAAGTGCAATCCAGTATTTGAATCAAATAAGTTGTGTCTATAGAGGTGTATAAAGACAAAGAAAGGGAAGAATGTATTTTAGTTTGATTCTTTGCTTAAATAATCGACATTATAGTACTCCGGGGCTAATCTGTAGATTCTCCTGCCTCAGCGAATCTAGGAAGATTTGTATGCTGATAATTCCAGTAACAGACATTCACGCATGCATGTTTTCTCTGCGACTCCATGAGCATGCTATAGAAGATCGACGTGGGCTGGGCTAGGAGGTAAATGCTTGAATCTCTGAGGAGATTAAGATTGTTAATTTTTGTGCCGTCACTGTATACTTTGGTTATTTTCCTCCCATAGGTCATGACCAAAGCATGGGAGTCTCGGTGGCAAAAGTGGTTATACTGCCTTTCTCGCAAACAAGCAGTTGATTAGGAATGTTTAGTGACTTTTCCATGAAAAGTATTTAGGAAAACTCCCGCCTGTTCAGTCACGAAGATAGCAGACGAAGAAGAAGAAGAAGAAGAAGAAGAAGAAGAAAGAAAGAAAGAAAGAAAGAAAGAAAGAAAGAAAGAAAGAAAGAAAGAAAGAAAGAAGAAGAAGAAGACGTATGAAGAAAGAAGAAAAAGAAAGAAGAAGAAGACTTTCCACCATATTCTAAAAAAGAACAAGATCAGAGAGTTTATAATGCTAACTGATGCCTTGCTAGAGAAGCCATAATTCATCGCCCTCAAACGCCACAATTACTATGAGTGCTGTTGGGACCAGCCATGCGTCACTTATCAGATGCTGAGCACTAGATGAATAAAGACTTCACATGTATCTATTTATTCTTGTTTAACAGTCCCACCCACAGTATTATTCTCCCAGATAGAGTTGGCGTGAACGGCGTCTCTTGTCTGTAAACACACGCAACAACGAAACGACACCTAGCGATAAACTATCTATTAGACCGAATGCTAACACATTATTCGGTCACATAAACAACAGCTCAAAACAGCTTGACAAGACAGCAGTACTCCTCTTTTGTAATAGGTAGCACGTGTGAGGGATGTAAAACGAACGCTGAAATGGTGGAACAAGGAGTGCCGTAAAAAAATCCAGCTATAAAATCTAAATGAGCCGTCAATAGCAAGAATACAAACATAAATTGTCAGAAATTGTGGTCCAGTAACGACGTCACAACACTCGCACACAACCATATGTGCGCCATCTCGCCAAGAAGATCTCCAACAGTCGAGTTCAGAAACGAAATGACTGAGCTCGTGACATTCCTATATGACATGCGCACCGTTCCCATCCCCAACAACCAGCGAATAGTCCTAATACTAATGGTATCATTTTCAGTCGTATTATGTGTACGTCTCTCCTATTCTTCTAGTACTGAATGTCTGCCAGACCTTCTAATCATTCCATGCCGCTCTATTCTTTCTCAGTAATTTTTATTTATCTGTTCTTCCGCAGATCCGCATGGCCGAATGGATAAGAACGCGTGTTCTTAAACATCCGGTGTGCCGAGGTAAGCGGTTCAACCCATACACTGGACAGCTGCACTAAAATGTCGACCTGTCGTTCATTATTTGGGGACGTACATTACAAGTACCTCTGAAGCCGGAGTGGGTTCGCCTGATGGCGAGGGACGCTGTCAATTGGGAAAGCTAATCCACACGCAAAATTCAGTCCATCACTACTATAAATAGTGTGTATGGACTACGCTTGAGGTCAAAGCGAGCGAGCGCAAAAAAAAAAAAAAATGTTCTTCCACATGATCCTGATACTTATATTTGCATTCATCAGTTGGTGGAAAACATGTATCTTTGGTTTTACATGATCCTGATACTTATAAATTCATTCGCCAGTTGGTGGAGAACATAAGCTTTGGTTTTACATTATCCTGATACTTGCGTTTCCATTCGCTAGTTGGCTAGAACATATATCTTTTGTTTTACATTACCTTGATACTTGCATTTCCATTTGCCAGTTGGTGGATATAGTATACATCTTGCAAGACGCCACATCGCTGTTTTGAATTTCTCCGCACTACCCTCCAATTAGCAACAGCGCTAACAACCACGAACCTTGGAATCAAATTCAAATTTAGAAGTGAAGGAATGAGCGCCTATATTGTAAGAAGAAAGATGAAATTTACATCATCTTAATTTGAAAAAGAGCGCTGATTCGAAAATGGGATGACAATATTCTACATATAGCCGAAAAGGAGATCAGCCATTGGTCACTACTCGGAATGACGTCAAAACCCAGTCAAGGAAGGGCAGAGGGTAAACAACATCCAAGAGTCTTTAAAATGGAGCGAGATCGGCAGAAGTGCACTGTGTGTAAAACAAACAAACCTTCAGCAATCGCTCAAAAGGAGAAGGTCTACTAGACTGACTGTGTGGTATCCTCTACTTAACAATTCATCTGAAGTTTAGCCAACTCCAATAGAAGAAGTGAGAGAAGTGCCAGCCTATTAAGCAGCCAGCGAGCTAGGAAAGAAAAAAAAAAAACATAGTCTGGAGCCTGAAACCTGAGACGCCATGCTTGAAGAAGACATTCGACTATGTGAAGGTAAGCACATTGTAATATTAAGCTAGTTATGTTACTTTCCCAGAAAATGGTAAGTTGGTGTGCTTTAAATATATGGTTAGTCCTTAAGAACTTAAGGAATAGACTATTATTTTTTGGAATGGACTATTATTTTTTTTTTTTTTTTTTTTTACAGAATAACCAATACCCCAGTTTGTTGTGGTTATTAAATATACAAGTGATTTAATTTCCACTCTTGAGTATTATAAGAATTCCTTGGGTGATTACGTTGTTGTTGTTGTTGTTGTTAATTAATATACCCTAGATATTAATTTTTTAGCTGAGAGCAGAGGGGCAATGAAACTCCACAGGAATATTATTAGTTTTAGAGGAAATAATTTCCTTGTTCATCTTGGGGACTTCCTTGGCTCACTTCGACTCTATTTATGGACTCAAGTATTTGAGCCATTGTAGGCTATTATAATTATAACGGACATGATCTCATTGCGAAAGAGGAACTCTAGTGTCCTCTATCTCTTTGAGATATTCTCAAAACATCCGACAGTGCACAACATGTATCTTTTGTTTTACATGATCCTGATACTTACATTCCATTCGCCAGTTGGTTGAGAACATGCATCTGTTGTCTTCTACCGCGATCTTCCGGCTACTGCGCAATTAGATTCATGATTCCATTAGCCGTAATCGCAATGCTTTGTGTTTCCTCGTGCGACATGAGATCATTTACTGTCCGTATCACGTCTCCCTTGCTCAACTATGTGTTGTCCTTGGAGGGTCTCCTTTTAGGCCAACCTATCAATCCTTTCATTTCCTGCACACCGCCAAGGAATGCTACTTCAGCTCTTGTTGATGTAATGACTTTGTGTGTGTCAACCAGTCATGCCAAATGTGTCCAGTGTGAGAACTCCGAAGCAGTGACTGAGAGTCAGTTATGATGACTGTCTGATAGAATGGGGCCTCAGAAATCCATACCAGAGCCTCAGTGACCTCTGCTTCCATTCTCATGCTTCCATTCTCATGACGTGGTATAATATACTCCACTATGCTCTACAATGATCTTGCCCCTCGATCTTGCTGTGAAGCCCTAACCCTATCTGTCACCTCGCTGGACTGATACGTTGACATATATTAAATCATCCTCCCCAGTGACATCCAATAAGTTGGATGTGTATTTTTTTTTTTTTTTTTTGCATATGCCTTACAGGACGTTGCGGTCAACACCAGCATTTTTCAGCTGCTGTTGATGCACTAGGCAAGATCACGCTCAGTAGTTTGCCATTGCTTTCTGAGCGACCGGCTCACATACCCCGTAAGTTACCAACGCGACGAGAACCGCTACCGATTCTCGCGCAGGTTACGTTACTCACGAGAATATACGGAATTACTGAGAAAGACGTTGTTAACTCCTAGACTAGGGAGACCGGCACGAGGTTACAAATAACATAAAGCCGGAGGTCAGCATGGCCGAATGGAAAATAGCGCTCGCTCTTAAAACTTCCGGTGTGCTGATGCCGAAGTATCGAGTTCAATCCCTACACCGACCAGTTCGTCTAAAATCTTGACTTCACGTCCTTGACATGGAGACGTAAATTAAAAGTACCTCAGAATTCGGAGTAGGTTCACCTGTTGGCGAGGGACACTGGTAATAGGGAAAGCTAATACACATGCATAAATCAATCCAGTGCACCAAAATAGTAACAGGCTTGAATTCAAAGCGAGAGAACGCAAAATCAAAAAACGCAAAAACGCAAAGGCAATTATAAAGTAATACAATGTCTAGCATACCGAAAGGCAGATAAGGGATTTGGACAAGGTGAAAAATATTGACATCTGATAAAACGTGGGCATGGAAGAAAAGTGGATGTTAATCAACATTGTTCCTCGAAATCGTAAGAATTTTGGCTATATTAGACAGAACAGTGGTTTAGAAAGAGCAGTAATTGAAGGCAAGGGTATTGCAAGACGAAGCAAAAGCAATCAAGAAACCAGTGAACGCAAAACATTAAAGGTGCTTTGAATTGCCAATGGAAGAGTCAAGGGCGCACGTTTTCGTTGGTCTGCAATTGTAGCGGCGCTTTGGAACAATGATGTAATTGCTATATGATATATATCATATATAGTATCAGCCATAGTATATCAGCCATACTGAGGAAGGGGCTTTACTGTGTGACTCCTGTGTTAGGATTAAGATATAGAAGTGTGATTTCATATCATGCAATGCCAGCTGCTTTCATTTTTGGCGTGTTTTAAGACGGATCCATGGTTTATCAGAAAATTCCTGGGTTATTGAAACGGTCTTCATCCTTGACTGATTTTCGCTAGTCGCATAACAACAAAATACAGCTAGCTAAATGTCCTTGTTTACATACCTTGAGACCTATGGAGTATGGCGTCAGCCTCACATATTTATAGACCCATTTTCGCTCGACTCAATCAATCATGTGCCATGCCGGAAAGCGTGGGCGGTCATGACTCGCCATTTCACTCGATCACCAGAGTCGTGGATCAGCTCAGTGTTCCTGTCTCGTCCATGCCACGTGGTCAAGCCATCCAGGTACTTTCCTCTCGGTCTTCCTCTTGGTCTGTTCCCCTCGATCTTGCCAGTTGTCAATAAGTTCTCCAATCCGTTTCTTCTCATAACATGTCCAAAAAATTGTGACTATCTTCGTCTAATTTCTCTAATCAGTCTACGATTTTCATTTGTTTCCTGTAGTACTGGTGATGTCAATATCGCAACAACCGACAAGAACTATAGAGGCTCAAGGGAACAAAAGACAAGCGACAAGAACTAGAGAGGCTCAACGAAATAAAAGACGAGCGACAAGAATTAGAGAGGCTCAAGAGAATAAAAGACGAGCGACAAGAACTAGAGAGGCTCAAGGGAACAAAAGACAAGCGACAAGAACTTGAGAGGCTCAACGAAATAAAAGACGAGCGACAACAATTAGAGAGGCTCAAGAGAATAACAGACGAGCGACAAGAACTAGAGAGGCTCAGGGGAACAAAAGGCAAGAGGCAAGAACTAGAGAGGCTCAACGAAATAAAAGACGAGCGACAAGAACTAGAAATGCTCAAGGGAATAAAAGACGAGCGACAAGAACTAGAGAGGCTCAGGGGAACAAAAGGCAAGAGGCAAGAACTAGAGAGGCTCAACGAAATAAAAGACGAGCGACAAGAACTAGAAAGGCTCAAGAGAATAAAAGACGAGCGACAAGAACTAGAGAGGCTCAGGGGAACAAAAGGCAAGAGGCAAGAACTAGAGAGGCTCAACGAAATAAAAGACGAGCGACAAGAACTAGAAAAGCTCAAGAGAATAAAAGGCGAGCGACAAGAACTAGAGAGGCTCAACGAAATAAAAGACAAGCGACAAGAACTAGAGAGGCTCAACGAAATAAAAAAAAAAAAAAACGAGCGAAAAGAACTATTGAGGCTCAATTGAATAAAAGACGAGCGACAAGAACTAGAGAGACTCAGGGGAATAAAAGGCGAGCGACAAGAACTAGAGAGGCTCAGGGGAACAAAAGGCAAGAGGCAAGAACTAGAGAGGCTCAATGGAATAAAAGACGAGCGACAAGAACTAGAGAGGCTTAATGGAATAAAAGGCGAGCGACAAGAACTAGAGAGGCTCAAGGGAATAACAGACGAGCGACAAGAACTAGAGAGGCTCAAGGGAATAAAAGACAAGCGACAAGAACTAGAGAGGCTCAGGGGAACAAAAGGCAAGAGGCAAGAACTAGAGAGGCTCAAGGGAATAAAAGACGTGCGACAAGAACTAGAGAGGCTCAAGGGAATAAAAGACGAGCGACAAGAACTAGAAGGCTCAAAGGAATAAAAAAAACGAGCAGCAAGAACTAGACAGGCTCAGTGTGGTAGAACACTAGAATAAATACGCATTAACTAGCGAGGTTCAAGAGTATAAACTGCGAAACACGAGAACCAGAGAGGCTCAAGATAATACATTAAAAATACAAGAACGAGCTAAACTCAAGAGTTTATATTAAAAACACAAAAACTAGCACGAAAATACATTACAAAACACAATAACAAGCGGGCTCAAGATAATACATTACAAAACACAAGAACTAGATAGGCTCAAGAGAATAAATGTCAATGGCAAGAACTAGAAAGGCTCAAGTGGTAAATAAAAGAAACATATCACCTTTTATTCCCTTTAGCAGAGGCCAGCTGTCAAATAGCATTATCACCAAAACACTACAACAATAATAACGAAAACAGCAAATAAAGCTGAAGATAGAAACGCATAGCACTGACAGCCACTGAAATAACCAAATCACGATAAAGGTTAATAGCAAAAAATGTAAAGAGTACCAAAGGAGGAGAGAAAAACGAATGTGACACCCCCAGAGAAACAAATGAAAATCGCAAATTTAGTGGATTATATGTAGTCATGATTTTTTTTTAGCACGATATGAGAGAAGTAAACTTAGAAAAGATACGTGGGTAGGTCAGAAAGTTATTCACCACAGTTATTATATTTATAGCGATAGTTGCCCCAACTAACTATCCTGCTCTCAGTGGTCACCGCCTGAGTTGGTCCACGGCTACCTATTCGACATATTCGCGGCTAACCTCTATATCTAGAAGCCACTCCACCATTCACACCTAGTAGTAGGGCATTCGCGCCGCCTATTATTTTAATTCATTGGTTCTCAACCTTTTTGTTTTTTGGTCCATGCACCCCTTCACCAACCATATGTTCAGAATGTCATTCCCCCTTTTCGTATTTCCTCCCTTAATATTAAATAAGAGAAACAACGGCAGTAGCAGGATATAACAATATGAAATACAAACAGTTAGGTATGTGTAGCTGCTGCGAGAAGGTGAGACAGACTAAACACGGACACAATGTACATACCTTACAACGAACCTCTCAGAGTGATTTATGTTCACCTTTATGGAGTCCGTTGTAAGGATACTGTGTCCCTGTTTAGTACGTCTCATCTTTTCGCTTTAGCTACACATGCCTGTTTGTATTTGCTATTGTTTTAATTACCTCCCCTTATTTTTCTGTATTCTTGTCCAAAGCCTGTTTTAATTCTCCAATCTTCTGGATCTCTTGTATTTCATTCCAATGTATCTTAAGATGTGCTTTCATCTTGTCTCCATTCCTACCTCCTTGACTTAATTTCCAGCTGCATTCCTGTCGTCCTGTATTGTTTGTAGATTTGAGGCGCCAATTCTAATTCTTGCCCAGCGGTTAGCTGTCGTGTCAGCAGCCGCTGTTTCCTCCGACTGGCTTTATCGCGAATGAGTCTCGTGTATCCCGCGAGGATTGAATCTCCGCGTCTAGCTGTTGCCAGCTTCCGCTCTGATGAAGTTTCCAGGACTGGTGTTTGTCTGGATAAGCTTGCCACAACTTTCCAGAGATCAACGTCTTGGTAGTTTCCAGGTGGCTCTATATCGCCACCATAGACTGTTCAGTGTGGTTGAATATGCCCGGAGCATTCAGTCATTCTGTTTCAAGGAAATCATCACACAGTGATAAGTTCCTTTCATCAGTGGTTTTCAGCATTGAGTCCGTGGGTTCCCTGATCATACGCTTCTGTTGCTCCACTATGGGATGCCTGGTAACACTAGCCTTGTTAGGACATTAATTACACCATTTTTTAAAGTAGGACACTCTTTGTTATATATTAGGGATACACAAAGTGGAGAGTGGAAAAGAAGAAGTAACAAAGACATTTATGATATGTTTAAGTCCCCGCTAATCACTGGTATCATGAAGGCTAATAGACTACAATGGCTGGGGCATATAGAAAGAATGGAAGATAATAGGGAAACAAAACTCGCTTACACTCAGGAAATAAATGACCGTAGACCCCGAGGTAGACCAAGAAGGCGGTGGAGAGATAATACATGTACAGACCTGCAAGCACTTGGAATCAACGACTGGCAAGAGAAGGTCCACCAGAGAGACGAATGGAGACGGATTGTATTTGCAGCAAAGAACCTCAATGGCTCGGAACGCTGAAGAAGAAGAAGAAGAAGAATATATATATATATATATATATATATATATATATATATATATATATATATATATATATATATATATAAACTTCTGTTATATATATATATTTTTTTAAAATGCAATCGAACAGGCTGTAAAAAAATTACAACTATAAGATACAATATAGTTAGACTTAAAAATTAACTTCTCGTTCTGAAAGCAATGACATACTGCTGAAGTAAACTTGCTAGAACATTTACCTGGAGTTGATTGTAACTCTTACAAATGACATGCAACATTTATTTATGATAAAATATAAACAAAATGCCCTTTTAAGACCCCGCATTAATAATAATAATAATAATAATAATAATAATAATAATAATAATAATAATAATAATAATAATAATAATAATAATACGAGTAATAATAATAATTAGTAAAATAAATAATAATAATAGTAATAATAATAATAATAACACAGATAAAGTAGTGTTTAGTTTACAACTAAATAAACGAGACATCCACACCAATCAATTTGCACCTCTTATCATCAGTCGTGGCTCGTCAGGACGCAGCGGCACACTGTTTGAAAACCGCTGCTCTGCACGATCAAAGCACTTGCAGTAAACATTACTTCAAATACGTTTCTGATAGGGCGAGTAATCTAGCATTATAATGTGAGTTGTTTAGTCTACAATTTATCAGGAGAAATAATTGGATTTGGTTGCAGAAATCAGAAGAAGAAGAAGAAGAAGAAGAAGAAGAAGAAGAAGAAGAAGAAGAAGAAGAAGAAGAAGAAGAAGAAGAAGAAGAAGAAGAAGAAGAAGAAGAAGAAGAAGAAGAAGGAGGAGGAGGAGGAGCAGGAGCAAGAGGAGGAGGAGGAGAGGGAGGAGGAGGAGGAGGAGGAGAAGAAGAAGAAGAAGAAGAAGAAGAAGAAGAAGAAGAAGAAGAAGAAGAAGAAGAAGAAGAAGAAGAAGAAGAAGAAGAAGAAGAAGACATTATAAACAACGTGCAGTAATAATATTGTCCATTATGTTGTGTTAAATCTCCTGCAGAAGATATACTATGAACCACAACAGAAGTAATATAAGTTAGCAGTACTTCTGATCCACTAAATGTATTTATAAATGGTACATCTCTGAACATAGTTAAATAATTTAAATATCTCTGAAGTATGATCACAGAGGATTCAAGAATAAACCGAGAAAAAAATAATTTATATTACAAGTCAGAAATCAAGTGCCCGTATATATCAACTGACACCAATACTGAAACCTCCAAATATACCAACGACCGCTCAATTACAGATAATAAATAATATATTCATAGGCTGATAATGTTTTCTCCATGGAAATTAGGTTCTTCATTATCAAAAGAAAACAAGGGATATATGCGAATAAAGAATATAGATCGATTAAAATAAAAAAAAAAAGCTTAGTGCAAATATGGAAATATCTATTCTTCCAGGAATCACTGAGGCCAGTAAAAGAACATGAGCATTAAATGTGTAAGTCTTGACCATCCCTCATACTGGACATAGGTCAAGCCGCCAGCTGCTAGACTAACCAGACATGGACAGATTTGAGTTTAGCATTGTTTTAAAATACATTCCGTGGCAGGAGCCTTATGTGGGTATGTGAAGTGCTGGGATCGTCACATTTGTTATAAGAAGAGACCGACCATGTAAAGTCTGGGGAGAGGGAATAACAGAGTCCGTGGCAATCTCGATATATGGAGCCCATAAACGGGCACTCTCACGCTGTTTATGCTTCACCTCGACACAGGGAGGTACAAGAGGAACAAGATGTGATGAGATGAATAAATAGGAAAGTTGTTTTATACTCACGATGATGAAAAGACAAATAGAATTCAGGAACGATGATGATTACATAAGTAATTATTTAGGAAACATGTCTTTATATTTATATCTACGCGCTATGGTGATTAGGTAATTAATTGTATGGGTACGGTGGTGAAAAAAAGTATGTTAGTAGACATGAAGATATAACAGTGAAGAGGAAACTAAGTTAACTAGCTACAAACACGAACAGCCAAGTGGGCACTTGAGTTGCGATAACGAATAAGAACATAGAGGCAAAGACGAGCGCGTTGATGTCGTTAATAGGGAAAGCCAGTTAAATCAACTCTTTGACTGCATCCACCCAGGGGGAATCAATACTGTTGTAGATGCGACTGTATAACTCTACTAACTTCGCTCTATATATCCATATCTAACTGTTTGTACACCTTTGGTTACATATTTTCTTATTTGGCACCTTTCACAACTGAATTGGACTGAAATTTTGTAAAAAAAAAAATAAAATAAGAGGAACCTTTCAAAATTGTACTGAACCGAACCTTTGTGCCGCCTTCCTAGCAAGGAGGGAGTTGTGTTTTAATATTATGAAATTTTATACTTTCATGTTTTTCTTTAGAACTGTGTGTGTGGTTCCGTTCCCGATGAAGATTTGTATAATTGAAACGCCATTTGTTGTGTCGAAGTATACTTATTTGTATGTTATTATTATATATTTTCTTTTCTTTTTGTCTTTTATTAACCCCCCCCTCCCCGCCCCCTGTGATTCATGTTCACCATTGTGGAGTTCATTGTAAGGTATGTACGTTGTGTCCGTGTTTAGAATATCTCCTTTTTGCAAGAGCCACAGATACTTAAGTGTTTATAATTCGTATATAAGGAGCTTCGCTCTTAATGTCAGTCGCTTTATCGGACGAAGGTTCGACGCCTACATTCGTCGTCCCCCAATAGAGGAAAAGACTGATCACTTTTTTCCTCCTTGCACTCGACCTACACCGTTTGATGACCCGATCACACCACAGACGGCAGATTCCTGCTTTGGGACATTTACAAATAAAATACAGGCAAGTGTAAAGGAGGATAAGGAAAAAGGAAATTAAGCAGAGTGGCATCATCATCATCATCATCTTCCACTTTTGCCGTCAAGCTGCGTGGGGAGGAATAGCTGGCGTTCCAGCGTCCGATGGGTGACACTGGATAGTGTTATTCCGTGTGATTGTATGCAGCTAGGGTCGTGGTTTGAGCGGGCAATAGAGCAAATTTGTACGACCGTTCGACAAAGTCTCGATAAGCGCCCACTCTCTCTCTCTCTCTCTCGATGAGTAGTGGGCCTGCAGTCAGTAAGCTGGTATAGCTTTTCGGTCAGTCCTGCCGGCGGCGCTTGAAAGCTCGTCGGTAGGCGTCCAATGGTTTTGCGTGTATCACCTTGTACCGGGAGGGCGCGCTTTAGCGATGCTACTCTTGGCCTGCGTGTGCGTGTATAGTCCCTTCGATAGATATCCGATTGATCCTGCCAGTAGTCATATGCATTGTGAACTGATGAGGCTCAGCCGAAGATTTGTTCGCAGCTTAAGACAATCAACATCTTCTGTAGGCAGAATTTCGCTGGCCGCATGTGTGTGTGTGGTCTGTTCTGGCGGTCAGTATGTCTATCCGACTGATATCTGGTTGATCCTATCAGTATTCATACGTTTGTCGCTTATCACGTCACTACCCTTGTTGTCATAGGAGGTCGAATATCAAGGACAGGAAGATGTTATTTCCTATACTTAAGTGCTCAAAGACAAAGAAGCGCAACACTGACTTTTAATGGGCCAGAGAAGAAAAGGACAATAAGAAGAAATAGAGAAAGAGCACTGTGTATATTCTCCTCTGTTAACAAGAAAAGGGGTAGAATTTAGACAGAAGATTCCAGGAGTTCTTAGGGCGGGGGATATACGGTTGTACATCCCAGACAGAAGATTACACCGCTGGACTGTAACAGGATCAATGAGTTTACACAACAAACTACAGACTAAACAAAACAAATTAAGAACAACAAAATTTGGTTTTTATTGACAGAACTGCATGATTTGGTGACAAACAGGCATCTTGACATGCCACATAACTGACATATACAGAAATGGGAACCTATGTTCCCACAGTAATCACTGCTGCCTAACATCGCTATGCACATGACTAGGTACCCATCTCCACAAACCAACAAGGACATGGCAACAACAGAGCCTCAACGTAAACAACAACGGTAACAGCAGGTATGGACTCTCTATTGTTATCGTCTCAGGACTCATGGACAGTCGGTACATACAGAAATGGGAATCTGAAATCCCACAGTTAGAGATAACTGCTGCCTAGCACTGACTACAGGGGCGGTCTCTAAATGACAGTGAGACCTCAATCATGTTCAGTTGAGTCGAAGGGCACCCTCAATACCCACACAAGACACCCGCATCACATAAGTCGACTGGGACCAGATACAGCGAAAAACCATAACATAACGAATAACAAAACTATAACCCTAACAGCGGTGATATAGTGGCATAAACACGCATAAACAGGTATACGAAGGGGATGTGAGTGGCCTACGACATTAACCAGAGCCGGGGCTCAAGTTTGCTCTACAACCCCAACCATGGCCTGGGTTCACTACCTGCAATGCATGACGAGGTACAACAACTAATTAATAATCATCAAAGCATCATTATTTGCATCAACACATGGACTTCACAGGACAACAACTACAGCAACGGTGTATGCAAACAGTGTCCTTGTGGCACAAGCATAGACATGGACTGTGTAAGTTCACACCAACCACATGATACTTCAACTGGACAACAATGACATGGATAGGTTATAGGATATACTCCACATAAAATATAAACAGAGCACACACGCTCTACAGCATCCTTCGGAGTGATTGGGCCCACAATTAATGCAACAGCCACCACCATATCATGGGACAATCTTAATGTGAGGGCGGATCATCCCTCGTCACAATGCTCGCAGCCTTTCATGGCCTCTCATCTAACTCAATATTTACTTCTTGAACACTCTCAGTTCAGGGGGGTCATTACCTACAGATCTCTGACACAACACAACTTCTCATCACCAACACCACAGGCTGAGAATACCACTCATAAATGCCAATGTTACACAGCAACACTCATCAACTAGTCAAAATCAACACCGAACACAACTCAGTTACACCGGTGTACCACGACTCTAACAGGACAACACCATTTGAACATGTACATACAGGACATAAATACAGCCCAATGCACCAACAGCAATCAAGCAGACATAGGATATGCAATTCAACATGACATCACCAACTAGATGTGTCATTGTACTGATGACAACTAGACAACATCACTATACCAGAAGTACAGTTCTACACATAACACCAGCAACAATCAGGACACAGGCTATAACATAAGTCACCGCCAACAACTCAGACATATAACACCACATAAAACCATCACAATCATCAAATGATCGCTCTCACCATAGCCATCACCACAATCACAATCATCTTAGCTGACATCACTACATGGTCACCCTCACCATGACAAAGCTCTCAATAATACCCCAGATTCATTATGGGTGCCTTATTCAGCACCTCTTGCTGGTCAGGAGACTATTCTTACTAAGTTCACATGTGTCCAACCTGAGCAACACAGATCATTATCCCCATGAACTCCTATTATAATCATAAACCACCCTATCATGTGTAGTGTTCAACCTGGCACCTTCACCACTACACCCAGTCATGAATAATTATTACCATAGCTCCATTTATCTAGAAGAACATAACATACATTGTCATCAAGCACCATATATCTATTACTTTCACCGTGCCACTCTACACCTTCGTACGCCAGCAATCACTATAGGTTTGGTGTTCTTGAGTCGTGATAAGTCATCTGACTTCAAACAATATAACATAATGGAGGTGTCTCTCATGCCCTGGCACCCTTTACTTTCTATTACATGTGAGATATCTCAATACCTCAGTACATTATAATATAAAGACACCGGCCTTCCCCTTTCTTGTGGGAAGTTAAATCATAAACACATCTGTACCATGTTTCCAGCCCAACTTCATGTTCCTCATTATAGACCAGACTGGTATAACCACCCAATGATGTACTTTGCCTCCCTCTTGCTGACTGTACAGTCCACCTGGAACAGCCCTGGTTACCCCAGGCCATTCAATCTACTGTTATTTTCAACCTCACCATGCTACTATAATAATGGCATTATATTATATATATCCTGCATACCTAATCTGGCCACCTTCATACAGGAATACCACCCAAATAGAATTAATCATAACCTAATATTTTATGCTACAGTGCTCCATATCTGATATTATAACACCAATGTCAACCAGTGCTGTCTAATGCAAACCACCTCAGTGTATTATTCTGTGTTACTAGGCAAAAGATGTACACTTGTGTCCTCTTTTCCCCATCATTCTTCCTATGATACCCCGGTTATAAACTTTGCTATCTTACGCTTCATGTCCCATGACAACTACATATTAATATCTCTGCGAAGGGTGGTACGCAGCACTAAATCACATTCTTCCCCTCAGTAAAGCCACACTTCATTCGCAGTTGTCATGATTACATTATGGTTGCTCATACGCACCCCGCGTATTAAAGGTGCATTATTTCCTACGCCTAGTAGCTATCAATCTGCATGGCGTCCCTACAATTCAACACATTATTTCCTTCACTTCTATTTATTACTTACATGTCCTAACTACATAGCTTAACCATTAACCCATCATTGCCACATATAACATGTACGTACTCTTCTCTGCTTTACACATGTTATAAATATTACACCTATATTATGGTTATTTTCCCCTACTCATAAGCATTCAATTTTATGCATGGCTCCAGTCTCTTCCTCTACTCTGGACTATGTTACTACATATTTTTAATACTGTATTTAATCGTGGCTATATCAAATAAGCAGTCAGGCTGAAAAACATCTGATGGCTGTAGAGATGTGGTTTCTGAGGAAAATGCAAAGAATACCATGGACAGCCAGAAAGACCAATGAACAAGTCCTTCAAGAAACAAATGAAGATCGTAAATTGATTAGAGAAATTAGACGTAGACAGTCAAAATTTTTTGGCCATGTTATGAGAAGAAATGGATTGGAGAATTTGGTGACAACTGGTAAGATCGAGGGGAACAGACCAAGGGGAAGACCTAGAAGCAAGTACCTGGATGGCTTGGCCTTGTGGCATGGTCGAGACAGAAACACGGAGCTGATCCACGACTCTGGTGATCGGGTGAGATGGCAGAACATGACCGCCCACGCTTACCGGCATGGCACATGATGGATGGATGGATATCAAATTCTATAGAACTACCAAACACAGTACGGTATCGATATTTGATTACTTCCAATCCATACTGCACTGTCTGCTACCTTAAATCTAAAAACCTACAAATATACACACCGTCGTATGAGAACATCCTTTGTCCTGGATCTTCAACAACTACCCCTGGTATTAATTTTCTTACTATATCCCTGCCAATCTGCAGAGTAGCACTTTTACAGTTACTAATTGAGGCGAACCCATGTTGTTGTCATTCTGCTGATCATCGCCATTTTACTTGTGAAAATAAATACTAATTTTTATTCACTCAGGAACAGAAGAGTTCCTCAATCTAGGTAACACTATAAACCGAACTACACCGAATTGTACCTCAAACCTGTGGATGTTAAGTTTGGAGCTTCCAGTTGGAAACTAGCAAAGGCACCACTATCCTATCTTTAATTAAGCTATCTAAATAAATTTAACTCACCAAGAGTGGGCTTACAAATTGCCAATCATTTTGATGGATTTCCTCGGTCCTCGTGTGTGGGCCACGCAAGCCAGTCATGGTTAAATCTAGAGGCATTTGTGACTCCCTGCTCTGGTCCAGTGACTGGGGAGGGCTGGTTAAAGCCTCCCTATTCTATACTACAGCGATCTACATCATCGCTCCTTCGGCCACGGTTGTCTGGTTTGGAGAGACCGGGAAACTGACACGCGCCTCTATTTATCCTCACTTCCAGAGCGGCTTCCCATCGTACCCCAGGGCTCTGCAAGGGATGCTGGTATTGGTAACATTATCATCATCATGTATCGCGCCAGACTATTACATTGTGTTAAAGCTGAAAATTAAAGGAATTGACGGAAGGGCCGTTTGCACGAGGCTCTAGGCTACCATTTGTATTTGAGAGCCAATATATACAGGGATAACTGGCCTGTGGCAGCCTAACGTCCACTGCATCTGTGTCCGTCTCCAGTCGTCTTGCCATGCTCGCCACTGGAACCAGATGGACGCAGACGAGAGAGTGAGGTCGACGGAGTTGCGCAACCACTTCCTCACTATAATCCAAACCAAAGCGCAAGTCATTCGTTCTTCATCAAATCAAAAGATGCAATGAATGAATGGTCCTCATCATTCGTGATGGACGAACATCCATAATGTCTTTTATGTCGCCAATTCACATTCTTCTTGGGTGTCCTCTTGCTCTCGTAGCAGATCTTCTTTGATGTAAGGCCATTGCTGGTAGGTGATGGTGTTGCATTCTAACGAGATGGCCACATTATTTAGTTTTGTCTTTCACTATTCATTGGCACCTTTCCGTCTTGACATACGATAGTTTGGTACATTGTGCTTCAACTACGACCCTTCATTGTTGCCTCTCCATAGCACAACGCCTGGGCTAAAATATAGAGACCATGTGTTGTCCATGCAGCATGATCCCTCTCTCGGCCTGCCTAGTTTACTCCAGAGGAAAGGTGACATCTATACATCTGGAACAAGACAAGCTGCAGAAGCTGCCGGATCAGAAAAGCAATGCTCTAACTGTCCGCCTTCGATCCTAGACCAGCTGCCAACCAAGGCTTAGGGCCTGGTCTGCCCTGCCATGACATTTTGTCTTTAGATTGCATTTCCTCGCACCAGGATAAGGCTTGTACCCTCCCAATTGTGCTCTTCCGCCCGAAGCCGTTGGCACAATGTGAGGTGTCGTGTTTGGTACGCGCCGCCCAACATTCGGCGCTAACAGAAAGCAGGTAGTACCGTCTACTGTCATACGGTAGCTTATTCATATCTGACTAAGGTCTGACACATTGTCTTTCAATATATGTGGCAATATAAGGTGTTTAATCTACTGTATGTCTGATACCATCATTTCTTATTCAGCCTCGAATAGTTAAGAAGGCAGCTCTCCTCAAGAATCTCATCTCACATTACGTAATCAACATGGCGGAGTAAGCACAATAACAGTCTCCCAATATCAGACTGGAAGAAGTATTCGTTCCTTGCTTGTCACAATATTTGTTTTACTGCGCATGACAGGTATTAATTTTAAAAAGCAAGCCTGTAAACTAACACCGGTGTTTAAGTGAGCGATGGAGACCAAGAAGTTAAAACAGCGGAACGTTTACACCAACGACCAATGCAGATCAACAAGAGCTCGGCACATTTCCACCACAAATCTCCTGAATACATAAACAGAAGAAGCCTCCGTTCTGCCCATATGTTCCACACGTGGCCTTGGTTAATTCATTACGTCAACACATTATGCATGCATTGTGCCTGAGTTTGGGAGCCAGGTAAGCGCAGTGGCTGGCATGCTTGCCTGTCGTCCCGGTGTTCAAGTATTCCAATTTTCATAAAGGCTGGGATTTTTTTATTTTTACTTTGCATGAGCTACCAGGTCAACTCTTCCTAATACGGGCACAAGGACATGTTCACGGAAGTAAAGGCAGCCGGTTTGACATTAACCCCAGCGCCAGTCGAACACCAATTGGGCCATACAAATTTGGGACCAAAACTATATTCTCGGGAGCCGCGATAGCATAGTATCCCGCCAGCTCGTTTAGAGGTGTGGGTCCCATCCACTTCAGGGATTGGGGGGGAGGGGGGATTCTAAGTTTTGTTCCATTGACGTGTACTCACAGGTCGCCTCATAATAAAATGGGTATCAAGAAATGTTTTGGAAAGGAAACATGACCGGTGTATTACTGACGTTATAACCACAGAATGTCTATTTTTTTTTTTCGCATATCCTTTACAGGACATCGCTGTCAACATCAGCATCTTTCAGCTGATTGTTGATTTCTTGGCAAGATTACGCTCTGTAGTTTGCCATTGCTTTCTGAGCGACCGGCTCACGTACCCCATAAGTTACCGACGCGGCTAGAACCGCCGCCGATTCTAGCGCATGTCACTTTACTCACGAGAGTATACGGGATTACGGAGAAAGTCGTGTAAATCCCAGACCAGGGAGACCTGCGAATGTCTACTGGTCTGTACACATATAGTTCTAAAAGCATATGTCCAGTGAACCTTAATGCGCGCGAAAGCGTTTTTTACTTACCATATACACAATACTCCTGAAGGCATCGGGGCGGAGGAGGAGGAGAAGAAGATGAAGAAGAAGAAGAAGAAGAAGAAGAAGAAGAAGAAGAAGAAGAAGAAGAAGAACAACAACAACAACAACAACAACAACAAC
>OY992894.1:40393811-40431311 GCA_963921405.1 Cepaea hortensis
GAAAGAGGCTAATGAAACTAGAACATTATAAGAAGGGGGCAAACAGCTTTATTAGGGATTCCAATTGTTGCTGTTATGTACCCAGGATGCAAAGTTGGGGTTAGTGCCCAACATTGCATAAATACCATAATGGCTCGTGCATTCATCACCTCAGCAGCAAAAGTCAAACTCCTGGCCTTCACGTAGCGAAACTGTTTTAACTAACAAGAGAAAAGGCGGCGGCGAGTCTCTGGCTCCGAAAAATAACCAGTACGCTCTAGATGTGTATGCACATACATGCATGCGTAGATAAGTGTGTGCACGCTTACACATCTAAACTCGAGTAAGATCACAGTCTGCTCTAGCAAAGGAAAGGTGCTGAAGACGGAGGCAACCAGCCAGGAGGCGCACCACAGAAATCAGGAAGCCACGCAATTACGCCATGAAATATGTCGACTACAGCTAAATGTTATGGTGCTCGTCCTGCTTTGGTCCTCCAGGCAGGTGCAGTGCCGGGCCCTATGTCTCGAAAGGGTTTAACCACAACTATTGGACGTCCTTCTCAAATGTCCTGTGGAGTCAGGAGACCTGAGAATAGAGCGTCTGGCCATACCAAACAAAGACTAAAAATAATGCACTGGAATGCGGAGGGTCAACAACAACAACAACAACAACAACAACAACAACAACAACAACAACAACAACAACAACAACAAAACAACAACAACAAAATAGAACTAGAAAACATCTTGGACCAAGAAAAATAAGTGTGTGTAGCTTGCAAGAAACTCACCTCAACGAGAATATAGCCTTCAAAATCAGAGGTTACCAGTGTCACCGATCTGACCGAAAGGACAGGCGAAAGGGTGGGATACTGACCCTTGTAAAAAGTAACATCACTGCTTCCCAAATTTAAGTTTAAACGGAAGGGGCTGAGTATCAGACACTTAAACTTAAGACAGGTAACACAGACCTACATCTGATCAATTACTACTGTCCAAGTGACCGCCCACAGGCAATGGACACACTACCTGTGACGAAACGCGTTTATCTGTCTTGGGTCGTCAAGTTCCCGCACTATTTTGGCGCGTCATCGGGGACTTTCCCAGCTAAAAATAGACTGAGGGAAGCCGATGGAGGACTTATTATATAGAATCGTCTCGAAACACTGGAATTCGAGTAACCCGTGATGTTGGGTATCGCTCTAAATTCCCGTGCAGAGAGATCTAGAAACTCTAGGCGGGGAATGACGTTTTCCCGAGAAAGTATCTTTTCTCAAGAAGCACTCGCTTCTTGTGCGCATCGAGTTGGCACGAAGCGGGAAATTGGCTAAACCAGCCATTCACTGACTTTTGTTCGAAGAGAACAGACGCTGGCCTGAATGTGAGCCATTTTTGTGTTGCGTCTCACCTCAACCATGATTCGGCTGACTGTTATGAAAAGGAAGCTGAGAAGCCCTTGAACAGTTCGGAAGCTGACTGGAGAGCTGGTTTCACCATCCAGGAGTTTGCCTGTTGAGGAACCAGTCAACTATAATTGTTGTTGGCAGAAAACCACTTCGTGTGACAGAGCGAAGGGTTCAGTTCTTTACTTATCACGCCAGACTCCATCACACCAGGTACCCAATGTGATTCACCATGCGTGAAGGTTGCTGCAAGACATACAACTGCCCTGAAGGTGCACGTGTGGGAAGTGATGGTTTGTGATCGTTTAAAATAGAAGATACTCTGGTTTTGCCAGGAACATTTCAGCATGTTGAGTAATCATGCTCGACAGGGAACACCGGTCCGTCTGGTTTGACGGGGGTTCTGCCTAAACGTAGAAGTAACTAATCTTCAGACACTTGAATGGTTCTTTGGACAGCTCGAGTGGCAGGTCTTGAGAAGAACTACACCAGTATGGACGTGTGTCAAGTGTAACCCGGTGGAAGGGACTAGGGATTATAGTCCAACCTGAATTGTTTCCGTAAAATAGATGTCTGATTCTATTCATGTACTGTTTCCGTATCCAGATTATCAACTGTGTTCTAGAAGGACTCAGTAACTTTTCAGTAGCCATATCTGATCCTACAAAGTGTGACTGTAAGAGACCATTGAATTGGTCAATGCCATATCGGTTCTGCAGTGGGACTGTGCTATGAGTGACAGACCATTCGGTTGGTCAGTGACTATTTAGTTCATCGAAGTAACCAATACTTGGAGCCAAGTCCAGGAAGATTGTCTCCAACTCGGTAGTGTTCGAGAACTGTATTACCAGTGACTCCGTGGGAGTGTTATAGATGCAGTTGGTCCAGTGAAGTGTGGTCCAGCAGTGACTCTATTGTTGTGGTTCCACGTTCGGGAGACGGAGTGGTCTCCAAGGTTCTAGTCATCTCACTGGAAGGAAGCCGGGTGAGTGGCGGACCGACTGGACGGGACATCTGCATCCACTATACTTCTCAACTCGATGAAGACACCTACATCTCTAAGTCTTTCTCTACTCTATCTTCTATTGGTGTAAATAGATTCTTCTATCAGGATGTTCATTTCAGTTCTATATTCTCAAGGGTAGAATAAACTTTATGTAAGTTGACTTGCTCTTTGTATAATGATTGAGTGTGGTCTCGGACGATGCCTAAGTGTTCATGGTTCAACAGGTGTAGGTAGTTAGTAGGGGTCTAGAATCTGGAGGGGTGTGTAGACGTAACTAAATAACCTGAGATCAACCACAGAAAAAAAAAAGTGTATCTGCTCGTCCAACCCCTGGGGCTAGAATACACGGGAGTGCTAGAGACACCTCGGGTGTGGTTCACTCTCACTACCCAAGGTGAACCCGAAACACTCCGTTACAGAGTGGGGGCCCGTCCGGGATTATTCCAAGATCTTTGTGTGTTGTAGACCTCTCACTTAGGGATAGGGACTTTGTCTTTATCCTCTACTACAGTCTACATAAGATTCTACTACTTCTACCTATTTCCTAACTGTCTGACGGACATTTGTGTTGTGGTGATTAGTTAGTACTATTGATTATTGATTCATTGTATTGCTTCACCCACACATACTTGAGTACCCACCTAGCATAGTCAACATGTCTACCCAAGAGTTAGACTTGGACAAAGTTCAGGAAACTGGACGTAAGTCTGGTCTTGAAGGAGATGCTTTGAAATCCTATGTCCAAGAGGTGGAAAGAAATTTTCGCCAAGAGGAAAGAGAGAGGAGGAGAGCAGAAAGAGAACTGGAAGCCAGTAAAGTGGCTCTTGAGGAAAAGAGGATAGCGGCTGATACTGAATTGAAACGGCTTGAGTTGGAAGCCGAGAAAGAAAAACGTGACCATGAGTATCGAATGAAGCTACTTGAGGCACAAGTGCCTGCTACAGGTGTAACTGATGGAGCTATGGGAGGAGGTGTACCTCCTGGCTCAGAGTCAACCAGTAGACGTGACTACCAGGCTATGAAATGGCCTTTACAGCCGTTCGAACCCGAGAAGGAACGGATAGACCAATACTTAGAGAAGTATGAAGCCATGTCTATTGCAATGGGTCTAGACAAACAGAAATGGTGTTTGAAACTCTCCCAGGGACTCCGTGCAGAAGGTTATGAGGTGTATGCACGCTTACCACCGGGGTTACAGAATGATTACCCGGCATTGAAAGCGGCTCTCTTGAAGAGATTCGAGATCACAGCGCACTCATACCGAAGGAAGTTTCGAACGGCGAAGCGAGAACCTGGTGAACTGTTTTCAGCATACAGTGTGAGATTGAACTCATACCTTCTTAAATGGATGGCCTTGGCCGGATTTAAGGAGGAGTATGAAAGTTTGCGTGAGTTGATGGTTGTAGATCAGATGCGAATGCAAATGTCTAAACCCTTGCGAAACTTCTTAGGTGAGAATGGGGCTGAGAGATTGGATATAGTCACCAAGTTAGCCGAAAGATACGTTGAAGTCTATGGCGAGACTGGGGACACCAGTCCAACAGATCCGAGATCGAAAGATCCGGATCAAGGTAAGTCAAAGAAGAAGTCAAAGAAGACCCAAGGTTCTGATGAACCAAAGAAACAGGTAGGCTCTTTAGAGAAGATCTCTAACGTCAACCAAGGTAAGAATAGCCCACCTAGTTCTCCAAAGAGGAAGTGGAGTGAACGTTGGTGCAAATTCTGCAAGTCCAGCACTCACAATACGAGTGAGTGTAAGAGTAAGCCCAAGGACTTTCACTTTGCTTGTCTTGCTGAGGTTAGGGATAGATCGTGCAGGAAAGTGAAGTCGGTTGATGGGAATGGAGAAACTAGACGACCTCCAGTGGTTGAGAGAGTAGAAGTGAATGGGCGACAGGTGTTGTGCCTCTACGACACGGGATTGCAATTTTCAGCTGTAATTGCATCCCACCTGACAGGCCCAGAGCAACTCACCGGGGAGATGACGGAGATACAGCCAGCCAGTAGGAGTGCTGTGGCGTTACGTTGCCCGATTGCCAATGTGGAGATTCGGAGCAAGTACGTTACTGGACGCATTCAGGCGGCAGTCGTACCGGATCCTCTCTATCCCCTAATTCTTGGCCGGAAGTACGTATTTCTGGGCGAACCAGAACACCCTAGCATCCCTAAGTCTAGGCAGGTCAGAGATACAGAGGAAGAGGGTCTTGAAAAGGTAAGTCTCCGAAATACTCACCCGGATGGAATGAGTAATGCTCGGAGCAAGGATGCGACGGAGTGTCCTTGTTCGGAATGGTTGCCCAACAATGAAAACCCGTTAACTCAGGGTAAGTTCAACTCTGATAACCAGTCACCGGTAATTCAGACTGGACCAGAGAAAAGGCAGAGGGAACGTAAGTTGGTTCCTGAGAGCTTCAGAGCTAATCTGCTGCGAACGGTACATGTCAGGTCCCCAACCGGACATCTGACTGTAGGGACAACCAGTAAATGTCTATCCCGGTACTATTGGTGGCCGGGAATGACAGGCGACGTGCGCAGGTATATTAGGTCTTGTCCGGAGTGCCGTAAATGCACACCTGAGAAACGGACGAAGACGAAGATATCCTTAGAGGTTGGAGACCGAGTTCTAGTACTCCTCCCAATCGAGGGGAACGAATTCGAAATCGGGTGGCAGGGCCCATTCCTAGTGGATAAAGTGGGGCTCCACAAGCACTATGGAGTGGTGATCCTGGGAAAGTCTACTACTTTCCATTCCAGTCTCCTCATGCGCTATGAGGGGAAGCCCGATGATAAGTCCACCAGCCCAAGGGCGCAGAGATTCGCTGAAATAACGGTTCGGGGTTCAGGTCAGGTAGCGGAAAGCCTGTCACACCATAGGAAGTCCTATATGTATGTGCAGGTACCTTCTTCGGTTCAGCCCGGTGCTCGGGGGAACATGACCGGCCAAAGGAACACCCGCAGTGCTAGCTACACTGAGAACCGAGGTAGGAAGAGGTGGGTTGTGTCGGAACGGACACATACCCTTGGTCCCTCAATCCGACCGACTGCAGTCCAGCTGGGTCCTCGAAAGGGGAAGCTGGAGTTGCAGAAGTCCAGTAAACTCTGGCAGGAACGATCGTTAAATCAGGTCGAGACGGGAGCTCTGGTCCGCAAGATACTGCGAGATGCCCGATCGCAGTAGCGGAGTAGGCGTTGATCGCCCGTGATACTGAATAGCTTGCCACCCCACCGAATGTGGTAAAAGTATTCTATACAATATTGACGGGTTAGACTTCCTCACCCGCCATCCGGTCTCTTAGAAAGAGGAACGAACGACATAGACAGCTTCTGCGTAGAAGTGGAACGACGGGGTCGATCCTCTTAAAGTGGGGGCCTATGTGACGAAACGCGTTTATCTGTCTTGGGTCGTCAAGTTCCCGCACTATTTTGGCGCGTCATCGGGGACTTTCCCAGCTAAAAATAGACTGAGGGAAGCCGATGGAGGACTTATTATATAGAATCGTCTCGAAACACTGGAATTCGAGTAACCCGTGATGTTGGGTATCGCTCTAAATTCCCGTGCAGAGAGATCTAGAAACTCTAGGCGGGGAATGACGTTTTCCCGAGAAAGTATCTTTTCTCAAGAAGCACTCGCTTCTTGTGCGCATCGAGTTGGCACGAAGCGGGAAATTGGCTAAACCAGCCATTCACTGACTTTTGTTCGAAGAGAACAGACGCTGGCCTGAATGTGAGCCATTTTTGTGTTGCGTCTCACCTCAACCATGATTCGGCTGACTGTTATGAAAAGGAAGCTGAGAAGCCCTTGAACAGTTCGGAAGCTGACTGGAGAGCTGGTTTCACCATCCAGGAGTTTGCCTGTTGAGGAACCAGTCAACTATAATTGTTGTTGGCAGAAAACCACTTCGTGTGACAGAGCGAAGGGTTCAGTTCTTTACTTATCACGCCAGACTCCATCACACCAGGTACCCAATGTGATTCACCATGCGTGAAGGTTGCTGCAAGACATACAACTGCCCTGAAGGTGCACGTGTGGGAAGTGATGGTTTGTGATCGTTTAAAATAGAAGATACTCTGGTTTTGCCAGGAACATTTCAGCATGTTGAGTAATCATGCTCGACAGGGAACACCGGTCCGTCTGGTTTGACGGGGGTTCTGCCTAAACGTAGAAGTAACTAATCTTCAGACACTTGAATGGTTCTTTGGACAGCTCGAGTGGCAGGTCTTGAGAAGAACTACACCAGTATGGACGTGTGTCAAGTGTAACCCGGTGGAAGGGACTAGGGATTATAGTCCAACCTGAATTGTTTCCGTAAAATAGATGTCTGATTCTATTCATGTACTGTTTCCGTATCCAGATTATCAACTGTGTTCTAGAAGGACTCAGTAACTTTTCAGTAGCCATATCTGATCCTACAAAGTGTGACTGTAAGAGACCATTGAATTGGTCAATGCCATATCGGTTCTGCAGTGGGACTGTGCTATGAGTGACAGACCATTCGGTTGGTCAGTGACTATTTAGTTCATCGAAGTAACCAATACTTGGAGCCAAGTCCAGGAAGATTGTCTCCAACTCGGTAGTGTTCGAGAACTGTATTACCAGTGACTCCGTGGGAGTGTTATAGATGCAGTTGGTCCAGTGAAGTGTGGTCCAGCAGTGACTCTATTGTTGTGGTTCCACGTTCGGGAGACGGAGTGGTCTCCAAGGTTCTAGTCATCTCACTGGAAGGAAGCCGGGTGAGTGGCGGACCGACTGGACGGGACATCTGCATCCACTCTACTTCTCAACTCGATGAAGACACCTACATCTCTAAGTCTTTCTCTACTCTATCTTCTATTGGTGTAAATAGATTCTTCTATCAGGATGTTCATTTCAGTTCTATATTCTCAAGGGTAGAATAAACTTTATGTAAGTTGACTTGCTCTTTGTATAATGATTGAGTGTGGTCTCGGACGATGCCTAAGTGTTCATGGTTCAACAGGTGTAGGTAGTTAGTAGGGGTCTAGAATCTGGAGGGGTGTGTAGACGTAACTAAATAACCTGAGATCAACCACAGAAAAAAAAAAGTGTATCTGCTCGTCCAACCCCTGGGGCTAGAATACACGGGAGTGCTAGAGACACCTCGGGTGTGGTTCACTCTCACTACCCAAGGTGAACCCGAAACACTCCGTTACACTACCATTAAAAGAAAAACATGATTATGTGTGGCGATTTCAACAGCCACTCGCAGAGCTGAGGCTATGAACACGTGGACTAGAGAGGAGAGAGATTTGAAGACTGGCAGGATGAGAATAGATTCATCTTGATTAACAAGCCGTCCTACCCACATACCTTCTACTCTATATCATGGTACACTACAACTACACCTGACCTGGCCTTTTATTCACCAGACCTGGAGTGGAACATTAAACGAATTGCTGGGAAACAACTTGGTGGCAGTGACCGTCGGCCAGCCTTTCTAACTATAAGAAATGAGCTTGTAAGTGAAAGCAGCACCCTCTCGAGGTGGAACTACAAGAAAGCAGACCGGGCAATGTACAAGCATCGCACCAGCATACTGGTTAGAAACCTGAACACTGAGAAAGACATGACTAAAGTAGTTGAAGAGTTTGGGAAATGCATACTACAGGCAGCACAAGAAACATTACCAAGAGGAGCCCGTAAATATTATAAACACTACTGGAGCAGTGAACTGGAACAATTGTATAATGTTGTCGAAGTATGTAGAAAGCAAGTCAAGAGCACCACAATAAATACCAGCACGCAAAAGCCAAATTTCAAAGGGCCAAGATGCAGGCTAGACGGAAAAGCTGGCAGGAGAAAACAGAGTCACTGAACTTTGAAAGAGACGCAAGGAAATTGTAGAAGATAATAAAACAACTTAACGATGAGGACACAGGTAGAAACTCAAAAATTGCACTACATAAAGACGGAAACATCTTACCAGGAAAGGTAGTAGCTGAACATTTTGCAGACTCATTCGCACAAGATAATAATATCGACATTAGTCCAGAGAAACAACAAGAGATTCGAGAGAAAAGGCAACATAAAGGACAGAATGAAACAGTACATGAGGTTCTGGAGGCATCCATCACAATCAGCGAACTGGAGCTAGCCATATCAAAACTGAAAATAAGAAAGTCCCCAATAGCTGATGGTATCTCCAATGAAATTATCAAGAACCTAGGAACAGAGGCCAAAGCAAAGCTGTTGCAGATCTTTAATAACAGCTGGACCTTAGGCAGTGTTTCACAAGCCTGGAGAGAAGCAATCATGATACCCCTCCTAATATCAGGCAAAGATAGTTCCATTGCCTCCAGCTATAGACCAATTAGCCTCACCAGCTGTCTCTGCAAAACACTGGAGCGCATCATCAATCACAGACTGCAGTGGTACATTGAAAGTAAAAACATCCTTGTGCCACAGCAGGCTGGCTTTAGGCAGTGCTACTCTACGGAAGATCAGACAACCTACCTCTCTCAAGAAATTGAGGTTGTATTCCAAGAGAAGAAGCTGGTGCTTACTGCATGGATAGATCTGAAGAAAGCCTTTGACAAAGTCTGGAAAGAAGGTCTGATGAAGAAACTGAGAAATTGTAAAGTCAATGGAATCTTCATCAACGATCTTGTTGCTAATCTACCGCAAGGCAATGTACGCCGATGACCTGGTTCTATGGAGCACAAATGAACATGCATCAGTGGCCACCATATTGCTACAAAGAGGTGTAGATACATTTGCTGCATGGGCAAAAAGATGGTGTGTCAGCATAAACACTGACAAGTGCAGTACCACTCTATTTACCCTCTCTCCAAAACAAAAGGCAGGAATCATCCAGATAAATGGAACACCACTAAGAGAAGATGAAGAACCACCATACCTTGGAGGAACATTTGATGACAGGCTGACATGGAGGAAGCACATCAACAAAGCAGTAGCAAAAGCCAGAAGCAAAATAGCCATCCCGAGAAAGCTAAATGGAATCACACGGGAAGTCAGTGGGAAAATACTTAGCAAAGTTTATCAACAGAGCATACGACCACACCTGGAATACGGGTTAACTGCGTTGTGTTCAGCATTTTAAAAAAAAATCACACTACAAGAGCTGGACAAGGTGCAAAATCAAGCACTTACAGTCATCACAGGAGGGGTGATATCAACCCCTATAGTGGAAATGGAGAAGATGGGGAGGACACAAGCACTGAAAGAGCGCATAGAAATGAAAACGCTAATACAAGCAGAAAAGTTGCTCAGCTTGCCAGGCCACCCTATGAAGAACAGATGTGAAAACTTAGCTCTGGGGCGGTTGAAAAGAAGTAGTTTTATCCACCAAGCCAAACGACTCTACAGAGAAACCATCGATCTGCCCACAGTTGGTATCCCCCTGACAACTATTCCGGAGCGAACTCCATGGAAAGATGCACATAGACTGTCACTACAAATCCAGACAAAAGTGAGAGGAATATTTGACAAGGAAGAACAGAACAGTGTACAGCGCAGAAAAGCCACTATCAGCTTCTTTAATGCAAGAATATCCACAGGACCTCTGGATTCGAGTCTGCACAGATGGGTCAGCACAAAATGCTGTTCAAAATGGAGGAGCGGGAGTGTACATAGAATACCCAAATAATAATACTAGAGACACGGCTAGAGTACCAACAAGAAAATACTGTCATAACTACGATGCTGAAATTGAAGCAACCAAGATAGCAACAGAGACATTACTAAATATCAGCCATGGTAAACAGCTTGTGGTGCTATTGACAGATGCAAAATCAGTACTCGAGACGCTTTTGTCTGGGAAATTGCCAGTACTAAGGACACTACTTTCTGAACGTAGCAGTCAGCATAGGGTCACCATACAGTGGATACCATCCCACGATGGAGTACCTGGAAACAACAAAGCTGATCGATTGGCTAAGGAAGGAGTAAAAGAAGAACAACCTGTGTGCCCGTTACATACCACCAAAAAAATAAAAATGATCAAATCAGTCAGACAGCCACCAAAACCTGCTCAAGATGACTATCACGTTATTAACAGACCAGAACAAGTCATTATTCTGCGCCTCAGAACAGGACACAAAAGATTACGCAAACACGTGTATACAAAATTCAAGATTGGTAAATCAGCCTTGTACACATGTGGATTGGCATCGCAGACAGCAGAGCACATACTCCAAGACTGCCTAAAATATAACATATCTAGGCAAACCGTGTGGCCTAGAGAGACAAC
Organism: Cepaea hortensis; assembly: GCA_963921405.1. NCBI lineage: Eukaryota > Metazoa > Mollusca > Gastropoda > Stylommatophora > Helicidae > Cepaea > Cepaea hortensis. The sequence continues at coordinate 40,404,427 of OY992894.1, forward strand.
AATGGAAGATAAACTCTATGGACCGCTGAGTGAACTAAAAAATACAGATAAATTCATACAAGAGACAACATTGCAGTTATAGACATATTTCAAGCTACCGAAAGAAGAAGACGAAGCTTTGTTAGTGTGACGAAACGCGTTTATCGTCTTGGGTCGTAAAGATCCCGCACTATTTTGGCGCGTCATCGGGGGACTTTCCCAGCTAAAAATAGACTGAGGGAAGCCGATGGAGGAATTACTATCTAGAATCTTCTCGAAACACCGGGATTTGAGTGACCCGTGAGGCTGGGTATCGCACTAAATTCTCGTGCAGAGAGATCTAGAAATTCTAGGCGGGGAATGACGGTTTCCCGAGAAAGTGTCTTTTCCCAAGAAGCACTATCTTCTAGTGCGCATTGAGTTGGCACGAGGGGGGAAATTGGCTAAACCTTTCATTCACTTCTACTTTGCTCGGAGAGAGCAGACGCAGGCCTTGTGAGCCAATTTTGTTTGGTGTCTCACCTCAACCATGATTCGGCTGACTGTTATGGAAAGGAAGCTGAGAAGCCCTTGAACAGTTCTTAAGCTGACTGGAAATCTGGTTCTTAACATTCAGGTACATATTTGTTTAAGTCATTTAACTTTGTAAGTGTGTACCACACGCCATTGTTCTAACCTCATTACCTATGCGGATGTCCTTGCATACTAATTAGCAAACCGATCGATAACGCGGTTGATGGCTAATCGTGTGTTTGTTTACTGCGTGTTCGCGAATCAGCTGTTGGGAACGCAGGAAGGCGATGGGGCTATATGGATGTAAATTATATTTACCATATATTGTAAATCGTTGCATCTATTAGGTTGCTGTGTTAGAATAAAACATAGTTACTTGTGCCTGATAGAAACTTAGATTTATGTAAGTCAGTTGCTGAAGCCAGAAGAACGGTTAGAAAACCAGGTAAGTTGGTAGGTGGAGATTCAGACAAAATTGTGCTTAGTTACTAAGTAAAGGAAGAGCGTAGTTCTGTGCCACCAGGAATGATGTAACTATTGTGTAGTAACTTAATAGTGAATTCATTGTGTGGAACACCGGATTTCTGTGGTAAGGTAAGTCTGCTTTGGTGATATATATATATATATGATGTGACATTGTGTATATATATTAGGTCATGGCATGTGATACTTCCTGGAGTAATTCCGAACGCCGAATATGTCGACACGTGATAACAATGCGTGCCGTCGCGATATAAACATGCGTTCTGAATTCTTGTCTAAGCTATCCTGTTTCTTTCATACTGGCGCTAGTGCGAGTGAATGCTAAGGTGCTGGAAGTATGGAAGGATGCAAGGAGGCTGTATGAGACAGGGGACATATAGAATATGGGGGATGTGAAAGCAAGTTATGAAAGTATAGGTTGGTAAACCAGACCAACGATGAAGTTCGGTCCGACCAAGGCTAACCCACTTGAGAGGGCGGAACTGGAACATTACCATTGGAACATGTGGGGAACATGTATTCTCAAGAAGGCTTCTTGACTCTAAGGAAGAGTCGGATAAGAAGAGTTTGCTATAGAGTGGGGGCTCGTCCGGGATCATTCCTAGATCTTTGTGTGTTGTAGAACCCTCGCATAGGGTTAGGGACTTAGTCTATATCCTCTACTTCAGTCTACATAAGATTCTACTACTTCTACCTATCTCCTAACTGTCTGACGGACATTTGTGTTGTGGTGATTAGTTAGTACTATTGATTATTGATTCATTGTATTGCTTCACCCACACATACTTGAGTACCCACCTCTCATAGTCAACATGTCTACCCAAGAGCTAGACTTGGACAAAGTTCAGGAAACTGGGCGTAAGTCAGGTCTAGAGGGAGATGCTTTGAAATCCTATGTGCAAGAAGTGGAAAGAAATTTTCGCCAAGAGGAAAGAGAGAGGAGGAGAGCAGAAAGAGAACTGGAAGCCAGTAAAGTGGCCCTTGAGGAAAAGAGGATAGCGGCTGATACTGAAATGAAACGGCTTGAGTTGGAAGCCGAGAGAGAAAAAACGTGACCATGAGTATCGAATGAAGCTACTTGAGGCACAAGTGCCTGCTACAGGTGTAACTGATGGAGCTATGGGAGGTGGTGTACCTCCTGGCTCAGATTCAACCAGTAGACGTGACTACCAGGCTATGAAATGGCCTTTACAGCCGTTCGAACCCGAGAAGGTACGGATAGACCAGTACTTAGAGAAGTATGAAGCCATGTCTATTGCAATGGGGCTAGACAAACAGAAATGGTGTTTGAAACTCTCCCAGGGACTCAGAGGCGCCGGTTATGAAGTGTACGCACGCTTGCCACCGGGTTTACAGAATGATTACCCGGCACTGAAAGCTGCTCTCTTGAAGAGATTCGAGATCACAGCGCACTCATACCGAAGGAAGTTTCGGACTTCTAAGCGAGAGCCTGGCGAACTGTTTTTAGCATACAGTGTGAGATTGAACTCATACCTTCTTAAATGGATGGCCTTGGCCGGATTTAATGAGGAGTATGAAAGTTTGCGTGAGTTGATGGTTGTAGATCAGATGCGAATGCAAATGTCTAAACCCTTGCGAAACTTCTTAGGTGAGAATGGGGCTGAGAGATTGGATATAGTCACCAAGTTAGCCGAAAGATACGTTGAAGTCTATGGCGAGACTGGGGATACCAGTCCAACAGATCCGCGATCGAAAGATACGGATCAAGGTAAGTCAAAGAAGAAGACAAAGAAGACCAATGGTTTGGGAGAACCAAGTAAACAGGTAAATTCTTTAGAGAAGATCTCTAACGTCAACCAAGGTAAGAATAGCCCACCTAGTTCTCCAAAGAGGAAGTGGAGTGAACGATGGGGCAAATTCTGCAAGTCCAGCACTCACAACACGAGTGAGTGCAAAAGTAAACCCAAGGACTTTCACTTTGCTTGTCTTGCAGAGGTTAGGGATAGACCATGCAGGAAAGTGAAGGTGGTTGATGGGAATGTAGAACCTAGACGACCTCCAGTGGTTGAGAGAGTAGAAGTGAACTGGCAACAGGTGATGTGCCTCTACGACACAGGATTGCAATTTCCTGCTGTAATTGCATCCCACCTGACAGGCCCAGAGCAACTCACCGGGGAGATAACGGAGATACAGCCAGCCAGTAGGAGTGCTGTAGCGTTACGTTGCCCGATTGCCAATGTGGAGATTCGGAGCAAGTACGTTACTGGACGCATTCAGGCGGCAGTAGTACCGGATCCTCTCTATCCCCTAATTCTTGGCCGGAAGTACGTATTTCTGGGCGAATCAGAACACCCTAGCATCCATAAGTCTAGGCAGGTCAGAGATACAGAGGAAGAGGGTCTAGAAAAGGTAAGTCTCCGGAAAACTCACCCGGATGTGATGAGTAATGCTCGGAGCAAGGATGCAAGGGAGTGTCCTTGTTCAGAATGGTTGCCCAACGATGAAAACCCGTTAATTCAGGGTAAGTTCGAATCTGACAACCGGTCACCGTTAATTCAGACCGGATCAGAGAAGCGGCAGAAGGAACGTAAGTTGGTTCCTGAGAGCTTCAGAGCTAATCTGCTGCGAACGGTACATGTCAGGTCCCCAACCGGACATCTGACTGTAGGGACAACCAGTAAGTGTCTATCCCGGTACTATTGGTGGCCAGGAATGACAGGCGACGTGCGCAGGTATATTAGGTCTTGTCCGGAGTGCCGTAAATGCACACTTGAGACACGGACGAAGACGAAGATATCCTTAGTGGTTGGAGACCGAGTTCTAGTACTCCTCCCAATCGAGGGGAACGAATTCGAAATCGGGTGGCAGGACCCATTCCTAGTGGATAAAGTGGGGCTCCACAAGCACTATGGAGTGGCGATCCTGGGAAAGTCTTCTACTTTCCATTCCAGTCTTCTCATGCGCTATGAGGGGAAGCCCGATGATAAGTCCACCAGCCCGAGGGCGCAGAGATTCGCTGAGAAAACGGTTCGGGGTTCAGGTCAGGTAGCGGAAAGCCTGTCACACCATAGGAAGTCCTATATGTATGTGCAGGTACCTTCTTCGGTTCAGCCCGGTGCTCGGGGGAACATGACTGGCCAAAGGAACACCCGCAGTGCTAGCTACACTGAGAACCGTGGTCGGAAGAGGTGGGTTGTGTCGGAACGGACACAGACCCCTGGTTCCTCAACCGGACCGACTGCAGTCCAGCTGGGTCCTCGAAAGGGGAAGCTGGAGTTGCAGAAGTCCAGTAAACTCTGGCAGGAACTATCGTTAAATCAGATCGAGACGGGAGCTCTGGTCCGCAAGACACTGCGAGATGCCCGATCGCAGTAGCGGAGTAGGCGTTGATCACCCGTGATACTGAATAGCTTGTCACCCCACCAGAGGTGGTAAAAGTATCCTATGAAATATTGACGGGTTAGACTTCCTCACCCGCCATCCGGTCTCTAAGAAGGAAGAAAGAACGACATAGACAGCTTCTGCGTAGAAGTGGAACGACGGGGTCGATCCTCTTAAAGTGGGGGACTATGTGACGAAACGCGTTTATCTGTCTTGGGTCGTAAAGATCCCGCACTATTTTGGCGCGTCATCGGGGGACTTTCCCAGCTAAAAATAGACTGAGGGAAGCCGATGGAGGAATTACTATCTAGAATCTTCTCGAAACACCGGGATTTGAGTGACCCGTGAGGCTGGGTATCGCACTAAATTCTCATGCAGAGAGATCTAGAAATTCTAGGCGGGGAATGACGGTTTCCAGAGAAAGTGTCTTTTCCCAAGAAGCACTATCTTCTAGTGCGCATTGAGTTGGCACGAGGGGGGAAATTGGCTAAACCTTTCATTCACTTCTACTTTGCTCGTAGAGAGCAGACGCAGGCCTTGTGAGCCAATTTTGTGTGGTGTCTCACCTCAACCATGATTCGGCTGACTGTTATGGAAAGGAAGCTGAGAAGCCCTTGAACAGTTCTTAAGCTGACTGGAAATCTGGTTCTTAACATTCAGGTACATATTTGTTTAAGTCATTTAACTTTGTAAGTGTGTACCACACGCCATTGTTCTAACCTCATTACCTATGTGGATGTCCTTGCATACTAATTAGCAAACCGATCGATAACGCGGTTGATGGCTAATCGTGTGTTTGTTTACTGCGTGTTCGCGAATCAGCTGTTGGGAACGCAGGAAGGCGATGGGGCTATATGGATGTAAATTATATTTACCATATATTGTAAATCGTTGCATCTATTAGGTTGCTGTGTTAGAATAAAACATAGTTACTTGTGCCTGATAGAAACTTAGATTTATGTAAGTCAGTTGCTGAAGCCAGAAGAACGGTTAGAAAACCAGGTAAGTTGGTAGGTGGAGATTCAGACAAAATTGTGCTTAGTTACTAAGTAAAGGAAGAACGTAGATCTGTGCCACCAGGAATGATGTAACTATTGTGTCGTAACTTAATAGTGAATTCATTGTGTGGAACACCGGATTTCTGTGGTAAGGTAAGTCTGCTTTGGTGATATATATATATATATATATATATATATATATATATATATATATATATATATATATATATATATATATATATATATATATATGATGTGACATTGTGTATATATATTAGGTCATGGCATGTGATACTTCCTGGAGTAATTCCGAACGCCGAATAGGTCGACGCGTGATAACAATGCGTGCCGTCGCGATATAAACATGCGTTCTGAATTCTTGTCTAAGCTATCCTGTTTCTTTCATACTGGCGCTAGTGCGAGTGAATGCTAAGGTGCTGGAAGTATGGAAGGATGCAAGGAGGCTGTATGAGACAGGGGACATATAGAATATGGGGGATGTGAAAGCAAGTTATGAAAGTATAGGTTGGTAAACCAGACCAACGATGAAGTTCGGTCCGACCAAGGCTAACCCACTTGAGAGGGTGGAACTGGAACATTACCCTTGGAACATGTGGGGAACATGTATTCTCAAGAAGGCTTCTTGACTCTAAGGAAGAGTCTGATAAGAAGAGTTGCTATACCGTGGGCAGGTGGTCCCACCAGCAAACAGGCATGTGTACATATTGGATGTGATCATGTACTATTCCTATATCCCGAGGGATGGTATATTGATCAATATTATGTTTCTTAATGAACATTGATGATGTTAGGAACGAGTCCAGGAACTCTTTACCTTAGTGTTTAGTTCGATTAAATTAGAACTATGATAACAGTCTACTATCACTACTGACGTTAGCGACGACTGGTAGATGATTAGGGATAGGTGAGACCTACGATCAGACTCGTCATTCTGATTTCTTGCTCTGTTTGACGGGCTGTTCTGTGAGGCCAGCTGACATTCCTGAACCCATGCTTACTACTCGCCATATAGAGATAATGCTTTGGTTATATGCATAACTAACTAGCATGACTGAGGGTTGAGTAGTCATTGGTAGGATGCATGTGGACTAATGTTTGGGCCAGTATACTCTCACCGGTCGCTCTTCCTTTTCAGGAGTTTGCCTGTTGAGGAACCAGTCAACTATAATTGTCGTTGGCAGGAAACCACTTCGTGTGACATAGCGAAGGGTTCAATTCTTGACTTATCACGCCAGACTCCACCACACCATGTACCCAATGTGATTCACCATGCGTGAAGGTTTGCATCAAGTAATCCAGGTGCCCTGAATGTGCACGTGTGGGACGTGATGGTTTGTGATGGTTTTCTACGTTAGAAGATATTCTATTTCAGCCAGGAACATTTCAGCATTTTGAGCAAGTATGCTCAAAGAAAGGAAACACCTGTCCGTATATTATTACGGTGGTTCTGCCTAAACGTGGAAATAAATGCAAGTTACCAGGTGGAAGGGACAATTGATTATAGTCCAACCTGAATTGTTTTCCATGAAATAGATGTCTGATTCTAATAATGCACTGTCCAGTATGAAGATTATGAACTGTGTTCGAGTAGGACTCAGTGAAATTTCAGTTGCCATATCTGATGCTTCAAGCACTGTTACTGTGATGGACCATTGAATTGGTCATTGACATTCTGCAAGCAGTGTTACTGTGAGGGACCATTGAATTGGTCATTGACATTCTGCAAGCAGTGTTACTGTGAGGGACCATTGAATTGGTCATTGACATATTCTTTAAGCAGGTTATTGTGCTATGCTTGATGGACCATGTGATTGGTCAGTGACTAGTTAGGTTCATCGAAGTCATGAATACTTGGAGTCAAGTCCAGGAGGATTGTCTCCCAACCAGTGGTGTTAGAGAACTGTGTATTAACAGTGACTCCGTGGGAGTGATACAGATGCAGTTGGTCCAGTGAGTGAGGTCCAGCAGTGATTCTATTGTTGGGGATCCACGCTTTGGGGACGGAGTGGTCTCCAAGGTTCTAGTCATCTCACTGGAAGGAAGCCGGGTGAGTGGCGGACCGACTGGACAGGACATCTGCATCCAATCTACTTCTCAACTCCATGATGAGAAGATTATCTCTGATTCTGTCTCTACTCTACCTTCTGTTTGTGTAAATAGATTATTCTATCAGGATGTTCATTTCAGTTCTATATTCTCAAGAGTAGAATAAACTTTATGTAAGTTGACTTGCTCTTTGTATAATGATTGAGTGTGGTCTCGGACGATGCCTAAGTGTTCATTGTTCCACAGGAGTAGGTAGTTAGTGGGGGTCTAGAATCTGGAGGGGCTTGTAGACATAAATAACTAATATGAGATCAACCACAGAGTAAAAATGTGTATCTGCCTGTCCAACCCCTGGGGCTAGAATACACGGGAGTGCAAGGGACACCACGGGTGTGGTTCACTCTCACTACCCAAGGTGAACTCGTTACAGTTAGGTGATGTGATGAGAAGAAAGGCATTGGAGAATATTGTGACAACTGGAAAGATCGAGAGGAAGAGAGGCAGCGGCAGACCAAACGAAATTATGTTGAATGGATTGAGACGGAGTCATGGAGGAATATCAACAGCGGAGTTGATCCAGAAAACCAAAGGCCGAGATCTGTGGAGAGTCATGAACGCCTACGTCAGCCCGCATGACACTTGATGATGACGATGTGTCTAGCATGCACCTTGAGGGTCCTTAAATTACCCACTTATCAAACTGCAGCTCATTCACGGAGACAACATTGTGTTTATTTCTTCTCATTCTTATACGCCAATGTTGGCAACACCCCCACAGTTTCTGATAAGCTCATGTTACGATTAGAGAACAAGCAAGTCGGAGGTCCTTTCTGGGAGAAACATAATAATAAATATTCTGCAAGCTTTGCATAAAATACCAGGCAATAAAGACATCTTAAAACTTTATAATATAATAATGTGTTATTATCTGGCCACGGTGTGTTAAAACACCTCTCTTATGTCACATTATACGGTGACACATTGAAACTTTACATGCACCCGCAGACCTTGAGAAGTTTTCTGTTTCTTTGATGGAATTCAAATACAGTGGTACCTCGGGTTACGAACGTCTCAGGTCACGAATAATTCAGGTTACGAACAACTTCGAAAATTTTATGTCTCGGTTAACGAACAGTGCCTCGGGTTACGAACGAAGGCGAGCGAGAGAGAGCAAAGTGTAACGTTGGAGACAAACGATCGCTACAATACAAACAGTACTACAGATGAGCTTGTGGATCTTCAGATTGAACAGCTAAAGACATTACATGAGGAGCAGTCGTCTCCGATGATGAGGAGTCAGTGACCGTTTCAACTGCCAGGAATAAAGAAATTTGCAGCAAGTGGGCAGTCAAAGACTTCATTGTGAACCATCATTCAAACAAACTTGTTGCTAACAGGGCAGTAAACCTAATGAATGATAACACGATGGCCCACTTCAGAAAAATTCTCCAGCAAAGGAAGCGACAAATTACCCTTGATAGTTTCTTGGTGCAGAAAGATTCCCAGTCGGTTGCCAAGAAACAGCGACAAGATACTCCTGAAACTAATGATTCAGAATAACAAAGAAAGTGACAAATTTCCCATGATTGTTTTCTTGGTAATAAAGATAGACTAAATCTCTTTTTATTTTACATTTAATTCATTTGGTTGTTTTCTTTCTCTTTATTTAACACGTGAAGTAGACGTATTCTTTGCGTTTTGTCAGGTAAACGACCGGATGTTAATAAAAAAAGAACGATTATTTCATCTTGAAACGGATTGTCTTTATTTCATTGATTTCAATGTTTCAGGTTACGAACGTTCCGGGTTTCGAACCGAGTTCTGGAACGAATTAAGTTCGTAACCCGAGGTACCACGGTCTATCAAAGGGAAGTCAGCATCGCCGAATGGATACGCGCGCTTGTTCTTAATATCCCGGTGCGCTGATGCTGAGGCAGGGTGTTCAACCCTCACACCGGTCATTTGACTAAAATTTTGACCTCTCGTCCTTGACTTGCGGACACAAATTACAAGTACCCCTGAAGTTGGAGAGGGTTCGCCTGATGGCAAGAGACACTGGTAATAGGGAAAGATAACCCACACGCAAAAATTCAGTCCAGTGGTACCAGAAGTAATGTGCATGGACTACTCTTGAGTTCAAAGCGAGGGAGCGAGGGAGCGAGCACACACACATACAAACCATAATGTATCAAAGGTGAAAGGTCACTAAATGCGCCGGAAAACTAAAAATACCTAGTATACAGCTCACAGCGCGGCGTGTTCAACATTATGTTCTGGGATTCTATTGTTGTCAGATCCCTGCCTGCTGGGACTTCTGATTTCAATTATGTCTTCCTTTTGTTGTTTGTTGCCTGCTGTCTTCATGTGTTTGAGCGTGCATGTTCTTTTAAATGATACTTCTTTGAAGTATGCTGTTTGGATTGCCTTTACCGTCATAGACACACTCACAGTTCCATACCATATGTCTCTTTGACACGCCTTCTCCGACTGCCTGCCAGTCTGCGCGTTTGTCTGTCTATCGGTTTATGTGTTTCCTATGTGTGTGCTTTATATGCAACAAAATGCGCCTCGTCTGTGGTTCGTTGGCGATCATGCTTCACCACAGCCCGCTATCTCCAAAATAATGTATCAATTGAGTGCAAAATTGTTCCATTTTATGATGAGAGTATCTCAAGAATTTTCTCTTACTGTCTTCCCCTTTCACACACACACACACACACACTCTCTCTCTCTCTCTCTCTCTCTCTCTCTCTCTCTCTCTCTCTCTCTCTCTCTCTCTCTCTCCTCTCTCTCTCTCTCTCCCTCCATAATCAATCCACAACAGTGGCAGGGTTACTTCTTTCTGAACAAAATGGGAATTAGGTTGATCTAGCGTCATAGCATGCGTACCAGACAACTTTTCAAATTGTTTCCGAGTGGAGGGGAAGCGGCGAGGAAGGAAACTGGTCACCAGACTTCATTAATCAATGGTCTACAGTATGTACAAGACTAACACTTCGCACCCCAAGGGCATAGTCTGTGACGTAACTAACTATCACGTTCTCGCATTCACGTGTTCTAATTGCTCTTTCATTTATTTCCAATTCATAATTTAAAAATCCGCAGTGGACCTTAGCATTCAGGTCAGCCAGGTCGGAATGTTGTTATTCTATGTCTATTTCTCGAATATTAATTTGTAGTAAAATTACTTATTAACCGAGCCCTGTTTGTTATTTTTAGGGCCGCAACGTGGTTACATACACTTTCTGTTTGATGATTATGAATGTGATTGTTATTACTTTTATTTTTATAAAGTAACTAGCTGACCCTGCCCGGCTTCGCCCAGTCCCTGGTGGGAAGCATCTCATTTAATTCATATAAGTAGTCATATAAGTTCCCGTTCCCGTTACCGACTATCTGTCTGTCTGTCTGTCTGTCTGACCCGGCCCGACATCGCCCAGCTCCTGGTGTGAAGCATCTCATTTAATTTATATATAAGTAGTCATATAAGTTCCTGTTCCCGACTGTCTATCTGTCTGTCTGTCTGTCTATCTGTCTGCCTGACCCTGTCCGGCTTCATTAAATTCATACAACAAAAAAAAATGTAACTTAAAAGAACGTTCTACCACACACCATCCATTATTTTTAATGAAAACTCTTTCTAATCACCTGCATGACTACAGTAACTTCTTAAGCAAAAAAAGATGAGTTACAATGTTATGCATTGTGCATCATTTTTATGAAAACTTTGAAAATGCCTTACAGATTGTATCATTATTTATTATAACTCATATGCCGGTACATAACTATGGACAAAAAGTTTATAAATCTTTGAAAACGATGCCACAATATGACTATAAGTTATACAGAAAAGTTATGCCCCTTGAAATAACTTTTACAGAGTTAGGTCCCCTGAGATATATGAAATTATGATGAAAAATGAAAAATGAAATAATACTGAGTAAGCAGGCGATTTCACACTAACAAAATATCACAGTTGACAGCTCTGGAATGAAAGGAAGGCGTGTAGAAAATTTCATCTCAATCGGATGGGCCGTTCGCGAACAAATAAAGGCCATACATACAGACAGAGATACATAAATACATACAGAGATACGCACATCCTAATTTATATATAAGAAGAGAGTGCGATTTTATCGGTGAAGCGCTGTTATGTTATGATTTGTCCGAATCGTTCATTCACGTTTAGACAATGGTAATTTGGTGGTGCCTGACATTAAATCAGCCTTAATATAATAGTCTTCGACGCATGACCAACTAGACACCCCTAACAAATGGTGTCTTCATTAGCCAAGTCTATCTTCACCTGAACCAACAACTATAGAATGTGCACATAATTCGTATCTAACCATTAAAATAGTATTATAGGTCTCAGAAATGTATATTAAACTATTAAACTATGCTGTTTTGATATACAATTCTGAGAATGGCCTTGTGGTCAGACCTACTGCCTCTCGCTAAGATGGTCGTGAGTTCATTTTCAGATTCGGTGATTCTGTTAATGAGTGCAATTTGTTTTCGGAAAGCCCTGGGGGTGTTCACCGATGTACACTGTGTGTGCTATGTGCCGCGCAGTATTTACGTTAGAACAGCTCAAAAGAAGACAGAAGGAGATTGGCCATTGTCATGCAGACAGATTCTTCGTCTTCTGTTCTTTACCTTCAATTGGAACGCCATCTGTTTCAGCTCCCGCATGTCTTCTCCAAATTAATCGCCCATGCATCTAATTCTCGTTGGCCCATCAGGTTATACGCGAGGCTGTATCTGGTTATACCATTATCGGGTTGTCTCGATGTGTGTCCTGCCCAAAACCAGCGTCTTGTGTGTCATACTCAACGCCAGCGTCCTTTCCTCGCCTCTGGATTCACTCATATTTGTTTATTTACCTTCATAAGCTCTACATAGGTGATGTTGTAATATCATTTGAGTCCTATTCTTTGGAGACACCAGTTTATGAATATATTATTTTATTGATAATTGGTTAGTCGTAATCCATGTTTCTGATCTGTTCAGTCCTACTGATTTAATGTTAGAGTTACAAATTCCAAGTTCTTCATTTCCTTTACCTTCCATACATTTCCTAGTGAAATTACAGTTCATGTTGCCCTTGGTATTCATATTATATTTCTATCTGTTCCCCATCTTTGTCTACATTAATATCTAAACAGATGTACGATTTCAACTCTTGAAGTGAGGTTTCACTAAGGTGTGTTCACTGAGTATCATGTGGTTGGTTTATTATAATATTCTTTGTCTTTAAATACAGACGCCGTAAGCAAAATATTTCACGATTGTTTGCCTGGAATATTTCGCTGCATCTCGTCAGGTGTATACTAAAGTTAGTTAGTTGCATATCCTGTACAGGACGTTGCAGACAACCCAAGCATTTTGTGGCTATTCGTGATGTTTTTGCAAGTTCACGTTCAGTAGTTTGCCATTGCTTTCTGAACGACCTGCACCCATACCATTTCATAAAATAAAAAACAGCTTAAAGCTGTCTGCTACCAAATCGCTCACAGCTGTGTTTCGAACGCGGGTATGCGGGTTACGAACTGCGTCCGTAACTCCATCGCCAGGGAGCAGGCTAGGTGCATACTACAGTGTTACATATTATATGGACCAGCAAGCAATTGTTTGGCTGAAATACTAAGTATATAGTAGTCGTTGGTTATTGTTCCAAGTCGCGAACAATAGCCCTACGGAAGTCTAACACTTAACTAGAAGCCCTTCTGTTTACATAGCAACGATTTATTTGGTGTACGTAGCCAATGGTTCTTTCACAGATGGAGTAGATTATCGAGGTGCTTTTATATCTGATCATTGATGAAAGGTAGAAGAAAATGGATGTCTCACTCTCTCTATCTCTTTCTCTCTCTCTCTCTCTCTCTCTCTCTCTCTCTGTCTCTCTCTCTCTCTCTCTCTCTCTCTCTCTCTCTCTGCATGATTGCGTGCGTGCGTAAGCATGTGTGTGTGTATGTGTGTGTGTGTGTGCGCGCGCCTTTATGCCAGGCCATATCAGGTTATTTCGTCCAAAGACCATTACGAAGATTCTGAACACGTGATCCATTCCAGAATTCTGAACCGTTCATATTCATAAAACGATTCTTGAGTACATGATTTGATAGTTTCCTCTTGTTTTTAACGAGGTGTGACCTCCATTTTGATAGCAATTTCCGGCTGTCAGGACAAGTAAGCTCTCTATTCCGATGGATACTCGTCTCCCTCGGATATGTTTGCCACACTCATTATGGTTCGCTCTTACTCAACCACTAGTAATGTACATATACACATGCATACTCCATACACACACTTGTCTTCGTGCACACACACACAACACACACACTCACACACACTCACACATGCGCGCAAATACACACATGTGCGCAAATACACACATGCACGCAAATACACACATGCGCGCAAATACATACAGCATCATTATATTCCAATCCAAGACAGTGTGACAATGAAAGTGGCACCAGACAGATGACATCGAGCTATCTACTGGTTGTGGTAGGTGATCTGTGCTCGATTTTAGAGCGACAAAAATGCACAAAAGAAAGACGCCTGAGAGAATATTTCAAATGGATCCTGTACTAAAGAATGTCCAGAAAATAAAGAGTCAGAAACAGTTGCTTAAATCTCGGGGGCGGGAAATGGAGTAATATTTTTAAAAATTATCTGAATGATAGCCGTTGCTAAATCTCTCTCTCTCTCTCTCTCTCTCTCTCTCTCTCTCTCTCTCTCTCTCTCTCTCTCTCTCTCTCTCTTTTCTCTCTCTCCTCTCTCTATTTTGCTCCCTCGCTCTTTTCTCTCTCTCGCTTTCTCTCTGCGTGTCTCTCTCCGTCTTCTCTTTTTCTTTTTGATCTCTCTATTCTCTCTCTTTTCTCTCCATTTATTCCCCCTCTGTCTTTTATCTCTCTCTGTTCTATCCGTCTTGCTGTCTCTCTGTCTTATTCCTCTCTCTTTTCTCTTTCTCTCTCTCTCTTTCTCTTTTCCTTGTCTCTCTCTCTATCATCTCCTTCTCTTTTTTCTCTCTCTCTTTACTTCTGTGTGTGTGTGTGTGTGTGTGTCTCTCTCTGTGTCTTCTGTCTCTCTCTGTTCTCTCTCTATCTCTATCTCTTCATATATATATATATATATATATATATGTGTGTGTGTGTGTGTGTATGTGTGTGTGTGCGCGCGCGCGCATTTGTAAACTGTTACTGGTTACATTTTGCTTCTATCTATAATTCATGTTTTGCTGTACTTTCGTTAGTAAATTATTTATCTAACTAAATACTCTCCTGTTATCCTTAACATAGGTCCCCAATGCAAACGTTAACAACACATAAAAGTCATACATAAACTAACAACAGAAAACTGATCCGGAAAAAACCCCAGTATAAGAACTATGGAATGATAGATGGCGGGAATTGTAAACAAAGAAAATGGGGGGTTTTGGCAACAACGCATACGCGCGCACATGTCAAGGTCTCTGGTGTTGGCGGGCAAAGAATGAAATGTTAGGTAACGAGTGAGTGAGTAACTTATGCAATCCTTTCACGCCTTGGAACAGGCATTTCAGGAATAAAAAACTGCCGTGTGTGCTCACGACATGATGTATTGCTCACGTAGGAATGCCAAGCACATGCGAGGACGTGGATGGGAGGGGTGGGATCACATGCAACGAAGAAGAATGACACCAGGTTATAGTCTGGGGGAACTGGAGTTGCCGTTCGTTTTTTTTTTTTTTTTTAATTTTCTTTGTTTTTTCTTATTGTTTGTTGTTTTGTACTTTCTACCTTTCGTATTAAGGTGTATAAACATGATCAAGGTATATAAACAATGTCAAGACACGGTTAATCTATAGCGGCATCTGAAGTTACATCACAGTCTGTTGTAGTTCAGTCAGTCTATCTTTAAGCAGACACACCATGAGCATTTGAAAAAAGATACAACCAATATAAAGGTTGTGGATATTATTTCACGATTGCTTTAAAAACATTGTTGTATATTTTGTGCAGGACGTCGCTACCAACCACAAGACCAGGTAGATTTACTAGGCAATCTTACATTCAGTAGTTTGTCATTGCCGGTCTCCCTGGCGAAGGAGTTAAGAACGCTATTCGTAACCCCGTATATCCACGTACGAAACGCAGCTGCGCGAGATTCGGCAGCGGATAATGTCGCGTTGGTTTCTAACGGAAAGAGTATGTGAGCCTGTCGTTCAGAAAGCAATGACACACTACTGAACGTAAAACTTGCCACAACACCAACAGCAGCTGAAAAATGCTGGTGTTGACTGCAGTGTTCTGTAAATAGAATATCCCCCCCCCCCCCAAAAAAAAAAGTTTGACATTGTCGACCTCCGTGGCGAAGGAGTTTCGGACACGGTTCGTAATCCCGTATACCAACGTTCGAAACTCAGCTGCAGGCGATTTGGCAGCAAACCACGTTGCTTTGGTTTTGCTTGGTATGGGTGCCGGTCTTTCAGAATGCAATGGCAAACTACTGAACGTAAACTTGCCAAGAGATCACAGTGGCAGAAATGCTGGTGTTGAGTGTGATGTCCTGTAAACAGGATATGCAAAAAAATAAAAAATTTGCCTTTGCTTTCTGAACGAGTAGTAATCGTTAAAGTGCAATTGACAGACCGATGTGTGGACTGAACCTACAACCCAGCCACCAGCACACCGGAAGCTTAAGCGCAATTGCATCAATCCTCGCGGCCACGCTGACGTCTATGAATTTCTCACTTTAAGTAACAGTTACAGATTTTGTCCACGTCTTCTCCCGTAATGGGTAGACGGTGTTAGTCAAGTACATTTATCTACCAGTCGGCACTCCATGGGTGATATGGTCAATACCATACCGGCTGGCTTTATTTCCCATAGTATTTTCTGGTACGTCTTTTAAGCTGGGGGAAGATAGGATTTCAGGTCAGTTTGTTAATTGATTAATTGCCATGGGATAATTAATCGTCTTAAGCGACTTTTGTATCTGCCACGGGATGATATATCGCCGAAATGTCATTGAGTTATAAAACAAAATGTCTGCTACTATATTAATATCTTTTATGACGTAATAGTGACACACCCATACTTCCCTTGTTTCGCATCCAGTTTTGTTTAATCCAAACCCGCTTTGTGTTTGGCAGTGAATATGTTAACAATCCCTGTCTCTTGGAAGGCAGAATCCCGTCACCAGCAAACCAAAGTGCCAGCCGCTGGCCTACAGTGTCCCCCTTGTTACTTAATGCCACTTTAAATATCAAATAGTGTGAAACCCTCGAGGCTCCCGAAATCATTATCATATAGCAGCGCCTTGGCAGGTAGTTGCTCACATCCGGAATGTAAAGCACATTTGTAAAATGAAGTACATGATGACTTTTTTAAAAAAATGTGTTCCACAGTCCATTGTAAAGCAATATGCAGTGAATGGATGTTCGTCTGCTGGAGTAATTCGTTGCACTCCAAACAGAATGATGTTATCAACGGAAGAAAGAATTTTTTTTTTTTTTCAAATTTGTTGTACACACAAAGTGTAGTGAGACTTTACAAACACCCCGTAGAACTATTCTTCCCAAACCACTGTGACGTTTACTATGGTCAAACTACTGTGACGTTTACTATAGTCAAACTACTGTGACGTTTACTATGGTCAAACTACTGTGACGTTTACTATAGTCAAACTACTGTGACGTTTACTATAGTCAAACTACTGTGACGTTTACTATAGTCAAACTACTGTGACGTTTACTATAGTCAAACTACTATGACGTTTACTATGGTCAAACTACTGTGACGTTTACTATACTATAGTCAAACTACTGTGACGTTTACTATAGTCAAACTACTGTGACGTTTACTATGGTCAAACTACTGTGACGTTTACTATAGTCAAACTACTGTGACGTTTACTATAGTCAAACTACTGTGACGTTTACTATGGTCAAACTACTGTGACGTTTACTATGGTCAAACTACTGTGACGTTTACTATGGTCAAACTACTTTGA
Organism: Cepaea hortensis; assembly: GCA_963921405.1. NCBI lineage: Eukaryota > Metazoa > Mollusca > Gastropoda > Stylommatophora > Helicidae > Cepaea > Cepaea hortensis. The sequence continues at coordinate 40,421,811 of OY992894.1, forward strand.
CATTTACTTTACTATAGTCAAACTACTGTGACGTTTACTATAGTCAAACTACTGTGACGTTTACTATGGTCAAACTACTGTGACGTTTACTATGGTCAAACTACTGTGACGTTTACTATGGTCAAACTACTGTGACGTTTACTATAGTCAAACTACTGTGACGTTTACTATAGTCAAACTACTGTGACGTTTACTATGGTCAAACTACTGTGACGTTTACTATGGTCAAACTACTGTGACGTTTACTATGGTCAAACTACTGTGACGTTTACTATAGTCAAACTACTGTGACGTTTACTATAGTCAAACTACTGTGACGTTTACTATAGTCAAACTACTGTGACGTTTACTATGGTCAAACTACTGTGACGTTTACTATACTATAGTCAAACTACTGTGACGTTTACTATAGTCAAACTACTGTGACGTTTACTATACTGTAGTCAAACTACTGTGACGTTTACTATGGTCAAACTACTGTGACGTTTACTATAGTCAAACTACTGTGACGTTTACTATAGTCAAACTACTGTGACGTTTACTATGGTCAAACTACTGTGACGTTTACTATGGTCAAACTACTGTGACGTTTACTATGGTCAAACTACTGTGACGTTTACTATAGTCAAACTACTGTGACGTTTACTATGGTCAAACTACTGTGACGTTTACTATAGTCAAACTACTGTGACGTTTACTATGGTCAAACTACTGTGACGTTTGTTATGGTCAAACTACTGTGACGTTTACTATAGTCAAACTACTTTGACATTTACTTTACTATAGTCAAACTACTGTGACGTTTACTATACTATAGTCAAACTACTGTGACGTTTACTATAGTCAAACTACTGTGACGTTTACTATACTATAATCAAACTACTGTGACGTTTACTATAGTCAAACTACTGTGACGTTTACTATACTATAATCAAACTACTGTGACGTTTGTTATGGTCAAACTACTGTGACGTTTACTATGGTCAAACTACTTTGACATTTACTTTACTATAGTCAAACTACTGTGACGTTTACTATACTATAGTCAAACTACTGTGACGTTTACTATAGTCAAACTACTGTGACGTTTACTATACTATAATCAAACTACTGTGACGTTTACTATAGTCAAACTACTGTGACGTTTACTATGGTCAAACTACTGTGACGTTTGTTATGGTCAAACTACTGTGACGTTTACTATAGTCAAACTACTTTGACATTTACTTTACTATATTTAAACTACTGTGACGTTTACTATACTATAGTCAAACTACTGTGACGTTTACTATAGTCAAACTACTGTGACGTTTACTATACTATAATCAAACTACTGTGACATTTACTTTAGTCAAACTACTGTGACGTTTACTATGGTCAAACTACTGTGACGTTTACTATGGTCAAACTACTGTGACGTTTACTATGGTCAAACTACTGTGACGTTTACTATAGTCAAACTACTGTGACGTTTACTATGGTCAAACTACTGTGACGTTTGTTATGGTCAAACTACTGTGACGTTTACTATAGTCAAACTACTTTGACATTTACTTTACTATAGTCAAACTACTGTGACGTTTACTATAGTCAAACTACTGTGACGTTTACTATGGTCAAACTACTGTTACGTTTACTCTGGTCAAACTACTGTGACGTTTACTATAGTCAAACTACTGTGACGTTTACTATGGTCAAACTACTGTGACGTTTACTATGGTCAAACTTCTGTGACGTTTACTATGGTCAAACTACTGTGACGTTTACTATAGTCAAACTACTGTGACGTTTACTATAGTCAAACTTCTGTGACGTTTACTATGGTCAAATTACTGTGACGTTTACTATGGTCAAACTACTGTGACGTTTACTATACTATAGTCAAACTACTGTGACGTTTACTATAGTCAAACTACTGTGACGTTTACTATGGTCAAACTACTGTGACGTTTACTATACTATAGTCAAACTACTGTCACGTTTACTATAGTCAAACTACTGTGACGTTTACTATGGTCAAACTACTGTGATGTTTACTATGGTCAAACTACTGTGACGTTTACTATGGTCAAACTACTGTGACGTTTACTATGGTCAAACTACTGTGACGTTTACTATAGTCAAACTACTGTGACGTTTACTATGGTCAAACTACTGTGACGTTTACTATGGTCAAACTACTGTGACGTTTACTATGGTCAAACTACTGTGACATTTACTTTGCTATAGTCAAACTACTGTGACGTTTACTATAGTCAAACTACTGTGACGTTTACTATGGTCAAACTACTGTGACGTTTACTATGGTCAAACTACTGTGACGTTTACTATGGTCAAACTACTGTGACGTTTACTATGGTCAAACTACTGTGACGTTTACTATAGTCAAACTACTGTGACGTTTACTATGGTCAAACTACTGTGACGTTTACTATGGTCAAACTTCTGTGACGTTTACTATGGCCAAACTACTGTGACGTTTACTATAGTCAAACTACTGTGACGTTTACTATAGTCAAACTTCTGTGACGTTTACTATGGTCAAACTACTGTGACGTTTACTATGGTCAAACTACTGTGACGTTTACTATACTATAGTCAAACTACTGTGACGTTTACTATAGTCAAACTACTGTGACGTTTACTATGGTCAAACTACTGTGACGTTTACTATACTATAGTCAAACTACTGTCACGTTTACTATAGTCAAACTACTGTGACGTTTACTATGGTCAAACTACTGTGATGTTTACTATGGTCAAACTACTGTGACGTTTACTATGGTCAAACTACTGTGACGTTTACTATGGTCAAACTACTGTGACGTTTACTATAGTCAAACTACTGTGACGTTTACTATGGTCAAACTACTGTGACGTTTACTATGGTCAAACTACTGTGACGTTTACTATGGTCAAACTACTGTGACATTTACTTTGCTATAGTCAAACTACTGTGACGTTTACTATAGTCAAACTACTGTGACGTTTACTATGGTCAAACTACTGTGACGTTTACTATGGTCAAACTACTGTGACGTTTACTATGGTCAAACTACTGTGACGTTTACTATGGTCAAACTACTGTGACGTTTACTATAGTCAAACTACTGTGACGTTTACTATTGTCAAACTACTGTGACGTTTACTATGGTCAAACTACTGTGACGTTTACTATGGTCAAACTACTGTGACATTTACTTTGCTATAGTCAAACTACTGTGACGTTTACTATAGTCAAACTACTGTGACGTTTACTATGGTCAAACTACTGTGACGTTTACTATGGTCAAACTACTGTGACGTTTACTATGGTCAAACTACTGTGACGTTTACTATGGTCAAACTACTGTGACGTTTACTATGGTCAAACTACTGTGACGTTTACTATGGTCAAACTACTGTGACGTTTACTATGGTCAAACTACTGTGACGTTTACTATGGTCAAACTACTGTGACGTTTACTATGGTCAAACTTCTGTGACGTTTACTATGGTCAAACTTCAGTGACGTTTACTATGGTCAAATTACTGTGACGTTTACTATGGTCAAACTACTGTGACGTTTACTATGGTCAAACTACTGTGACGTTTACTATGGCCAAACTATTTCTATTTCCGAGACATGACGCTGTCTATGACTACTTGTCCCCGATGTTCAGGTCTTGATGGATTTCAGTAATTTTCTTCTTCTTGATTGAGAATTTTACTGTAACATTTAATTTAAAATGTCCTGCTTTTCTTATGTAATGATTACGAAGTTGTACGTGATTCTCACCCTATGCTGCCATAGGAAATATGCATGTAGACAACAAACAATTTGACTTTAAAGTCACCAGGTGTTGTGCTATTGGCTGGAAATACTGCGATGGGGCTGAGTAATCTCGAGGTATGGTGTCCTCTTTGAATGCTGGAGGTTCCGGGTTCAAGCCCCGGTGAGGGTCGGAATTTTTCACGTGGACTTCTAGTTACAAAAATTTCCCCTGGTCTCTGGTTAGTGAGATCGGCCGCCGGTGTGTATTGTTGTGCACGTAAAAAAAAATCCTTTGGCAGTTGGAAATCGAAAAAGAGTGACCTAACGGCGCTGCCCGGGCAAAATTTTGAGTTAAAAATCTACCCAAAGTATTTCAGGATCCTCGCCGGTGCAAAGGAGTTCGTGCACTGAGCTGAGATTCTCCAGACTCAGGCTTGAGTTAGGAGTAGAACGGAGCACTTGTGGGTTATACCCGTGTGCCGTGATGTCGATCCGTCGACTAAATTAAACCAAACTAAGCTCGAAATACTGTTTAACCTCTGCGTTTCAATGTTTTTTTGTTTTGTTTTTTTTTTTGCATATCCTTTACAGAACATCGCTGTCAACATCAGCATCTTTCAGCTGATTGTTGATTTCTTGGCAAGATTACGTTCAGTAGTTTGCCATTGCTTTCTGAGCGATCGGCTCCATACTCTCATAAGTCACTGGCGCGACTGGAACCGCTTCCAATTCTCGTGCGCTCACGTCGCCCACAAGCGTATTCGGGGTTACAGAGAAAGCTGATAACCTCCTCGACCAGGGAGACCGACCTGCGTTTCAATACCCAGTTTATATTTTACTTATTTTAAACTTGAAGCCTTGGTGGCAACAGGCCACATTAATGGGAAAAATAACAAGGGGAAGGAAAGATGATAAGCGCCTGGATGGTTTAGGTGAGATGGCGAACTATGATCGCTTACTGTGATTTGGTATGTTATTAATGATAATGGTGCTCCTAATTTTCTTTAAATTGTTCTTTAAATTATTAACAGCCGACGCTGTGGCGAATGTGTTAAGAAAGAGTTTCGGAATCTCGCATATGCGTTCGAAAACAGCTGCGAACGATAAGGAATCAGACCGCCTTGTGCTGATTTTTATTCAACGGTATAAGTGGCGGTCCTTCAGAAACCAATGGCAAATTACTGAACGTAAGCTTACCAAGAAATCACAAACAGCCAAAAAATGCTGGGGTTGACTGCGATGTATGTAAACGATATGCAACTAACTTCCTGGTTTGTTTAGTTATATTATTATAGCATACATGATCACGTTACAGACAAGAGCAAACAGAGAACAGAAACTTAAACAGATAGCATCAGTGACAAAAACAGACCAAGAACACTATTAATAACAGAAAGTTGGGCACTGACGTGGAATGTGTTCCCATTAGTTCCAGATCTTCCTACTGTAGTTCACACTTTATTAAATTCTGTGTTCTGGACGTGTGGGGAAGACGTACATCAGACAACCAACTGGCGACCTCGGCTGCTACTGATGATTTTACCATAGCATGTGGAAGACTCTTTGTTGACAGATTCTGCAGTACGAAATTCACTGCAATGGGCACGGCAAGACAAGAAACGTCCCATCCCATACAAGTAATAAATAAAACAGTGACTGCTGAAGGATATGTAATCAGGGGCAACAAGGAAGGAATGTTCAGTATCCCGTTAACAGAGAAATGGTAGCTTGTGGTGCACTTGTTAGCTTCTTGAAGCTGCAGCACGTTTGACCCCTCACACACCAATACAGTACCGAGGAATTTCAGATGGCAGTTTACTTCTTTGTGCTTACATTCTGTCTGTCTGTCTGTCTGTCCGTCCGTCCGTCCGTCCGTCCGTCTGTCTATCTCTCTGATTACGACTACCTTTACAAGTCACTACATAAATATCAGTGTACGATTACCTTTATTAGTGATTACAGGAATTTCTGTATAGGATTACCTGTCTGGGAACTGGCAATAGCCGAATGGAGACCTTCATTGCCTGCCGGCCAGGAGATCACGAGTTGGAATCCCCATTTAGTCTGATTGTACTCTGCATAAATGGGTACCAGGAAGTGTATGGGAAGTAAAAGCAGCCGGTCTGATACTGACCACATCAGCCTTGGAGTACCGATTGGTCTATACAATTGTGGACTTGTAACCCCCCTAAGACGTGTAACTTGGTCCTTTACTTTACTGACTTAACTTTATATTTCCCTTTACTGCATTTGTATCCCTGCTGGAAGAGCCGGGAGGGATTCAGAACGGCTGGTACTTAATGACCGCCTTGTTTAGAGCAGTAGCCAAGCAGTGTGCAGAATAAAAAAAAATTGTTTGCACCTGTAACAGACACTAAAATTGTCTGCCTTACCAAGTACTAGAACCCGAGCCTCCTGCGTAGAAGATCGCGAAGTTAACAATCAGGTAAATCTTTATGTGTTAAGACTAGAAAAAAAAATTAACATAAAGAGAATATAAACATTTATAGTAACAATTGGGGTTAACGTAAATCAACGAAAGCGAGAAGCAGAATTGAGAAGTCAGCCTTACTAGAACGGAATTACCAGTGACAAAATAGACGTTGCGGGTTGAGCTTCATCAGCACAAAAATAATAAATAGTCATTGGTAAAACTACATAAAACTTTTTAATTTATTAGAATAGTAACTGTTTGGGCTTCATCGTATCAAGAAAGTAGAAAATCATTTGGTTATTCATGTTGTAACTGTACAACTGTTGGTGGTGAGTTTCTTGCTAAAGAATGCCTTCAAAGACCCTATAAACAGATAGGAAGTCAAACGCGTCTTTGGAAAGATGTTGCGAACAGATGTTGCTGCACAAGCAGGCCAGGTCAGGTACATTTACAGACAGGAAGCAAGGCCATGCAAACTATCAGCAGACGACCCACGTGCCAAGAAAACGTCGCTGAGTGCGGCTAGATGCCGGGTGCAGGACGTGCTTTAGCAATGACAAATGTGTGAGCTCTAAAACCTGCTCAGCCATTTCTGCATGTACGGATGTGCCTGACCTTATAAACATCCATGCTCGTGGCGATAAAGATAAAATGCTTTAAAGGCATTAGAAGACGAGGTGTTTTAAACTGGGTGATAATTATATCGCAGCGGGTTGATAACTGTGGTAATTGAAGGCAAATTGCAACGGGCAGGTCAAGAAAGAGTATGAGAAATGCAGTCATAGTCATTGATTAACACTCATAGAAGTAGAGGGAAGAAGTAGGGGAGAGACTGTAAACATTGGAAACTATAGTGGCAAAACCGGGATTCGAACCTGCAGCCTTCTAATGACAACAAGGCCACACTGGAGAAATAAGTGCAAACTAGACAAACTAGGTACTTCATCATCGTGATCGTCATTTGTGTCATCATCATCTTGCACCCTGTAAACTGGAGTCAGCGATTATGCCTCTCCGCAGCCATATTTTCTTTACAGTATATCAATCAGTTCTGTTGTTAATGCCTTTCCTGGTCATGTTGCAGTATATCAATCAGTTCTGTTGTTATAATGCCTTTCCTGGTCATGTTGCAGTATATCAATCAGTTATGTTGTCAATTAATGGCTTTCCTTGCCATGTTGCAGTATATCAATCAGTTATGTTGTTAATTAATGCCTTTCCTTGCCATATGTAGTATATCAAACAGTTCTGTTGTTAATGACTTTCCTTGACATGTTGTAGAAAGAATTGCAATCAGTTCTGTTGTTATTTAATGCCTCTCCTTGCCATGTTGCAGTATATCAATCAATTCTATTGTTAATGCCTTTCCTTGCCATGTTGCAGTATATCAATCAGTTATGTTGTTATTTAATGCCTCTCCTTGCCATGTTGCTATATATCAATCAATTCTATTGTTAATGCCTTTCCTTGCCATGTTGCAGTATATCATTCCGTTATGTTGTTAATTAATGCCTTTCCTTGCCATGTTGCAGTATATCATTCCGTTATGTTGTTAATTAATGCCTTTCCTGGCCATGTTGCAGTATATCATTCCGTTATGTTGTTAATTAATGCCTTTCCTTGCCATGTTGCAGTATATCATTCCGTTATGTTGTTAATTAATGCCTTTCCTTGCCATGTTGCAGTATATCATTCCGTTATGTTGTTAATTAATGCCTTTCCTGGCCATGTTGCAGTACTACCTTGAATCGCCCGTTTCTGTTTTGATAAATGTTAACAGTGCCTACATACCTCAATTGTTGTTGTTCTCTTCTGACATGAGACAAAACAGGTTACCTTTCAATTCTGACGTTTTTAAAAGTTTGCTTTCGTGTCTCCCTCTTTTTAAAAGTACTTAGATGACTATACTTGTAACGGCTGCTCTCCGTGGCAAAGACTTTACAGACGCGATTCGTAGTTCCGCTTACCTGCGTTCGAAACACAGCTGCGACCGATTTGGCAGCAGATCGTATTGCACTTGGTTTTAACGTGATGGTATGGGAGCCGGTCGTTCAGAAATCAATGGCAAACTACCGAACGTAAACTTGCGAAGACATCAACAACGGCAGTGCTGGTGTTGACAGCGGTGTCTTGTAAATAGGATATGAAAAAAAAAATACTTGTAAATACTACCTATACATTTTGTAACTTCAAGAGAGTTCAGTTTTTGCTTTTGTTGTTGTTTTATTTTTTATTTTTTTTATTTTAATTGTCCATAGCCATATATTAATGTTTTTTTTTTTCCTAATGCGTATGAATTTGTCTAATTTCTGTTGACAGTTCATAAGTAAATTCACACTTATGATCATTTGGCACTCATAGAAGTAAGGGAAAGAATTAGAGACTAGAAAACGCACTAGACAACATGAACATTGAAAGCTATAGTTACCGACGGGGATGGGATGCCTTTCGGGTATCTAGTTGGTCATGCGTCGAAGTACACTTGTTCCTACAGCGAGGCGCTGTCGACATTTGGAGGTGACAGGTTCGTATCCCGATTAGAAAGTATAGCTTTTAATTTTTATGTTGTCCAGTGCGTTCTCTAGTCTCTAATTCTTTCCCCTACCACTTTGAGAGCCAAACAATACGTGTGTATTATTTATTTATGAACTGTCTTAGTGGCCTCAGATGATGCTGCAATTAAGACCCACTCTGGGGAAGAATTACATTTACTATCTGCATTCTCCAAAGGTTGTTCTGAATTTGGTTTAACAATTAGCAAAAAGAAGACACAGATTATGTCACAAGGTGCACATGGGGTACCATCAATCTTTATTGACGACGCCGAACTAGAGATAGTAGAACATTTTACATATCTAGGATCAGAGGTAAAAAGCAAATTATCCCTGGATCAGGAAATCAACATCAGGATTGGTAAGGCAGCAACAACAATGAACAGGTTAAGAAAAAGAGTCTGGGGGAAAAGGAAGCTGCTTACTGCCAAAACAAAAGTCCTTGTCTATCAAGCCTGTGTCATTAGTATTCTTCTTTATGGCAGTGAAGCCTGGACAACTTACTCACACTAAGAGAAACGCTTAAACAGCTTTCATATGCGGTGTTTGCGAAGAATACTTGGTATTAATTGGCAAGAAAAAAATCACAAATACTGAAGTATTGGAAAGATCAGGTTGTGTGACGGTATATTCCATGCTCAGTCTTCGTAGACTTAGATGGATAGGACATGTTAGGAGAATGGATGATAGTAGAATACCAAAGGACATCTTTTTTGGTGAATTACAGGTGGCTAAGAGATCCCAGGGTCGGCCTCTACTAC
>OY992894.1:40433811-40546311 GCA_963921405.1 Cepaea hortensis
TTCAATTGAATTATTTGTTGCTCATACAAAATGTTACTATGCATAGGATAAATAGAGAGGATTTAATAGGGGCAATGAGGAGTTCAAGTACCCTCGTCTGTTACTAAGTTTACACGATGCTTGAGCTAATCCTTGAACAGATCATACTTCTTAAGTTCTAGTCTCAGACATTGTTAGAGCAAGACAAGTCAAACTGCTACAAAGAGGACAAGGAGTTATTCTTAAAGAACAGGAGATCAGTATTCGGGGAGATATGTACAATGGTTTCGTGACGACAGTCTAGTGTTAGGACCGACATTTTCAAACGTCGAGGCCAGTATTGGGAGGCCGGCGTAATTTCCAGACGTTCGTGATTTTCAGAGCCCATATTTCCGAGCGTTAATTATGGGAGGGTATCCCATTTGGGGCCCATATTTCTTAGCGTTAATTATGAGATGACATCATTTAGGGCCCACATTTCCAAATGGTAATTAAGGGAGGAAATCATTTTGGGCCCATATTTCGAAGCGTTCCTGACTGGAGGACATCATTTGGGGTCCGTATTTCTAAGCGTTCCGGAAGGGAGGACATCATTTAGGAATAATATTTTCAAGCTTTCGGGTAGAGAGGACATCATTTGGAGAACGTATTCCCAAGCGTGCAAGAAGGGAGGACATCATGTGGGGCTGTATTTCCAAGCGTGCAAGAAGGGAGGACATCATGTGGGGCTGTATTTCCAAGCGTGCAAGAAGGGAGGACATCATGTGGGGCTGTATTTCCAAGCGTGCAAGAAGGGAGGACATCATGTGGGGCTGTATTTCCAAGCGTGCAAGAAGGGAGGACATCATGTGGGGCTGTATTTCCAAGCGTGCAAGAAGGGAGGACATCATGTGGGGCTGTATTTCCAAGCGTGCAAGAAGGGAGGACATCATGTGGGGCTGTATTTCCAAGCGTGCAAGAAGGGAGGACATCATGTGGGGCTGTATTTCCAAGCGTGCAAGAAGGGAGGACATCATGTGGGGCTGTATTTCCAAGCGTGCAGGAAGGGAGGGAAATCACGTGGGGCCGTATTTCCAAGCGTGCAGTGAGGACATCATGTGGGCCCCGTATTTCCAAGCACACAGGAAGGGAGGACATCGTGTGGGGCCCATATTTCCAAGCGTTTAGGAAGGGAGGACATCATTTGGGCCCGTATTTTCAAACATTCATGGTGGGAGGCCAGTGTTGGCGCCGATACTTCCAAACTTCGTTACTTTTATTTGCAAGCGTTCGTGATGTTCGTGGCTCTTTGTTTGTTTGTTTGTTTGTTTGTCTGTCTGTTTGTTTGTTTGTTTGTTTGTTTGTTTGTTTTGCGTTCGTACGCTTTAAACCCAAGCGTAGTCCATACACGTGCTACTATTTCTGGTGTACTGGACTGAATTTTGCGTGTGGATTAGCTTTCCCTATTACCAGTGTCCCTCGCCATCAGGCGAACCCATTCGGACTTCAGAGGTACTTGTAATTTACGTCCCCAAGTCAAGGACGAGAAGTCAACATGTAATTCCAACTGACCGGTGTAGGGGTTGAACCTGTTACCTCGGTATCAGCACACCGGATGTTTAAGAACGAGCGCTCTTATTCATTCTACAGTACTGACCTGTATTTAGTGGCCATTATTTCCAAGCTTTCCTGATGGGAGGCCGGCATTGGGGTTCATATTTCCAATCGTTCATCTAGAGAAGACATCATATAGGGCCCATATTTGCAAACGTTCATTAAGGGAGGACGTTCATGAAGATAGGGTATCATTCACGACCAATTGTTCTAACCGTTCATGAAGGGAGGACATCATATGGGGCCCATACTCCCAAGCAGTTATCACGGAAGGCGAATGGGATACCATAGTTCATAGCGTTCATAATGAGAGAGCATTATTTGAGGCGCATTTTTTTTCTAAGCGTTCGAGATGGAGGACGGCATTGGAGGACAATATTTACGTGAAGGATGACAGTATTAACATGGTAGCGTCAGTAAATGACACTATTATCATCTCTCCCACAACACATCTCTCCCTCCTACATTTCTCCCACCACATATCTCTCGCTCCACCTTTCTCCCATCACTCATGTCTCCCTCCACTCATCACTCCCTCGATTGAATCTTCTAATCATCAGTGTCTGTTTTCTTAAATAACTCCACCACAACTCCTCTCCACGATTTCCACTATTAATACCTCCCACCTCAAATTCTCCCTCCCCTATTCCTTTATTTGTAGAGGTGTGTACAGCGAAATTTCCCGCGACAACGTTTACGTAGCAATAGTTTGTTGAGAGAATTACCTCCTCAGCTTGTTTCAGCCGACTTCAAGTTGTATCAGTGTTACTGTTTCTTTGTTTCCATTTCTCCCGTTACTAATGCAGTTTTTATTTTTTTTATTTTGCCAGTTGTCTATTGTATTGCGTATTGCATTGTTGTTGCTGCCGTCTCTACCCTTTATTCCAAAATAAAACAGGTGTTCAACAATTTCACGCGAGGCCAGCTTAACATTTACAATCTCTTCTACGCCCTTCCCTTCAATCTTCTATATCTGTCCCATATTATTCTGCAAGGTCTTTTAATTATCTTTTCCGTGTGTATAGAGGTCATCATGTGTTTCTTTTGCTTTGTGATTTAAAAAAAAAGGTCGATTTTTGTTACCTTGTTTTCCTTTCTATGAACATTTTCCACCCAACACTAACCTTTTTACCTGACTTCTGGATCCAGTTTGAGAGCAACTTATGAAACAGCAAAATCTTATATACAAACATCATCTTCAACTTCATCACGTGCCCTGCCAACTGGCATAGGTGCTCATGCATCTCCGCAGATCTCCGTCCTCGGCGTTCTTAACAGTTGATGATATTCCCTCATGTCACCTTCCAATTCACCCACAGGTGATGATATTTCCTCATGTCACCTTCCAATTCACCCACAGTTGATGATATTCCCTCATGTCACCTTCCAATTCACCCACAGTTGATGATATTCCCTCATGTCACCTTCCAATTCGCCCACAGTAATTTGTCTCTGTCTTCCCTCGCCTATTCTACCGCTAACCTTTACAATCATCACGATGTTTTCGAATGTCTACCTACTCATTACGTAATGATAGAACATTTTTTTCATTATACAAGTAAAGTAACTACACGACCCTTATACACGCCTTAAGGACATTCGTAATATGGTGCTAAACCCATATGTTTAAGGACAAATCCTCACTAGGTGGTTGACTGGGTCATTACTCCTGCCCCATGTGCCCTCATGCACGAGCTTTCTGCAAGTCCTGTGTTCTTCTTCGTGCTGGTTTGCTCCTGTCACTTCTTCCAGGAGCATTGCTTCCATCATTGTTCTTGCCAAGTCATTTGACGTTTAATATGACTCATGTCTTATTCTTATTTCCTCGTTGCGTTGTTTTTTGTTTTTTTTACGAAATAGTATGGGTGCCGATCGTTCAGAAAGTAATGACAAACTAATAGACGTAAACATGCCAAGAGATCACAATAGCAAAAAATTCTAGTGTTAATTGCAACGTCCTGTAAAGGATATGCAACTAACGTTTTAACTTACTGTTATTTAGCCTGCAACTAGTTTGATGTTTTACCGGCTACTCTGACAGCTGTTTGTTGTTCATGATTCAGTTAACAAACAAAATAGAAAACGACATATTGAAAATAGTGGCATGGGTGGCGGGAAATATGGAGGAGATGTGTGATGGACAAACTGGTGGAAACTGCCACTGAGGATTAGGTGAGTGAATGTAGGGAAAGGTTATCTGCGGTGATCAAGGGAGCCGTTCACACCAGCAACATTTGAGATGGCCTAGTGTGTGTGAAGCTATATAGGCTTTGACTTCCACTATATTACAGCTGATGAAGTCAGATAGGGAAACAGCGTTATTTGTTTCTTGTCTTTTTTGTTTAAAGTAGAAATTGACGTTTCTGCGCGTATTACATGCATAACGACAGACATGGTAGTACAGTTACTAGCCTGCTTGGTCATGGGTTTGAATCCCTATCCAGACTGATTTTGAAAATTGACCTGGACTCACGGGACGACCAGGCCTTAAATGTGTACCATGACATGTCATGGGAAGCAAAGGATGCTGGTGTTCTGCTGACCACATCACCCGTCGGGTTTCGGTAAGTCTATAAAAATGTGAGTCTGTAACCACGTGCTGAACGCACATCATGGCTTGGGAAAATCTCTATACTTTACTTACATGTGTAATAGATTCCTACTTTCTTTGTTGCATATTTATTAGCAGGGAAGGCGCGGTAGGCATTAATGTGAAAGAGTGTGAGAAAGAAATATATATATTGGTGTCAGATATGACTGAGCTACCGTATAACAGTAGACGGTACTACTTGCTTTCCGTTAGCGCCGAACGTTGGGCGGCGCTTACCAAACCTGACACCCCACATTGTGCCAACGGCTTCGGGCGGAAGAGCGCAATTGGGTGGGTACCAGCCTTACCCTGGTGCGAGGAAATGCAACCTAAAGACAAAATGTCATGGCAGGGCAGACTAGGCCCTAAGCGTTGGTTGGCAGCTGGTCTAGGATCGAAGCTCTGACAGGCGGACAGTTAGAGCATTGCTTTGCTGATCCGGCAGCTTCTGTAGCTTGTTTTGTTCCAGGTATAGAGGTGTTACCTTTCCTCTGGAGTGAACTAGGCAGGCCGAGAGAGGGATCATGCTGCATGGGCAACACATGATCTCTATATTTTAGCCCAGGCTTTGTGCTATATAGAGAGGCAATAACTCCATCCCTGGTCTTAACCGGACTCGGAATCAAAGCGAGAGGCAACTGTTACGGGTTATAAGTCCCTGTCAAATGGCGTAGACATGGGGCGCCACGCGTTGCCTCTGACGGTGGGAGACACCTACAGGTGTCACTGATCAGCTACCGCCCGCCTCAAGCTGGGGAGCCCCTGGCCAATTTGGTGTTGATCCGCCACAGCCTGCCTGCTTCAATGGGTGCTTGGGGCTAGGACAAAATCTGGATCGCAGGCTGTAAAACCAATGCACAAGGTACTAATAAAAAGAAAAATAGAAACCTCAAGCTACGGCTTGCAACTTGGAACGTGAGAACCATGTGTCCAGGATTTTCCACTGACTTGACCAATATTGGCGATGTGAGAAAAACGGCTGTGATTGATGCCGAACTCAATCGTCTTAACATTGATATTGCTGACCTGCAGGAGACTCGCCTAACTGAGGAAGGGTCACTAAGGGAAAACAATTACACTTTTTTTGGAAGGGTACAGGGCAGGCAGAAGAAATGCAACACGGTGTGGGCTTTGTAGTGAAGAATTCGCTACTGGGTATGATTGAAATTCCAGCAGGAGGAAATGAAAGACTATTATTCCTGCGCTTGGCAACCTCTTGTGGTTTTGCCACCATTATTACTGCATATGCACCGACACTCGATTCCGCTGATGATGTGAAGGATTCGTGCTATGAGGAGTTAGACTCCGTGATCAAGACAGTTCCAAAAATCTGACTACATTTATATGCTCGGTGATTTCAATGCTCGTGTGGGCAAGGACTCGAGTTCATGGCCAGTGTGCCTTGGAAACAACATCGGTCGCATGAATGAAAATGGGCAAAGGCTGCTGGAGCATTGCACCAGAAATGACCAATGTATTACAAACTCTTTTATTAAAACAAAAGAGCTGCATAATGTCACAT
Organism: Cepaea hortensis; assembly: GCA_963921405.1. Lineage (NCBI taxonomy): Eukaryota > Metazoa > Mollusca > Gastropoda > Stylommatophora > Helicidae > Cepaea > Cepaea hortensis. The sequence goes on from OY992894.1 coordinate 40,439,496, forward strand.
GGAAACATCCAAGATCCGGTCATTGGCACCAGTTGGACTTCATCATCACACGGAGACAACATCTGAACCATATATCAATGACTAGAAGTTACCACAGTGCTGACTGTGATACGGATCATTCTTTGGTTGTTGCAAGGGTTAGACTGAGACCAAAGAGAATCTACACAGCTAAACACAAATCTAGACCCAGGATTAATATTATTAACACTCACGATCCTGAAAAGTACTTTCAGTTTCAACAGCAACTTGAAGACGCTTTCACTGATACACCAGAAAATTGTACAGTAAGTGAAAAGTGGGGTCAACGTAAGGAAACTCTTTATAAAACTGCCGTAGGGGTTTACGGCACTGTGGATCATAAGAGGCAGGACTGGTTTGCTGCAAACAGCCAGACTCTGCAGCCCTTGATTGATAAGAAGAAGATAGCTCTCTTAAGAAACAAGGAAAGACCAACGCGTAACACTCTGAGTGAGCTAAAGCAAGCTAGGAAGGATGTTCAAAAGGCTGCCAGGCAGTGTGCAAATGATTATTGGATCAAGTTATGTGAGTCCATTTAAATCGCAAGTGATAAGGGAAACATCAGAAGCATGTATGAAGGAATAAAGAAAGCCTGTGGTTCAATGATCAAAAGAAGTGCACCATTGAAAACCTTGACTGGAGAAATCATAACTGATAAGAACCAGCAGATGGACCGATGGGTAGAGCACTATTTGAAGCTTTACTCAAGTGAGACACAACTAGCGAATGATGCCCTCAACGCCATAGAGGCTCTATCAACTCTTGACCACCCGGACACACTTCCCACCATAACAGAGGTTAAGTGTGCTATAAATGAACTTGCATCTGGCAAGGCTCCAGGTAAGGATGGGATTCCAATAGAGGTTATCAGGAGTGGGCAAGACACACACACTCTACAGATCCACCAGCTAATAGAGCTATGCTGGCGAAAAGGACAAGTCCCACAGGATTTCAAAGATTCAAGCGTCATAACACTGTACAAGAACAAGGGCGATCGGAGAAACTGCAACAACTATAGGGGTATCTCACTTCTGTGTATTGTTGGAAAAGTATTTGCCAGAATTGTTCTGCGCAGACTTCAAGTCCTAGGAGATCAAGTCTACCCCGAATCACAGTGTGGCTTTCGACAGAACCGGTCTACCACTGATATGATATTCTCATGGCGACAAATGCAAGAACAATGCGGTGAACAGAATCAACCACTGTTTATTGCCTTCATCGACCTCACAAGGGCATTTGATTTGGTCAGTTGTGAGGCTCTGTTCAAGGCACTAAAGAAGATTGGCTGCCCACCAACTCTTCTGTCAATTGTGGAATCGTTCCACACAGGCATGAAGGGTATAATCAACTTTGATGGTGCAACTTCCGAAGAGTTTGAAATCAAGAGTGGAGTTAAGCAAGGTTGTGTACTAGCTCTCACCCTCTTTGGAATATACTTTTCACTTCTACTGAAATATGCCTTTCGTGATCAGGATGGTGGTATATACATTCACTCACGCTCAGATGGCGGCCTCTACAATGCTCAGAAATTGAAGGCCAAGACCAAAATTATGAAGGTACTGATCAGAGAGTTGCTCTTTGCAGATTATGCTGCAGTTACGACCCACTCTGAGGAAGAATTACAATGTCTACTATCTGCATTCCCCAATGCTTGTTCTGAATTTGGTTTAACAATTAGCAAAAAGAAGACACAGATTATGTCACAAGGTGCACATGGGGTACCATCAATATTTATTGATGACACCGAACTAGAGATGGTAGACCATTTTACATATCTAGGATCAGTGGTAAATAGCAATTATCCCTAGATCAGGAAATCAACATCCGGATTGGTAAGGCAGCAACAAAAATGAACAGGTTAAGAAAAAGAGTCTGGGAGAACAGGAAGCTTACTGCCAAAACACAAGTCCTTGTCTATCAAGCCTGTGTCCTTAGTACTCTTCTTTATGGCAGTGATACCTGGACAACTTACTCACACCAAGAGAAACGTTTAAACAGCTTTCATATGCGGTGTCTACGAAGAATTCTTGGTATTAAGTGGCAAGACAAAATCACAAATACTGAAGTATTGGAAAGACCAGGTTGTGTGACGGTTTATTCCACGCTCAGTCTTCGTAGACTTAGATGGATAGGATATCTTAGGAGGATGGATGATGGTAGAATACCAAAGGACATCTTTTTTGGTGAATTACAGATGGGTAAGAGATCTATGGGTCGGCCTCTACTACGATACAAAGATGTGTGTAAACGGGACATGATTGATACAGGCATTGATAATGCACATTGGGAGCAAGTCGCCGCTGAACGTGTTGCATGGAAGGCAGCATCAGAAAGAGAATAAAGACAAAGGAGAAAATTATTGCAGATAAGTCACATACCGAGCGTGTGAGACGTAAGATGGTGCATGATGGTGGAAATGACCACGTGTTCACATGCACCCACTGTGAACGAACATTTACAGCGCGAATTGGCCTTATCAGTCACACTCGCTACCGCCATAGTTAAAAGTTATTATGCCTTTTTAAAGCACAAACTATCGTCTGTCAAGACGGAAAGGTGCCAATGGATCCTCTGTATTTCCTCCCCCTGTACCATGTGTATTTTCTCCCCTGTATCATGTGTATCTTCTCTCCCCCCCCCCCCTGTATCCTGTGTATTTTCCCCCGTATCCTGTGTATTTCTCCCACTGTATCATGTCTATTTTCTCCCCCTGTATCATGTGTATTTTCTTCCCTTGTATCGTGTGTATTTTCTCCCCCTGTATCCTGTGTATTTTCATCCCCATGTATCAAGTGTATTTTCTCCCCCTGTATCCTGTGTATTTTCTCCCCTGTATCATGTGTATCTTCTCCCCCCCCCCCCTGTATCCTGTGTATTGTCCCCCGTATCCTGTGTATTTCTCCCACTGTATCATGTCTATTTTCTCCCCCTGTATCATGTGTATTTTCTTCCCTTGTATCGTGTGTATTTCCTCCCCCTGTATCATGTGTATTTTCTTCCCTTGTATCGTGTGTATTTTCTCCCCCTGTATCCTGTGTATTTTCATCCCCATGTATCAAGTGTATTTCATCCCCCTGTATCATCTGTATTTCCTCCCGATGTATCATGTGTATTTCATCCCCCTGTATCCTGTGTATTTTCCCCCGTATCCTGTGTATTTCTCCCACTGTATCATGTCTATTTTCTCCCCCTGTATCATGTGTATTGTCTTCCCTTGTATCGTGTGTATTTTGTCCCCCTGTATCCTGTGTATTTTCATCCCCATGTATCAAGTGTATTTCATCCCCCTGTATCATGTGTATTTCCTCCCGATGTATCATGTGTATTTCATCCCCCTGTATCCTGTGTATTTTCTCCCCCTGTATCCTGTGTATTTTCATCCCCATGTATCAAGTGTATTTCATCCCCCTGTATCATGTGTATTTCCTCCCGATGTATCATGTGTATTTCATCCCCCTGTACCATGTGTATTTTCTCCCCTGTATCATGTGTATCTTCTCCCCATGTATCATGTGTATTTTCTTCCCTTGTATCGTGTGTATTTTCTCCCCCTGTATCCTGTGTATTTTCATCCCCATGTATCAAGTGTATTTCATCCCTCTGTATCATGTGTATTTCCTCCCGATGTATCATGTGTATTTCATCCCCCTGTATCCTGTGTATTTTCTCCCCCTGTATCATGTGTATTTTCTCCCCCTGTATCCTGTGTATCTTCCCCCGTATCCTGTGTATTTCTCCCACTGTATCATGTCTATTTTCTCCCCCTGTATCATGTGTATTTTCTTCCCTTGTATCCTGTGTATTTTCTCCCCCTGTATACTGTGTATTTTCATCCCCATGTATCAAGTGTATTTCATCCCCCTGTATCATGTGTATTTCCTCCCCATGTATCATGTGTATTTTCTCCCACTGTATCATGTGTATTTCATCCCCCTGTATCATGTGTATTTCCTCCCGATGTATCATGTGTATTTCATCCCCCTGTATCATGTGTATTTTCTTCCCTTGTATCGTGTGTATTTCCTCCCGATGTATCATGTGTATTTAATCCCCATGTATCAAGTGTATTTCATCCCCCTGTATCCTGTGTATTTTCATCCCCATGTATCAAGTGTATTTCATCCCCCTGTATCATGTGTATTTCCTCCCCCTGTATACTGTGTATTTCATCCCCCTGTATCAAGTGTATTTCATCCCCCTGTATCATGTGTATTTCCTCCCGATGTATCATGTGTATTTCATCCCCCTGTATCATGTGTATTTTCTTCCCTTGTATCGTGTGTATTTTCTCCCCCTGTATACTGTGTATTTTATCCCCCTGTATCCTGTGTATTTTCCTCCCCATGTATCATGTGTATTTCATCCCCCTGTATCATGTGTATTTCCTCCCGATGTATCATGTGTATCTTCTCCCCCCCCCTGTATCATGTGTATTTCCTCCCGATGTATCATGTCTATTTTCTCCCCCTGTATCATGTGTATTTTCTTCCCTTGTATCGTGTGTATTTTCTCCCCCTGTATCCTGTGTATTTTCATCCCCATGTATCAAGTGTATTTCATCCCCCTGTATCATGTGTATTTCCTCCCGATGTATCATGTGTATTTCATCCCCCTGTATCATGTGTATTTTCTTCCCTTGTATCGTGTGTATTTTCTCCCCCTGTATCCTGTGTATTTTCATCCCCATGTATCAAGTGTATTTTCTCCCCCTGTATCATGTGTATTTCCTCCCGATGTATCATGTGTATTTCATCCCCCTGTATCATGTGTATTTTCTTCCCTTGTATCGTGTGTATTTTCTCCCCCTGTATCCTGTGTATTTTCATCCCCATGTATCAAGTGTATTTTCTCCCCCTGTATCATGTGGATTTCCTCCCGATGTATCATGTGTATTTTATCCCCCTGTATCATGTGTATTTTCTTCCCTTTTATCGTGTGTATTTTCTCCCCCTGTATACTGTGTATTTTATCCCCCTGTATCCTGTGTATTTTCCTCCCCATGTATCATGTGTATTTCATCCCCCTGTATCATGTGTATTTCCTCCCGATGTATCATGTGTATTTCATCCCCCTGTATCATGTGTATTTCCTCCCGATGTATCATGTGTATTTCATCCCCCTGTATCATGTGTATTTCCTCCCGATGTATCATGTGTATTTCATCCCCCTGTATCATGTGTATTTTATTCCCCTGTATCATGTGTATTTCCTCCCGATGTATCATGTGTATTTCATCCCCCTGTATCATGTGTATTTCCTCCCGATGTATCATGTGTATTTCATCCCCCTGTATCATGTGTATTTCCTCCCGATGTATCATGTGTATTTCATCCCCCTGTATCATGTGTATTTCCTCCCGATGTATCGTGTGTATTTCATCCCCCTGTACCATGTGTATTTTATTCCCCTGTATCATGTGTATTTCCTCCCGATGTATCATGTGTATTTCATCCCCCTGTATCATATGTATGTCCTCCCGATGTATCATGTGTATTTCATCCCCCTGTATCATGTGTATTTCCTCCCCCTGTATCATGTGTATTTCCTCCCGATGTATCATGTGTATTTCATCCCCCTGTATCATGTGTATTTCCTCCCGATGTATCATGTGTATTTTATTCCCCTGTATCATGTGTATTTTATTCCCCTGTATCATGTGTATTTCCCCCCCCCCGCATCCTGTGTGTACACCCCCCCCTCCCCCGTATCCTGTGTGTACACCCCCCTCCCCCGTATCCTGTGTGTACACCCCCCCCTCCCCCGTATCCTGTGTATTTTCTCCCCCTGTATCCTGTGTATTTTCATCCCCATGTATCAAGTGTATTTCATCCCCCTGTATCATGTGTATTTCTTCCCGATGTATCATGTGTATTTCATCCCCCTGTACCATGTGTATTTTCTCCCCTGTATCATGTGTGTCTTCTCCCCCCCCCCTGTATCCTGTGTATTTTCCCCCGTATCCTGTGTATTTCTCCCACTGTATCATGTGTATTTCATCCCCCTGTATCATGTGTATTTTCTTCCCTTGTATCGTGTGTATTTTCTCCCCCTGTATCCTGTGTATTTTCATCCCCATGTATCAAGTGTATTTCATCCCCCTGTATCATGTGTATTTCCTCCCGATGTATCATGTGTATTTCATCCCCCTGTATCATGTGTATTTTCTTCCCTTGTATCGTGTGTATTTTCTCCCCCTGTATACTGTGTATTTTATCCCCCTGTATCCTGTGTATTTTCCTCCCCATGTATCATGTGTATTTCATCCCCCTGTATCATATGTATTTCCTTCCGATGTATCATGTGTATCTTCTCCCCCCCCCCTGTATCATGTGTATTTCCTCCCGATGTATCATGTCTATTTTCTCCCCCTGTATCATGTGTATTTTCTTCCCTTGTATCGTGTGTATTTTCTCCCCCTGTATCCTGTGTATTTTCATCCCCATGTATCAAGTGTATTTCATCCCTCTGTATCATGTGTATTTCCTCCCGATGTATCATGTGTATTTCATCCCCCTGTATCATGTGTATTTTCTTCCCTTGTATCGTGTGTATTTTCTCCCCCTGTATCATGTGTATTTTCATCCCCATGTATCAAGTGTATTTTCTCCCCCTGTATCATGTGTATTTCCTCCCGATGTATCATGTGTATTTCATCCCCCTGTATCATGTGTATTTTCTTCCCTTTTATCGTGTGTATTTTCTCCCCCTGTATCCTGTGTATTTTCATCCCCATGTATCAAGTGTATTTTCTCCCCCTGTATCATGTGGATTTCCTCCCGATGTATCATGTGTATTTCATCCCCCTGTATCATGTGTATTTTCTTCCCTTGTATCGTGTGTATTTTCTCCCCCTGTATACTGTGTATTTTATCCCCCTGTATCCTGTGTATTTTCCTCCCCATGTATCATGTGTATTTCATCCCCCTGTATCATGTGTATTTCCTCCCGTTGTATCATGTGTATTTCATCCCCCTGTATCATGTGTATTTCCTCCCGATGTATCATGTGTATTTCATCCCCCTGTATCATGTGTATTTCCTCCCGATGTATCATGTGTATTTCATCCCCCTGTATCATGTGTATTTTATTCCCCTGTATCATGTGTATTTCCTCCCGATGTATCATGTGTATGTCATCCCCCTGTATCATGTGTATTTCCTCCCGATGTATCATGTGTATTTCATCCCCCTGTATCATGTGTATTTCCTCCCGATGTATCATGTGTATTTCATCCCCCTGTATCATGTGTATTTCCTCCCGATGTATCGTGTGTATTTCATCCCCCTGTATCATGTGTATTTTATTCCCCTGTATCATGTGTATTTCCTCCCGATGTATCATGTGTATTTCATCCCCCTGTATCATATGTATGTCCTCCCGATGTACCATGTGTATTTCATCCCCCTGTATCATGTGTATTTCCTCCCCCTGTATCATGTGTATTTCCTCCCGATGTATCATGTGTATTTCCTCCCGATGTATCATGTGTATTTTATTCCCCTGTATCATGTGTATTTTATTCCCCTGTATCATGTGTATTTTTCCCCCGCATCCTGTGTGTACACCCCCCCCCCTCCCCCGTATCCTGTGTGTACACCCCCCCTCCCCCGTATCCTGTGTGTACACCCCCCCTCCCCCGTATCCTGTGTGTACACCCCCCCCCCTCCCCCGTATCCTGTGTGTACACCCCCCCCTCCCCCGCATCCTGTGTGTACACCCCCCTCCCCCGTATCCTGTGTGTACACCCCCCTCCCCCGCATCCTGTGTGTACACCCCCCCCCCCTCCCCCGTATCCTGTGTATTTCCTTCCCCTGAACGTGTTGCATGGAGGGCAAACATCAGAAATTGAATAAAGACAAAGGAGAAAATTATTGCAGATTACACCGAGCGTGTGAGACGTAAGATGGTGCATGATGGTGGAAATGACCACGTGTTCACATGCACCCACTGTGAACGAACATTTACAGAGCAAATTGGCCTTATCAGTCACATTCGCTACTGCCATGGGTAAAAGTTATTATGGGAGAGTGAGACAGAGTGTGAGAGTAACAGAGAGATAGAAAGAGACAGAGAGAGAGACAAGGAGAGAGACCGAGAGAGAGAGAGACAGAGACAAAGAGACAGAGAACGCTAGAGACACTACGAGTTAAAAACAACGCCTGGGACATAGAAAGGTACAGTAGCAGCTACCACACAGAGAGGTTAAGTAACTCGTGCCTGGAACACACACGGTTAAATCAACAACTGCCTATTATACAAAGAGTTAAATTAACAACTGTCTATGACACAAAGGATAAAAGTAACAACTGCCTATTACACAAAGAGTTAAAGTGACAACTCTCTTTCACACAAAGAGTTAAAAAGTTAAAGTTTTTGGGGGTTGCGTGGTCTCGAGGTATGGTGTCCGCCTCGAGTGCTGGAGGTCTCGGGTTCAAGCCCCGGTGATGACCGGTAATTTTTCTCGTGGACTTCCAGTAATAAAATTTCCCCTGGTCTCTGGGTAGTGAGATCAGACGCCCGTGTGTATTGTTGTGCACGTAAAAAATCCCTTGGCAGTTGGAAATTGAAAAAGAGTAGCCTAACGGCACTGCCCAGGCAAAATTTTGAGTTAAAAATCTACCCAAAGTATTTCATGATCCTCGCCGGTGTAACGGAGTTAGTTCACTGAGCTGAGTCTCTCCAGACTCAGGTTTGAGTTAGGAGGAGAACGGAGCACTTATGGGTTGCACCCGTGTGCCGTGATGTTGATCCATCGACTAAAGTAAACTAAATTAAACAAAGAGTTAAATAACTGTCTATGACACAAAGGGTTAAATAACTTTCTTGCCCACAAAGAGTTAATTTAATGTCTATGACACAAAGAGTTCATGTAACAGCAGCCTTGGTGACAGAAAGTTAAAGTAACAACTGCCTAGAAGAGAAAAAGTTAAAGTAAAATAACTGCGAAAGCTAAAGTAACCACATCCTTAGTGACAGAAAGTTAAAGTAACAACTGCCTAGAGGAGAACCAGTTAAAGTAATAACTGCGAGATTTAAAGTAACCACACCCTTAGTGACAAAAAGTTAAAGTAATAACTGCACGTGGCACACAAGAGATAAAGTAACATCTGCCTGGGACACAAAGGGTTAAAATAACGACAGCCTGGGATAGACAGGATTAGGCACGATAAGAAGACATCCCGCTGCAGTTGTGCTCCGAATGTGCCTACAATCACTCCAGGAACATAGGCAGCGACGGTTTGACACTAACACATGCCCCTGTCGTGATAACACGTGCACACGGTCGCGCGCGAGCACAGTCGACCTGGCCGTCTACGGGAGGGGAGATAGGTCACCTGCACGTGGGGATCGTTTCTGGGTCGTATTAAAGACAAACATATCCTCATTGTTCTAGTCAGATCCAGTATCAGTCAAGTGAACATTGAGCACAGGTTATGGAATCTGATCGATATCGTGTGACTACAGGACTCACCTGGTGAGCGGGGTTATCTGGGGTAGGGGCAGGTGGTGCGGCTCTGGGGATAGGGAAGTTTTAGGATAGAGAGATAGAGATAGAGAGACAGAGATGAGAAAGCGAGAGAGGGAGAAGGAGAGCGAGAAGCTAGAGAGAAAGAGACATATATATATATATATATATATATATATATATATATATATATATATATATATATATATATATATATATAGAGAGAGAGAGAGAGAGAGAGAGAGAGAGAGAGAGGTGTTTTAACTATAGTTAATATTTGTAATTACTTCGTAATATAAGCATGATTGTTAGATATTTTAGGGCGGGTCATGACGGAAAGGCATTTATTTGTATATTTCATCATCATCATCATCATCATCATCATCATCATCATCATCATCATCATCATCGAGTGTCATGCCAGCTGGCGTAAGCGTTCATGTCTCTCCATAGGTCTCTCACTTCTTCAGGTATTACTTCCTCTTTGGTATTCTGTATTAACTCTGCTGATGATATGCCTCCATTCCACCGTCTCAGTCCATCCATCATCATTTCTCTTGGTCTGCCTCGGCCTCTCTTCCCCTTTATTTTTCCAGTTGTCACGATGTTCTCCAATGTCTCTCTTCTCATCACATGACAAAAGAAAGCTGTTTGCCTCGTTCTTTTTGTCATATGTAATGTTCTAGTTTTATTAGCCTCTTTCATGCAATCGTTGTTAGTTACTTTGGCAGTTCAAGAAAATGGCAACATTCGTCTCAAGAACCACAACTCTGTTGCTTACATGCTCTTCCTAACTTGTTCATTTACATTCAAAGATACACTGCCATACAGCAAAACAGGTTCTATATATATAGCACTTCAGCACCCTCTTTCTTATATTCAATAATAGTTACTTATTGCATAAGATATTCTTCATTTTCTGAAATGCAGCTTTTGCTTTCCATAGTCTGCTCTTAATCTCTGTTGTGCATCTTCCCCCTGCTGTTATAAATGCCCCTATGTATTTAAAATTATCAACATGGTTAAGAATCGTCCCTTCTTTTTTCATTTCACATTTTGGTATCACCTTATTTTTTTTTTTTTATATCACCATTGTTACTGTTTTCTTTCTACTCGAGGTGAGTTCTTTCTTGGCACTCTACGTTACCACACTGTCCAATAATTGTTGTAGGTATGTTAATTTATCCGCCACCAATACTGTGTCATTTGCATAGCGTGTATTGTTTATATGCTCCGATTAATATTCCTGGCTTCTCTTTGATCTCTCTCATTATTACTTCGCTACAGAGGGAGAAGAGATCCGATGACAAGTACTCCTTGCCGTTTTATATATATATATATATATATATATATATATATATATATATATATATATATATATATATATATATAGAGAGAGAGAGAGAGAGAGAGAGAGAGAGAGAGAGATGAAGAGCGAGAGACAGACGAGATAGACAGACACTATTTATGATTGTGGGAAGATAGGTATTTTGACGGACGGACGGACTGTTACCAGCCTTGACCAACCGGTCTCGATGGGCGATGTGGTCACTAGCACGGCGGTTGCCTTTACTTCTCCAGGACATTGTATGGCACATATTTTAGACTATGTCATACAGGGGAGCCAGGTCTGTTTTAAAACATCCCGCCTTTGAGATTCGAATACATGGCCATCAGCCCGGATGGTTAGAGTGCTAGCCACCTCGTTTCCACGGCTCCCTCTTTCAACGTGGTTGGGGGGGGGGGTACAAATCAGCACACGATTGCATTATACATACAGTTGGAGATGGCGAGGTGTAGAGAACCATTACTGCCCAAGTCAGTTGGCAAAACATTTGATGATGATGATGATGATGATGATGATGATGATGATGATGATGATGATGATGATGATGATGATGATGATGATGATGATGATGATGATGATGATGATGATGACGAATTTTGTTGTTATATTATCCTGTACACCTTAAAGTTTCACTTTTGTTTTTGTTCGCATATCCTTTGCAGGACATCGCTGTCAACATCAGCATCTTTCAGCTGATTGTTGATTTCTTTGCAAGATTACGCTGAGTAGTTTGCCATTGCTTTCTGAGCGACCGACTCACATACCACGTAAGTTACTAACGCGGAGAGAACCGCTACCGATTCTCGCGCACGGCACGTTACTCACGAGAGTATACGGGATTACGGAGAAAGTCGTGTAACACCTTGACCAGGGAGTCCGGCTTAAGTTCCACTGCATTACAAAATATAATAGAGACCGGAAAATCGCTATCCTTTGTTTCCGTTAAATAATCTTTATTGCTCGCTTCTGTAAAGGCACGACAACAGAAACAAAGGCAAGGCTATGAAAAGGGTCGAGACTGAAAGGTCAAGATTGATAACGTTGTGGTCATGTAGTGGTCCACTTCGGACTTGCGGTCATTTACCGCTCTCTGGCACAGTCAGTGTCTAACACTCTAACTACCACACTGTCATTTTCAATATAATAAACATTCATTCATTCAGTAGCATGTCCCTTGCAGAACCTCGCTCCCATAACAACCGTCCGGAAAACTTCTCGGTCATAAGCAAGATATCCCGCGTCCGATACACCCACCTGGAGATCACCCGCCACATCCTGCACCCATCTTCACTTTGGCCTTCCTCTTTCTCTCTTCCCGGGCATATACCCCTCCATTATTGTTCTCTCCAAACTTTCATGCCGTTTCTATTGACCAAAATACTTCAATTTTCTTTGTTTTATCGTCTTTAGTAGCCAACCTTCTTCAATATTCAGATCTTGTCATATGAATTCATTTTGTTTTCTTGTCTGTATCCAAGATATTCTTAGAACCCATCTATAACATTTATATTCAAAGGCATTATTCTCTTTTCAGCTTATTTAACAAGTGTCCAGGTCTCACAGGCGTATGTTGCAATGGGAAAGATGCATGCTCTTAAAAATCTATTTTTTCTAGTTCTATCTGACCCCTTCCGCAATTTATTCAGTTGTTTTTGTTTTTGAAGAGGAATAGATAGTCATTTTTTAATTTCCTTTATTGTGTCACCATTGTTGGTAATTAATGACTCAAGATATTCGAAATTGTCCACCACCTCCAACTTTTCCTCAGTAACATATATTGCTTTCCCCATAATAGTTTTATCTGTATGCATTATCTTTGTTTTCGCTATGTTAAGATATAGGTTGTGATGTTCGCTATTCTTTTGGGTTGAGGTTATTAATTGTTCTATATCATTCAGTGATGTGGACAGTAAAACTGTATGTATCATCAGCATATCAAATCTCTGGTATTTCATGACCACTCATATTTAGGGCGTCATATTGCTCCTTATTTATATCATCTCTCACATTTCTCATTATATTTTCGGCATACAGGTTAAACAAATAGGGGGAAAGCACACAGCCTTGACGAATTCCTTGCTTGATGTAACACCAATCTTCTTCTTCTTCTTTTTGTTCACTCTCTTAAACTCGAGCGTGGTCGTTACACACTGTTTACAGTAGTAAAGGACTGAGTTTTGCGTGTGGGTTTGCTTTCCCTTTTACCGGTGTCCCTCCAATCTGATGTTTCGCTGTCTATTCTAACCGCTGCCAGTAACCGGGAGAGAAGGTAAAGGTGGCTAAACAAGGCAAACATTGTCACACCATATACACGTCCATTTTTCAATTCTCAGAAAATTCGTATTATTACCCACTGCTCATTTAATGAGGCTGGGTCTGTCACAGAGCTGTACTAGGTGACATAAAAATACTCCCGACATAAACGACTGCTGAGAGTTGAACCTATACCTTCGTCATTGCAACGAAACGCACTAACTATTTTGCGTAGCGTCTAGTTTGGCTGACTATTTAAAATAAACCGGACTGTTCTGGTATTGTAGGAGACCCGCGGGTAAAGCATCGGAATTTGTATCAGCAGGAGTTTCATGCTAATTGATATAGAATGGGTTACGTGCTATTTTACACATAATGAGTTTATGTTCTTTTGTTTTTATATACAGAATGAGTTACAAGCTTTTTTAGCTTGCAATAAGGGAGTCTCTATATTGAATTGGTTAAGCCGTCTATCTCGCGCTCCGAAGGTCGTGTGTTCGATTCCGGGACACGTCTTTGGGTTCACGAAAGCAATTTTCTTGGAGACCCCTGGGAGTTGTCCCTGGAGCTATGGAGTTCATGCTTTGTGCAACGCTTTCGGTAAGGATTCTTACGGAAGGAGACCAAGCCGTAAGGGATAAAGACCAGGTGCAATAAAGCCGAATATGTTGCCCTTTAAAACCTTTACAACCCTTTGAACACTTTAGTTTACAATAACATCTTCACACTTGCATCATCATCATCATTCATCATCATCATCACCATAATCTTCACCATCATCATCATCATAAAAGTTTTCAGACCTCAGTCTGGTCGTGAAACTTCCTGTTCATTCTCTTGCGGCGCTCTCCTTTTTTCCTTGGGTGTCTACATTGATAGATCTGCGCATGCCTGCTTTATAAATGTTTTGTCTTAGTCTCCTCCTTCCTCTTTAACCCACTTTTGTCTCCTCTAGTATATTCTTGTGTGTTTCTTCATGCCTTAAAATATCACCACGTCATGAGTCTTCTACATTTGATGTCCTTGAGGAATCTGTTTTGTCTGTTATATTTTCCAAAACACGTTGATCTGCGAATTCTTCAATTTAGATGGCTATTTCCATTTGTCGATAACACCACACCGAAGAAGCCTCCATGATTTCCCCACCACGTTTATACCTTGTCCATATCCCAGAACCATATAACAATGGTAGAAGACGTGGTTTCTCAAAGAGAAATCAGGCGGTCGCCCAGCACCACGATGGACACAGGACATTGCAGGCCCCTTTGGCATCAGGTAGAAGAACTAGCAAGGGATTGAGAGACGTTCAGGCAGGTTACCATGGGAACAACAACTTTCTACAAACGTCTTGGAATGTAATAATAATGAGAACGTAACTGACTAGAAGATTTACGACAGAATAGGTAAAGGACTCTATCACGTACCTTAAGGCACAGTGGTGCTGTGATTCTAGACGCCTATATTTATAATCCAATCAGCACTCGGAAGTGTGTGTGTGGGGGAGGGGGGGAGGTGATGTGATCAGTATACACTGGTCGCCTTTACTTTCCAATACATTTAATGATACCAGTTTGAGATTTGATAATTTTTTTTTTTTAACTCTGCCCTATACGGGTTTGAATCTATGACAACTAGACAGCAGGCGCGTGTCCAGCCACTAAGCTACCACGGCTCACGACCAGAAGCACACACTGAGTATCCCATTACTATATCTCTATCAATGATGTAACATATTATTAGTTCATTGCATTAATTTTAATTATAAGCAGATATGATGTATTTGTTTTATTCCGATTTCTTAATCGCCATTTTCCAACGCCTTGAAACTCCAGTCGTTCCGGAGACCTCATCAATGAACATTGACAACACTCCTTTCTAGAACTTGTGAATATAAGACGGCGGGTATTTTAAGGGGAGGGAGGAGGCATGACCTAGTTAGATTTGCTCTAATTAAACACCAGCAGGAAGAGACGCTATCTCCGTGACCATTAAATTTATGCCCATTCTAATAAAATACTTCCGTGGGACTCCCGGCACGTGCGTTGTGTTCATTATGCGGACAGGTGGAGCTGGTTGATGAGTGAAATATGTGTCATAGAGAACCAGGGCAGCTACCGGGGTGCGGGCAGTGGAACACTGACCTGTCCTGCCTGACAGCAACAGATATTTATGTCAACAATCTCGGAAACCACATTCACCTTTTACACATTGAATAGATGGGAGATGGGGTCTTTGGGATTGAATGGGGGTCGTGAGCTTGTATGTCATTCGAACACACACAGAGTGACAGAGAGGGGGAGAGAGAGGGGGAGGGTGGTGGTAGTAGTAGTAGTAGTAGTAGTAGTAGTAGTAGTAGTAGTAGTAGTAGTAGTAGTAGTAGTAGTAGTAGTAGTAGTAGTAGTATTTTTATCATGGGTCAATATGAGTTCCTGTCTCGAGGGTCTGCTTTGGTCAAACTGGTACGCTGCTTTGCCTTTTCCCCGCCTTGTAGACCAGGACTACCAGGTGGTGAACTTTTTCAGACTCCTTGTTATCTTGAAGTTTGGGACAGTTCAGGATCTAACGCAAAGACTGCTGGGGCAGTACCTGCAAACATCCACTGCATTTCTGTAGTTAGGGTGTGCGAAAATGTCTGGCGCCTTTAGAACTGCAGGGCTGTCAAATGAAAATCTCGGGTTAGTGTTGTTGCAGCTGTTGTTTGTTTGTCCCACAATATGGTGGCCAGTATGTATTGTTCCTGTATTGCAATTGCAGCGACGGCAATAGGTGTAGTTTTTGTAGTTATTCAGTCAGAGCCGCTAATCTTGAAAACTGGATTTGCTCTTTGTATCTCTTCACGCTCCGCTTGTCGGAGAGATAAGTCTTAACTCAGCGTGACGATACGATCCATAGTTTAGCAGTACATCTCTTGCCCAGAACATTCTCCAACCGATCAATTTGTCTTCTGGCAGAGCTGATAGGTTTGCCTTCCCTACGCTAATTGTTACCAATTGATCTTCGCACATTATTGAATATGGGCTGGTTTTCTTGGATCGTCTTTGTAGCACCGATTGGTGTCTTTTAATATGTTAACTACGGGTACTAGTTCAGATGTCTCATTCCGCCCCCTTGTGGAACTTTCCGCAGTTGTAGTCGCTTAGATCTCGCCGGTTTCCGACATAGTAGCAACGAGAAAAAGGTTGGCTTGTCTCATTGTTCCCTTCTTTTTGGCGTCGAGGATGGATACCTTCGAGCTTCTTTGAGCGATCCAGCTTTACATTCAGTAATAAGGCGTCTAGTTCACGACAGCGCTACAACTTCCACGACGAACTCCGAGGAAGTTAAAAGTTGCATCAATTGGAGTAGCGTTAGCTTACTGATTTGTGTATTCACGCGGAAACAGTAGCTGGGGGTTTAAATCTTGATTTTCAAAACATATTGAAGTTTTGCACCTAATGGTTTAATTATACTTATCGGTTTAATTAAAATATAATGGTCGAGCAGTTAGGATACCGATCTGTCAGTCAATATACCCGTGTTCCATTTCTCCTCAGGCAAAACATCTTTACATATCGGAGGCGAAATCTGAGCCTGTCCTACTAAACTAAGGCAAGGGATCTTTAATCCCTAGGCCTTCTAAGAAACCATTGTAATGGTACATATCATTATCATGTGCAATGCTGATAAGCATGGTCAGTCATGCCTCGCTATCTCATACGATCACCAGAGTCGTCGATCAGCTCTACATTCTTGTCTCAAACATGTCATGTGGCCAAGCTATCCAGATATTTATTTCTCTGCCTTTCCCATGTAACAGTACATAGGTGTGGGTATAAATAGTTACAACATAATGCTACAGACAATTACAGTTTTACGTAACAGAATGAAATACCACATGTTTAATAAAGTAAAGTTAGCAGATACTGATGAATGCAACTTTCGAACTGATAAAATGACTCACTCTGTGTGTGTTGTAGTAGTGAACAACATATACAGTATACACTAAACTTGTTGGGACTATACACGCTCTATTTGATGTCAGTAATCTTCATTTCTAACCCTTTATGTGGATACAGTCATGGTGACGTCTGAAGATGTTCGAAGAAGAAGATGACTGAGGAGACGGAGAAAAAAAGAGAAAGGACAGAAGAAGGAGAATGAGGATTAGGAGGAGGAGGAGAAGCACAAGAAGAAGGAGTAAGAGGTGTAGGAGGTGGTGTAGGAGGAGGATGGAGGAGAAAGAAAAGAAGAAGCAGAAGAAGAAGAAGAAGAAGAAGAAGAAGAAGAAGAAGAAGAAGAAGAAGAAGAAGAAGAAGAAGAAGGAGGAGGAGGAGGAGGAGGAGGAGCAGGGGGGAGTAGGAGGAGGAGGAGAAGGAGGAGGAGGGGAGGGGAGGAGGAAGGGGGAGGATGAGGAGGAAAAGAACATGAAAAACAAGAAGAATAATAAGAAGAACAAGAAGAAGAAGAAGTTTTTTTTAGAACGACACTACAATTAACCCAATCACGTGAAATGGACTCTAGAATTATCAATATCTGTGGAAACCCAGAGACTAATGACGTCACCCGAAAAGCACATTCATAGATTGTGTAACCGCTCACCAACTAAACAGATGGATCATACAATCTAACTCAGTAGAAGTACGTAGCAGCTAATGCAAATAGTAACGAGAAGGCCAATGCCATTTTGGTTAAACTAAACTACTTAACAATCTATTAAAAATCGTAATGGAGGGAGAAGTCTAGGATAAAAGACCTGGTAGGTGTCACATATAAAAATGGACAGACAACATCAAAATATGGTCAGGATACAGATAAGTAGAGAGTACCACGAAGGCCGAGGACGATTAGGCATGGAGATCGATTGCTGCCAACAATCACTCCGGAAACGGTGTGCTATAATGGTGATTATAATGATGTATCGGAACTTATAGAAGACAAAGAAAAGAATAGAAATCGGAGGATAGGACCGACAATTGCAGGAAGATTTGCCAGCATGACAAGCGATTATGTTATTTTTATAAAAGCTTGCATAATTGTGCATATATACTTACAATAATCAGGCAGTCCTTCAAGAAACAAATGACTACGGTAAATTTATTTTCGAAATTGCGCGTGGACGGTAAAGATTTCTTTAGCACGTCGTGGGGAGAGCGTAACTGGAAAACTTTTAGTTACAACTGGCAAGATTGATGGGAAAAGATCGACGGAAGGCAGAGATAAATATTTGACTGGCTTGGTCATATGGTATAATTGTGACAAAAAACACAATCAATCCACTGATGATCATTTGAGATGGCGAATTTGACCACCCACGCTTATCGGCATATCACTCGATGATGATGATGATGATGATGATGATGATGATGATTACAATGGACATAGATCGTTATCCCTAATGTATGCATGTGCAAATCTGTTTATGAGTAACCGGTAGTGAAAGAACAACACACTTACCTATTGCCATCAGAACTATGTTCAGTCCATCAATTGTTCGAGTCGTAAAAACACATTTTTGATCCCAAAGATATGATTTGACTAGTATCAATTCCAGTCAGAATTAGCATAATTAACAAATAATACCACCACATGTAATTCAATAAATATTAACGATCACCCTTATAATGGTTAACCTTTTACATGCACAAAAGAAAACTACTGGTTAAAAACACGAAATCACAGCAATCATTACCTACGAAAACTGTGAAACTTCTTAAGTTCCTTATCTCGACGAGGCTATTTTTGTCGATGACACAAGACGTGACTGCTTTCTGTTCTACCTGTGTATTTTTACACAATCGATGACATCGACAACTACCATTGTACTTTAATGTCGGATCAAGAAGTGGCAGCAGCTGCTCTTTAGATTGCGTCAAGGCTTTTTATAAACTGTTACTGATGCATGGACGTGGAGTGGAATTGGTCACCCAACCTCAATATAATATAAACCTAGTAGGTGTGAAGACTTAACACATTAACACTCCTGCCTGCGTTAGTTGGCATGGGATTAAATATAAAGTAAGATGAGATTCCAAGGCAGATATCGCTGTACGATCGTGATATATTAGGCTTCCACATTTACTAGGTCACGCAATAGCGAGAGAGGTAATCAGATACTCTTCACGTTGCCTTTTCTTTGAAGATAACTTGCAGAAATTTCTGAAAGAATACTCAGTTTGCATGTTGCACAATCATGATATAACACGTTTTGTTCTGCAATATTACCCGTAGTGAGCCATCGTGACATTACCCAAAATTGTGCTATCATGACATTACCCATATTGTGCCAAATTGACATTACCCAATATTTTGCCATCATGACATTACCCATATTGTGCCATCATGACATTACCCAATATTTTGCCATCATGACATTACCCAAATTGTGCCATCATGACATTACCCAATATTTTGCCATCATGACATTACCCAATATTTTGCCATCATGACATTACCCAATATTTTGCCATCATGACATTACCCATATTGTGCCATCATGACATTACCCATATTGTGCCATCATGACATTACCCATATTGGGCCATCATGACATTACCCAATATTTTGCCATCATGACATTACCCATATTGTGCCATCATGACATTACCCATATTGTGCCATCATGACATTACCCATATTGTGCCATCATGACATTACCCAATATTTTGCCATCATGACATTACCCATATTGTGCCATCATGACATTACCCATATTGTGCCATCATGACATTACCCATATTGTGCCAAATTGACATTACCCAATATTTTGCCATCATGACATTACCCATATTGTGCCATCATGACATTACCCAATATTTTGCCATCATGACATTACCCAAATTGTGCCATCATGACATTACCCAATATTTTGCCATCATAACATTACCCAATATTTTGCCATCATGACATTAGCCAATATTTTGCCATCATGACATTACCCATATTGTGCCATCATGACATTACCCATATTGTGCCATCATGACATTACCCATATTGTGCCATCATGACATTACCCATATTGTGCCATCATGACATTACCCATTTTGTGCCATCATGACATTACCCATATTGTGCCATCATGACATTACCCAATATTTTGCCATCATGACATTACCCAATATTTTGCCATCATGACATTACCCTTATTGTGCCATCATGACATTACCCATATTGTGCCATCATGACATTACCCATATTGTGCCATCATGACATTACCCATATTGTGCCATCATGACATTACCCATATTGTGCCATCATGACATTACCCAAATTGTGCCAAATTGACATTACCCACATTGTGCCATCGTGGCATTACATATATTGTGAATTGATGACATTACCCACATTCTGCCATTGTGACATTACAAATATTTTGCCATTGTGACATTACACTTATTGTGCCATCGTGACATTACACATATTGCGCCATTGTGACATTACACATATTGTGCCATCGTAACATTACACATATTGTGCCATCGTAACATTACACATATTGTGCCATCGTAACATTACACATATTGTGCCATCGTAACATTACACATATTGTGCCATCGTAACATTACACATATTGTGCCATCGTAACATTACACATATTGTGCCATCGTAACATTACACATATTGTGCCATCGTGACATTACACATATTGTGCCATCGTAACATTACACATATTGTGCCATCGTAACATTACACATATTGTGCCATCGTAACATTACACATATTTTGCCATCGCGACATTACACATATTGTGCCATCGTAACATTACACATATTGTGCCATCGCGACATTACACATATTGTGCCATCGTAACATTACACATATTGTGCCATCGCGACATTACACATATTGTATCTTCATGACACCACATACACTGCGCTTTCATGACATCAGCCATATAGTGCTATCACGACATTATCCGACTGAATCCAATTGTAAAATAAGAGAGCTATACAGTTCTGTCTGATACTTTCTGAAGCGCGCCAAGTGTTAAGGTACCACACACACACAGACAAACAAACACACACACACGTCATATATATATATATATATATATATATATATATATATATATATATAATATATATACAGACAGACAGACAGACACATACATACACACACAGGCACACGCACACAGACACACATACGCACACACATACATGATGGTATGTATATGTGTGTCTCATGTATGCAATTAACCGGGGAATTGGGTAGTGAGGTTCACATTTGACCAAACCACTTTCCTGCTGAGGTCCTTTCGCGTAGAAGCGTCCACTTTAAGAGCAGTGGTCTATCCCTGCCGGTCTCCCTGGTCTAGAGGTTACACGACTTTCTCCGTAATCTCGTATACTCTCGTAAGTAACGTGACGTTGTGCGAGAATTGGTAGCGGTTCTCTCTGCGTCGGTAACTTAGGGGTATGTGAGCCGGTCGCTCAGGAAGCAATGGCAAACTACTGAGCGTAATCTTGCCAAGAAATCAACAATCAACTGAAAGATGCTGATCTTGACAGCGATGTCCCGTAAAGGCTATGCGAACAAACAAACAAACAAACACGTATTGACAATGAGATGAAGATCCAGCTTTTCGATGAGTGTAAAAACCATGATAGCAGTCCCCCCTGAATTCATGATAGAATCGCAAGACAAATGTCCAATCATAGTAATCTGGGTCAGTGAAGTGCTAGCACCGTCACTGGCCTCAATGACAGGGGGAATAGGTGCCCAGTCTTTCCTCCACTAAGCGGTTGATGACGAGCATAGGCGTCGACCCCTCGTCCGACCGTGCCCATCACATTGTCAGCGAAGTACCCTAACGATGCAGTTTAAGCTGAATTTTTTATTTTTTGGTGCTTATCCCTTACAGGACGTTGCAGTCAACATCAGCATTTTTCAGCTGCTGGTGACGTACTAGGCAAGATTACGCTCGGTAGTTTGCCATTGCTTTCTGAGCGGCCGGCTCACATACCCCGTAGGTTACCAACGCGGCGAGAACCGCTACTGATTCTCGCGCAAGTTACGTTACTCACGAGAATATACGGGAC
Organism: Cepaea hortensis; assembly: GCA_963921405.1. Taxonomy (NCBI): domain Eukaryota; kingdom Metazoa; phylum Mollusca; class Gastropoda; order Stylommatophora; family Helicidae; genus Cepaea; species Cepaea hortensis. The sequence goes on from OY992894.1 coordinate 40,461,595, forward strand.
TACGGAGAACGACGTAAACCCCTATTAATCTGAATAGAGAACGAAATAGAAATCCTCCTGCTTTTATTTCAACCAGAACGACGTGCCATTATGTAACACATAAGTAAATGGCTAGTTAGTTACATATCCTTTACAGGACGTCGCAGTCACCTCCATAATTTTTTTTTAGCTGTTTGTGATTTCTTGGCAAGTTTACTTTCAGTAGTTTGCCATTGCTTTCTGAACGACCAACAGTCATACCATTGTAGGAAAACCATCGCAAGAAAGTGTGCTTCCAAACCACCCGCAGTTGTGTGTCGAAAGTGGTATGCCGGGTTAGGAATTGCGTCCGTGATCCCTTCGCCACAGAGCCGGCTATGTAAATGGTAGTGAAATCTGAATCAGGTGAATGGTGTCGGCGACCTTGACATTGGTGTCTTGTAGAGAATAATACTAACATCGCCATGGCGGAAGTAGCCTATTGCATCATGGTCATCATCACCTTTTTCCACTTGTGACGTCAAGCTTTTATGGGGAGGATAAGTTGACGTTCCAGCTCCCGATGTGACTGTACAATTTCTGTGATGTTGGCAATCCATTTTCTTCTCGGGCCTTCTTTTACTCTTGTATCAGATAGCGCCAGTGCTAATAACTGATGATGTTTTCTTCCAGCGAGATGGCCGAACAACTTGATCAATAAATGTAACCTTTAATAAATATAGTACAGGGTGTTTATCCAGGTATCTGATAACAGTGGCCTATTGCAAGATGGAAAATATCTCACCAATAAAATACTGTCAACTGCAGAGGGAAAGGAACATGTTAAAGTGCTATGTAGAGAAAATATTGTTGTAGGCATGCGAAACGCAGACAATGTGAAGCTAAGCCGATAAACATCGGATGGGAGGGAAAAAATGTTTTCTTGTGAAAATGCAAAGAATGTCATGGATGGATGGGAAAACGAATGAGGCAATTCTTCAAGAAACACAAGATAACGCAATTTTTTGTGTGGAAAGTTGTAACTGATACCAATGATTTTGGTGGGAAAGTTATGCGGAGTAACAAGCCTGACAATGTATTGACAACTGGCACGCTTGATGTGATAAAAGTAAGAAGAAGAAAGACAAGGAGATAAATGACTGGTTGGCTGGCCACATGGAATAATCAGGAAATGGAAGCAAACGGTATCCGAGTCAATGGTGATCGTGTGAACCCACGCTTATTGGGATGATGATGATGATGATGATGATGATGATGATGATGATGATGATGATGATGATGATGATGATGATGATGATGATGATGAATTCAACCAGTACATAGGGTGGTCCACTAAAGGACTAGATAACTTGAGAAATAGCAGCTTAGTTTGACGCAGGGGCAATTCAAGCTGCACTCTTTTAGCAGTAGATGTCGGGCAATAGATGTGTGGCAAACTCACTCTAGTGAACTGATTATCCACCGGAAACGTGGATAACTCTTCTATAAGCAAAGTAGGTACTTGTTTGTTCGGAAATTACTGTAAAGGGAAACTACGGTATGTATGAGGTCATAGACCATCCATGTACATATGAAAGGCAAAGGGAAAACAACATATTATCTTCTTACAACTAATGTTATTTGTAGGTTACAAATAAAGCAACCTGGAGTGGAGCGTTAGGACACGCCATTCGACCCTTAGTACTAAAATAACCGGACATGATACTCGTATAAGGTCTACGAAAGGAATAATCTTTATTGTGAGTGTATTATTAAGCTTAATTTGCTTCAAATTTTACAACAGCCAGACACCAACATGCTGTGTTGTTTCTTTCTGTCTAGAATTTTGTCTCCAAATACTTCTGAAGTGAAAGTATCCTGGGAGCTGCTGAAGTGTAGAGGCTAGCACGCTTACCTGTCGACTCTAAGCCATGTGTTCGAAACCCCATTGAAATAGATACATTTTGTTTGATTGACCCGGCTCCCAAGTGAACCGAGGATAAAATAGAGGGGAGGGGGGAGGGCAGTATATGTTCTGGGAAGTAAAGTCGGCCAGCGCGATATTGGCACATCACTCATTGAGTTGTGATTGGTCTATGGTATGGGGTTAGTACAATATGACTAATACGCCTTGCGGTGTGGAAAAAGGTCCTTAAGAAGATGAAGTTGCAGAATAAGAAAGCATTCCTGCGTCTGCCAGAGACACACGTAGACTCCCTTTGATGTTCTGGGTTCCCTTGCCATCTAGGGTGTCCCCTAACACTGTCCCTCTCTGTGTATAACCTTTCCCGACCACGAACACCAACATCATCTAACACGCCCTCTGTAGAACATTGCACTCATCAAAGTCAGCTGGAAAGACATGTCTTCAATTACTATTGTTTAAAGACACTTCTCTTTGTCAGTGCATTTCGATTGCCGGGATATGATACTGTTTTTTGTTTTTTTAGTCAGTCTCCACTGATTTTAAATCTTGTAGAATATCTGTACTTAATGTCCTTCTTCATCCGTTGTACCCTAAGAGTCTCTGTGTGGAGTCTCTGTGGCGAAGTGGTCAAGCCGTTTGACTCGTGCTCCGAAGGTTGTGGGTTCGATTCCGGGCCGCACCCTTCGGTTTACGAGTTAAATGTTTCGGAGACTCCTGTGGGTCGTCGCTAAAAGCTACGGAGTTCGTGCTTTGTGCGACGCTTTCCGCGCTGCGGAAAGAGACCGAGCCATATGGGATAAAACCCGGTGCGATGAAGTCGACCCTGTCGACTTTTAGGCGACTTTTTTTGTACCCTAAGAATGTGTCTGCAGTATAACGATATCGTTATATTTGTATTTGTCAAAAATACAAATGGTTCGTATGCATTAGTCACACTGGGACATTTCTGGCAGGTTACAATAATTCCCGTTTATCTAATAATATATCAAACCTATCAATCATCATCATCATCATCATCATCAAGTGCCCTGCCAGCTGGCCTAGGTATGCATGTCTCTCTACAGATCAAGGTCTATGGTGTTCTGGATCAACTCTGGATCAACTCTCTGTGCCACCGTCTCAGTCCATCTGGCATCATTTCTCTTGGTCTTCCCCTGCCTCTCTTTCCCTTGAACTTTCCAGTCTTCACGATGTACTCCAATGCCTCTCTTTTCACCACGTGGCCAATGAAAGCTGATTGTCTCATTCTTTTTGTTGAATACAATGTTTTAGTGTCATTACCCTGTTTCAGCCAGTCGTTGTTAGTTACTCTAGCAGTCCAATGAATTCGCAACTTTCGTCTTAGCAACCACATCTCTGTTGCTTCCAGTTCTTCCTAATTTAATAATTTACATTTCGTGATTACTGCCATACAGCAACACAGGTTCTATATATTAGTTCAGCATTCTCTTTCTTATATTAAATGTTTCCATATATTTGATATATTATATGAAAACGCAGCGTTGTCATACAACCCTGGAACCCAGCCAGTAGTTATAAGTGCTTTGTTCCAGTCAGTCTAATCCATTCGTGCGAATTTACATCGTACTTACAATCAATCAATCAATCAATCAATCAATCAATCAATCAGGTGCGGTCTCCACAATGCAGACTGGCTGCAATGGATCTCCAATACTATCTGTCTCTCGCCTTAATCGAACATTCGGTCAGATACAATGCGTTCGTCCATCACGTGATATTATCCTATCACTTGTGACGTTGTGTACCTCTTGCTCATTTACCTTCAACCTTACCTTCCAGTATATTTTTAACAAGAGTATTATGCCCTTTAACGTGACCGCAATATTTAACTCGCTTATTTTTATTACTTTAAACTCTCTTTTTATTCAACGTTTTTTTCTTCTACAACCTCTGTATTTGGCCCCTAGTTTCCATGAAATCCGACATATTATTGTGTATAAAGGATACTATAGATTATTTTGCATCGTTATACTCTATGCCCTGGTAAAGTGTCGCAGCAGTTGTATTAATATCCCCACTAAATGTCGTCCTCCTGGAGCGAACCCTTCGTGCGTCCGGCAGTTAAACGGATGTTTAGTAAACTGCACAATAGAATACTGACTGAGCAGATTGGTGAAATTATCGACAGGTCAAACTTGTTATATCGAAATTTCCCAACCAAAAAGCCTAATTTGTCAGTTTGGAACAGGGCATGTCAAAGTCAATAGCCATTTAAACCGCATCAGTCCTCAACATGCATGCTGTGCAGACACTGTTGTCGCCCTTATGAAATAAGCGGTCACTTCTTTAAGTGCTCTGCCCATTCAACCGTCAAGAGTAAGCAACTACAGCTGACTCCGAGAGTTACTAACTCACTCTAGAGATACCGGAAACAGCTACTCTAGAGGTCCCGGAAACAGCTGAGAGAACCACCGCCTTCATAAGAATTACATTGGGCTGCCAAAAGTAGAAAAATCAGTAGTATTGTGATAATCAACAACTGCAATTTCTGTGTTGGGTGGTTGGCTGGCTAGTTGGTTGACTGACTGTATAATCCCTGAAAGGCTGTGTTAGCTGGTTGATTGATTGTATAATCCCTGAAAGACTGTGAGTCTTGACTCTTAAGACCGATGCATTGCGTTCAGGTTGTCTATGACCTGAAAAGACATTGCATCTAATGGAGTACGGTTAGTGCATTCACGATTCTTTCGACTGGGTACCAAAGTACCATCTGTATGGGAGATCTATTTCAAATCCCTCACCCCCCCCCCCCCCAATCCCACCTTCTCAAACCTCAGATACTAGCTTTGCCTGCATAACTGCAACTGGAGCTGCACATCTGCGGAGAGGCAAATTAGGAGGTAACCAAGTGATGATTCAGCACAGGGCATTCGGACTGGCTGGTATGAGGCCTAGGTTGATCCTGTTTGCTAAAAAGATTTGAGTGATTTCTTTGTTAAAGAACTCATATTCATTGCCCTGAGTGAAATAAAATAAGATGCTCCGTTATGTCAACGATTTCTGTAAAGAAATAAGATCTTGTTGTGTGTGATGGTTTGAGCAAGAATATTTTTGATCACAATGGCAAAATATGTAATATGATTATAGTGGTAACAATTGTTATATGATTACAATGACAAAAATTGTTATTTGATACAGTGACAATACCTGTAATATGATTACAATGACAACGATTGTGGTATGATTACAATGACAGCAATTGTGGTATGATTACAGTGGCAACAATTGTGATATGATTACAGTGACAGCAATTGTGATATCATTACAATGACAACAATTGTGATATGATTACAGTGACAGCAATTGTGATATCATTACAAAGGCAACAATTGTAATATTATTACAATGATAACAAATATGTTAAGATTACAATGACAATAAATGTGCTATGATTACCATGACAAAAAATTGTGTCATGGCTCCAATAACTACAATGCCGATGTGGACAATTAATTATCACTTTCACCCAGTGCCAACTTCTGAATAGTGGCGATAATGGTTTCTCCAGCAGGTTCTGTTTTGAGCCTTTGTTGTACATTCTTTCATGCTGTATTGTGATCAAATCGTCATCTTGTAAGAACATACGTTTTTGGTTATTGTATTAAAGAATAGAGACGCTGATAGCCAGGGTCAGATTGACTGAGTCCTTTCTTCTCCTCCCTGTGGAACATACTAGCAACAGAAACCAATCTGCCAAAAGAAGACAAGTTCTCCACTATGATGAGGTTTGTCGAGGAACTGTGCATTCTCTGGTACTGCAGCAGTGAAAGCAATTCCTCTTGACAATTGTAAATTATAAACACTCACGTCTTGGGCGTCCGCTTAGAAAACTCACAAAGATATCAGAAAGAGTTTGTTCTTTGTCTACGTAGAAATATCCATCATCAGCTTCCAAATGACTAATCGAGTCGTATGATTATTACCTCCGAGGTTTCCCTCAGGTATCTGGCACGATGTGGCAGTTGTATCTGGTAAAGTTAATTATTAGAGGTCTTGAGGAGATAATGGATTCAAACTATTCCTTCTTGGATGATGGGAATGACCATGATCGACCCCTGCCTTCCGTTGTAGGTCGATTGAAATGCATGCTGCTGTTCTCAACATCACCTGTAGATGAAAGGATGCGAATGAGACCACAACTTTGAGACCAAGGAACGTACGTCGAAACATACGGAAACTCACAGTCAACAAAACTATAAAAAAGTCAGATCTGTCGGTCGAAAGGCGCAAATATCACAGCTTTGCTTTAAACAGGCACAAGGAAAATTGTCTTCTCTTCTTCTTCTTCTTCTTCTTCTTCTTCTTCTTCTTCTTCTTCTTCTTCTTCTTCTTCTTCTTCTTCTTCTTCTTCTTCTTCTTCTTCTTCTTCTTCTTCTTCTTCTTCTTCTTCTTCTTCTTCTTCTTCTTCTTCTTCTTCTTCTTCTTCTTCTTCTTCTTCTTCTTCTTCTTCTTGTATTCTTCCTCCAATGCTGCAGATGATCATCGTATGGTTCACTTTTCATTTGCTCCTCAATGCCATAACATAGAGTTCTTAAATGGACTGACACTCCCCCGATGTGTCTCCACCTTGCCGTGGTGGGGGAGATTGCGTGTCCCATTGACCCCATCTGCTTGCCGATGGATGAAAACTACATATCGGACAGCTTATGGGATAGGGGCCAGACTAAGAGAGACACAACCTGCTGCTCTGCAGGTAGGCTGAGGATAGCAGTCAATAGACTAAATCAGGTACACGAAGGCAGAAGACCTTGGTTCGGACAAAACTCTAAGGCTCCCTGTCGAGGGCTGTGGCTGAACGCCTCTAAGCCACAAACCCTCGGATCTGAGAGCCGGTCCGATTCCCACCTACCGAAAAATAGAGGCGAGATACTGAGCAAGTTACATGCTCAGGTATGATACATGTTCGAAGGCTCTCAGCTGGGGGATATGAGGGATTCCCGGATGAGAGGGCCTGGCCGTTTCTCGTTCACTGCTGCACGAAGGTAAGGTGCTGAGCCGGCAGCACATGTAGCCTACCTCGTGAGCGAGTACAAAAAGTCAGAAAAGTGCCCCAGTCGAAGGAAATGGTTACGACAACTGTCTGTATCTTACTCATAGAGTGTAGACAAAAGTGGAAGAACGTCTCAATGACGCGAAATGGAACGCACGGCGAGCGAACCTATTGCGTGGTCCGAAGTCAAAAGAAAAAGCTTACCGAGTGGATGTCGCCCGCAGTCTGACCGCTCCTGGTGTGTGCTTGAGCGACCAGTGGCAAGCGAGATGCCCAACACATGGAAGTGAGGAACTAAAGCAGCCATGAGCAGGACGTGGCAATTCCTCGGGTGAGCCCAGTCTCAGAGCAATATGTGCCGGCTCTGCAATTATGGAAGCCTCCTTGGATAGCGAGGGAATGCCCATGGTCTGCCCCTGCCTTCCCTTGAGGGCAGACCGCGATGTCGTTGATCGTTCTATCTTGACCAGCTGAGATGTTAGCGACATCACAACAGTCTAACGTGCCTCGAAACCAGAGGAAGGCTAACCTCATAAAAAATGTCCGCCGGAAGTCGGAAGTGTCGTCCTACGGGTGGCAAACTAAAGATTGACACTACGCAATTACGTCCGAGTGAAATGTCTCGTCCCAATGTCTCTCGTGCTAGGAACAGCTCTGACTACCTAGTTTTCGAATGCCGCTCTTGTTCGGAACAGCTCTGACTAGGTAGTTTTCCGAATGTCTGTCGTGCCTGGAACAGCTCTGACGGGCGCAACGACAAGCACATGTCCGAAAACTCGCTGAGTGGATACCGTCTGCAAACCTGTCTGGTGCGGGAATGGTCCGGGGCAAACGAAATGACCAATATATTGAAGTGAGGATTTAAAGCAGCCATGAGCAGGACGTTACGATTCCCTCGATGAGCCCAATACCAGGGCGCTATGTGTCGGCCCTGCAACTATGGAAGCAACCTTGGATGGCGGAAAATGCTATGGACTGTCCCTACCTTCCTTTGAGGGATGACCGTTGTCTTCGGCCGTTCCAACTTGGCCAGCTGGGTTGTAGATGGCACCACAAAAGTGAGAGTCTCCCAGGAATGCTACCTGGTCAAAAAAAGCACGCTATAGTCGGATATGTTGGCTTACGGGTTTCGGCCCAAGGGCGCATAACAGAAACACCGCAATCACATCTGAAAAAACACTCCGGATGAACGCAAAGAAGAAGAAGAAAAAGACTGACATGTGCTTCACTCTCGGTACTTGTTTCTTTTATGATGATGATGATGATGACGACGACGACGACGACGACGATGACGATGATGATGATGATGGTGATGATGATGATGATGATGATGATGATGATGATGATGATGATGATGATGATGATGATGATGATGATGATGATGATGATGATGATGATGATTACGACGACAAAGACAATGATGTTGATGATCTCTAATAATCCCATACTCACACGTTATTGTTTTTTTTTTTTTTCTTTTTGGTTCTTTCCAGTATATTTTCACTTTGATTCTATTTCAAGCATCGTTTAAACATTCCTTTCTACTTTTTTGTTGCTAATGTTACATGTTTACTTTCGTCACTTTTGCAATTATTCACATTCTCTCCTTTGCAACACATACACCCCCAAGAAATGTTTAGCTAGAGTATGTATTTTTGCTTTTGTGAAAGAAAAAACATGGGAATTGCTGATGTTGTTTACCCTTGTCTTTAATTCTAATCGTATTTTTCATGTTTGCAATCTCCTTATCTTATCCCTCTAAAATTACCTCTCACTGCTTCTTTCATTTCTGATATCTTGGCGTGTGGACCTTTCAAATATAGCGTTCCCATTCACAAATGCTGTCGGTTACGAAAACTGTCTACTCGCTAGTGCATGGGAAGAGGTCAGATACCTACATGCCTTTATTGTAAGAATCAGTTTAAAGATAACGAGTTTTAAAGGTAAGCTGATCGATTTCATTGCACTGGGTTATATCCCATAATGCTCGGTCTCTTTCCGGATGACAGTCTGGCGAAAGAGTCGCACAAAACACGAACTCCGTACTTCAGCGACAATTCACAAGAGTTTCCGAGAAAATTACATCTGTAAACCGAAGGACGTAGCCGAGAATCTAACCCACATGTGCGTGTGCGTGTGAGTGCGCGTGAGCGTGTGGGCGCGCATGCGTATGTGCGTGTGCGTGTGTGCGCGTGCGTGCGTGCCTGTGTGTGTGTCTGTCTCTCTGTCTGTCTCTCTGTCTCCCAATCTATCTATCTATCTATCTATCTATCTATCTAACTGTCGGTCGGTCGGTCGGTCGGTCGGTCGGTCGGTTGGGCGGGCGGTCGGTCGGACTGGCTGTCTGTCTGTCTGTCTGTCTGTCTGTTTGCCTGTCTGTCCTATAGACCAGCCTATCTGTCTTCCCCGCCCTTCGATCGATCGATCGATCGATCGATCCACCCATCCATCCTTCCATCCAAATATCTATTCAACCATCCATCCATCCGTCCGCTCGTCCCTTTTTCTGTCCGTCACTCAGTCCGAGCGCCCGTCCATCTGTCTGTCTGTCTGTCTGTCTGTCTGTCTGTCTGTCTGTCTGTCTGTCTGTCTGTCTGTCAAACACTTCATCCGTCCACCCACCAACTCATCCATTCATCCGTACCTCCGTCGAACCGTCCACCCGTCTGTCTGTCTCACTGTCTGTCTGTTTCTCTTCTTGCCTGACTGCATGTCCAAAGTAGCTGTCTGCCTGCCTGTTTTGTCTGCAGGCTGACAGGCAGGTAGGCTGGTAGCAATCAGACAGACACGTGGGCAGGCAGACAGAAATACAGACATACAGATAGATAGGCAGTCATATGTGCAACCATAATCTTATGAAACATTAAGCTTACATCGCATATTGAATATAGCCTATTGATTAATAGCCATACGTATTTCTCGTGAAGTCACGCTGTGTATTTATATTTAACATCCTTCAGTAACATTTCCAACACAATTTTCACCTTATCTTCCCTTTCATTATTACATTTCATTTCTTACCATGTCGATAATACGTTTTTTCCCCTCCATGTCACACCGTTTGTTTTATTCAACCATGATGCTGTTGTCCCCTCCATCTCTTTACTTTTTTACTTCTACGACTGATCCAGATTTCAAAATGAACTTGTTACATTACATATCGTAGCTTGCTAGCAGAGCGGAAATTAAAAAGGAATTATAATCATGAATACAACGGGATCTGCGCTGCAGTGGAGAAATAATAGGCGCCTTCAATGGTGGATTAACCCGGGATCTAGTGAACATTAGGCATCTTCTGGGAGTGTGGCGTGTGGACGGCCGTTTTATAAATGATACTGCCAGCTCCCTACTGTCGATATTATTAAGACCGATTCGGCGTGTGTTAGACCGATAAGAGAGGAAACAATAGCGGTCTACAGCTAACGACAATGTTCGTTATACCTCAGATTCATTGTATTGGCTAACTGTTAATTGTCTTCAAGGAGGTCAGATAAGGCCCGCTTGTTGGGGGATAGGGATAAAGTTTTAAAAATGTGAATCTCGGTGGTACAGTACATGCTTGGTGGGGGATAGGGATGTTTTGAAAAAGGTGAATCTCGGTGGTACAGTACAAGGACACAAGGTTAATAACATAGGCAGACGTGTGAAAACTGAGACAAACAGTGTCTGCTAGAATAAATGATACTACATGATATATTGTATGTATTGTATTAAAGAAATATAAGAAGACTGATTTAGTGTCAAACAAACTGTAGGCTTGGTTCTACACAATTAAATGAACACATATTATAATGTTCCGTTCACTGAGCATTGAAATTGCAGAAGATACCAAGAAACAAAACAAGTAACACTATGACCCTAGTATGGCGACATATCGTCCTTCTGTCCAAATGGGAGGTCACATGTGGCGATATAATGTCTTTCGACACTGAATCAGTTAAAAAACTCATGGGAAGAGAATTAGAAACAGATATGACCAACATGGGAAGGACATGGGCCGAGCTGTACAGGGCAGCTAAAGATAGAGGGGCTTGCAATGGGCGGGTTGAACATCTATGTCCCAGTGGGCGAATACAGGGCAAACGAGAAGAATATATTATACATCTAAGCCATTAAGCATATGAAACCGGGGTTGTGCCGACAGAAGGATTTCATTGTGAGTCTGTGATTATCGTGGGGATAACATTGCTCCACACTGGAACAGTATCAGAGACTATGTGTGTTATATGATACATCTATACACTTCGTATGTTATAGAATTCTGCAGTGTGCACCCTGCGAGGTGCAGCGAAAGATGCAAGGCAATAACTCGTTAAACCTACTGTCGGTGGCTCCCGTGTTTAAATATATTAAGTATATTAATTTATCCTCCCTTTGTGCAGTACTGTCAAATAAACTATGTTCATATCGTTACAACTATGGCAAGTTAATTGACCTTGACAAACTTTAGTCAATAATTTATGCAAACTGACGAGTATACTCTTTGTGACAAATATACAAGATATTAATAATAATATTATGCCTCTCATAAACATGATAAGCAATTGTATCATCCAAATAATAAATACGTCTTATTGCTCGTTTGCACGCATCACACCTACCTGTCATTGTTGATGTTTGACTTATAAGCTCTAAATTATATGGTGTTATTGTGCGATGATGTCAGTTTCATAGCTAAGATTCGCCTAAGTAAAAATGAGATGTGCTCTTAAACACGAGATGTAATTCCAAGAATCACCGCGTAGATAGAATGTCTAATTTGTTCTACACACCAGATACAATAAATCCTACTTGAGAAATAAGCTAATTAGAGGTAACGCTAGATGAAGACTATTTAATCTGAGAGCCAGGAAACTCTACGATCACCAGCTGTCAGTGCTCTTCATTGACATACAACTGAAGCTTGTAATTCTTCTTCTTCTTCTTCTTCTTCTTCTTCTTCTTCTTCTTCTTCTTCTTCTTCTTCTTCTTCTTCTTCTTCTTCTTCTTTTTCTTCTTCCTCTTCTTCTTCGTCGTCTTCTTCTTCCTCTTCTTCTTCTTCGGCGTTGTTTTCTTCTTCTTCTTCTTCTTCTTCTTCTTCTTCTTCTTCTTCTTCTTCTTCTTCTTCTTCTTCTTCTTCTTCTTCTTCTTCTTCTTCTTCTTCTTCTTCTTTCACCTTCAGGCGTAAATATGAATAAATTAACAGAAGGCAATAATGAGCTTGTTGATATCCCTCCTTTCCCCCCTCCTCCCCCCCCCCCCCCACCACCTCCATTGAATATATCCTCAAATGGAGCGGGTGTGGACCAAAATACTTGACTCTGTTCTGCATATGTTGGACACTTCTGCAACAAATGTTTAGCTGTCATGTTACCAATTCCATAGTTACATTCATCTATCTTTAGGTTATTAAACATGTGGTATTTCTGACTGTTGTTACCTATCCGTAGTCTGAAGATTGAAACTTCTTCTTTTCGGTTGAGTTGGTAATATGCACCATCTTTCTGGCAACCAGGATGCTTTGATTTCAACTTTCTTCTATAATTACTTCTTATTAATCCCTTGGCTTCATCATAGGTTCTGTCTGCATTAGCCACTTTTATTTATTTATCGGTCGACATCATCATTTCCAGGTATGCTGCAATAAGGAATCCATGGTATTACAACTATTTTGTATTTCTGACATAGTTCACGTAGTGCTGCACTTATGTCTACTAGTGTTGTATTGTTTATGCTCTTCAGTTTTGAAACAACAGACTTCGCATCCGTAAAGGCAGCTATTTGATATTCTTTATTTTTCACTGTCAACAACATTTCTGCCAGTTTCTAAGACCGCTGTCTCTGCTCTGAAGTTACCTTAGAACTTGCCAGTAGCTACTGACAGCGTTTTCTTTGCCCCATTCGTTAGATTCAGGAAAATTTCTCCACCTTCATTTTCTGTCGCGTATTTTGCTGGTCCATCTTAATGTGCACGAGTCCAGGTGTTGCTTGGGCTATGTTCTTCTACGTAGTTTATTGTTGGTTTTATTCTTTCTAATTCATTCTGAGTGTTCCTTTTCTCAATACCAGGAATGTTATATATCATCTCAGACAGTCGCTGTTGTCTCCATGATGGAAGTATGTTTTCGTTATTAAAGGGTTGATTTGCTGAGTATTGGATTTGTCCTAGTGTTTCACTTTGCAGATTCTACCAAGTTGTTTCGCTTTAGTCTTCCCCTTTGAAGACCATTAAACCTCTGTTACATTCAGTCCAGTGCTACTAGAATGAGTGTGTATGGACTACGCCGGAGTTCAAAGCGAGCGAGACCAAAAACAAAAAAAGCTTCTTGATGTTATTTAGTTTACTGGTTTTGATAAAGAGAAATTGAGATATTTACGATTCTGACATTCCCCGGAAAAATAATGCCGCAAATGTGTTTCAAGAGAAACGTGATTGTTCAGAGTTATCTGCAGATTCTTATTGATTTAAGCTGCGTAAAAAGTTGACTTTCACCATCTTGACACCGGAAGTTGAACATCTTCCTGGTAATTCAACACCTGCATTTTCATTTGTGTGCTAGGTAACTTTTATTAATGAAAACCTCTCTTTAAGCGTAATTCTGAACACACCAGAGAATGCTCTAAATCAGTGGTTCTCAACCGGTAGGGAATTTTAGGGTTTCCGGGGGGGGGGGGGGGAGAGATTCAGATTACTTCAAGATAGCATTAATACAAGAACCAGTTACTTGATATTGTTTTTCCCTCTAAATTTTAAGTTTCTGTACTTCTCGCCCTAATGAAATTCGTTTCATAACGTAAGTAGACCCACAAATCACGTTTTATGTAGATGTCTAGACTTGTTCTAGTATGTGTTATTAAATTTAGCTTCCATTTTTATGTATACTGTGTAAGGGTGGGGATGGATTTATAGGGAGGAAATTCGAAAGGGGGGAGGGGGGAATGACGTTCTGAACATATGGTAAAGGGGGGGGGGGCATGGGCCAAAAAAGGTTGAGAACCACTGCTCTAAATGCAGGCAGATCACAACGAAAAACAACCACAGAATCTCAATAACTGTTTATGTCATGCCGCTTGTGAAGCCAACAAGAGAACTCCCTTTGATTCTGCGCCACGTCGTTAAATCTGTTTTCTCGCACACTCTCTGCCCCATGATTAGAGTCTCCCAATAAAATTTCCAGACTCCACATAAATATAGTTAGACGGAATTGTATTTCCAAGATATATTGGCAAACTACCTTAATGTCAATAATACCATATATTTATCACCACTTCTTTGCTCAAATATCCAATATTGGCGCACGACGACCATTCATTTGAGCCTAGGCAGATAGAGTGTAGTATATCAAATTATCATTACAATTACAGATATACGTCGGCTACTGTAGTGTAGGGTTAGTGAATGCAGTTTCACAATTCTCTGACATAGCGTGTCGAGGGTTCGACATCAGTGGCATGCGATTTGGGAGCTGGTCGCTTTAATTTTGATTTCGCGGCGTCAGCTTCGGTTGTTCAGAAAGCGATGGCAAACTACTGGACGACAAATAGCCTAGTAAATGACAAACTGCCAATAAATGCCGGTTTTGACTGCAACGACCTATAAAAGATCATGCAACTAACTTAACAGATATGTATTTGGCATTAGACATCAGTAGTATTCACACTGAAAACTAACTCATAACAACCTGAATCGTCAACTTGCAAGGCTGATTGTTTAATACAAATACGGGCGATTGTTTGTTGTAAATGTGTTCTGAATTCCTGCTGAAGACCTTCGAGGGCGTTAATAAACACATGAGACCATCAAAGCAACAAGCGAACGAAATGTGCAGATATTGATTTACTTAAATACGAAAGGAAATAAGCTGATAACAGAAGCCATGGTAGTCAACTGAAATAAGTAATGCGTTTGTCTATAACTTTACATTTCTCTGTTGTCTGTTGTTTCTTCTAATTTCGGCATATTTCTCTTTTGTCTTAACTGAGTGCAAATCAATGTCTATAAATTAATTTCACCTTTTTTTTTAATCACAGTAGCGTGCAATAAAAATCGAAGGTGCTATTAGATATGTTGCACTTATAAGCAACATAATTTGCAACAAAAAACATTATAAGTGTTGGTTAATGTTTATGCCCGCAATGCGAGTGTGGACGCACAGAAGTGGCAGTGCTTAAGTGGCATATTAGGCCACGAGAGAAATGTTATTTTCTGTGGTGACTTCAACGCTAAAGGCAGATCATGGGGAAACACTTCCTCCAATACACAAGGGGAGGAGCTCGAGACTGCACTGGAAACCATCGACCTGGTTTGTATCAACAGTGGCTGTGTCACCAGGACAGCAAGCCGTCCAGGCGATGAGGACAGTGCTATTGATCTGGCGCTAGTCTCACCTTTACTCACTACAGTGTGTAGATGGGGTGTCCTAGGACACCATGGCAGCGACCACCACCCTTGCAGCATATTGGTGGAGAAAGGCAGAACCAGGCATCACAAGCTAAAGGTAAAGACGTTCCAGTATGACAGTACAGGGCAAGATGTGGTGAGTAAAATAAGACGTGACAAGCGCAGAACGTTTCAGGGCAGGAAAAAAAGCTGGGAGCAGCCACCGTGGTGGAGTTTCGAGGTGGAGAAGGCTTGGGTGGATAAGCGTAGTGCTGTAAGGAGATGGCAAAATGCCAAGAAGAACAGAGCTGGTCATCCTAGTCCCTGCTTGCACTTAGAAAGAGAGATGCACACAAAAGTAAGCTATTTCAAAAAACTGGTCACGGTGGTTAAAAGCGAAAAATGGGCAGAGGTGTGTCAAAGAGTAAGCACAGACAAGTCACTGAAATTGTTCTGGCGACTACATAAAAGCATGAGTGGTGTAGTCAAGAATAAGAGCATTTCTGACTTCCAAGGTGCTGACCTCATCTGGCAGAGGACTGACGAGGACAAGGGCAAAGCCCTCTTTGAACGCTACCTTGAGCAGAGCAACCAGACAGACATGGGAGGTCGAAATCTGGCCAAGGAGGTCACCTCAGACAGATGCAAGGCCCAGAACACTTCGGATGAAGACACAGTGACAGTGAAAGAAATCAAGGCTGTGCTTCGACGATCAAAAAACAGTGCTCCAGGTCCTGGTGGCATAAGATACGACGACATAAATAGGTGTACCGACAATGAGCTAGAGAAACTAGCAGACATGTACAACAACAGTATAGGGAGTGCTAGCATCAAGGAGGAATGGTTACACAGCTATGTGATTCCCTTGCCGAAGCCTGACAAAGACCACAAAAAAATTCAGGGATATCGAATTATAACCATGCAGAATACAATAGGCAAGCTGCTGGAGAAGGTAATTGCCAGGAAAATATCAAGCCAACTAGAGAGGCAAGGTGTTTTCCCACCTACCCTGGGTGGGTACCGTCCAAAAAGAGAAACCTGGACCAATGCAGCAGTCTTTGCCCATGATGTCTATGAAGGTCTCCACTCAGGCACTGAAACCGTTGCTGCAGCGATTGATCTTGAGGACGCATACAACAGAGTACCACTGGATTTTTTAATGTTTCAGCTTCTTGAACTAAACGTAAGTCCATTCCTCCTTAGTTGGATCGCTGCAGCCCTCTTCCAACGGAAAGTAGTTTTTAGATGTGGCAGTTGGACTTCGGAACCAACAACAATATATCCTGGCCTACCACAGGGATCACCAATATCTCCGGTACTGTTCAACGCCTACACAGTGAGAATCACCAGTGAGCAGATCACTGGACCTGGCAGGACATTGTCATATGCCGATGATGTTTTAGTGTATCGTCAGGGTAAGGATAGAGAGGAGGTTGCTGGGGAACTACAAACCGAACTCAATCGCATAAGTACTTGGTGTGATGAAGCTGGGGCAATGGTCAACCCAACAAAGGCAACAGTGACTTGGTTCTCGTTGAATAATCATATTGTCAACAATCCAACACCAACTGTAATGCTGTGTTCAGAGACGGTGGAAAGAACGCAGGCAATGAATTACCTGGGGATACGGTTTGATCGAAGCATTGCTTATAATGTGCACATAGACCAGGTGATAACAAAGGCCAAGCGGGGTTTAGCAGCGATGCGGGTGATGGCGGCAGCAAACTGTGAGCAGCGCCATCTATGTCTTCTGTACGAGGGGCTGGTCATGTCTGTTTTGGAGTATGCAATGGCAATCTTGACTCTCAGCCATAAGCAGATAGAAAGGATGGAAAGGATACAGAATGAAGCTATGCGCATTATTCTTGGATGTACAAGAGATACAGCATGCAGGGCGATGCGCTACCTTCTTGATTTTCCAACCATTGAAGAGAGAATACAAGTTTGCAGGGCACGCGCCTACCTCAGAATTAACGCAAACACACAACATCCACTGCATAGTGAAATTAGGAAGGTGAAGGGCAGCAGGTTAAAAAGAGGACGGTCGTGGATGGGTCAAGCCGAAGACATTCTTCAACAGGTGTGTTCACTTGAGGACTTAGAACCTGGCGAGGAGTGGGTGCAAGTGCCAACAGACTTCTGCACATCCTTTTCAGTTTGCATCCAACTAGATAGAAAATACAGACAAGAAAATCCGGCTGCTGTTGAGGCTGAAGTACAAGCGTTGATTTTCGAGAATTCGCTAGACGCTGACGCGGTCATCTACACAGATGGGTCGGTCGTCCGACATGTGAGAAGCTCATGGGCCTTTACAGCTCGGGCCGGAGGGAGAATTGTGAAGGAGGACTCTGGTGCTTTCACTGAAACCACAAGTAGCCTGACCATGGAAGTCATGGCAGTAAGTAAAGCAATAACATGGCTCGAGACACAGACATTCACCAGGGCTTGTTTCCTTAGCGACTCAATGAACATGATCAAGAGGATAGAGGAGGGGTCGATCCGAAGAGAATGGTTGCTGCCTCTGAAGCGGTCTCGGCTGGCAAAGATTAGTTTCATCTTCGTGCCAGGGCATGCGGGAGTACAAGGAAATGAGCGGGCTGACAAGCTCGCAGGTGAGGCTACTGTGGAGGGCGGACGTGCCATGGACAAGGCTGACATTCTGAATGCTCTACGTGATGTGAGACTTTTGCGAGAACCAAGTGATGACTGTGAATCTACAACAATGGCCAGACTGCTAGAGCAGCAAATTAAAAGAGGGGTGGCCAAACAAGAACACTACGCAGGAAGCCAAAGAAGATTGATAAACCAACACAGAACTGGCGTCGTTAGCCGCTACACGCTGCGGGATTTGCTGAGGAGGGGATCCGAGCACTTATGGACTGAATGGTTCGATGTGCAACGAGGATGATCTGTCGACTAACTAACTAACTTATAAGCAATAATTAACATAATGAATCATATTACAACAATTTTGCTAAGAATTATAATGCAAAGGGTAATGAAGAAAATATAAATCGAAATAGGGAAAGAACACTTTTGTTTGTAGAAGGCAAGCGTATAGCAAACACTATTTATTTGCTGAGAATATGAATGAAGCGTTCGACCGAAGTAAACAAAGATCAACATATTTGCATCATTAACTAAACACAGGCTTTCTTTAGAGTAAGACATGTCGACATGTTAAAAATGCGAGCAGATCTTCAAATTGATGGATCTTAGACTACTAAAACATATATTGGAAATAACAAGCCAACATAAAAATTTATAATGCAGTAGAGAGGTGTGAGACAGGGCTGCGTAATGTCTCGAGAACTGTTTCCCCTATATGGTGGAAGCGTTATGTGAAATTTTGAGGACATTAGAGGAATCGCCTTCAGAGGACATAACACCAATAATATAAGATATGCAATTATACAGTATTGGCTGCAGACAATGAAAAGGATCTACAGCATTTGGTAAATGTACACAGATAACAACTAGGGTTATAATTAAATTATAAGAAAACAGAGATTATGGTCGTCTCTAAGATAAATGAAATAACCACAATATAACATATATAATTGGCAACATTCTTCTTCACTGTCAACTGCGGTGAGTACAACATTGTGGGGGTGTAAATAGAACCTTTATTGTTACATACATTTGAAACATGGACAATAAGCAGACAAACTGAGACACATCTGAAGACAGCGGAAATGTGGTTTCCGAAGACAATGCAAGGAATTAAATAGAAGGAAAGGGAAAACAAACGAATGAGATAGTTCTGCAAGAAACAAATGAAAACTGTAAATTAGTTATAAAAATTAGACGTAGAGTCCAGATGTTTTGTGTGGTATGTTTTAAGGAGAAAGAAGCTAGAACACTTAGTGACAACTGGCATAAATGGCGGAAAAAGTGTCAGTAGAAAGCAGTGAGATAAGTACATGGATAGCTTGGCTACATGGCATAATCAAGTCAACAACATAGACTTATCCAAGACTCTTATGATCGTATGAGATAGCGAACTAAGACCCCCCTCCCCCCCCCCACCCCACACACACACACACACACACACACACACTTATCGCTATGACACGTGATGATGATAACTTATAAGCAGGACGTGTGCTCTGCCGCTCACGTTAAATGCGGTAGGCAAAATGAACATTTATATTATTATCGTCACGAAATTACCCGAAGTTTCTTTGTGTCGAGACTTCTGTCTGTTTTCCAGTAGAACAACCAGTCTGTGATATAATGCTTTCAGAAAGCCAAAAGGCGTAAAGACGACCCATATATCTTCTAAGTCGGGTACTTTAGACTCCAGACTCAGATCTTCACAGGAATCTAGAATTTCGTTTGAAAACATGCAGCCTTTTCGGTGGCAGGAAAAATGTTTGTGAAGTCTCCATTGTTCCTAATGTTGGTGGCACAATCGGGCAGGATGAACGTGTGGGCAACAACTAGACACACACTGTAGGTAAGCAGATCTACGGCAGAAGCTCCCGTTGCAATAGTGCATCTTCTGGTGGCACTGCTATACACGAGAGCCCAACCAACAACTGTATGTGAATTTACTCTTATTCTGTGTTAAACAAAGAAACAACTCATGAATGCGTATATATTGTATATGTAACCAGCAGCAGGGCTCAAGCCGAGGTACCTTTGGATAGATACAAGTTAATCCAGTTACGTCCTTTAGAGGGCATCGCATTTAGAGATCTTTTCTGAAGACACGATGATCTGTCTATAAACTTTTTGTAAATAAATACGAACATGAAAAAGCCATGAGCTATATGTCTCTATATGTAATGTAATATATCACCCCCACCCCTTCTCTGTCTCTGTTATCCCCACACTATCTTCCCTTCGCCTTCTCTTCTCTTCTCTTCTCTTCTCTTCTCTTCTCTCCTCTTCTCTTCCTGTTGTCTTGTCTTGTCTTTTCTTGTCTTGTCTTGTCTTGTCTTGTCTTGTCTTCTCTTCTCTTCTTCTCTCTCTCTCTCTCTCTCTCTCTCTCTCTCTCTCTCTCTCTCTCTCTCTCTCTCTCTCTCTCTCTCTCTCTCTCTCTCTCTCTTGAAGACATAATAATCCATAGTATCAAAATGACAAATAACGTTTTCTCATTCTTCGAAGACCAGGTGATCTTGTATGTCTCTATGAACGTGTGATGTATTATCTCTCTATCATGGCATAACATCTCTTACATCGTAATGAAGACGGTCAACTATCTTGTCTGTACATGGAGACATGATATCACCTATCTCTCTACGAAAATATGACATCACTTCTCTCTCTATAAAGCGAATATATCTCCTATCTCTCTATCAAGACATGATCACTTATCTCTATATCAAGACACGATTTATTATCTCTATATCAAGACAGCATACAGTTTTATTTCTTCATGGAGCGCTCTAGCGAAGTTGATACCGAACTGCGCTGATAATGTCATCAGCACGATGGGACGCGGGTTCGAAGTCTGGGCTAATCGCTTGCCAAAGTGAGGGGAAAATTGGCCACATATTTCAGTCTCAGGCCTTTAAAATGTGATGTCGCTGTCAGATCACAGACTCATAGCAAGAAACTGCTTTGAGACAAATTATATATAAAGGCATGATAACCTGTTATAACAAGTTATCATGTCTTCATTAGAGATGAAACAGTATAATCTCTGCCAAGAGACCATACTGTTTTATCTCTACATGAAGACATGATAACTTGTGTCTCTGTCAAGAGATTCTACTGTTTTATAACTCTATGAAGACATGATAACATGTGTCTCTCTGTCAAGAGACCATACTGTTTTATCTCTACATGAAGACATGATAACTTGTGTCTCTGTCAAGAGATTCTACTGTTTTATAACTCTATGAAGACATGATAACATGTGTCTCTCTGTCAAGAGACCATACTGTCTTATCTCTATATGAAGACATGATAACTTGTGTCTCTCTATCAAGAGATGATATAAGGGGCGTCCATTTGAAATCCGTTCGTGCCGCACCGTGCGTAATTGCATACGTTGAACATGATCTTGACATAGTCATGTGATAAATACTGACCAATGAATAAAAGAGCACGTGCTTATCGTCCTATGATGCATAAGTTCTGTTTCTAACCGTTGAGAAAATGACCGGGTTGATCAAAAATCCGTCCAAAGAAGCTCAAAGAGCGGTGATTCAGTTTCTTTCATTTGAAGGATGTCGACACCTTACCGTCTTGACAGACGATAGTTAGTAAGATGGAGTTATACCTCTCCATAACACAAAACCTGGGCAGAATTTAGAGACCATGTATTGCCCACGCAGCATGATCCCTCTCTCGGCCTGTCTAGTATACTCCAGATGAAAGGTAACACCAATACGTCTGGAACAAGACAAGCTACAGAAGCTGCCTGATCAGCAAAGCAATGCTTTAACTAGCCGCCTGTTGGAGCTTCGATCCTAGACCAGTTGCCAACCAAAGCTTAGGGCCTGCTCTGTCCTGCCATGACATTTAGTCTTTAGGTTGCATTTCCTCGCACTAGGATCAAGCTTCTATCCTCCCAATTGCGCTCCTCCTCCCGAAGATGTTGGCACGATTTGGGGTGTCGAGTTTGGTAAGCGTCACCCAACATTCGGCGCTAACAGAAGCAGGTAGTACCGTCTACTGTCACGCGGTAGCTCAGTCATATCTGACTAAGACCTGACATATACACACACACACAAACACACACACACACACACAAACACACACACACACACACACACACACACACACACACACACACACATGTAAGGGCAGTCTATAGCAGATACAACAGTTAGGGTATGAAGTATTAGGTTTTCACTTTTGCTATGTTACAGCTTATAAAGTGGTGTAACACCCCCCCCCCCCCGACCCCCACTCCTATGATACTACTGCAAGGACATATAAGGAGCTGGGTGCTGCCAGTCGTATTGGATAGCCACCGGTCTTCCGGTCTGGTGGCCATGGGTTCGAATCCGCATGGACGCGGATTTTTTAAAAATAAAATTGACCTGAATTCAGCCAAACAATGAGACCATAAAATGTCTTGGGAAGTGAAGGTTGTCGGTGTGATACTGACCACATCACTCACTCAGTAACGAATGGTCTGCACAAATATATGTCTAACACCATATGCCCGGTACGTTGTAAGGTGTGTTGCAATTTCCTGTATGCATTTTATGGAAGGATCTGGAACCCATAGCAAATGATAGGACGGCCTGAGGTGGGATTATTGAGAACAATATAATGCAGCACTGTGGCATAAAGGTGACACTAATAATACGAAGAAGAAGAAAAGGCAGGAGAAGGAGTGGAGAAGGAGGAGGGGGAGGAGGAGGAGAAGAAGAAGAAGAAGAAGAAGAAGAAGAAGAAGAAGAAGAAGAAGAAGAAGAAGAAGAAGAAGAAGAAGAAGAAGAAGAAGAAGAAGAAGAAGAAGAAGAAGAAGAAGAAGAAGAAGAAGGAGGAGGAGGAGGAGGGGGAGGAGGAGGAGGTAGAGAAAGAGAAAGTTAAGGGAGAGAAGGAGGAGGAGGAGGAGGAGGAGGAGGAGAAAGTGAAGGGAGAGTTGGGGGAGCAGGGGAGGAGGAGAGGGGGGATACCAGACTTTTATTATTGTTAAATCAACTACCACGCGTTCGGAAAAGTAGATTTCACGTAGTGTCGTTTTGCTTAGTTGTTAATGTTTACCTAACAGGTGGCATCAAGGAAACGCCGGAGTGTAAAGCAGGTGGAATGAAATGTTTTTAACCTAATTTCCTTCCTGTCCGCGAGAAGGAATCAATAACGTCTAGTGAGTTGTTATTCGGCTTTTGATAACCCAGTAATGAACGGCCCTTCTGGTTAGCACGGACAGGTTATTCGCCCATTGTTTAAACATCACATGCCACCTTATGGCTGGCTCTTCGCCCAGTCGCGACCACAGACCACCTGCACAAAGGCTCTAACCTAGTGTCCGCCCGCCCGCCTTTTTCTTTCTCACCATTGCTTGAATCGCCGCAATTGTCAGGGACACCTGACCGCAGTGTGACCCTCGGATCTCAAGCCTTGACCCGAGTAAAGGGTCAAGCACAAAGCAGAAAGCAGCACAATGAACCGGCCAATAAAATGGCCACAAATTGGGTATATAGACCAGAGTTTTAATTTGAGGGCTGGGTAGACAGCAGGTGGCCGACTGTTTCCGATCATATGAGGTCAGTTCAGTTCAATTCAGCTAATTGTCAAGTGCACTCCGGATACGTCCATAGATGTTCTGATCTCCCCGTAGAAAATAATGTAGCGTGCAGCGACTAATTGTACCAGTCTGATGATAATAATATATATTGGGATTATCTATCTCAAAGGAGTCACTGGTGTTACACACACACACACACACACACACACACACACATATATATATATATATATATATATATATATATATATATATATATAATGTGTGTGTGAGAGAGACACAGAGAGAGGGGAAGACAAAGTGAGAGAGACAGAGAGGGGGAGAGAAAATGACAGAGAGAGAAACAGAGAAAGGGGGAGAGAGAATGACGGAGAGAAACAGAGGGGAGAGAGTGACAGAAGAGAGTGGGTGTCAGGGAGAAAGGGGGAGAGAGAAAGAGGGAGAGACAGAGACAGAGATAGGGATATAGAAAGTGACAAAGAGAGAGGGAAGAGATACAGAGAGACAGACAGAGACAGAGTCTCTGGGCTTAAATAAAATAAATAATAAATTGCCCCATGTGATGTGACAGAGCCATCATATTTTATAGGCCCAGACCCAGGATGAATCGATGCCCAATCTTTCCCTCATTTCGGCAAGCGGCAAGCACTGGCGTCGAACCAGCGTCTGAACGTACTCATGATATTACCAGCGGAATTTACTACCAGCTTCGCCAGCTGTCTCCACCTTGTTTGGTTGCGCTTGAGTGTTATTTCATTTATTCATTCATTCAGGCAGTAGCATGTCCTTTGCAGAACCTCGCTCCCATAACAACCTTCCGAAAATCTTCTCGATCACAAGCAAGATGTCCCGCGTCCGATACACCCATCTGGAGATCATCCGCCGCATCCTGCATCCATCTGAGTGTCATTTAATAAACTAATAATTATTAATTGCCCCATAAAAGCCACGAAATATGTCACGCTAGAGATCACACTAAACAATGGCATTTGATAGCAGACACACAGCGGATGCTTCCTTCCTGCTCGCGTCAAGCCTTCCTATCTTTTGCCATCTCCTGCAGCTTGCTGCGTTACCTGGCCCTGTTATTCATCTCTGCCTCTAGTCCCCATCTCAGAATATTTTATGTCTTCCTCTATTTCGTGCGTCTTGTTGGTTCCAGTGACAGGGCATTCTTGTAATATTTTTCAGATTTTCTCAGTGTAAGTCCTATCCACAAACAAGCGTCTTTCCTCCCTACTTTTTGGCTCGCTGGGATCATGCGAATCCATTAACCTCGTAGAGTGTGTTGTGACATGAAGCAGCAAAACACCCAAATTTCCAGGCAGACAGCATGTCAGCACTATACACAATGAATGTGGGTACAGCCAGTATGTTGCATGGTTGTCTAGCTGAGAAAGTTAATTATTAATATACTTATTATCATTATGCACTACCATCTCCGCATTTAATGGTCACCTGTAATAATCCTCTAACATCTTCCTCATTAATGATCTCTTGAGGATAAGACCAACAGTTCGTGTAACAATCTAAGGGGAAAATGTTTAACCCAGTTAATAGGGATAAATATCTAACCTGCGCCGTGGCGAAAAGTTAACGAACATAATTTCGCATACCGGGTTCGAAATAGAGCTGAGGATAATTTTAAAACAGACCACAGGGCGCTATTTTCATACAGGGATATGAGTGCCGGTCGTTCAGAAGTCAAGGGCAAACTTACCAAGAAATCACAGTCAAATAGTGCTGGGAATGATTGCGATGTCCTTACAGGATATGCAACAAGCCTAGGGGCATCATAGCATCTGGTTAAAGATGCGTGACAAAGATGAAATAATAAAAAAGATTTCATCACACAGGAGAATAAGAAACAAAAAAGTAACAACACATGTCATCAATTATAGGAGGCTGCAGGAAAATACAGTTAAAGACGAATTCAATCAAGAAATCCAAAACCTACATAAGAACATCCCTGATTACCACTCAAGCGTAGATAAGGAATGGACATGTTTCAAGGCTGCCATGCTCGACACACTGAAAAATAAATGTGGAACAAAGAAAGTAGGGCAAGACAAAAGATTAAGAACAGCCTGGTGGAACAACGAAGTTAAAGATAGCATATTCAAAAAGAAGGTAGGATTCAAAAAGTGGATCACAACTAAATCTGAACAGGACTATATTACTTATAGAATAGCACGACGTAATGCCAAACGAACAATTAGAGCATCTAAAGATGAATCCTGGAGAATATACGGTGAACAGATGGCGACCCTTAGCAAAGACTGCCCAAGAGAATTTTATAAACGTGTCACCACAATGAGAAACAGAGATGCATGTTACAACCCAACCACCATCATAAACAGCAAAAGAGGTATACCAATATTTAATCCACAACAAAGACTAGCAAGATGGGCAGAATACTTTCAAGAACTACTTAACCCCACACATAACATAGGAAACCTCACTTTTGTGCCTAAACGCCAGGGACAGCAAGAACCAAATTTCATACATGCAGAAGTCAAAGCAGTTATACAGAAAAGTCCTAAGAACAAATCACCAGGTCCAGATGGAATAACCACAGAAGCTATTCAGGCCTGTGGGGAAACAGGAGTTAAATGGCTAACAAGACTTTTTAATATAGCATGGGAAGAAAGAAAAGTCCCAGATGATTGGCAACAGGCAATAATAGTACTAATATGGAAAAAGAAAGGCAATATGAGAGAGTGCGAAACATACAGAGGTATATCACTCCTAAGCCATATAGTGAAAATGTATGCAAAACTTTTGGAACAAAGAGCTAGACCAATAGTTGAACAACAGTTAAGCAAAGCACAATTCGGTTTTCGGAAAGGTAAAAGTTGCACTGATGCATTATTTACACTTAGACAAATTTGTGAAACAACTATTGAATATAGTGACCAGCAGAATATTGTGTTTGTAGATCAGGAAAAGGCTTTTGATAGAGTAGACAGATACAAATTATGGACCATCCTTGAAGACTATGGGATAGAAGGGCAACTGCTAGAAAATATCATAGCCATGTACCACTCGAGCCAAAGTGCAGTAAGAACACAGGAAGGTATATCAGATATGTTCACAGTCAATACAGGAGTGAGGCAGGGATGTGTGCTCTCTCCCCTGCTATTCAATATCTACATGGACAGAATTTCCAAAGAAGCAAGTCTCGACAAACCAGATTCAGAAAATTTAGAACTCTTTACTCCAGATGAAACAACTGACCCACAGGGAATAAATGAACTTCTATTTGCAGATGATCAGTGCCTGTTTTACAGCGATGAGGGCAGATTACAAAATCATATTACTAATCTGAGTTCAACCTGCAGCAGATACAATATGAGTATAAACACAGCCAAAACCGAAGTAATGCAAGTTAGCAGATCGCCAGGCCCACTAAATATACAGATAAATAACACACCTCTGAAACAAGTTAAAGAATTCAAATACCTTGGAAGTATGATCACAGAAGATGGCAGATTGGACAGAGAAATTGACATCAGATGTCAAAAAGCTAGTGCACTTACATATCAACTATCACCCTTACTGAAACATCCAAACATACCGATGTCCGCAAAACGACAGATAATAAACAGCATATTCACACCAACCCTATGCTACCAATCTCAAACCTGGACTTTATCCAAATTACACCTTCGCAAAATCAACACCTGCGAAATGAGATGCCTGAGGAGAGCTGCCAACTTAACAATCCGAGACCGAGTAAGAAATGCTACTATCAGACAGACTGTGGGATCAACACCTTGTGCCACATTTATTGACAGACAGAAGATCAAGTGGTTTGGCCATGTCATTAGAATGCAACATCAACAACTACCATCACTGGCCTTACATCAAAGATCATCTGCGACGAGACCACGAGGACGTCCAAGAAGAAAATGGATTGACGACATCAGAGACATTGTACAACCTCACGGAATGACACTATCCAGTGCCGTCCACCGGGCGCTGGAACGCAAATTATTCCTCCCCACGACGCTTGACGGCAGAAGTGGAAGATGATGATGATGATGATGATGATGATGATGACAAAGATGAAACGCCGAATAAGTCAAACAAACAATGCATTTCAGAAGATGGAAAGCATCTTATGAATTAAGTCACAGCCATTGAATGTTAGCAAGAGAGTAAAGAAATGTTATATAAACCTGTTCTGCTGTGTGGCAATTGTCACGGTCCGTTTCAATCATGATACGTGAAAGCATAAAGTATGAAGAGCTTGATGGTAACAGAGATGTGGTTTCTGAACAATGCAAGAGAAAGTAACAATGAGTTCGTGGAGAGGGATAATACAAGTATAGAATTATATACACTTATAAGAAATAAATGTTACTCATCCCTGTCTTATGACTCCCTCAACAGTCTCAGACTGTCTAACATGATGATGATGATGATGATGATGATGATGATGATGATGATGATGATGATGATGATGATGATGATGATAATGATGATGACGATGATGATGATGATGATGATGATGATGATGATGATGATGATGATGATGATGATGATGATGATGATGATGATGATGATGATGATGACGATGATGATGATGATGATGATGTGTTGGTGGTGGTGGTGGTGGTGGTGGTGATGATGATGATGATGATGATGATGATGATGATGATGATGATGATGATGATGATGATGATGATGATGATGATGATGATGATGATGATGATGATGATGATGATGATGTTAAACATTCCCAATATGCGTTAAAATCCAGTATAGAAAATGAATTACACAATTTCTTTAATAAAAAACATGGAGTAGAATGACCTACCTTGAAAGCTACAGCACGTGTGTTGTGGAAATGCTTTGCAGCTAATTTGAGAAATAAAAATTGTTTTTTCACATGTTCCGAAGTTATTTTTTTAGTCGAGTGCGCGTGTTTGGGGGAGAAACAAAAATGTTTAACAAAGCTATGAATAAACTGTGTAAGAGAGTCTTGTGTGAATATCTTTTGAAAGTAGTTAATTAAAAAGAATTGTGCATATCATTTACAGGACGTCGCAGTCAACACCAGAATTTCTTGCTGTTGTGATCTCTTGGCAAGTTTATATTCAGTAGGTTGCCATTGCTTTCTGAACGACCGGCACCCATATCATTTCATTAAAATAAAAACAACGCAGGGCGGTCTGCTGCCAAATCGCCCTTTGATATGTTTCGAACGCGGATAAACGGGATTACGAACTGCATCCGTAACCCCTTCGCCATGTAGCTTTAAGAGTAGGAGAGCACATAAACGAGCGCATGGGTATAATCACCATCATCATCATCACCAGCGTTATGATTATCATTATTATCACCACTATTGTCATATAAATAATGTTTGAAATGCTTCGTAAAAAGCACAGCATGAGCTAAGAGTTTTACTTCTTATATCGAAAAAAATGACACCGAATTAAAAGTAAACGTTGTCTGGAAATGCATTAATTAATTAAACATCATAATTTCATTAAGATATAAAATATGGCAACGTAGTCAGTCACATAAGATCAATTCTCTGCCGCCTGTTACAATGTGGAAAGTCAGATAAAGTGATACTATTCTTTGCTTATTTCAAGACCATTACACCTAACCAGTACACCTAACCATTACACCTAACCATTCAACCTGCGGTAAAAGACCGAGCCATGTGAGAAAACCCAGGTCAATGAGGTCTTTCTGGTGACTGCCGAGTCCATCGACGATGAACTGTGGTTTTCGGGGATGAATTTTGTGTTGGTATTCTGGAGGCGGCATTATGCACAGTGTACCTGTGCGGGCTGTTGGATTACCGAGACTCCTGTCTATTCCACTTTTCACATTGGACAGTGGGGCGTATTTTGTGTGATATTCACTGGCACAGGAATGGAGCATAATGGGGACGACCCGTTGCCGTGAAGTTGGAACCTCGACTAACTAACTAACATTCAACCTAACCATTACACCTAATAAATACACCAAACCATTAGGCCTAACCATTAAGCCGAACCATTACACCTAACCATTACACCTAACTATTTCTCCTAACCATTTCCCCAACCCATTACACCTAATGATTAAACCTAACCATTAAACTTAACCATTACACCAACCATTACTCCGAACCATTACACCTAACCATTCCATCAAACCATTACAGCTAACCATTACACCGAATCATTACACCTAACATTACACCGAACAATTACACCTAATTATTCCATCTAATCATTATACACAAAAAGTGCACCAAACCATTACACCTAACCACTATACCGAACCATTGCCCTTAACCATTCCACCCATCCATTACACCTAACCAATACACGGAACCATTACACCTAACCATTAGACCTAACATTACACCGAACCATTAAACCTAATTTTTTAATCTAACCATTATACCCAACCAGTACGCAGAACTATTACACCTAACCATTATACCGAAAAATTACACATAACCATTCCAATCTAACCACTACACCTAACCAATACACCAAACCATTACATCCAACCAATACTCCTAACAATTATTCCGAACCATTACATATAACCATAACACCAAACCAGAACACCTAGCCATTACTCTGAACCATTACACATATCCATTACATCTTATCATTGCAATTTAAGATTGCAAATAACCATTACATAGAACCATTACACCTAACCATGACACCTAACCATTACACCTAACTACTACACCTAACCATTACATCTACCCATTACACCTACCCATTACCCCTAACAATTACATTCAAACGTTACACCTAACCATTACACATACCATTACACCTTACCATTACACCTAACCATTACACCTAACAATTACATCTAACCATTACATCTAACCATTACACCTAACCCTTAAACAGAACCATTACACCTAACCATTACACCGAACCATTAAACAGAACCATTACACCTAACCGCTACACCTAACCATTACATCTAACCTTACACCTACCCATTACACCTAACAATTACATCTAACCATTATATTTAACATTAAACAGAACAGTTACACCTAACAATTACACTCAACCACTACACCTAACCATTACACCTAACTATTACACCTAACCAGTACACCTAACCATTACAGCAAACCATTACACCTAACCATTACACTTAACCATTAAAAAGAACCATTACACCTAACAATTACACCTAACCATTACAACAAAGCAGTACACCTAACCATTACACCTAAACATTATACATAACAATAAACAGAACAATTACACCTAACAATTACACTCAACCAGTACACCTAACCATTACACCTAACTATTACGCCTAACCAGTAACCTAACAATTACACCAAGCCTTTACACCTAACCATTACACTTAACCATTAAAAAGAACCATTACACCTAAAATATTACACTTAACCAGTACACCTAACCATTACACCTAACATTGAATAGAACCATTACACCTAACAATTACACTCAAAAATTACACCTAAACATTACACCTAACCATTAAACAGAACCATTACACCTTACAATTACACTAAACCAGTTCACCTAACCATTACAATTAACCAATACACTTAACCATTACACCTAACCAGTACACCTAACCATTACACCTAACAATTACACTTAACCATTAAACATAACCATTACACCTAACAATTACACTCATCCGGTAAACCTAATCATTACACCTAACCATTACACCTAACCATTACACCTAACCATTAAACAGAACCATTACACCTAACAATTACACTCAACCAGTACACCTAACCATTACACTTAACCATTACACCTAACCATTACACCTAATCATTACACCTAACCATTACACTTAACCATTACACCTAACCATTACACCTAACAAGTACACCTAACCATTACACCTAACCATTATACTTAACCATTACACCTACCCATTACACCTAACCATTACACTTAACCATTACACTTAACCATTACACCTAAAAATTACACCTAACCATTACACTTATCCATTACACCTAACCATTACACCTAACCATTACACTTAACCATTACAAATAACCATTACACCTAACCATTACATTTAACCATTACACCTAACCATTACACCTAAGCATTACACTTAACCATTACACCTAACAATTACAACTAACCATTACACCTAACCATTACATTTAACATTACACTTAACCATTACACCTAACCATTACAACTAACCATTACACCTAACCAGTACACCTAACCATTACACCTAACCAGTACACCTAACCATTACACCTACTATTATGCGCCCGTTCATGAGCCCCAGGGAATCACAGACAGCAGTGTTTGTACCCACGTGATCGTTATTTGGACATGTTATGAGAAGAAAGGAATTGGAAAACCTGGTGACAACTGGCAAGATCGAGTGGAAGAGAACAAGGGGAAGACAGAGAAGTAAATACCTGGATGGTTTGACCACGTAGCATGGTCGAGATAAGAACAATGAACTGATCCAAGAGTTTGATGATCGAGTGAAATGGCGAATCATGTCCGCTCACGCGTACCGGCATGGCACATGATGGATTTATGGGTAGATGGATGGATCGTTATTCAAGAGTGATTGTAACTCTACACCAACGTTTCCAGAACTGAAGCGACCAGTGGCAGTATAAAGCTCTGCAGCGACAGAAATATGGCCTGTTACGTTTACACATAATTACCGTTACATCACTCTTTCACCATTTGAACATTAAACATTATCTTCAGCATGTTTCGAGCCGGTAAGTGTAATCACTTTCAGTAGCGTGATCAATATCACATCTAATCACTTTCAGTAGCGTGATCAATGTCACATCTAAACACTTTCAGTAGTGTGGTCAATATCACATCTAAACACTTTCAGTAGTGTGGTCAATATCACATCTAAACACTTTCAGTAGTGTGGTCAATATCACATCTAAACACTTTCAGTAGTGTGGTCAATATCACATCTAAACACTTTCAGTAGTATGATCAATATCACATCTAAACACTTTCAGTAGTATGATCAATATCACATCTAAACACTTTCAGTAGTATGATCAATATCACATCTAAACACTTTCATTAGTGTGGTCAATATCACATATAATCACTTTCAGTAGTGTGGTCAATATCACATCTAAACACTTTCATTAGTGTGGTCAATATCACATCTAATCACTTTCAGTAGTGTGGTCAATATCACATCTAATCACTTTCAGTAGTATGATCAATATCACATCTAAACACTTTCAGTAGTGTGGTCAATATCACATCTAAACACTTTCAGTAGTGTGATCAATATCACATCTAAACACTTTCAGTAGTGTGGTCAATATCACATCTAAACACTTTCAGTAGTGTGGTCAATATCACATCTAAACACTTTCAGTAGCGTGATCAATATCACATCTAAACACTTTCAGTAGTGTGGTCAATATCACATCTAATCACTATCAGTAGTATGGTCAAAATCACATCTAAACACTTTCATTAGTGTGGTCAATATCACATCTAATCACTTTCAGTAGTATGATCAATATCACATCTAATCACTGTCATTAGTGTGGTCAATATCACATCTAATCACTGTCAGTAGTGTGGTCATTATCACATCTAATCACTGTCAGTAGTGTGGTCAATATCACATGTAAACACTTTCAGTAGTGTGGTCAATATCACATCTAATCACGTTCAACAGTGTGGTCAATATCACATCTAATCACTGTCAGTAGTGTGGTCGATATCACATCTAATCACTGTCAGTAGTGTGGTCAATATCACATCTAATCACTTTAAGTAGTGTTGTCAATATCACATCTGTCGCTTTACTTCCCAGAACCCTCCCTGGTACCTATTTCAGGCTGGGTCAATCTGGCAGTCCAGGTTAATTAATATATACGTCTCGGTGAGGCTTCGAACGTTTCACCACCGACCCGACAGGCAACCGAGCTAGCCACTGTGGGACTGCAATTTCCTACTTAAAACAGACGCGTAACAATAATAAATACAAATGCTTTGAAAAGAGCGAAGCGTGAACAAGCTAACAAAATAATAATAAATAAAATTATGTGTGCACGTATTGGGACGTTTAGAAGCTCCTGACAATAGATTTTACTTTCGTTTTTTGTTTTTTTTTAAAGACTAATATTTTCTAAATCTAACTAGTAATCTGTCTTTCCTTCACAGCCTTTTCTTGTCAGTCATATCGTGAGGAAATACGATAGCCCTTTTCTGTTTGTCGTAACTACTCCATCAAGTAACGTCGGCTCTAATCCTCGTGAAGTCCATGAATTTTGATCTGTCGCGGATACAGTGAAACATCCTAATGCTTAGGCAAGCGACCCTTATTTTCCTCGAGCCCATATAATCCCCTGCAGCGTCCAGTAACAATGGTGCTTCCTGATGTAGCGATCGCAACCCCTCACACAATGCCTTGTTTTGCATACCCCAGGCCCGCGAATCTTTTCATAGAGAAGTGAACTCCAGATTTAAGTTAATATGCGGAAGTTCTAACATTGAGGCCATGTAGCTTCATGGTAGTGAACGCGTTCCACAATTCTCCAACATAGCGTGTCAAGGGTTGTAAATCAGTTGCTGATAATTTGAAAGCAGACCGAATTGCGATGATGTGGATGGTATGGGTGTCGGTGGTTCAGAAAGCACTGGTAAACTACTGACGTAAACTTTGCCTAATAAATCACAAACCAGAAAATGCTAGGGTTGATTGCAAAGTCATGTACAGGACACAACTGATTAACTAACATAGAAATCTTTCCATAGCATCTCCGCACCATATTAACTCATACATTACGCTAGGTTTTGTGTTACTGTTTGGGTCAGGATTTTAACCAAACATCTATCCAGTTATCTCTAAGGTTACAAATATACATGGACCTATACACGGCAACAACCTGACAATGAGACAGTACAGTACAGTAATTACAGGACTTCTGTTCACGGCATATGGCATAGCGCAGTGGTTCTCAACCTTGTTGGCCCATGCACCCCTTAACCATATGTTCAGAATGTATCCCCCCCCCCCCCATATCGTATTTCCTCCCTTTAAATTCCTCCCTATAACCCCCCCCCCCCTCTCCCCAGAACTTATAAAAACAATGGAAGAGAGGACAATTGGACTGATGGGAATAGCGGACACCAGAATAAAAGGGGAAGGATGCAAGGAAATCCACTACAGTTACACGTTTGTCTACTCTGGAGTGAAACAGCAAGAAAGGGCAAGACACGGTGTGGGAACAGTCATTGAACTACGTCTAGCAAGAGGAATACTAGAAATTATATATATATATATATATATATATATATATATATATATATATATATATATATATATATATACATACATTGGCACCTTGCCGTCTTGACAGACGATAGTTTGTGCTTTAAAAAGGCATAATAACTTTTAACTATGGCGGTAGCGAGTGTGACTGATAAGGCCAATTTGCGCTGTAAATGTCCGTTCACAGTGGGTGCATGTGAACACGTGGTCATTTCCACCATCATGCACCATCTTACGTCTCAAACGCTTGGTGTGTGACTTTTCTGCAATAATTTTCTCCTTTGACTTTATTCCATTTCTGATATTTGCCCTCCATGCAACACGTTCAGCGGCGACTTGCTCCCAATGTGCATTATCAATGCCTGTATCAATCATGTCCCGCTTACACACATCTTTGTATCGTAGTAGAGGCCGACCCTGAGATCTCTTACCCATCTGTAATTCACCAAAAAAGATATCCTTTGGTATTCTACCATCATCCATCCGCCTAAGATGTCCTATCCATCTAAGTCTACGAAGACTGAGCATGGAATAAACTGTCACACAACCTGATCTTTCCAATACTTCAGTATTTGTGATTTTGTCTTGCCACTTAATACCAAGAATTCTTCGCAGACACCGCATATGAAAGCTGTTTAAATTGTTCTCTTGGTGTGAGTAAGTTGTCCAGGTTTCACTGCCATAGAGAAGAGTACTAAGGACACAGGCTTGATAGACAAGGACTTTTGTTTTGGCAGTAAGCTTCCTGTTCTCCCAGACTCTTTTTCTTAACCTGTTCATTGTTGTTGCTGCCTTTCCAATCCGGATGTTGATTTCCTGATCTAGGGATAATTTACTATTTACCACCGATCCCAGATATGTAAAATGGTCTACTATCTCTAGTTCGGCGTCGTCAATAAAGATTGATGGTACCCCATGTGCACCTTGTGACATAATCTGTGTATATATATATATATATATATATATATATATATATATATATATATATATATATATATATATATATATATATATATATATATATATATATATCAGAAAGATTCATAACAGTGTGAATAAAAGAACAAACAGTTACAACATATAAACAAATATACGCACCATGTAATACAAATAACAATGAGCAAGAATGCGAGGACTTCTACGAAGACATCCATGACATGCTAAATAAAATAGATAAGCAGGACAACATCATAGTTATGGGAGACTTTAATGCAACACTAGGACACAACAGAGCGGGCATAGAACAACATCTTGGAGCATTTGGAGACCAACATAATGAAAGAAATGATAACGGAAGTAGACTGATAGAGTTATGCAGCCAGCACGACCTCTGTATAACAAACACATTCTATGAACACAAAGACTCACGAATATACACCTGGTATAAATGGGAAGATCTAGATACTAAAAGCCAAACTGATTTTATATTAACAAGAAATAACAGAAAGAGAAATATATTACAGCAGTTGAAAAATGCTGGTGTTGACTGCAACGTCCTGTAAGGGATATTCTTCTTCATCAGCATTCCGAGCCATTGAAGTTCTTTGCTGCAGATACAAGCCGTCTCCATTCGTCTCTCTGGTTGACCTTCTCTTGCCAGTCGCTGATTCCAAATGCTTGTAGGTCTGTATGTATATTATCTCTCCACCGTCTTCTTGGTCTACCTCGGGGTCTACGGTCATTTATTTCCTGAGTGTAAGCGAGTTTTGTTTCCCTATTATCTTCCAATCTTTCTATATGCCCCAGCCATTGCAGTCTACTAGCCTTCATGATACAAGTGATTAGCGGGGACTTAAACAGATCATAAATGTCATTGTTACTTCTTCTTTTCCACTCTCCACTTTGTGTATCCCTAATGGGTCCAAAGATGCGTCTTAAGACTTTGTTCTCAAAGGTTTGTAACAAGGCTTTGCCTCCTTTAGTTGTACTCCAGGTTTCAGAGCCATACAGCACAACTAATCTAATCAGTGTTTTGTATATTGTGATCTTGGTGTTACGAGATAGCGCCTTTGATTTTAGTAGATGTTGCAGTGCATAGTATATCTTATTTCCAGAGTTGATTCTAGCTTGTATTTATTCCCTTATTATGTTGGAGCAGTTGAAGATTATACCCATGTATTTGTATGTTTTCCTTCTTTTAATGGTCATATTATCTATTTGTATGTGGCCAGAGTTTTTAGCCATTCCTTCTTTTGAAATCACCATATATTGTCTTATCTCGGTTGATAACCACTGTAAGGGATATGCAAAAAAAAAAAAAAAAGGTAGTGCCCAACTTAAGTATAAACACAGACCACAAAGCAGTCGTTCCAACAATAAGAACCATCAGCAGAAGAAAGCAAAGCCCAGGAAAATACATGCCATGCGAATCAGTAAACTTTAAAAAACCTCAAAGACAAGGCAGTGAGGGAAAATTATGAGAAAGAACTAACTGGAATCTTTGTAAAATTACCCATGGAAAAAAAGAGTGGAAAAAGAATTGGAGATGTTCAAATCAAGCATTTTAAATACTGCAAAATTAACACGTGGAACCATGAAAAAACGCATAACACATATTTAGAAAATAAGAAGTTGGTGGACGCAGCAGTAAAGAAAGCTATAAAAGGCAAAAAGGAAAAATATAAAAAGTGGTCGAAGAGAAAACAGGAATGCGATTACATTGAATATAGATAGC
This sequence comes from Cepaea hortensis, assembly GCA_963921405.1. NCBI lineage: Eukaryota > Metazoa > Mollusca > Gastropoda > Stylommatophora > Helicidae > Cepaea > Cepaea hortensis. The sequence continues at coordinate 40,498,956 of OY992894.1, forward strand.
GAGAAGACATGTGAATAGAATTGTAAAGAGAGAAAAACAAAAAGACTGGAAGGAGTATGGAGAAACCTTAAATAAAAACTACAAGGAGGCAACTAGAAACCTCTACAAAAAGATAAGTTCAATGAGAACCAGAGGAGAATCCTTTGACCCAACTGAAACATTTAACAGCGAAAATGGAGAACCAATAAATGAACAAAAACAAATCCTAATAAGATGGAAAGAGTACTTCGAACAACTTCTCAACATCCCATCAGATTTCACAGGAATTCAAGAAACCGATCTCACCGAAGAACTAAAACCAGACATACTGAAAGATGAAATTATAGAAGCCGTCAGATTAGCCTCATTGAACAAATCACCAGAACACGATGAAATAGCAAATAACTAATTAAAACAACAAGAGAAGTAGGAACAGCATGGCTACATAGACTATTCAACCATGTTTGGGTAGAATAACAGACACCGCGAGACTGGGGAAACGCCATAATTATCCCAATTTGGAAAAACAACGGCAGAAAAAGAGATTGCACAAAATGCAGAGGCATTTATTTCACTGTTGAGTTATACTGGGAAATTATTTTGCAAAATTCTTGAGAAAAGATTACGAACTACTACAGAATCCCAGCTAAGCGAAACACAGCTTGGATTTAGGAAAAACAAAGGATGCATAGATGCAATTTTTGCTCTTAGACAACTTATAGTAAAATCAATAAATTCGATGAAACACTCTACTTAGCTGTTATAGACTAAGGAAAGGCATTTGATAGAGTAGATAGAAACAAGCTGTCGGAAATCCTGAAACAATATGGAGTGAGTACATATCTAACAAACCTATATTGACGCTTATACAACAACAGTGAATGCAAAATGAGAGAAACTGGAGGACACTCAGAACCCTTCACCATAAGATATGGAGTACGACAAGGTTGTGTCCTGTTCCCTCTCTTGTTCATACCAAATATAGACAACATATGTAAAGAAACCAGCCAAACAGAGACCGCAAGAATCCTGCATGGCGAGAACACAGAAGAAGAACTATCTGCAAATCTAACCATTAGAGAACTGTTTGCTGACGACCAAGCATTAATAGCAAGATCAGAAGCTGAATTACAAACCACATGAATAATCTATATGAAATGTGTAGGGAACATAACATGAAAATCAGCACAAGTAAAACAGATGTACAGATCGTAACTAACGAAAAAGAAAAGCAATAACGATTCACCTAAACGAACATCCCTTGAAACAAGTAAAGAGTTCCGAGTACCTAGGAACGTTGCCTTATATATCATCAAACGGCAAATCAGAAGACGAGATCGGAAATAGGTGCAATAAGGCAAACCAACTCACTGGATAAATGACACCAATACTAAAGAACAAACATGTATCAATAACTACTAAGAAAGCACTTTACAACACAATCTTCCTACCAACTCTATGTTACCAATACCAAACCTGGACAATGACAGAAAAAGAGAAAGAAAAACTACAACAACAGAAATGAGATTCCTGGGAAGAATACTCAATGTATCAAGAAGAGATAAGATCAGAAATGAAGAAATCAGGACTAAAGTGAGGGTTATAGCTGCACAAGATTTTATTAGAAGGCAACAAGTCAAATGGTTTGGCCATGCAAGTGGGTTACCATCTTACAGTATACCACAACAAGCAATGATGTACAGACCAGAGAGAAGCAGAGGAAGAGGCCGACCACGTAAACGATGGGCGCAGGGAATAACAGAGTCCATGGGAATATCAATACATAAAGCCCTTAAGCGGGCAGTCTCCCGCTGTTTATACTTCACCTCGACACCGCGAGTTACAAGAGGAACATGATGAGATAAGATGAGAAATTCCCCCCCCCCCCCTTTTCCTTTTTTTTACACAGTATACGTAAACATGGAAACTAAATTTAATAACACATACTAGAACAAGTCTAGACGTCTACATAAGACATGATTTGTTGGTCTGCTTACCTTACAAAACAAATTTAAGAGGGCGAGAAGTACAGAACTGTAAAGTATGGAGGGAAAACAATATCAAGTATTCGGTTCTTGTATTAACGCGATCTTGAAATAATCTTAACTCCTCCCCTGGAAACCTTAAATTTACCCCCCCCCCCCCGGGGGGGAGGGAGGAATTCCCCACCGGTTGAGCACCACTGGCTTAGTGGTTACACGGTGCTAGCTATTTTAGCTACTGTAGCCCGATCCTCGCTCGATGGGTGATGTTGTCAATGTCACACCGACAGCCTTTAATTAACAGTGTTTCCTGGGAACCTTTTGAAATATATATTGTTTATGTTTGGTTTATACTTACAGCATTCACTCTACCATCTGTTTTCTTCAATGTAAGTGTAACATTCATGATAGATAATGTGTATGCTAAATATGAGTTATTGGAAGGGCTGAATGTAAGATGGGCCTGCGTGCCCAATTTGAAACTCTTTGAAAATAAAGTTTTTTCGTTCGTTTCTTCGTCTGTTCGTTCGTTCGTTCGTTCGTTCGTTCGTTCGTTCGTTCGTTCGTTCGTTCGTTCGTTCGTTCGTTCGTTCGTCCGTCCGTCCGTCCGTCCGTCCGTCCGTCCGTCCGTCCGTCCGTGCGTGCGTGCGTGCGTCCGTCCGTCCGTCCGTCCGTCCGTCCGTGCGTCCGTGCGTGCGTGCGTGCGTGCGTCCGTCCGTCCGTCCGTCCGTCCGCCCACCCGCCCGCCCACCCGCCCGCCCGCCCGTCCGTCCGTCCGTCCGTCCGTCCGTCCGTTCGTTCGTTCGTTCGTTCGTTCGTTCGTTCGTTTGTTTGTTTGTTTGTTTGTTTGTTCGTTCGTTCGTTCGTTCGTTCGAGACTAAGTTATTTTTTTTTTAATCCGCTCTTGACGGGAATTCTAACAGTGACCATCTGGCCAGTGGTCAAACTTGACAGCCACTGCGCTTGCGCCATTCCGCCTTTTTAGAGTTCATTGTGAGACAGTATTAGTAAAGACCACACACGGTGACAGCAATATACAGAGCTACAACGCTGAGTAGGAAGATTAAGATGACTACGATCACTGTCAGCTATGAGGTGGCTAAATAAGTGTCAAATTACAAGGGCATTCATTAATAGTAGAGGCTGGCTTCCAGACCCCACTTTTAGCCTCCAGGTTGGATGCTGATAGGGTTTATGAAGGAAATATGGGTAAAATGGCTCCAGCCTGGAGGCTGAAGGAAATATTTTTTGGGCGGGTGAAATTTTTTTTTCTTCGGCGTAATTTTTTCGTGGGAACGGGTTTTTTTGACGCTGCCTGGTGGGGTGTAAAAAGTAATTAAGGTAAATGTTTAGTTGGTTCTGGAAACCGAAGGGGAGGGGTATAAGGTGGTGGCGTAGACATAATGCGTAGTGATAAACAAGGGTGTGATGGGTCGTGGTTATACTCGAAGTAAGAGGTGGTGGCGTAGACATAATGTGTATGGGTAGTGATAAACAAGGGTGTGATGGGTCGTTCTACTCATGGGTATATGGTGGTGGTTACGTATATTAGTATGGGTAGTGATGAACAAGGATGTGATGGGTCGTTCTACTCATGGGTATATGGTGGTGGTGTAGACATAATGTGTATGTGTAGTGATAGACAAGGGTGTGATGGGTCGTTCTACTCATGGGTATATGGTGGTGTCGTAGACATAATGTGTATGCGTGGTGATAAACAAGGGTGTGATGGGTCGTGGTTATACTCGAAGTAAGAGGTGGTTACTATCATCTGAACAGTGTGATAGTAGTGAAGGTAAAGGGTGGTATATTCACCGATTACAAAGGAAATCTTATAAAGTTATAATGGGTATGGTGGTAAGGGGTATTAGTGATCAAGTAGGAGTGATATAGGGGTGGTCATAAATGTAATAAGAGGTGTTCTCAGTTACACACTGGTCAACCAGTGGTCAAGTGGTCAAGTAAGGGTCAAGTAGTCAAGTAAGGAAATTTTAGGGAAAATTGGTCGTAGTGACATGGTGATGATTAAATTAGTGGTAAATTAGTGGTCAATCAGTGGTCAAGCAGTGGTCAAGTAAGGAAAATTTTAGGGAAATTTTAGGGAAAAGTGATTGTAATGAGATGGTGATGATTAAATTAGTGGTAAATTAGTGGTCAAGTAGTGGTCAAGCAGTGGTCAAGTAAGGGTCAAGTAGTCAAGTAAGGAAATTTTAGGGAAAAGTGATTGTAATGAGATGGTGATTATTAAAGGGTGGTAAATTAGTGGTCAAGTAGTGGTCAAGCAGTGATCAAGTGGTCAAGTGAGGAAAATTTTAGGGAAATTTTAGGGAAAAGTGATTGTAATGAGATGATGATGATTAAAGAGTGGTAAATTAGTGGTCAAGCAGTGGTCAAGCAGTGGTCAAGTGGTCAAGTAAGGAAAATTTTAGGGAAAATTGGTCGTAGTGACATGGTGATGATTAAATTAGTGGTAAATCAGTGGTCAAGGAGTGGTCAAGTAGTGGTCAAGCAGTGGTCAAGCGGTGTGTAAGTGAGGAAAATTTTTGGGAAATTTTAGGGAAAAGTGATTGTAATGATATGGTGATGATTAAAGGGTGTTAAATTAGTGGTCAAGCAGTGGTCAAGCAGTGGTCAAGTGGTCAAGTAAGGAAAATTTTAGGGAAAATTGGTCGTAGTGACATGGTGATGATTAAATTAGTGGTAAATTAGTGATCAAGTAGTGGCCAAGTAGTGGTCAAGCAGTGGTCAAGCGGTGTGTAAGTGAGGAAAATTTTAGGGAAATTTTAGGGAAAAGTGGTTGTAATGATATGGTGATGATTAAAGAGTGGTAAATTAGTGGTCAAGCAGTGGTCAAGCAGTGGTCAAGTGGTCAAGCAAGGAAAATTTTAGGGAAAATTGGTCGTAGTGACATGGTGATGATTAAATTAGTGGTAAATTAGTGATCAAGTAGTGGTCAAGTAGTGGTCAAGCAGTGGTCAAGCGGTGTGTAAGTGAGGAAAATTTTAGGGAAATTTTAGGGAAAAGTGATTGTAATGAGATGGTGATGATTAAAGGGTGGTAAATTAGTGGTCAAGTAGTGGTCAAGCAGTGGTCAAGTGGTCAAGTGAGGAAATTTTAGGGGAAAAGTGATTGTAATGAGATGGTGATGATTAAAGGGTGGTAAATTAGTGGTCAAGTAGTGGTCAAGTAGTGGTCAAGTGGTCGAGTGACCACTTAAATTGTAGAGGACGATGTGCCTAAGATTATGGTAGTGATTAAAGTGATCGATGACGTGGTCAAGCAGAGGTCAAGCAGTGGTCAAGTAGTCAAGTAAGGAAATTGTAGGGGAAAGTACGTATAGTGCAATGGTGGTGGGTAAAGTGAGGAAGAATCAATAGTAGTGATAATACTACTACGAATATTAGCGACAAGCACAAAGACAACCAAGTACATACTTGATACACACAAATACAAAGACAACGAAACACACACACACACACATACACACATACAGATACAGAAGTACAGACAAACCATACCATTACTACTCTCACAACAACAGCTATACACAAGTACACACCCATAATCAATTACACAAATACACACCTACAAACACAAAGACAACCACACACAGACACATTTGTACATACAGACATACACATAAAGACAGACAAGCACAAAGACAAACCATACCATTACTACTGTCACAACAACAGATATACACATGTGCACACACACACACACACTCACCCATACACAAGAACACTCAAAGACAAATACAAAGACAGCCAAGTACACACACATACACACCCATCGCCTAGGATTACTACTGTCATCACAACTATACTCAAGTACAGACACACCCATCGCCTAGCATTACTACTGTCATCACAACTATATACAACCACGTACAGACACGCGTACAACAACAAAGACAGACACAAAACACATACAGACACCCATACACATTTGATACACTTGTACATACAGACACATAAGTACACAAAAAACAAAGAGGGCCACACAAACCAGTACTACTGGTATCACAACTATACACACATACAGACCTACAAGAATATCACATACCCCCTTGTGATAAAGAAACGCGGATATCCGAGACTACGTCATCAACGCCATGTGTAAAAGTCATTAAGTATGAGTCATCGGTTTGTGGGAAGCAGGCGTGAGAATAGCTTGTCTTCAAAAACTGCCACGTCAGCTATGTAGGGTGCAGAACCAGTGTATAAAATAGAAGGCGTCTCTTGTGAGCTCAGTACCAGTTCACGGGCTGACTTGTCTATCTACAGAGGTGCTTCAGGCTGGTGTGAGCAGTGTAGTAAGCAGATATTGTTCACGTACTGACTTGGCTAGCTACCGCAGTGAAACAGGTTGGTGTGAGCGTTATTCGTGTAGTAAGCAGATATTTTTCACGTAGTGACTTGGCTAGCTACAGCAGTGAAACTTGGTGTGAGCCTTATTCGTGTCGTTGGCCTCTGATAAAACAGTGAAACATTGTATACATCAGAACTTTTTGGTGTTGTAAGAAAAAAAAAAAAACAGTTTATCAATATGACCACCAGATCTACTTTCACGTGTTCAGTGTGCCACAAAGCCTATTGTGATAAGAATACCCTTAATCGTCACATTCGGACCATTCACGAGGGGAAAGACCAAGTATATCCCTGTCAGTTATGTGATAAGGTGTATAATACGAACGACGGCCTACAAAAACACAAACGAATACATCATCACCGGTCTATGGATACAGCAGAACCAGAGACAACTACCTCTTCACCATCAGAAACAACACCACCAACAACCTCGACGACACCACCAAATGAAACCAATATAACTAACAATCAGATACAACCAGACGAGAATATTCTTGAACAATTGGTAGAAGACGAAGTGAGCATCTTAGCAGCCGGAGAACCAGAGACACTACACATCCTTCCATCGGATATTCAACAAATATATAGAGAAAATTGGGAAGCTATCAGGACACATCACAAGATTAACAAGTATTTATCCACATACACCTTCTTTATTAGCCCGGAGATACAAAAGCCTATCAACTGGACAGATACGTTGTATAAGATTTTCAATGCTCAAATTAGTCGCTTTAAGATCAACTTTAGCTTTCATCTAGTGTTACGACATAGAGGAACACAAGATCTTAGATTCTATCATGCATCATTTAACAATTCTTCTGTTTTAGAATTTCCAGCGCTAATACATAACAGATATGACTTTGATGCCTTCCTTACAACAGTACACGAACATGACATTCATTCCTACGCCATGCAACAACGTACAGACACCAAATACACACAAGAGACAGTAGCTGGTATATGTTTTTACCTCTTTCATATGCCCGAGTTCCCGATAGTTTGATGTCTAGGTCATCCCCCAACTACATTGTTTTATAATTTTGTCACTAAGCATGTATGTCATTGATGTTTTCTTATACCACTAAAGTGTTTTGATGAATAATACATTCTTTGATATAGTGAAACCAAGATATTTGTTGATTTTCTTTAGTGGTTTTGTTTTTACTTATTGTTCCGAGAGACATCAACACTGACAGACAATGAAACAAAGACACATACTGAATTGTATTATGTATTTATTCAACTGCTGCTTGCAACCAAGTATAGAAATTACACCATCCACCTCGCAGTATCCAATGATGTAGTTTATCAGTCATATACGTGCCTACAGATGTAGCGAAGCTTTCCTCCAGGTCCTGGACATTCACGTCTGTGTTATAAGAATTATTAACCAGATGCTTACCCAGACGCATACCAAGTGTAAAAACCATCATTATTCTCCCGTAGTTGATGACGTTATCGGCAAAGACTTCGTCAGCGATTGAAACAAAGACCGGGAAAACGTGTTCGGGTTTGATACAGACTTCTAGTCTCGTGAATAACACATCATGTTGGTTGGCTATCTGACGTACTAAGCGACACAACCTCGAGTTATTGGTCTTTGTGGGGTTGTAGGAACTAATAATAGTCAACGCCATACTCACCAACTCGGTGTGAACTTGTATCAAGTCGACCATTGGTTCCATCGTTATTATACCAATAGCTACCAGAGACCCACTAGCGTGCAGTTGGTGGTCAAATGGTCTAATAATATCACCCGATACGTTTATAAACACCAATGCGAGTAGATAGGTGGTTATTAATACCCATGTATCCTAGGTGGAAACATCCTTTTATGGCTTTGATTGCGGGCCCAACGGGGAGTGGTAAAACCGTCTTTGTCCAACAGTTCTTGACCCATCTACCAGCCATGGTAGACCCCCTTCCAGAGGAAATTATATGGTGCTATGGGGAATGGCAACCCATCTACGAAACTATGAAGGGTGTTCAATTTAATGAAGGTCTGCCAGATATGGAAAAATGGACAGGTGATAGACGTCGGTTAGTAGTCATAGATGATCTAATGTCTGAGACAGATGACAGAGTGACTAAATTATTTACTAAAGGCAGTCATCATCTCAACCTCAGTGTTATGTATATAGTACAGAACCTATTTGGTAAGAATAAAGAACAAAGAACTATCAGTCTGAATTCGCACTACCTAGTGGTGTTTAAGAATCCTCGAGACGGGTCTCAGATTACCAATCTCGCCAAACAGATGTATCCAAGCCGTGTGTCATATGTCCAAGAGAGTTTTAAAGACGCGACATCGGCTCCACACGGGTATTTGTTATTTGACCTGCGACAGGAAACACCGGATCAGCTCCGCTTACGAAGTCATATATTTCCCGACCAGCAGCAAGTCGTCTACGTCCCCAAATAACATGTCTAACCGACTTAAACGTAACGAGGGTATGTTACGTTTCTTGGGTCAGACCAACCCAGCCACTGTGAAGGCAGTAATGAAATCAGCTTCCCCGGATCTCGTCCAATCAATTTGCGAGTGCTGTCACAACGTTTTAAAAGGTAATGTTCCCCTGACACCAGCTCAGAAGAAGCGTCTGCAACGACACAAAGACAGTCTGAGAGCACTCACTCATAAGAAATTATCGCTCAAGAAAAGGAAAGAGATTCTACAACAAGGTGGTTTCATAGGCGCCTTACTAGGCCCCATACTAAATGTGTTGAAAAGCGTGGTGGGATTGTAATGGCCAAGAAGATGATCTTGATCGATCCCCGATTGCTAGAAAAACCCTATGTACCACCCGACACACTAAATGATAGTCTACAGGATTTGGATCGTCAGATGCAACAAGTCCTGGAAACAGAAGATCTACCACCCCGTGACAAGGCCAGAGCGTATCAGCAAACACTACAGAGGTATCTGAATCGACTCGAACAGTACAGACACAAGCCTCTGGGACTAGTAGATATCAAGGAACAAAAACCTGAAGTCACCAGTGTACCGACACCAGTAGCCGAGACACCTCTTCAACCAACACCTCTTCAGTCTATTCAAACGGCTCAAGTAGTCGAACCCAAAACAGTCGAGACCACACCACCTTACAAACTCAGGCGAAGCAAGAAGAAGACTAGGATACCTACCCCCAAGTGGCAAAAATGGCCGCCCAATTAAAAAAATATTACTATGACCCTAAGAAACCCGGAGGCTATGGTGGAGCAGCCGCCTTAAAAAGAAATACTAACCTGAAGAAAATAGATAAATGGTTACGTCATCAAGATACCTACACGTTACATAAACCGATCCGTCGCCGCTTCCAGAGACGTCAGACCATAACCGGTGGTATAAAGCACCAATTTCAAGCCGACTTGATAGATATGAGACTATTACAAAGATACAATGATGGGATGTCGTACCTAGTGACTTGTATCGATGTGTTTAGTAAATATGCTTGGGCTATCCCGATCCAGAAGAAAACGGGGAAAGCACTGGTGGTGGCTATGAGTAAAATCTTTGATGATAGCCAACCGATAAATTTTCAGAGCGATAAAGGTTCGGAATTCGTTAATCGGACCTTCTTAAAATTTCTGAAAGATCGAGGTGTGCACTTCTTTACCACCGAGAATGAAGATGTGAAGGCAGCGATAGTGGAAAGATTCAATCGAACCCTGAAAGAAAAAATGTGGCGTTATTTCACCAAGACCAATACACTCCGCTACGTCGACGTGATAGATAAATTGATCCAGAACTACAATGGTGCGTATCACAGAAGTATTCGCATGGCCCCTGTACAAGTCAACTATAGTAATCAAGAAGAGGTGTGGGATAACTTGTATAAGCCGACATACGTATCGAAAAAAGTGTATTTTACACCTGGGGATCGAGTCAGACTGGCTGAACCCAAACAACCTTTTAAAAAAGGGTATATGCCCTCGTGGACAGAAGAATTGTTTACCGTCAGTCGCATAAACCAGACCAGTCCAGTGACCTATGTGGTAAAAGATGATTCGGGAGAGGAACTACAGGGCTCGTTCTACAGAGAAGAAATACAACTAGTTGGAGACAAGCAAGTGTATCGTATCGAAACAATCTTACAAGAAAGACCCAGGCGACGTGGTGGGAAAGAGTATTTAGTGAAGTGGTTTGGTTATCCCCATTCATTCAATAGTTTGATAGCTGACACGCAACTAGCTAGTTATGGAGACTAGTGGTGTGACTGAAGACAGGGTGGAAACTATGGGGGTGCGCCCACAACTGACAGAGGGGGAAAGAACATCGATCTGGTCATTCTTTGGACAACGTGTACCGAGGCCAGAGATTGTATTTCTGTGTCAAATGGTGGTTATATATGCCGTAATTGCCGTGTCTTTGTTCAATCTGACTCAAGGCAGCGCAGACGCACCAGACGGCAAGTTGTGGGTAGCTCTAATGAGTAGTTGTTTGGGCTATATGCTACCTAATCCTAAATTAGAAAAACGATGAGTTTCTATATAACTTTACCGAGTAATTCTGGAACAAAGGTATTTCCCAACAACCAACCCGGTCACTTTTTTGTCAAGTTGCCGCAGACCATTGATGTAACGACCCAATACGAAGTGGCCCTGGTCGAGATTCAGTTCCCCAATTCGTATTTTAATGGTTTACCTGGTGAAATTTGGTTCCAATACTTTCCACCTAAAGGTAGTGGTATGGAACCTATAACCCTTGAATGTCCACCGGGTCCGTTCAGCAGCCCTGAAACTTTCATCGAGGAATTGAATAAGTTGTGTGTAGAAACCCAACTAGACGAGAAAGTAAACATCAAATTCGTGCTAGGTACACCTTGGAAAAAAGTCGCGATGAAGATATTTGAAAAAGGCGCCCAGGCTAAAGTTAGTGACAGATTGAAGAATATATTGGGTTTTCCCAGCTCGACTCTATCAGATGATAATGTCTTATTATACGGTAATACAGAATTAGAGATGGATAACGAAGTTAAAAATATCTATGTCTATTCCGATCTCGTAGCCGCGAGACCAGTTGGAGACGTCATGGTTCCTTTACTAAGGACTGTTCCTATATTGGACCGACTGTCACCTTCAGTGTTTCGTCTTTATGATAAGCCACATTATGTACCATGAAGTCGATTCTCCTTCGACACGGTGGAAATACTTTTAACTGACGATACGGGTAAAACACTCTCATTCAACGATGGGACTTCAGTACTAACTTTACATTTTCGAATCAGGAAGCACTCAGACCTTGAATAGACTAATATGAGTTTCTACGTGACACTGACGAGTAATGCTTCGCCACATATACCCCCAAAATAATGCCGGACATTTCTTTGTCAAACTACCACAAACTATTGAGCTCACCTCCCAGTACGAAGTTGGTTTGGTTGATATTCAGTTTCCCAACACCTATTTTAATATTTTGAAAGATGAGGTGTGGATAAAGTACTTTCCACCTCCAGACCTAGACGAACCACCGATGACGATTACGCTGACGCCTGGTCTGTACAAATCAATAGAAAAATTCATTGGTGAATTGAATAGATTGCTTTTCGAAGCTGAGAGATTTATCAATGAACTGCAATGGTTGCGTCTCGATGATGCCTTACAAGAACATAACCGAATGATGTTCTCTTATAACGATATTTCGAATAAGGCTCGTTTCCAATTATATGAACAGGGGGCTGAAGTTAGACTTAGTGACAAGTTGGCAGAAATATTACAGTTTCCCTCGACACATGTCACCGAGACTGAACCCAGTCTGTCTGGTGTGGGTGAAGTGGATTTAGACCAGGGCACAAAAAATGTCTTCGTCTATTCCGATATTGTCACCTCGCGGGTGGTTGGTGATGTGATGGTACCATTACTGAGGACACTACCTGTTCTAGACAGATCTACCACCTCGGTATTTAGGATGTATGACAAGCCACATTACGTACCCCTCAGTCGATTTTCATTTGACACGATTGAACTTCTTATAACCGACGAGCAGGGGAAACCTATCCCATTTACAGGTGGAACTTCAGTAGTGACGTTACATTTTCGAACAACCAAACGGTTTGATCTGGGCTAACCATGGTTAGACACGTGCCAATCCAACGCAACCCCAAATTATACGAGGAGTATTTCTGCAATCAAGCTGGAAGTGGTCTGTTTTTGTAGGTGGTCGAAGTCAGCGAGGTCATGGAATTGGTAGTTTCTTTAGTGGTCTTGGTCGCACAATTCTTCCTTGGTTGAAGACTGGTGGCAAAGCCCTATTGAGAGAAGGACTGGGGACGGGTTTGCAAGTGGCTCAAGATGCCTTAGCTGGTAGAAATGTTGGTGAGTCCTTCAAAGAACACGCCAGAGATGCTGGTCAACGACTACTCCATGGCGCAGCTCAACACATCAGCCAATCAGGTAGTGGTGTTAGGAAACTAAAACGAGCCGCCCCACCAGGTCAGCCCAGTAAAAGAATAAAACCAACAGTCAGAAAGCCATCGAGTCATAAGACACATCACCACCAAGCGGGACATTCGGATATTTTCTCATAATGGCGTTAATTCATCCCAAGTCATGTGAGTGTCTGCATTCTGGTCTGGATCTGTTTAGTGTACCTCCCACCCAGACAGCCGTAGAAGAGGGACAGTTTGTGGAGATTCATCCATTGGCCACTTTAGCTTATGGGGCACCCATCGAATTCACCATTTCTGGTGTCGGTGAAGATTACATTGATTTGTTTAATACTTTTCTGCACGTGAGAGCCAAAGTTACACTGCCCAATGGCGACGACCTACCAAACACAGCCGAAGTTGGTCCGATAAATTATTATTTGCATAGTTTGTTTTCTCAATTAGACGTGTCCCTGAACTACACTCTTATTTCACCGAGTGAAAATTCGTATCCGTACCGGGCCTACTTGGAAGCTCTTCTGAATTACGGCGAAGAGGCCAAAAAGAGTCATCTGACGTCAGCTCTATACTATCAAGATACTCCTTTGCACATGGCAGACACAAAGGGTGATACCAATACAGGTCTAGCCAAAAGAAGATCTTTAGCCAGCTATAGTGTGCCTCTGGATATGATGGGCCGCCTACATTCCGACATTTTCAATCAGGACCGGTACATGTTGAATGGTGTCGATATTAAAATCAAACTAACCCCATCAAAATCCGTCTTTAATTTGATTGCCACGGATGTAAGTGGTGGGTACAAAAGTGTCATTACTTACGCCGCCCTCTTGGTGAGGAAAGCTAAGTTAAATCCAGCTATCTCTCTGGCCCATGAAAAAGCCTTATTGAGATCCAATGCCAAGTATCCTTTTAAAAGGGTCGTGGTAAAGACCTTTTCTATCCCTAAAGGTATGTTTTCCCACACACAAGATAACCTTTTTCTCAGCCAGACACCGACCCGGGTGGTGATCGGATTAGTCAATGCTTCCTGCTTCAATGGCGAGGTGAATACGAACCCCTTCATATTCAATCATTATCAGTTAAACTACTTGAGTCTGATGGTAGATGGGCGTAGTGTTACAGGCAAACCCTTAACCATGAATTATACCACAGGTCAGTACACGCGAGCTTTCCATAATACCAACTTGGCCCTTGGTCTGACCGGTAAGGATGTCGGGAATGGTATAAATTATGAAAGCTATAGTCAAGGGAATTGTCTCTATAGTTTTGATCTGACTCCTAGTATATTAGATGGAGAACAGTTTGAAATGGCGAAATCTGGCCCATTGTCAGTAGAACTAAAGTTTGACGTTATAACGACTGTACCTCTACAAGTCATCGTATACGCCGAACTCGATTCGGTCCTAGAAGTTTCCAAGACGAGACAAGTGCTAACAGATTACATAGCATAATGGATACCCAACAACTAAGACAATTACTCATGTCTGATCTGTTTGTTCGTCGCCTTCCACTAGTCAACGTATGCGCTAGAGATCATTTGCCTAGACACATTGATAGAACACAGCCAGCTGCTTTTATCGTCAATACTGACACCAGTGCTTACTCTGGTTCACATTGGATCGCCCTATATTTTAATGGTCTAGGTCAGTTTGAATATTTCGATTCGTTGGTTTGCCACCATTACACGCCGACATTATCCATTTTATACAACGAAACTCGGACAGATCACCCGTGTACAATGCCCGTATGCTACAAGACATTAATAACACTACTTGTGGTCTGTATGCGTTGTATTTCTTATTAATGAAATGTCGTGGTTCGAGCATGTCACGTATCCTGCAACGCTTTGGACACAGACAACACGTGAACGATCGTCTCGTGTTTCGATTGGTTACTCCGTGGTTAAAAAAGACAAGTCCAGAACTGTTTAAAACTAGATAAATTCGTCGTTATAAAATGAGACGACCACTCGTCTTTTTGTTTCTACAACGATCAAGATGTCTACACCCAAGTGGTTATTCATGTCAAGACCTGATGATATGCCCAGACAACTAGACAACAGTTTGAAAGCGGTGACAGTTTCTCAAGACACAGGAACAATGACAATCCATCTATATCAATCTACCGACAGTCAAGACAAGCCTCTGAAAGACCAGACATCTTTCTACAATAATCAAGTCCCTCTGCTCTCTTTGGATCGTAAACGAAGCCATTTTTAAATGTTGTATACCAATAAAAGTCACTTGAAACAAACTTGTATGGTTGTCGTTTTTTTATTATGTTTTTGTTCGATTGTATAGTTTTTTCTTCTCTCTCTCTCTCTCTCTCTCTCTCTCTCTCTCTCTCTCTCTCTCTCTCTCTCTCCAAAGTCACTTGAAACAACCTACAAAACCACGCTGTAAGCATTGATAGCAGGGGGGAGGGTTATTAGTACCATCCCGTGTTTTTGCCGCAGACGCCTCCCATTCATAACACGGTTGTACTGTTACCACCGCGTGTTTTTTTCTCGTTAAGAAATTCCTGGTCCCAGGCAATCGTACTCTCTCTGTCTGTATGAGTCTCTGTTTTTCTCATTAAAAATTGGTATGACCCCTGCTGTGGCATGTTTAGTGACTCGTTGGTTTGTGTGAGTTTGTGTGTGCGAGGTTGTGTGTCTGTCTGTCAGTCTGTATGATTCTGTTTATGGCTGCACTCGTGTCTGTTTCATTGTGTGCACAGTTGTATTTTAGATTCGTTATACTTGTGTGTCTGCTTCTAAAATGGCCCTGATTGTATGATTGATGTCTGTATGTATACTTGTATGGTTGTCGTTGTGTTTGTGTTTATGTATTTGTTATAGACAAGGAGACTCGTGTAGACGCTGATATATCGCCTAGAGGAACAGTTCAAGCACCTGGAACCGTATTGACACCGGGTGATCTGCGGACCCGATCGACATCAACATTCTTATTATAAACATCGGTATATCGACCCCTAATACCCCCTTACCACCATGTCCTTCTTTATAAGCTTTTCGGTGAAGAACCCACCCTTGCAGTTACTACCACCTATAACACCACCCCGGCGGCCTCTTTTATCCCTAAGACGGGAGAATGCCTTCGTATTACACGACCCTGATTGTTTCATTATTGAACCCATTCCCCCACTAGTAATAATTACCATCGATTAATTCATAGGTGATTTTACTATTCATTTCCATTCACCTTCTAATATTAATAACCACAGGCACGACAGACCTCTACAGGACCACTCATCTATCTATAATAACCAACTGACCCCCTTTAGGGGTCGTACTCCTTTTTTAATGTATGGGTCGTAAACCCCCCTTTTTTTAAAGAGTAGTTTGATGTTGTATACCAATAAAAAACACTTGAATATATTACTTTTTTGTTTTTACTTTTGTCTCTGTGTCAGACTCCTACAACTCTCTTTTTGTTCAGTAACCAACTACACCTCCTTGTTCAGTAACCACCTCTTACTTCGATATAACCACGACCCATCACACCCTTGTCTATCACTACGCATTATGTCTACGCCACCACCTTATACCCCTCCCCTTCGGTTTCCAGAACCAACTAAACATTTACCTTAATTACTTTTTACACCCCACCAGGCAGCGTCAAAAAACCCGTTCCCACGAAAAAATTACGCCGAAAAAAAAAATTTCACCCGCCCAAAAAATATTTCCTTCAGCCTCCAGGCTGGAGCCATTTTACCCATATTTCCTTCATAAACCCTATCAGCATCCAACCTGGAGGCTAAAAGTGGGGTCTGGAAGCCAGCCTCTACTACTTTCATTGTCTGATTCTTAGTTTGTAATATGTAAAGCCCAGTAGCTAAAACGCTACTGATTGCTACAATGTTGAATTCAAAAGCCAATGCATGAGAAATTTAACTGGAAAGTTCGATAAACGAAAGATGCAAACAAACATGACAATGAACGTTCCAGGTTGAAATCTTTGTCAGAGAACAAACAAACAAAAAATCGAGAAAGAAGAGTAGAATCATCATGATGTGTACAACTGACGTAGGCGTTCATGCATCTCCATAGATATCGTTTGCTGATGTTTTAGATACATTTTGTAGATGATATTTCTCCACGCCACCGTCCCAGTCCAACCAGCTTCATTTCTCTCGATCTGTCCCGTCTTTTCTACCTCTAATCTTTTCAGTGGTCTTAATGTTTTTCAATGCCTCTCTTCTCATTGCATGACCAAATAACACTGTCTCTTTATTTCATGTGTATGTAATGTACTACTTTCATTAATTAACCTTTTCCAAGCACTCGTTGTTTGTCACTCTGGTAGACCAAGGAACTTGCGTCTCAGAAACCAATCTCTTTTGCCTCCAAGTTCTTCTTAATCTGTTCGTTCACACTCAATGATTCACTGACATCATAGACACACAGTCGAAGACTTAGCACACACACACAGGCATCATAACTGAGACATAAACAGTTACTTGAACATCCCAATAGTGTAATAATTTGTGGTGTAGAGATAACCCCTTGAATAAATTTGGATATTTCTGTTTTTAACTAAATATTCTTGTTTGTTTTTTATGCATTTTTACAACGAGTTTGGTAGAAACATTTGCCTTTTGTTTGTGTAACTCTTCAGTCAGATTTCATGTTCATCTGATTATGAAAAGTTGCAAATGGAAAGATGCGGCGTGAATGGGTGTCAAGCATAGTGTCACAGTCTTGCGTTCATTCACAATCAGGCCACATCATCCGTATCCTAAGTACACCTTTGCTCGTGCAGGTATTTTGATACGGAGTTTATTTTCAGGCAAGCCTGACAATCAACATAAGGCGTTATCTGCCTGATACATCATAATAACAATTATCACTCGTTACAAAATATATGAATGCACATTGTCACACATGGTCACTCTCTCGTTAAACATCGCATGCATTCACTACACTAGATATTCGCTTCCGAACAACACTACGTCCAATCGGAAGGCCGGTCTGTCCCCTATCTGAAGCAGCTCAGGTTGTCGCTTGCCTACGTGGTCAAACTCCCTCGTGAGTTTCGCAACTCTGCGTGGCGTTCCCTTGCACGCAGCACTGTCTACGTAGCACTCGTTACTACTCTAGTTTACGTGGTCACGGTATTCCCCTGACCTCATGCACCCGCCCCTGTTCTCGGGTCGGTCCCTCTGTTATTCTAACTATAACACATTAGTGTCCCCACCCGAGTCTAGTCTAATTACTGTCCTTATGTCCTAGCTTGGGTGCTGTCTGTATTCTGTCTATACCTTTATAGATGTCCTGTCTCTATGTACTATTAGTCCTTGCCCCTCTTCTGTTACTAGTCGGTCCAACACCTTGACACATAGATACGTCTGTCTTAGAGTCATTTACACAGATAAAGTGCAGACCTGATAAGGCGAACTCACCTGGGACCCAAGAAATAAATAGTTATTCTTATCAGAAATTCCTCTTATAAGAGTTCAAGCATATAGTAAGCGCATTTACAATGTACAATACAATGCTGTTCTTCACAACAGAAATTATCCACACCTGAGATCGCCTTAAGCGGTTTGCACTGTATACTATTTGTTGAGGAAGTCTCTGAAGCGCAGTAGCTAGAACAGTTGTATGCCTTCCCGATGAGCATGTGATGGAATCCCCATAGGACGATTTGTTTATTTATTTTTTATCCAGCCTTACAATGAACACCCAGATATTTTGTGGGAAGTAAAGGCGGCTGAATTGATACTGACCACATCAATCTGCCTATTGGTGTAAAACATTAATCTAGCACCATATAACTAATACACTTCATGGCGTTGCATGGGGTTCTTTACTTTTGTACTTGTATTATTGTAATGATCAGCATTCAATACCTCATTGTCCTTATTTTCCTTGAAACAGACGCCCTTATTTAACTTTACCCGCCAATAAATGGCCCAGTTTTCGTTGTCGTTTCAAATATTTGTTTTCTCTGAGAAAACATTTGTTGAAAAATTCAACCGCCATTGTTCCATACATCAAAACTGTCTTCTCGAACTTGAGGTCACCTGGTCATCCTTGGGGGACAGAGGCGTTGTGAGTCCTGACTAGCAGGGGCAGTTCTTGGGGACATCTCACGTCTTCTTTTTAAAGATGGGTCATCCTTGAGTATGGGGGTTTTCCTTTGGGTTGACTTTCACATCTGTCTACCGCAAATCTTCCTGCCGAGTGATAAAAAAGCAACCACGAAAGTACTTTGTTCTATTGGTCTTCTGAAATACCGGTGACAGTTTGTATGCTTTGTTAAATTTGGTACGTGATTGTGAAATGAGAGATAGCAATTGAAATTGGGATTTTACAAAGCTGAAAAGGTTAGATCATAGAGAACACAGAAAAAGGGATTAAGGAGGACGAAGAATGAAGATAACGAGCAGGAAGGAGAAATAATAATGAAGAAGAGGTGGTCGGGAGTTGCATGATGAGGATTGGAGGAGAGAAGAACTGTGTGATGAGAAAGTAAGGAGGGAAGAGAATATTATTAGGATTTAATATAATTATAACAATGAAAATAAATAAAACTAGTGCATAACAAACGAGATGCTTTCGATGAATTTGATACACAGTAAGAAACCCTGATATTTGAATAAATGTGAATAACTGGAAAGTCTTTTCTATGGGCCAACAGGACAAACGAAAGAGCGGTAGGAGAGAGAGAGAGAGAGAGAGAGAGAGAGAGAGAGAGAGAGAGAGAGAGAGAGAGAGAGAGAGAGACAGAGAGAGAGAGAGAGAGAGAGAGATATCTGGAACACATGGAGATGAGATATGAGATCATCATCATCATCAATTCCCTTGCCAGCTGGCTTAGACGTTCAGGTCTCTCCACAGATCTCGGTCTTTGGTGTTCTTGTTCAACTCTGCTGATGACATTTCTCAATGTCACCGTCTCAGATCATCCAGCATCATTTCTCTTGGTCTGCTCGGCCTCTTTTCCCTTTTATCTTTCCAGTTGTCATGCCTCCCTTCTCATCACATGACCAAAGAATGTTGTTTGTCTGTTTCTTATTGTTGTATGTAATGTTTTAATTTCATTTTATCTTTCAGTGTTAGTTACTCTGGCAATCTAAGGAATTCGCATTTCGGCACTCTCTTTTTTACATTAAATGAACCACAATCTCTGTTGTTTCCAAGTGCTTCCTAATTTGTTCATTTATATTCCAAAATTCACAGCCATACAGCAAAACAGGTTCTATGTAGCATTTCGGCACTCTCTTTCTTACATTAACTGACAGTGACTTATTGCATAAGATATTTTTATTTTCTGAAAAAGCAGCTTTTGCTTGCCCTATTATGTTCTCAATCTGTTCCATGTGATGTTATAAATGCCCCTAGGTATTTAAAATATCCCTTGGTTAAGAATGTTCCCTTCTATTTCCATTTCATATTTTGGTGTCACCTATTTTCTTTGATATCACCATTGTTACTCTTTTATTGATATTCAAGAATATTTGCACTCTCTGTTACTACAATGTTCA
The DNA here is from genome assembly GCA_963921405.1 of Cepaea hortensis. Lineage (NCBI taxonomy): Eukaryota > Metazoa > Mollusca > Gastropoda > Stylommatophora > Helicidae > Cepaea > Cepaea hortensis. The sequence continues at coordinate 40,519,164 of OY992894.1, forward strand.
ACAATTGTTGTAGATATGTTACATTATCTGCCATCAATACTGAGTCACCTGCATAGAGTATATATGCACATATTAAAAAGTGAAAAGTATTAATTTAAAGCACGCAGCATAAACATGTTGCATGTCCTTTGCAGAACGTTGCAATCAACTCCAGGTTGGTTTTTCTAGACGAGTGTATGTTCAGTAGTTTGCATTTGATTTCTTAGCCAGAAGTCAACGCTTAAGCCCAGCTTAATGCCGGTGCAGGGGATGGAGCGTCTACCTCGTCATCGGTGCACCGGCAGTATAGCAACAAAGTAGGAAAATCTACGACGAGGAAGTTGAAACCAGTTAGTTGCATGTCTATTACAGGACATCGCAGTCAACCCCATCATTTGTTGGCTGTTTGTGATTTACTAGGAAAGTTTACTTTCAATTGTTCGACAATGCTGTCTGGACGACCGACGCTCATATCATTGTATAAAACCACCGCAAATCGGTCTGCTTCCAAACACAGAAGACAACGAGTTAAATGGAGAGGGAAGGGTTATCAAGAATTGGGCTGAGAATGTATTGTACTGCATCGTAATGGCAGGTGATAAACAATGCAATCGCATTCCTGCATCGCAATGGCAAGAGACAAGCAATAATGGCGATCCATCACAAAAGACCCGGAATATGAAGATGGCATCAGTTTGATCTGAAACACTTTTATTGAATATAATAGGATAGTCAGTCGTCTAGACGCAGGCCGAACCCTAGGTAGCTCATGACTTCAAGCGGATGAGTTTTAGCTCCCACCCGCTGTGTGGCGTGAGAACTAGATTTCATGTCTGATTCTACTTCATAACTTCTGATACAACACGCAAAAACAATGGTAATAACTCTCAAACAAAGTTTTAGTGCAGCGTGTGTTCCAGGCCGTTGGGTGGTCCAGTGAATCGTTGGAGTTTATCTGAAAACCTTTCGTGAAATCAGGTTTCTGTACTCTTATTTTGATTTTTTTTCCTTTTTTTTTTTTCTAGTCATTTTTATTGATGACATTGTGGAGTTGTTTTTATGTAATGTGATAAGATCTGCTGAATTTACATTTGTTCCAGAATTCATTCTTTACTGTTCTCTCCAAACTATTTTGTTTCTTTTAGTGTTTCTCACGAATAAAGTAACCACACAGACATCAGCACTGGATGAATGCACACATTAGTAAAAACCGCACAATGTGTTCTATACATCTAATGTAATATATTACACTTCTTGTGATACTCAGCCTGCTCCGTGGCGAATTGTTTAATCACGTCGTTCGTGATCCTGCATACTCGCATTCGAAAAACAGCTGTGCGCAATTTGGCAGCAGACCGAGTGGCATTGTTTTTTTTTTACGAATTGGGTGCCGGTCATTCAGAAAGCAATGGCAAACTTCTTTTTTTTTTAAATTCGCATATCCTTTTACAGGACATCGCTGTCAACAGCAGCATCTAGCTGTCTGTTGATTTCTTGGCAAGATTACGCCCAGTAGTTTGCCATTGCTTTCTGAGCGGCCGGCTCAGTTATCCCGCAAGTCACCAGCTGGGGACGAACCGCTCCCAGTTCTCGCCCGCTGTGAGACTCTACGTGATAAACGGGATTACGGAGAAAGTGGTGTAACCCCTCGGCCAGAGAGACCGGCAATGGCAAACTACTGAACATAAATTTGCCAAGAGATCACAACAGTAAAATATTGCTGGTATTGACTGTAAAGGATATGCAACTATAACTATGATGCTAAAATAGAAACTGTTTCCCAAGGAGTTTCCTGTTACTGGTCTGTGAAGTAATAGGGTCATTACATTGTATAGGCCTGACAGCAAGGGGGATAAGTGCCTAATCTTTCACTCGTTTTAGCATCATCATCATCATGTGCCATGCCGGTAAGCATGGGCGGTCATGTTTTGCCATCTCACTCGAGCACCAGAGTCGTGGATCAGCTCAGGGTTCCTGTCTCGACCATACAACGTGGCCAAGCCAACCAGGTATTTACTTCTCTACCCTCCCCTTGTTATCTTTCCCTCGATCTTGCCAGTTGTCACCAAGTTCTCCAATTTATTTCGTCTCACAACGTGACCAAAAAATTGTATTTAGTACGCGACGAGCCCAACCATCGAACTTGCGTCCGACTGTGCTCATGATATTATCATCAAAGTTCCATATCAACTACGCAAACGCTGCCTCTACTTCTAATGCTAAAGAATATTTGTTACATAATAATAGGCTCTGTTATCAGTATTCCCTCCAGTGTAAACTGTTAGAGGAACCAAACTATACTAATACTGTAGCCAAAAATGCATGTCGCAAGCGATAAATAAGGAGCAGTTGGCTTCGTTAAACTGGCATTATTTTAGAAGACAGATTTCGAAATCACCCCCTTGATATCGGTAACACAACACCCAAGAGCTGGTTTACGCTCACTTTAACACAGTTGATCTCTATGTGGGTTCGGTCGTTCAGGTTATAGCCATCCAACCATGCTTGTCGAATGAAGAAAACAAAACGGTGGAAAGAGTTGAAAACCGGTTTATCTTTTTGATGAGATGTTTATCACCACAAGAATTTAACACCCAGCACATTTTCAGCTAACTGTCGGTATTATTTCCCCCTATCGCTTCTCATCTTGTCATGTCATAATTCTACTATAGTGCGTTCACAATTGTTTGCCACAGTATAATAATCCATAACTAGGTAACCAACTGAGGGAAAATGATGAGATTTAGCATATAACCCTATCATAATATACAGCGAACAAAAACATTTTTTTGTTCTGGAGATTGTGCAGCAGAACTCAATGTTTGTTTGTATGTGGTATATAATTTACAGGTCAGAGATGAAGTGCAAATTATGAAATTTATTCCATCTTCACACGGAATCATCAGTGTTCAATAAGAAATATTCTCCGCGCTGGAGGGGAATTTCCTTACGAGAAGCACGTCACATAGTGGAATGGAAGTGTTCAGAGGCGACGTCAATAATTCTACCTATAGTGGGTGCTTTAATGAAACATTATTTTAAATGTCTTACCATTTATCTCTAACATCTGAATGTATGAGTATTGTTGAATGGTGTTGAATGTGAAATTTTGTACACTTCAATGCATCGCTATCAAGTTGTACACATATTTTTCGTCAAGAAGCTGATTTCAGGAAAATCTTTCATACTATTACAAATCCCGAGTAAAGAACAGTGCATGCATTGGTCATTTCGTCGATGGGTGCAAGAATCTGGAATGAAACCACCACGCAATAAGCAAACGGCAGGTAGAAAAATACTGTAGACAGCTTTGACAAGGAGGCCTTAAGGCAAGCTATTATAAATATGTTGGTTACCAAAGAAATAATGGCTGTAAGAACATTTACTGTTTGGTTAAGAAAGAACAATGACATAGAGCTTTCTAAAACAACTTTATGAAAAACTATCAGGAATTAGACTTCACGTTTAGAAAGTACAAGGGAGGTAGAAATATCATTTGCGAGCAACCGCATTTAGAAGCCATGAGAAGCAAGTATATACGTGAAATAAGGGAAATGCGCAAATAAAATTATGACATAGTGTATTTGGATGGAACCTGGATCAAATGAAAAGGAATGGCAATCAGTGGATGGACAGATAAAGCGTATGTACCAAGTAATAAAGGACAACGTTTGGTCATAGCCCATGATGATAATGCGCAAAATAACTTACTACAGAATGCTGGACTTGTATTCATAGCAAAGCATACAGACAAAAGGGATTATCATGAGATGAATGATAATTTATTTAGAGATTGGCTCAAGATTACAGTGCTAAGTGGCTGCTAAGAAAGAATCCCACTACAGAGACATACATATTCGTCGTGCAAAACATGTAATCATTTTCCGTCTCTGAATAGGACACAGCAAATTAGACAATCTTTAACCAAGAATCAAGATGGTACTATCAGTCATGTGAACATGTAAACAAACTACACAGACAGCTGAACAGATCCTTAACAACTGAAACATAATGATTGAATTACGGTATCATCTCTGGTTAATCCATACGCACATTAATTCACAGTTGTTTGGAAGCGTTCACGAACTCCACAAGAAAGCTACGAGGGAGAGTCAATAAGTACGTCACACAGTTCTGTGGGATGGGAGGTCAATGTAGCTGGTGTTTTCTACAGGTGTCATTAGGTGACAGCAATATCGAACTTTATATTCCCTTTCGTCAGGTGGCGCTAGGTGTCTCATGCGCATGCGCAGCCCATAAACATCCGTGCAGCGGGGGTGGAGGAAATGATTAAAGGTGACAGGCGAGTAACGATAGACTCTGTAGCATCTGCAATAGGGTGCTCACATGGTTCAGCATACAGCATAATGCATGATCGATTGCAATTTCCAGGACTGCTGACTAGAGGAGTGTTCAATCTTCATGACAATGCCAGACCACGTACGGCTCGATTAACTCAGGAGAAAATTAACCAACTAAGATGGGAAGTTCTGGAACATCCACCTTACAGCCCCGACTTAGCCCCTACCGATTTCTACCTTTTTGGTCCACTGAAAACCCACCTTGGCGGGAGACATTTCGCGAAGTTGAATGTGAAATGAAAACGTGGTTTAGAAAACAGAGCACGCAGTTCTACGCGGCTGGTTTGGGAGGACTGATACAGCGATGAGATAAGTGCATCAATGTCGGTGGAAATAATGTTGAGAAATAAAGGGACAATGTATGTATAAAAATAAACTAGTTTCAAGTTATCATATGTAGTTATTTTTCTAGAGCCATTTGTGACTTACTTATTGATTTTCCTCGTAAATGCATCCTAGTAATAGTCTCCTTTGTACATATTATTAACCAGGAGCTAAAGAAAACAAAAAAGAGGGAAATGAAAAATAAGGTTAGGAATATATTCCTTATACTTTCCTGATCCATTTCCTTTCGATTCTGCATGATTTACCCCAAACCTCTGTAAATTCTATGTCTTTACTAATGATACACATTGCACCCACTTCCATAAGAATATGGATACGCCTTGCTTCGTTACCAGAATTGACTCGCATTACAGTAAAACAAGTTTGTTAGCGTGAATTCAATAAATTTTGAAAAGGCTGAAAATGCTGGTGTTGACTGCAATGTCCTGTAAATAGAATATGCAAAAAAAAAAAAAAAATAAATAAATAAATAGCATGAATCCCCATTCGGTGAATACAAAATTTGGAACGGCAATCTGCACTGGATTGATGATGTGATCAATATCACACCGACCTTTATAGAAAAATCTGCACTGAATTGGTGATGTGATCAATATCACACCAACCTTTATAGAACAATCTGCACTGGATTGGTGATGTGATCAATATCACACCAACCTTTATAGAACAATCTGCACTTGACTGGTGATGTGATCAATATCACACCGACCCTCTTTACTTTCCAGGACATTTGGTGGTACCCATTTTAGGCTGGGTCCACATGGACTCCAAAAACCTTATTTGCATGTCAAAAACCACAGTATTTTTTTGGCTGTAATTTATTTATTAGGCAATTGTCGTTCAGTAATTTGCCATTGCTTTCTGAACGACCGAAACTCATAAAATTATTAACAATCAACAGAAGGCGGTCTGCTTCCAAATCGTCTGCAGCTGATTTCGAAGGCGGTATGTGGGATTGCGAATCACGTTCACTACCCTTTCGCCACAGATGCTTCCCAGTTAAGGCCACATCTTTAAACAAGGTAAAACAATCCGTCTCTGCTGGGATTTGAGCACACGACAACCGGGACGGCACACAAGTGTGCTTGCCACTGCTCTAGCGCGGCCCCCTAATCTTTGAAGGACAGAATCTAAGTTACGACTGCACAAGTATCTCTATCAGCGTTCCCTATGGCACACATCAAGTCCCCACACTAAATTTGGCTGTTTAGTACAATTCTTCTTTCTTCCCGTGACTCTTCATACAATTAAACAAAACATGTAGTCCCACTTCAAACTTGAAAAACCAACAAACTTTCACCAGAGAAAGCATACGGTGACCATTTTCTGGTGTTTACACAGGACAGGCTTTTACCAGCAGACGACTTGTCGAGCTACCACTACAATGCCCATCTCTTCCCCCCACGCTTCTAGTGTAGTCTTCGGTCGGATGAAGACCTTGTTCATATTGCTCCTTATATTACTTCAGTCCTTTTGAATTTGGTTGACAATTTAGGGTACAAATTTTCTAATTGACCTATTTAGATTTGGTTAGGATGGCATTTATAGCTAGTAGGGGTTTTGTAAACGGCCCCTTTTCCCACCAGGGGGTGTATTGGGTTTATTGTGCTAGCCCTGTAATTTAGATCAATCAGCACTCTGTGGGTAATGTCGCTAATACCACTCAGCCCGCCTTTATTTCCCAGTAAACATCATAGTATACCTTCTAGACTAGGTCAACCAGCTGATCCAGGTCAGTGAAAACAATCCTCACTTGGATGTGAAGTCAAACACATGGTCACTTGGTCGGCGGGCCGGTTTGCTGAATAATAGCTATATCCCCGAATTATACAAAGTAAATTACAGGTACCTCTGACATCGGCAGGGGTTTGCCTGATTGCGAGGGACACTGGTAATAAAGAAAGCTAATTCACACACTAAAATCAGTCCAGTGGACTCGAAGTAGTAGCACGTGTATGGACAGCGCTTGAGTTCAAAGCGTGCGAACGCCCCGCACAAGTTGTGCTGTAGTGGTTAATGTAATGGGGACGAAGACAATGCTCGGGGGTTCAATTCCCAGCAGTGAATGGTTGAAATTCTACAGACCTGCCCTGCTCTCGGGTCAGTACAGCGATATCATTTAGCTGCTTGATATTTCTCCTCAAAGGTCGAGGCTGTCAGTAATCACCATCATTGAGAGTTGTGCCGGTGTAGGTCACCGAAGTACGCCATCTCACACGATCCCAAGAGTCTCGGATCAGGTCTGGATTTGTGTCCCGATCATGCCATTGAACAAAGCTATCATGTATTGACCTATTTTTTCCTCTTATTCTTTTCCGACCAAGTTTATCAATCGTTATTAAGTTTTTGTATTTGTTTCTTCTCATAACTTTCCACACACACAAAATTATCTACTTCTAATTTCTCTGATCAATTACGGGTTTCACTTTTCTTTCTTTCTTTTTTTTTTTTTTTTTTTTTTTTGAGAGAGAGAGCTGCCTGGTTCATTTGTTTTCTTTGTCATGGAGTAATAGCAATCACAATATTATGTCAGAATCTCTCTTTTTCTACATATTCTCCCACCCAAGTGGACGGCCCAAGTTCACGGAGACAAGGTACTGGACTACACAACTTCACCAAACATTGCAAGGTGGCAACGTATGGTTTACCATATGGACCAGCTACTTTCCCATCTTTCAGTAGTTTGAAAGCTTTCCTAATCCCTTCTTTAGATGGTTTTCTCAAAATTGATATTCAACTTCACGTCTACCTGCTGGATATCAGGGGGGTCGTTTGATACATGTCTATTCAAGATGGTCCTTAAAGTATTCTATCCATCTGTTGTACAAACGCTAACAAAGAAGTTAAGAAGCACATAAGGATGGATAAAAGACAGTATTTAGATGAACTAGCAAGAAAGGCAGAGGATGCAGCAGCGAAAAGAAACCACGAAGACCTTTACAGCACCACAAGTGTCATCAAGCGATGCTACAGGCATTACGGGATAAACTTCTCTCGCACCACACAAAAAGATTTGTCAGTCGTACGAGAGGAATTGATTACACATTTTATTGCCACTGGCTCTTTACATTACATAAATGCACAAAACTGTCTCTAATGAATCACACATGAATACACAGAATTTCCTATCACTAGTCGTCCCTAGCCCTACTGCTAAATCTATCTACTCATCTAAAGAAATACGCATCGACGCTAAGCGATGTGTTCCCTACGAAGTCTGTCCCCAGTCTGACGATTCTCCGCGTGCTGATTACACAGTACGCGGAAGGACCTCGTGCGCACTTCGGCTTTTGCGTGCTACATCATTCAACACGCTTAGAGTAGTAGCCTACTCTTGAGTTCCCTTCTAGTTCTCCGTGTCTATCACGTTGGCGTGATTATACCGTGACCAGAGTGCTTACTCTCTGGTTGACACTTCCGTGTCTCATGTGAGAACTGTTTACAGTTCCCCTCCCTATCTACTTCCTACACCTACCCTGCCCTCATGTTGGGGCACTGGGTTACCTCTACTCTACTTGAGGTAGACCACTCATTCAGGGTGGTCTTCCCTCCTATCTATTTCAGTCTTTGACAACAAGGAAATTGGTAGAAAAATAAAAACCACATATTGGACTTGTTAAAAACATTGAAGGGAATGTTCTCACCAACTTTAAAGATCACATGAATAGAAACGTGGAGTAACACTCAGGGCAAATGATCCATGCCTATACAGGTATTAAAAATAGTTACCCTTATGCCATACATTGACAGTCCTTGAAACAAACTTGGGTAAAATCACGGTGAGATCAAAGTGAGATTAATAAGAAATGCAGCTAAATAAAGAGGGGAAAGGGAAGAGAGAAGAAGAGATAGCGATACAAATGAGAATGATTCACTAATGACAAATGATTCAGTGCCAAAGGATAATATATCGTAAATGTGACATGCCATTTGGACAGAAGAACAAAATATCTCGATGCTAGGGTCATCGTGTTATTCGTTTTGTTTCGTGCTATCTTCCGCATTGTCAATGCTCAATGAAGGGACATTTACATTAAAATACTTGTTCATTTGATTGTGTACCATGTTTGGTCCAAACCCACTTTTTGTTTGCCACTGAATCAGTTAAGAACAAGAGTAGGAAGACCACTGTTTACTGATTGTATAGGACACCAACGAATTAAGTTGTTCCGCCATTTTGTTAGACTGGAACAAGATCAACCAGAGGCAAAAGCGTTCCATATGAAAACATTGGGATATAAGGTGAGAGGAGGATCCAGGAAAAGATGGCTAGAAGGAGTAAAGGAGACCTGTTAAATGACTTTAGCACAAGCGTCTAGACAAGCGAAAAACAGAAAGTTACATTCACTTCTGCGACGCTCAGCGGCAAAAGCAGTACCACAGAAGAAGAAGAGAATATAAACTACACACACTCCTTGTCATTAAGGTACCATTCCTATTTAGAATGAAGACCGCTTGCTCAAGCACTTGCCACGTGGTGTCTGCGCCTTGAATTCTTTATTCTATCCTCTGATGCAGATATTGTTGTTGTTGTTGTTGTTGTTGTTGTTGTCATCGCAGTCGTCTTTGGTATTCTCTATGTGGTTGTTGTCTCATTGTTGGTGTCGTTCTAATAGCTTTTCTTGTTATTAACCTTTTTTTTAACCTTGGTGTTCTGTCTACCTCGCTGTTGTTGCTTTGCTGGTGTTCTCACTGTTGTTACTGTACTTGCTGTTGCTGCTATTCTCTTTCTTGCTATTGTTATTCTTGCCATTGTTCTTGTTCTCTTTGTTAATGTTATTCTCCCTCTTGATGCTGTTGTTATTTTGCAGTTGTTGTTATTATACATCTCGTCGGTTCTGCTGTGTTTTTTTTTTCTCATTTACGTTATAACTGATTTTGTTATTGTACTCGCCTCTTCTGATTTTGGTGATAAGAGTTTTAATCTCACAGCTACCCACTTCAAAAACCAAGCAATCTACAATATTCAAAACAATGACATGTGAGCAGCTTTGCTTTCCTTTTCACATTTTACGACATAAGAAGCTGTTGAATATTTTCAGTTTCCATTTCAAATTTGTAGAAGTCGGTAATTAAATTTATATTTCAAAAGCTAATGAAATTAGTGCGCATAAATAGTCGTAGCAAGCTAAGTATATGCCAGCCTAGAGAAAAGTTCTCCACTCTTGCTAAACGTTACCACCCCACATACTTCTATAGCACGCTTTCCGGCATGGCACATGATTGATTGATTAATTTGAAGAAAACATGTTGTTTAGGCCCCGTTCAATTGCCGATCATTCGATTAGTTAAAATTGGGGCCCTTATGAAGTTTCTTTTTCTGCATGCGGAAATAGCGCTGCTTCTTTCGCTTACTGGATTCTGATTGGTTGCCACCTGGGCTATGTCGAATCGCTATTTCGCGGCTTTATACGAAGGAAACCGCTGGTAGCGTGATGTCTAGCAGTTTGCCTACCGGCCAGTGGTCAAGAGTTCGAATCTACATCGGTGTGGATTTTTAAAAGTGACTTTAGGCTGCCAGGTCGATCCAGCCTAAAGCGAGCGGGTGCCAGGAAATTCCGTGGGAAATAAAGCCAGCCAACGGGATACCGACCACATCTCATATTAATACTCATATCGAGTCCGGATTGGTCTTTATGGCACGAGCTGTACCAATGCACATAAAGCGTGTAAAACGTTCCTTTTCTTATTTACTTTATTTATTGTTTGTTGAGACTCCTGTCTTTTCCACTTTTCACATGGGGCAGTGAGGAACATTTTATGTGATATTCACTGGCACGGGAACGGAGCATAATGGGGACGACCCTTTGCTGTGATGTTGGAACCGCGACTAATGACTAATGACTAATGACTTTATTTATGAAAGTTTCTTCTAAATTACTGGACAGTGTGAGAAATTTCTCAATGGTCTCAGCTCGATGAAGGAGAATCCCCAAATAACAGACTGCGCATAACTTGGTTAGATGGCGGACAGCGTCTGAGTGTGGCATACTGGCTTCACAGACGCTCACCTGTGGTCATAGGGTTGAATTTGCGTCGTGGTAAATTATATTGTTTTTTTTTTTTTAAGTGACCTGGTCCAACAGGTCGATCCAGCCTGAAATTGATACCAGTTAATGTATTAGAATGTATAGGCGACCAGAGTGATATTGACCATATCATCTACCAATTGCCAGTTGGTCTATAAAATATACGAGTCTGGCACCACTTGCCAACAATAAGCGGTAAAGGGAGAATTTTATACAAAACTGGCTTAAAATTAATCCACATCATTATTTTCTTTCTTCTTATTCCTCTTCTTCTCCCTATTCTTCTTCTTCTTCTTCTTCTTCTTCTTCTTCTTCTTCTTCTTCTTCTTCTTCTTCTTCTTCTCCAGCCTTTTATCTCCCAACGAAACATATTTCCTCGACCAACTCACTCCACCTCTTTGTAAACTAGCCCATAATTGGCTGGATCTTGCAGCTACATTTCTCTGCGGGATGAGGTAGCCAGTTTCATGCCAACCCGCCTTATTCGCCTCTAACGACATGCACGGCAGGCTACATTACTACTATTCTTTGCTCTTCTTATGAGCTGAGTCAATCCACGGGGGAATCCACTACATTTCTTCTAAAACAGAAATGTATGAGCAGACCACGAGCCTGCAGCGGCATGTTCAGACACTTCAAACCAGTTTCTGAACTGAATTAGCTGACAAATGATACTGTGTAATAATCTCATGACCCTATTGCTATGACCACATAAGTTGACTGTTTATAGGCTTGAAGCCATACTATTGCACCCGATATTGTTCGTCGTTTGTGAACGAAGGCCAATAACTTAACCAAATGTTTTGTTTAGTATTGTCTTGGTAATAGCTTTATAGCCATGTATAACATAAATCATATTTTGGGATTAAAGTTAGTTGCATGTCCTTTATAGAACTCCGCAATAAACCCCAGCATTTATTGGCTGTTTACGATTTTTCAAGGCAATTTTACAATCAGTTCATGCTTTCTGGACAACCAGATAACATTGTGAACAACAATGCAAATGGATCTGCTCTTACATCGCTGCGACTTACTTCGAACCTGGGATGTTGGGGTTGTGGCACTACCTCTAAGCCACTAACGCCGACAGTTTGTAAAATAATTGTTACATTGAACCAATATAATAATTATCAAAGGGAGAGCAAAACCTTGTACCACATATGTGAACACATTTCCAACCTGAGAGTTGTATCTCCTTAATTTTTCGATCAATAGTTCAATTAGAGCTGCGATGAATCACGGTAGAGTAGTCGCTCGACGCGTGCTTGTCGTCTCGGTGTTCATGGGTTCGAATCCGCTTAGTGGTGGATTTTTAAACTGGACCTGATCTCCCAGGTCGTCCTGGTCGAAGTGAAGAGGACGGGCGTGATATTGACCACTCCGCCTGCCAACGATGGGTTGATCTTTGCAAATATAGCTCTAGCACCAACTGGCCAATACGTCTCAAAGGTATGTACACCTTTTTGTAAAGGCCTCTTAGTCCCGCTATGTGCCTTTTGGTCCATTGTGGTCCACCAATGTCCGTCTGCCAGTGTTAGTGGACAGTGATTTAGTGATTAACGTTACAGTTTGGATGACCGTCTCTGCACCCTGGCCAGATAAAGTTCAGATAAATTTACACTTTGATCTTAGCCAAAAATATTACTTCTTATGAAGTAAAACGTGTATGGGGGGGGGGGGGGGGAATGTTCGGCAGTTATTTTATGTTGCAATTATTGAATACAAAACATTGTATGTGAAATTTTACATCAAGTTTGTAACTATTATTTATTTCAGTTTTGTTATACAGTAATATTATACCAGTGTTTGTAAACATATGTGTGATAAATGAAACATATTAAACATTTGCAATATTAAATACAAGACAACTTATCACAACCATCAGAAAGAAGCTGTCATCATTTTTTTGGCCACGTTATGAGAAGACAACAACTAGAACACGCTGTGACAACTGGAAAGATTTGTGGAAAGAGAGATAGAGGAAGACAGCGTTAGGACATTCTTGACAGTCTTGTGTCATGGCACTGAAGGGAGTCAACACACGAAGTGATACATGCGTCGGAGATCGTAATTTATGGGAAAGCATGATCACCCACGGCAGACGGCAAGGCATTGGATGATGATGAAGATGAATGTTAAATACATCAAACATTTTAAATGACATTCATCTATTTTCTATGGACTTATATCTTAACATAGCAAAAACAAAGATAATGCATACAGATAAAACCACTATGGAGAAAGAAATAGATGTTAATGAGGAAAATTAGAGGTGGTGGAAACTTTTGAATATCTTGGGTCATTGATTACCAAAAACGGTGACACAATGAAAGAAATTAAACGACGACTATCAATTGCTCTTCAAAGACTAAAACAACTGAATAAAGTATGGAATGGGACAGACAGAAATACAAAAATTAGATTTTTAAGAGCATGCATATTTCCCATTGCAACATACACTTACTAAACAAGCTGAATAGCCTTTGAATATAAATGTTATAGACGACTTCTAAGAATATCTTGGGTAAAGAAAAGAACAAATGCATCCATACTTCAAGAGCTGAATATTGAAGAAGGTTGGCTATTAAAGACGGTAAAACAAAGAACATTGAAATATTTCGGTCACTTGAAACGTCATGAAAGTTTGGAGAGAGCAATAATGGAGGGGTATATTCCTGGGAAGAGAGGAAGAGGAAGGTCAAAGAGAAGATTGGTTCAGGTTGTAGCGGATGATCTCCAGATGGATGTATCGGACGCGGGACATCTAGCTTGTGATCGAGCAGTTTTCCGGAAGGTTGTTATGGAAGCGAGGTTCTGCAAAGGACATGCTACTGAATGAATGAATGAATGAATGAATGAATGAATGAATGAATGAATGAATGAATGAATGAATGAATGAATGAATGAATGAATGAATGAATGAATGAATGAACTATGGCACTGTCCACATATTCTTCCGTGACTCCAGGCCTACACAATGTTATGCCGCTATCACACATACCCATAACAGGAACCCGTTTGGGGGCAAACAAACAAACAGTTTTTCCATGTCGGGCATCAGTTTTAGTTATTTCAAATTTTCGATTATAAACTTTACATATATAATATTATCAAAGAAATAAAATTCTTTCGTGCATCAGTCAACTGAAAAAATGTCAAATGAAATACAAAAACTCATCTCTTCTACCCTTTTAATAATGTAGCGGGTGTCGCAAGTGTTTTCTGTTTTGTTTTTTTTAAATGCTATTATGGGGTCTCCGTGGCCAAGTAGCCAAGCCACAGGCCTCGCGCTCCGAAGATCGTGAGTTCATTTTCAGACTATGCTATTGGTTCATGCGTCCAATGTTCTCAGAGAGTACTGTATGTGTGGATTGGGGGGGGGGGGGGGGGAGGGGGGGGTGGTCATAGCTGGAGCTACGAATTTCGTGTTCTGTGTGACGCAGCAAACTACTCTGGGGAAAGAGACCGAGCTATATGGGGTGAAACCCATTGTAGCCAAATCGACCTTCTTGCCTGTAATATCTTATTTTAAGGCGTCATTTGTTACCCGACTATTATAACAAGGAGGGCGTAGGGATTTCACCGTATTTTCTGAACGTCATTCCCCCCTTTTATATTTCCTATCTAAAAATCCCCCCACCCCTACACAGTATACGTAAAAATGGAAGGTAAATTTAATAGCATATACTAAAACAAGTCTAGACATCCATATAAAACATGATTTGTGGGTCTACTTACTTTATAAAATGAATTTTAGAAGGATGAGACCTACATAACTGTAAAGTATGAAGGGAAAAACAATATCAAGTAGTCGGTTCTTGTATTAACGCGATCTTGAAATGGTCTTCATTCCCCCCCCCCCCTGGAAACCCTAAAATTCCCCCCTGGGGGGGGGGGGGGAATCCCCACCGGTTGAGAACCACTGGTTTAGATAATCCTGGGACTTTAAATTTTACTTTGTTCATCGATTTCAATTTAATACTGTTTATATATCTCTCCCATCACCCGTTGGTGTGTCTGTCTCTATCGTTCTACACGCCCAATCTTTCTTATGTTACATGTATGTACATATATATATATATATATATATATATATATATATATATATATATATATATATATATATATATATATATATATATTTTTTTTTCCTCGTTTCCATCCTGTTTCAGGATATTGCGGTCAACACCAGCATCTTTCAGCTGTATGTTGATTCCTAGGCTAGATTACGCTCATCAGCACGCCAAGACTTTCTGAGCGACCGGCTCCATACTCTCATAAGTCACTTTTGCGATTCGAACCACTGCTAATTCTCGTCGCGTCACGTGACGAGAGTATTCGGGGTTAGCGGAGAAAGCTGCTAACTCCTCGGCCACGAAGCCGGTATATATATATATATATATATATATATATATATATATATATATATATATATATATATATATATATATATATATATATATATATATATACGTGTACGTTCACTTATATATATCTACCTTTATACTTCTTTATATCTATCTGTTGTTTTGCTTGCATTAGCAAAATACCACATTGTTTACTTACATTG
This sequence comes from Cepaea hortensis, assembly GCA_963921405.1. Lineage (NCBI taxonomy): Eukaryota > Metazoa > Mollusca > Gastropoda > Stylommatophora > Helicidae > Cepaea > Cepaea hortensis. Next base: position 40,534,448 of record OY992894.1, read on the forward strand.
TGTTATTGTATTCTATCTTTATCTCGCCAGATCGGTATGTCTGCTTTCTTGCCGCGTGTCGTTACAACACTATACAAAAATCTTGGGAGTTCATCGTTTTACGCCTGAAAATACAATCTTACATATGGAACACGGCCGTTCTTTGCTGTGTGTGTAGCTTTCACTTGCTCACGGTGCATATAACTACGTCACAGTATCAAAACCATACTCCATCTTTCTTGTCAAGAATGTTCACATGAAAACGATAATTTCTCTGCTTTTCGTTACGTGCCTGTGTGGAATGTTTGAAGTTTGCTGCGAATATTTACACATATTTTAGTTTCTTGTGAAGACCCCTTGCTATAAATGGTCCAATATTACTTGTGTAACACTCTAGGAAGATGCAAGATCTACTTATTATCACCAGTGAAACTGGTCTCCGTAGCGAAATGGTTGAACCACCTACTTTGCGTTCCTAAGTTTGTGGGTTCGAATCCGGATTCCGTCATTTGGATAACGAGTGCAGTTTTCGAGGAGACTGCATTGGGTCGTCGCTGAAGCTACAGAGTTTGTGCTTTGTGTGCCACTATCGTCAGGCCGCCATGCGGAAAGAGACCGAGCCATATAGGGTAAATCCAGGTGCAATTACGCTGAACCTCTCGCCTTTAAAAGAGTGAAACTTAATGGTTTGTACAACATGGATTGTACAACATTGATTGTCCAACATGGATTGTACAACATGGATTGTCCAACATGTATTGTACAACATGGATTGTACCACATGGATTGTACAACATGATTGGATTGGTAGGTGTTGTGTGATTGTACCACATGGCATGGTAGGTGAAGGTCATTACGATACGGACTGCGGGGCGCAGTGACCGAGATAAGACAGGAAAACAAACTGAACATTTTCATTGCGAAGATCGGATTTCATAGATTAAGTGAAAGCTTTTAAAACAGCCATAATTATTGATGGATCGTTAAAACATGATGCTTTGACTAAATATTTCTTTAAGAGTGCAAACGAGTTGGTAGTGACGTGAAAAGCTCTTAATGTAATTGTTGGTGTAATGGTACATGCTTGTGTCGCGGGGGTATAGAGTGTACGATGTCAGCCATGTAGTTTTAAACCAATCAATACTCGATGTGTGACGTTGTCAGTATGGCCCCGGCCCTGTTTACTTCCCGTGACATTTCCGGGTTCCCAGTTAAGGTTAGGATGACCTGGAAGCTGGGGTGAATAGAGGGAGGGGTAAATCCTTAGAGAGAGGGGACTGAGATGGGAGGATCTATTTTAACAAATTAAGATTGTTTATGTCTGAGTGTGTGTGTGCATGTGTGTGTGTGTGTGTGTGTGTGTGTGTGTGTGTGTGTGTGTGTGTGTGTGTGTGTGTGATGCTGGAAACAAAAGACTTCTCTTTGTCAGATTGCCTTACACTCTACGCTAAAAAAGAAAGTATGACAACAACAGAAGAGTGTGTTTGTGTTACCTTTTTTATGTTGCATATCCCTTACAGGACATTGCAGTCAACACCAGCATTTTTCAGCTGCTGTTGATGTACTAGGCAAGATTACGTTCAGTAGTTTGTCATTTCTTCTGAGCGACCGGCTCACATACCCCGTAAGTTACCGACGCCGCGAGAACCGCTGCCAGTTCTCGCGCACATCACGTCACTCACGAAAGTATACGGGATTACGCAGAAAGACGACAGCCCCTAGGCCATGGAGACTGGTGTTTGTGTTACTAACGTATCGTAAAACACAATAAAACATGTTTATATATATATATTTAAATAATAAGCTTAATTACTTACATTAAGCCTTCGCGATAAACAAGGCAATGATATCCACATTTTCGACCGTACCTTTGGAAAGTGTTAGTTTTGCACATTTGCTAAATTAAGCAAAATCAGAGGCGATAACCAATTTCTTTTCCTACCTACCATTTCTAGAAAGTTCTTTAAAAAGTATCTTATGACGAAGGTGGATCGATCCTCACACCTCCTCCCCCCCCCCCCTCTCATCCCCCAGCTGTACCTATTTTCGGACACCCTCCTGTCATTACTGGTCTTTGAAATCCAAATACCGATGTACAATGTAACGCTTTATCGCTGTACCACCGTACCGTTGTACAACTGTACACTGTGCAGCTGGCAGACGTGCAACAAAAGCAATCATCAGCCACACTGTTGGACTTCTGCTGAAGGCGACCCGGGTCTGGAGTATCCAGAGTTGAGTGACCTTCACCTTTCATCATAATCATAAGTTCAAAGCACAGTGCACTATCCGCTATGGTGCCACGGATCACGACATTGAAAAATAAAATCGCAGATATTGACTGTCGTTCATAGAAATTTTTTTTTTTTTTTTTTTGGTTTGCATATCCTTTACAGGACATCGCTGTCAACACCAGCATCTTTCAGCTGTATGTTGATCTCTTGGCAAGATTACGCTCTGTAGTTTGCCATTGCTTTCTGAGCCGCCGGCTCACATACCCCGTAAGTTACCGATGCGATTCGAACCACTGCTGATTCTCACCGTCATCACGTTACCGACGAGAGTATACGAGATTACGGAGAAAAGTCATAACCTCTAAGCCACGAAGCCGGCTTTTCATAGAAATAAGGGAGTGAAATAAAGAAAGCAGTGATATTCAGCCAAACAAGGATACAGTTAAGTAACCTTAATATTTTCATGTAGTTCTGTGTCGGGTTATATTTGTTTGTTCTGTGCTGACGAAGGCTTTAGCCGCAACGTCCATTTTGTTTCTTGTAATCGTGCTCTAGTAAAGCTCACAATATACTTCTCGTTTGTTTGTGTGTGTGTGTGTGTTTTTTTTTTTAAGTGATTCATTCATAGTCTCACTGAAAGAATAATCTTATTGCGCCTAACGGCCAACTAATTTGAAACCTATACTTTCGAATCCCAGGATGATCAAAGCTTTATATGTTTATATTGTCTAGCGTTTCCTTCTAACTCTACTTCTTTCCTTTCGTTCTACTAGCACCAATCAATACCCGTGAATGTATTTCTAATGTTGTTTCAATAACCTCAAGGGTTTCCCTGAGAAGGACATGGGAAACTCGAAAGAGCGCGTGATTCAAAGAGACAGAAGACATACTGTAATCCCCCATCCAAATAACAGACAGCAATCTCAAATTTGATCAGACATGCTCTTTGGAGAAAACAGACAATGGCTTGACTTCTCAAACGAGGACAGTTCCCGCAAATAAAAACAAAGGGATTAAGACCCACAAACAAAGCATCCAGGACAGAAGTGAAGAATTTAGCATTCGGTGTATGAGAGACGGACAAGGATGACTAGAATGTTTTGTCAGAAAGCACAAGCAGCAAGAAAGTAAACGGTTCTATGAATTAAACAAACACTGAAAACACCAATGTTTCGAATAAAGCAGTCTTCCTCGGGAGCGAAATAAAAACATAAATATGCAAAACATGGTAAGAATAATGTAATTTTAGTGGTGTGCCACGAAATCAAGAAGGAATACAACTAAGAAACAACAAAGATAAATTTGAATAACAAAGACACAAACAATATATTGCACGATTTAATGCCTGTTATATTTCGCTGCATCTCGTCAGGTACATACTGCAGAAATCGCACAATATAAACTAAAGCAATTAGTTAAATCCTTCAAGCTGAAATACACACACACATGTTCACACAGTAATTTGAATTGTCTGCCACGTTAATTTTAAACTAACTATCATATCTCTTTGTTTGTACAAAGTTGGTTTCTGTAAATGAATGGTACATTGGACGGCACATGTTTGAACCGGTCATGAGAATGACAACTGCCTCTGCCAACTTTAACATGCTACCATTTTGTGTGTTAAAACAACACAGGAAACGCATTGTCCGTATCAATCACTAATTAACTAACTAACTAACCAACCAACTAACTAACAGACTAATTAACTAACTAATTAATGAAATAACACCTAACTAACTAAACAGCAAATAGCTAACTAGCTAACTCACTAACTAACTAAATAATTAACCAGCTAATAGTTTAATAATTAATTTTGTTTGCGCTTGCTCGCATTGAACTCAAGCGTAGTCCATCCACACTATTTATAGTAGTGATGGACTGGATTTTGCGTGTGGATTAGCTTTCCCTATTAATAGTGTCTCTCGCCATCAGGCGAACCCACTTCGACTTCAGAGGTACTTGTAATTTACGTCTCCCAAGTCAAGGAGGCCAGGTCAAAATTTTAGTCCAGCTGTCCAGTGTGTAGGGGTTGAACCGCTTACCTCAACATCAGCACAACGGATGTTTAAGAACACTCATTCTTACCCATTCGACCATGCTGACCTGCATTAACTAATTAACTAACTAATCAACTGATTAATTAAATAACTGAGTAACCAAATAACGCATAACTAACTAACTAACTGATTAATTAGCTAACTAACTAACTAATTGCATGACTAACTAACCAGTTATTTAACTAACTAATTAATTAGCATCTCACTAACTAGCTAACACACTCAATAATTAACTACCCAATTAACTCACTAATTCTCTCTCTCTCTCTCTCGAGAGAGAGAGAGAGAGAGAGAGAGAGAGAGAGAGAGAGAGAGAGAGAGAGAGAGAGAGAGAGAGAGAGAGAGAGAGAGAGAGAGAGAGAGAGAGAGAGAGAGAGAGAATTAGTGAGTTGATTGGGTACTTAATTATTTAGTTTTTTAGCTAATGTCGACTTTTAAGCGACATTTGAAAATGATGTTATCTAATCGCTTTAATACACCGAGATGTGATTTGGGAACTTGACTGTCCTGTGATTTGAAGAAGCAATAGACTGTAAATAAGGGAACTTGCCAGCCCTCATTTAAATCTATGACCCGTGTCCCAACCATCTGCGAAATCAGTCTAGGGTTACCTTAACTTTATGCACGAAGTGGCCTCAGACTATTGATTGTCTGGGTAAATGATCTGAACTTGACAGACCAGCTGTAATGAAAACAGATGAGATCAATATTTCCAATCACGTGGATTGCTGAGTATGCATGTGTCAGCCACAAAGGTGCGATGTCAACGGTCTATGGTTGTTAGAAATCAGTGCTATTCTTGTTTATTCTTTGAAGCCAGTAAACACGTGGGTAGTGCTGGGCAACAGGGTGCGTTCAAGTCGACAGATTGCTGTATGAAGTTTTACACGTTAGAAATCCCACGACTAGGTATATGGCTAGTTCTATGAATACTTCATTGACAACTACGTTCAATACTAGTTTCCTAATTAGCTCAATGATAATTACTGTCATGTCTAGTTACATTAATTGTTCTATCACTAGTTCTACAACGACTTTCATGACTAGGTCTCGGACTAGTTCAGTGACAACTATATGCATATATAACTCAATGGATAGTTCTATAACAACTACTGCCATGTCTAGTTTATTTACTAAGTCTACAATATCTACTTTCATGGCTACTTTCACCGAGATTGCCATGACATGTTTTATGACAACAATTATGAATATTGCCATAGCGAATTCTACGACAATTACTTTCATTACTATCTCCATCACTAATTCTCTAACAACTACTTTCAGGATTAATTACATAAATAGTTCTATCATTAGTTCTGTGAAAACTAATGTCATAGATAGTTCTAACTAATGTCATGAATGACTACTTCTATAACAAATACTTTCATGACAAGTTCAATGAAACGGTATATCATGAGTTAGTTGTATGACAACTACACTAATTACTATTTCTATGAAAATTCTATCACTATCACAACTTTCATGACTAGTTCCATGAATATACTATCATTAGTTCTATGATAACGACTTTAATGAATGGTTCCTTGAATATACTATCACTAGTTTAATTATAACTACACGAGTTTCATGACAACAACGTTAACTAAGAAATTCTCCACAAAATTCAGATCTTTTGGATGTCTCGTGGGCTGTTTGTGAATGAAAAAACAAAACATTCTTCCGGCGTAAAACGTCATTTCAGGGCATTAAAATTAAGGAAGGCACGCAAACGAAACAAACAAACGAACTGCCAAGATCTCGTCAATAAAGTGGAGAAGGGGTCCCAAAGTTGAGACTATTTGTCAACCGAGTGGAGGTTGGCACTGAATCAGTTAAGTAGTTCCATGAATAGTTATATCAATACTTTCATAAACATTGTCATGACATTTCCATGACAAAGTATTTTCAGTGATAGTTTTCATTTCATTCTTCTTACGCGTCTACAAGTTTTATAGTGAGCTGTTATCATTCATCCTTTCAGATTATCGTGGATGCTGTAACAGGAGACAGACGAGGACTCGTTCCACACCTTGATGCCTGTTTGGTTTTGAATCTATATCCATATTTTTAGACCCATGCGCACTCGATGTGTGTTGCGGTCGGTATCAGGCAAGCCTCCATTACTTCTCAGAACATGTCATGGTACACATTTAGGCAAACATGCTAACACATTGCTCACTCGCCTCCTCTATTGAAGAGCACACACAAAATGAGTTCGACTGCCTTGACAAAGTCACAGAATGAGCCATAGAGATCTATTGTTGAAAACAATACAGGGGAAATGTGGAGTCAAGAGAAAGAAGTGCATATAACACACGTGAAGATAAGAAAACATTAACGAATGAATGAATGAATGAATGATCGAATGAATGAATGAATGAATGAATGAATGAATGAATGAATGAATGACTGAATGAATGAATGAATGAATGAATGGTCATGTTATTGAATCCCAATTAAGGCGGGGATTTTCTTTACATTGACATTGGCTGCCTGGTCGACGCAGCCTAAAATGGGCAGCCCCAAATGTTATGGAGAGTAAAGGTGGCTGGTGTGATATTGTCCACGTCTCCCACAAGGTGCCATTGGTCTATACAACCATGGGCTAGCACCATACACCACATACTCCCGAAGGCGTGGCAAAGGGTCCTTGCCATTTGTGCTTTTACATGTATCGAATACCCATTTTTGGAGGCTGAGTCGACTTCACTGATTCAGTGCCGCACATAAAGTAGGTTCGGATCAAACATGGCACACAATCAAACTCACAAGTATGGTAATGTAACTTTCCGTTCACTGGGCATTAACATTTCTGACTATACACCAAACAAATCAAATAACATGATGACCCTAGTACGATAATATATCGTCATTGTGTCCTAATGTGAGATCACATTTGCGCCGGCGTGAAGTGAAAAACATAAATAAATATGTAGAAGAGAATCAGAGACAGGGATAAATAATATGGGATGGACTACTGTGACTATTTTGTGCTTAACAAATACAGGGTGTGTTTTTAATGACTGTGCAGTGTTTGAAAATATTGCCGGTCCAAGTTTTGTATTCACCCTATGTAAAGTTCATGCAACATAATAGGTAAATACAAAACTTGGACCGGCAATATGTTCAAACACTGCACAATCATTAAAAATACACCTTGTATTTTTCACTCGGGACATTGGGCAGGGATCTGTTGATAATGAAATACCTAAAACGTAGAGGAATCATTTCTAACCTATGCCTAATCTCATGTGATGCGCTGAATTATTATCTGGTGACAAGCGCTCGCTCTTAAACTCCATGTGCGCTAATGGCGAGCTAGGGCTCATTCACTACACCGGCATTACATTTGACTTAAAGTTTGACTTCTCGTTCAGACAGCAACGGCAAACTACCGAACATAACATTGCCTAGAATATCAACCTGGGGTTGGTGGCAACGACCTGCAAAGGACATGCACCATATTAATATCCTAGTATGCCTCTCCATTGATGTAAAATTGCAGTACCCGTCCTACAATACCCCGCTGATATCTGAAGCTGAATAACGAAAACACAAACATTAGATTGAACGACTAATTGTCTGGCATATTTCGCTGCATCTCGTCAGATACGCACTGGAGAAATCAGACAACATAAAGTAATTAGACAAATCCTTCAGGGTGACATATACACATATTCGCACAGTAATTTCAATTGCCTACCACTGTAATTTTAAACTGATTATCATGTCTTTCTGTATGCACAAAACTGGCCTAGGTAGATTAATCATGATGGTGTCTGCGACCTTTAACAGGCGACTATTTTGTGTGTTAAATAACACACGAAACGAAATTAGAAGCTTGGAGAGAGAAAGCAGAACCCTGCAACTCAGTTCCCGTGTAGACGATACCCTGGTACGGAGTCCGGAGAACTCTACACCAGTACCACTTCGACAAATGCATGCCCCCTGTCACGACTAAGACGACCTGGAAGTCAGTGCATTGGAGTTAAGCTCACAGTCTATCAGCGGACTCAAAACCAATCGCGAGCTACAGCAAATACTTTACCCTTTCAGTTCTCTGCATAACAAACAGCACACGCCGCCTGGAACACAACAGAAATGAAATTACGTTGGCAGGTCATTGTGTCGTCTTGCAGCGAACACTGTGACCCGGTTTGAGAATTCCTACTTCATTAAAAATGACAGGAACGCGTGTCATTTGCAGTTTTTTTTTTTTTTACTGAGACTTCGTGCACGTGCCTGGTTTCTTTACGCTCAGGTGAGTGTCAATGGGTAGACATGGGAGGGAGTATATTCAATTAACAGGGTACAAGTAAACATGTGGAGTTAGTGATCGGTAGGCTGATAATCACGAAAACGTGGATATTTGTAATATGTTGGTAGAGGTACATAACGGCAAAGAGAAAACATCTGGTTGTAAATTATAAGATAAGAAAGTAGAAGATACAAGTAGTAGTGCATGGGCGTAGTTAGGAGGTGGTGTGTTGGATAGGTTGCCACACTATATGAAGGTGAGAAGAGTGGTAGGAAGAGAGGTTGATCGGTAATTAGCTAGGTTGGAGGGTTAATACGTAGGGTGGGTAGGTAGGTATGTAGGTAGGTAGGTAGGTAGGTAGATAAGTAAGTAGGTAGGTAGGCAGGTAGGTAGGTATGTAGACAGGTAGGTATGTAGACAGGTAGGTATGTAGGTAGGTATGTAGGCTGGTAGGTAAGTATATAGGTAGGTAGGTAGGTAGGTTGGTTGGTTGGTTGGTTGGTTGGTAGGTTGGTAGGTTGGTTGGTTGGTTGGTTGGTTGGTTGGTTGGTTGGTTGGTTGGTTGGTTGGTTGGTTGGTTGGTTGGTTGGTTGGTTGGTTGGTTGGTTGGTTGGTTGGTTGGTTGGTTGGTTGGTTGGTTGGTTGGTTGGTTGGTTGGTTGGTTGGTTGGTTGGTTGGTTGGTTGGTTGGTTGGTTGGTTGGTTGGTTGGTTGGTTGGTTGGTTGGTTGGTTGGTTTTTTGGTTGGTTGGTTGGTTGGTTGGTTGGTTGGTTGGTTGGTCGGCCGAAAAATCAAAAAAAATTGTATATTTGTAAAATATTGATAGGCATACACAACAACTACTGAGCGTGGCACTGCCTGGTGCATCAACGGCGGCTGAGAAATGGAAATGCTGGTGTTGACTGCAACGTCCCGTAAGGGATACGCAACCAAAATTAATACACAACAACAAGCAGAACACATGTTGTTATCTATATATTATAAGATAAGTAGATCGATCTATAAGTAGCATGGCAGGGGTGTATTTAGTGGGTAATCTGTTGGTTAAGTGGGTAAAATGTATGACGGTAAGTTGGTAGGAAGAGCTGTGGGTAGTTAGGTTGACTAGTAAGTAGCTAAGCGGTAGGTTGATGGGTAGGTAGGCTGGTTAATAGGTAAGTAAGTTGGTAGGTATATTGATAGGTAGGTGGGTGGGTGGGTCGGTAAGTAGTTATGTAGGTAGGTATTAGGTAGGTAGGTATGTAGGTAGGTAGGTAGGTGGCTGGGTGGGTAGGTAGGTAAGTATGTAGGTAGGTGGGCAGGTAGGTAAGTAAGTAGGTAGGTAGGTAGGTAGGTAGGTAGGTAGGGAGGGAGGGAGGGAGGTATGCAGGCCGAAAATTAGGGTAGCAGAGATAGTTTTAATATATTGGTAGGCGTATACAATGGCAAACATACAACACCTTCTTATCTGTATATTATAAGAAAAGAAGGTAGATAGATGTAAGAAGTAGATGGGGATGTATTTAGTAGGTAATCTGTTGGATACGTCAGTATAATGTATGACGGTAAGTTGGTAGGAAGAGTGGTAGGTAGTTAGGTTGGCTTGTAAGTAGCTAGGGCGGTAGGTTGATAGGCATATTTATAAGTATATTGATAGGTACGTTGACAGGTAGCCTGATTGACGGGTGAGTTGGTAGGTTAATAGGTCAATATGTAGGTTAGTAAGTTTATTGGTAGGTAGATAGATAGTTTGTTAGGTAAGCAGACAGGTTTCCGGGTAGGTTAATAGGTAAGTAGGCAGAATGGTAAGTAGACAGACTGACGGACAGGTGGGCAGACAACTATGTTGGTTGGTTGTTTGGTTGGTTGGTTGGCTGGTTGATTGGTTGATTGGTAGGTAAGCAGGTATGGTGGATGGATGATTGATGCAGATATCGGTATAAGAATGTGACTATACAGTAAATGTATGGAGAGTAGATGGTTGGATGAATAGGTGTATATGTCGACAGACAGACAGACAGACAGACAGACAGACAGACAGACAGGCAGGCAGGCAGACAGACAGACAGACAGACAGACAGACAGACAGACAGACAGACAGACAGACAGACAGACAGACAGACAGACAGACAGACAGACAGACAGACAGAGTGTGGGAGATAGAGAGAAATGGGGATGAATAAATATGTCATGTAGCCCATGATCCCACTTCGAGAACACTTGTGTACTCTCTGAACAAACACTGCAGTGTGTAACTACACCATTCTCATTTACATAAGATGTTGACCGGGTGTCGCTGTGTTTGCCAATTCATCAATACCGATATTGGCACTTGTCTGCATGTGTTCCGAAAATGAATCGTTTAATTATTAATTTTCTGATTCATTAACTATTGATAAGAGTTGTGAAGAAGTCCGTGTATCGCCACATTACCATGCGCCATGTATAGCAACACAGGTCATTATGTTCCTTCACAGCCATCAGTATTCTGGGTTCAAGAATGGTTCGACTGCTTATTGTCTGCCCTCCCACTCAGTCAAGCCATCCAGACTGTCCTCCCTCTGTCAACCTCCGCCTGTAATCCCTCAATATGGACTGACAGTTACACCGTTCTGCCGATCGCCTGTTTTATTACGTGGCAAAACATGATGCTTATCTAATTCTTATCTGTCTCGTAATGTTCCTCTTGCAGTACTTCACAACCTGACGTACATCTCTGAAACGGAATAATCAAGTGTCGAGTTTCTGTTGGTGGTCTCTTCTGATCAAAGAGACTCTAACAACGTAGGATCACAGCTCCCAGTTTCAAACTCACGCTTGATCTGTTCGTTTTCATATTGTGGGCATTAATTAAGCCTCATTAATTTGTTCATTATCGCTTCTTGATTCATGTTAACGTTAAAAATGCCATGCTCGTGATACTGGAGTTTCTGGCATTTTGAAATATCAATACGAAGGTTTCAGGACGGTGTTTCTCGACTTTTTAAACTGATCTCCTAACTTATTCTCACCTACGTATAGAAAAAGAGCCAGGCGGACCTGCGAACGAAATACTACTGCAATCGTCAGCATGGAAACCCTTCGGTGTCTTTTGAAGAGGGAGAACGAAGCACGCGTTCTAATGTCCAGAGTGCATTGATATCGATATTTAAATTCAGTATGCAGTATCTTCAAAGACTAAAATAACTGAATAAATTGTGGCATGGGACAGAAAGATTTAAAAAATTTAGATTTTTAAGAGCATGCATCTGTCCCATGACCTTGCTCCGTGGCGAAGGTGTTATGGACGCGATTCGTAATCCCGTATACCCGAGATCGAAACACAGTGATGCTGGTTTTTTTCCGAAAAAGGTAT
>OY992894.1:40551311-40598811 GCA_963921405.1 Cepaea hortensis
GAAATCTGACTATAACTGCGATGTTGTCTCTTGTACGAACGTGCAGCTATAAGTTGACAAGCAGCTATTAAGTCATGTAATGAGAAGAGGGACATTGTGACGAGACGCTGCAGCTAAATTGTTTTGACGGTTGTTGTAGTCTGGATAAGCAAATTGTTTTCAGGTTGTTGTTGCTCGTGTTGTTGTTAAGTGTAATTATGATGACTGTTTTTAACTCTCTTTTAATTTAGCTTTCTTAAGTTATCTTCAAATATTCACATATTACCTAGATTGTTGGAGGCAGCTCTGCGAATGTTCCATTATTTATATACTGAGTTAGTTCTGATCTATTCAGGTAGAAATAGACAAAATATGGTGGCTATTGTGTGCGTAAAGAAACGTCAGAAATTCCCTGGAAAAGTTTATATTGCGGTCATCAACAACATAGATCTCCAAATAGTTGGCAGTTGTTAAGACACATTAACATATTCAGTGGAATGGAAACGCTACTCTCAGAGAAGTAGCTGAAGACAGTGCACAACATAGTCCTCGGACGCAAGGGTAGGGAGGTCAATATAACGAGTCCAACGTTTGTAGAAAGTTTCGTAAACATGTTGCTCCGTTTTGTCAGGTTACAGTTTTTAAATATTCCACTTACTATAATCCATATATTTTACAATAAGTTAGTTTTACAGGATGTTGCAATAAATATCGTCATTTATTTGGTGTTTGTGAATGGCGTTCAGTAGTCTGCCGTTGTTTTCTGAACGGTGGGAAGCTCAAGCCATCGTAAAAATCAACGCACTGCGATGTTAATACAAATTAGCCCCGGCTAATTTCATACCTTTGACCTGGTGGCGAAATTTTGAAACTGCTTTCACAAACCCCTAAGCCACAGATGTCGACTTTGTTACTAAACGTAAATATACTATACAGCTAACTTTAACAGCTCACAAAGACAGACAAGCAGAACTATCGCATATCTGCTGTAAACAGTAACAAAACATTTCGGACCAAAATAAAATAAATAAGCATCGGACGAACAAATGAGTTTAGAAACTAGTAGTTCTATTGCAAGTGGCCAGCGAGGAGTGAGCCCGGATATTTCTAAGCCGAAGGTGAACACCGAAAGCTTAAAGCCACGTCATCGCCTGTTTAGTCCCTGGTTGGTTATCAATCTACGACTAGGGAGCACCACCAAGGGGTGCACCAAGGTTTACCAGTATGAGTCCTGGTTTTCATCTTACTACTTCTTCTTCTTCTTCGTTCATCCGGGTTTTTTTTTTCGGATGTGATTGCGTTGTGCCTGTTTACAGCAGAGCTGCGTTCTTGCGCCGTTAGGCCGACACATCCGACTTCTGCGGGTGTTTTCATCTTACGATCGCAGGCTCATTGCGCGAAATAGAAAGACTAAAATAGTGTGATACAATCACTAATGCGGAGTTTAGCGAGAGAAGTACACATTCCTGTGAATCAAGACAGGCCTGTGTGCCTAATTTGTGACCCTTTGAAAATAAATTGTTAGTTCGATCTTAGAGGTGTTTCCTAGCTCCACTCACAAGTCTCTGCTTTAGACCACTGAAATTGAATCGGTTATATAACTTGGAATTGAATCCGTTAGTTAGGTCACATAACCGCAAAAGTAACTTATTAAAATAAAAATGCTAAAAGGCAGCTTCTTCTTCATTATCATCATCTTCTTCTTCTTCTTCTTTCTCTGATTTTTCTTCTTCTTCTTCTTCTTCTTCTTCTTCTTCTTCTTCTTCTTCTTCTTCTTCTTCTTCTTCTTCTTCTTCGTCATCATCATTCTCTTCTGCTTTCTCTTTTTCTTCTTCATGGTACTGCTTGCTGCTGCCTTTCATCTCCGAAGGGAACGTAGGCCCTCAAGCAACTCAAGCAAGTATTTTGTAGAATTCTTCAGGTTTTACTGGTTTTTGCAGCTAATGTTTTCTATGGGATGTGGTTGCCAATCTTCCACCAACTCTCCTGAGTTGCCTCTTACATCATGCATGATAGATTACAGCGTTACTGTTCTGTGCTTCCCTAATGGGAAACCGTAAAATGCGGGCGAGCTGAACTATTCAATTACTATAAACTGTGAATTCTGTGAAATGAAAGAATTAAGGGCTAATGAAAAATGAACTGTTCTGACCACAAGCAGTTCTTTTTCATGACTCGCCGTTTCGGTTTGTACATGCAGATTAAATTACCCCAAACTAATTACAAAATAATCTTGTACCAAGTTCCCGAAGACGGAGAAAATCCCCGCATACTCACACATTAAACCTTGTATGAGCTGGCCGTGAATGAGAATTTGAGCAGTTAAAACAGCTGTGGCAGCTGACCAAATGAGTGGAAGACTTAGAAGCGCCCCAGCTCTTCATCTTCAGAAGTGACTAATGTGTGTTTGACTGTTAGACGTCTGCCGACTGATTGTGTGTAGGCTCGCTGAAGGCCTGAGAGTGCCGACGGGTTTAATGACGTTTGGGCAAAGAGAGCTGAGGGGACTGACTGAGAGTGTGGTGTATGATGTCTTATTAGCTTTTGTTGGCAGTTCTTTCCTTCTTTCTCTTTTCATTTCTTTCTTTATTTATTTGTTGTTTTTTTTTATTTATTTATTTATTTATTTATTTATTTATTTATTTCTTCTGTCGTTCTGCTTTCTTTCTTTATTTATTTATTTCTCTCTTTCGTCCTTTCTAATTGTATTTCTTTCTGTCTTTCTCAGTTTGCATTTCTCTCTCTTCCTCGCTCTCTCTCTCTCTCAATCTCCCCCCACTCTCTCTCTCTCTCTCTCGCTCTCTCTCTCTCTCTCTCTCTCTCTCTCTAGCTCTCTCTCTCTCTCTCTCTCTCTCTCTCTCGCTCTGTCTGTGTTTGTTTCGGTTTTCTCTATGTACGCCTATACATAATAAAACAGAAGACCTTTAATGTATACAACTGAACAATTCAACAGCTTAACTGTCTCATTAATATCATTCGTCTTTTTTCTTATGCTTATGATGAGTTGGCTTGTAACTCAAGCAGCCTTCAGTATCTCTTTCTTTCTTTCTGTCTACCTTTCTAAAACAATTGTAATTCTTTATTCTTGTTAATTTCAGTTTCCTCTGTCCACAAATCTATATAAAAATAACAGAAGAGGGAAGACTTTCAATGAATGTAACTGAACTGTGTAATAATTCAGCTAAAGTATACATTCCGTGTGTCATTTCCTCCAGCTTGAGATGAAAGATCTTGTAACTCCTGCAGCAGTCAATACCCGGATGTTTATGTTCTTCCCTTCCCAGGATGTCCTCGCCATTCTTCTCAGAAATCACATCTCCGCTCCTCCAAATTCCTCATCATCTCACTTGAGTGTGTCGACTTCTGTAGCTTAAGGGTGATAACCGCAGTCTCACAATCCCGGCACACCGGATTCGATATTAGTCGCAGGCGAGTGGAAGCAGATCAATATGTGCGCTGGATTTTCACAACTGTGTGAGCATCCGCTATTCAGAAAGTTATAACAAACTACTGGACGTAAAATTGCCTAGAAAATCACAATGAATAAATGCTGGAGTTGATTTTGGCTTCCTGTAAAAGACATGCACCTAAACTCATTCGTGTGCGAGTAATCATTTTCAAATGTGCTCACGATCGAACCTGACATACAAACACGTTTTTCTTTTTAAAACACAATCATATTTGTCAAGAAAAAATAAATGCAAGAAACTGTAAATATTTGAAACATTAGAAAGAACATTTTTGTAAAATAATAAATCAGAACGGAGTTGAGTTTAACGGTTGAAAGTCTGACAATGCATTAAGCACTGAGGGCTATGGCAGCAACCGGGGTAGATCAGAGGATGTTGTACAGGCTCTTTCAGCAGTTAATAATTTATGTCATTGAGTATGGCTTGGGGCTGCTGACAGTATCAAAGAGCCAGCTTGAAAGGTTGCAGCGCATACAGAATGCTAACATGCGGTTAATCCTGGGGTGCACAAAGGACACACCAATTATATGCATGAGGCATATCCTGGCGCTACCAACAATGATGGATTGGCATAGGTTCCTTCAGGCCAAATCGTACCTGAGAGTTGCTGCAGATAGGGATCACCGCCTTCATGCAGCTATGGATGTAGTCAAGGGTCATAGACTAAGACGAGGCAGGTCCTGGATGGCACAGGCAGAACTTTCTATACGTCAGGTGTGTGATCTAGAGACCATCAATCGTGAAAGAGATTGGGCTGAAGTTCCGGAAGACATGACGGACTGGCACAATGTAATAATAACACTGGGTCTTGAGTGCAGAGAATGGGCAGCGGGCCGCACTGAGTTTGAAGTGCAACAGCTGATCCAGAGCAACACACATCAAGGTGACATAGTCATCTACACCAATGGGTCAGTGGTGAGAAACAGACGTAGTGGCTGGGGCTTTATTGCAAAGGCTAATGGACGAGTCTTGAAAAGGAAGAGTCTGGCATATGAGACTACGACCTCCAGTATGAGAATGGAGGTGGAGGCAGTAACAGCGGCATTCCGTTGGCTAGAGAAGACTATTGCAACACACGTTGTATCCATTACGGATTCCAAGAGTATGCTTAG
Source organism: Cepaea hortensis (assembly GCA_963921405.1). NCBI lineage: Eukaryota > Metazoa > Mollusca > Gastropoda > Stylommatophora > Helicidae > Cepaea > Cepaea hortensis. The sequence continues at coordinate 40,555,873 of OY992894.1, forward strand.
TAAGGTGGAGAATGTAATGTTTCGTGTCGAATGGTTCTCGCCGCTTCAGAGGTCACAGATTGTGAGAATTGTATGGATATTTTACCCTGGTCATGCGGGGGTGCGGGGGAATGAACAGGCTGATAGGCTAGCAGTGAATGCACCTCTTGGTGGCAGATTGCCTATGGACAAGGGGGAGGTGGTCGTGCGCTTGTGGGATCAGGTGGAGAAGGCGGAGGAACAGATTGAGGACCCATATGTGGAAAGAATGAGTTAGTTAGTTAGTTAGTCGCAGTTCCAACTTCACAGCAACGGGTTGTCCCCATTATGCGCTGTTCCTGTGCCAGTGAATATCACACAAAATGCTCCCCACTGCCCAATGTGAAAAGTGGAAAAGACAGGGGTCTCGACAAACAACAGCCCGCACAGATCTCTGTGCACAATGCCGCCGCCAGAATGCCAACACAATAGTCCCCCACAAAACATCCAGTTCATTTCTGATGGAATCAGCAGTCATTTTCCCATCTGGATGTTTCCTAGATGTTCACCCACACAGTCCACGAAATACAGTTCATCGTCGATGGTAGTGGCAGTCAACCAGAAGCCCAGCAGCCACGCATTTCTGCATAAGGCAAAAACCGGTCAACTCTGGGACATAGCCTTCCGCCATCGCTCCGAACATGCAGTCACGTTCCAAAAAACCTTGGGCAGATTAAAAACAGCATTTCACTTGAAACTCACAGCTCACAGTGTCGCGCCACGCACTCACTCAGTAGCAGGGCGACGGAACCATCAAGCCTCCTTAGTCGCCTCTTACGACATGCGTGGTAGGCTGCAGTGTTGTTATTCTTTGCTTCCCTTATGGGCCCCGGCAACACACGGGATAGATTGCGGGGGATCGGCAGGTGTTCTGGAATAATCTCAAAATTTAGAGGGAAGACCAGGATAACTTTTAATCAGATAGCGGTGGGAACTATTAGTATTATGACTCTTCGCTGGCTGTTGAATCAAGGGAGGGAGCACGTATGGGAATGTCCTGAGTGCTGTGATGTCGGTTCTTAACTCAACTCAACTCAACTCAACTCAACTCAATTCTGACAAGCAACTGAAAAGAAGCAATTTTAATCACAAAGAAACGAAGAACTCATAAATGCAACAATAGCGTAAGTTAGTTTCATATCCTTTACAGAACGTCGCAGTAAACCACAGCCTGTTTTGGCTGTTTGTGATTTCTTGGCAAGTTTACGTGCAGCAGTTTTTCACTGAGTTCTGAACGACCGGATTCATACAATTTTTATGAAAACCAACGCAAGGTGGTCTGCTGTTAAATATCCCGCAGCTGTGTTTCGAATGTGGTATGAAGGATTACGAACTGCCTCCGTAACCACTTTGCTACAACCCGGTAGGTACGGTAAATGAAAGAAAACTTGCACGGCTAAATCGTATTGGGTATGTGGTGTTAGTTCCACATTTGCATAGACTGACCATTCGGCACTTGGTGGGTGATACAACCAACGTCAGGCTGGCCGCCTTTACTTAATGGACATGTCCAGGCGCCCGGCTGGGAGCTCAGGTCAGTTTTAAAACTCGGCCTCAATAGGGATTCGAACACATGTGCTCCAGGCTGGTAGGCAAGCGTGCACGGACATGAGGAATGGTATAAATGTGAAGCCAGCCCGAGAGATCAAATATCTAGACACCTTTTCAAGAGTAGATTGATTAATGACGTGAAACGTAGAGTAACCTAGGATAATGTAGCCTTCCACAAAACTGTCTTTGTGGCCTTATAGGGTTTCCCAATTGATATTTATGTGTAATCATGTACAACATTGGAAACGACCAATCATGTCTCTTCTTTAAATGTTCGTTACTATACTGGCCACAGCATTACGTGCCAATGTGTATGTGTGTTTGTTATTTGACCTATGCTGTTTTAATATAAAATTCTGAAATCTATGGCGCCATTTCAATGGTTAGCTACGAATTCTGTCAATATTTCATATTTGTGGCTTTATGTGGATGATAGACCTGAATAATGAAACTACCTTTTTTCAGGGTTGTGTAGTTGGTCCAGAAATTTTTTTAAAGAACTGAAGTCAATGAAAGGAGGGCACCAACAAAACACATATGGTTTAAAAGACAAAAATGGAAATATGATAAATACCAATGAGGAAATGTGCAACACATGGAAAGAATATTTTATTGAATTACTAAATTGTGAAGCTCCAAGTAACATTTTCCCACAGGAAGAGATTCTAACATGCGAACCACAAATTGAAGAAATCCTAAATGTAATCACACGACTTAAAAACAATAAGGCAACTGGGACTGATGGAATTGCTGCTGAATTTATAAAGGCAGGTGGCCATGCATTACATCTAAAGCTATACGAACTAATAATAAAAATCTGGAGAACAGAAGAATTACCCCATGACTGGAAAGAGTCATTATTGATACCTATCTTTAAGAAAGGAGACAAGTTCCAATGTGGAAATTATAGAGGAATATCACTACTGTCCACAAGCTATAAGATACTATCCGCAGTATTACTAAATAGACTAAAACCATATTCAGAAGACATATTAGGTGACTACCAGACGGGTTTTAGACAAAACAGATCAACAATAGATCAGATATTTATCTTACGACAAATAGCCGAGAAACATTGGGAATATAAAAGAGATCTCCATAACATTTTTGTGGATTTTAAAAAGGCTTATGATAGTGTCCATAGGAATAGTCTATGGAATGCTATGCAGGAATTTGGAATACCAAGGAAGTTAATCAACATGACCAGACTATGCATGGAAGATACTTATAATATAGTAACATATAAAGGCAGGAAATCAGACCCCTTCCAAATAACATCTGGCTTGAAACAGGGTGATGCACTATCGCCGCTACTCTTCAATCTGGCTCTAGAGAAAGTTGTAAGGAAGATGAAGGAGGAATGTGATATTGGAGGAACATCCAAGCTGCTTGGTTATGCAGATGATATAGATATTATAGGGCAAAGTGAACAAAAGACATTGGAAATATTGACTCACTTAAAGGGAAAAGCCCAACAGATGGGGCTGGTTATCAACCAAGATAAGACAGAATATATGGTAATTTCAAGAGACGGAATGGCTAAAAACTCTGGCCACATACAAATAGATAATATGACCATTAAAAGAACGGAAACATACAAATACCTGGGTACAATCTTCAACTGCTCCAACATCTTAAGGGAAGAAATACAAACTAGAATCAACTCTGGAAATAAGATATACTATGCACTACAACATCTACAAAAATCAAAGGCGCTATCTCGTAACACCAAAATCACAATATACAAAAACACTGATCAGACCAGTTGTGCTGTATGGCTCTGAAAACTGGAGTACAACGAAAGGAGACGAAGCCTTGTTACAAACCTTTGAGAAAAAAATTTTAAGACGCATCTTTGGACCCATTAGGGATACACAAAGTGGAGAGTGGAAAAGAAGAAGTAACAAAGACATTTATGATCTGTTTAGGTCCCAGCTAATCACTGGTATCATGAAGGCTAATAGACTACAATGGCTGGGGCATATAGAAAGAATGGAAGATAATAGGGAAACAAAACTCGCTTACACTCAGGAAATAAATGACCGTAGACCCCGAGGTAGACCAAGAAGACGGTGGAGAGATAATACATGTACAGACCTACAAGCACTTGAAATCAACGACTGGCAAGAGAAGGTCCACCAGAGAGACGAATGGAGACGGATTGTATTTGCAGCAAAGAACCTCAATGGCTCGGAAAGCTGAAGAAGAAGAAGAAGAAGAAGAAGAAGAAGAAGAAGAAGAAGAAGAAGAAGAAGAAGAAGAAGAAGAAGAAGAAGAAGAAGAAGAAGAAGAAGAAGAAGAAGAAGAAGAAGAAGAAGAAGAAGAAGAAGAAGAAGAAGAAGAAGAAGAAGAAGAAGAAGAAGAAGAAGAAGAAGAAGAAGAAGAAGAAGAAGAAGAAGAAGAAGAAGAAGAAGAAGAAGAAGAAGAAGAAGAAGAAGAAGAAGAAGAAGAAGAAGAAGAAGAAGAAGAAGAAGAAGAAGAAGAAGAAGAAGAAGAAGAAGAAGAAGAAGAAGAAGAAGAAGAAGAAGAAGAAGAAGAAGAAGAAGAAGAAGAAGAAGAAGAAGAAGAAGAAGAAGAAGAAGAAGAAGAAGAAGAAGAAGAAGAAGAAGAAGAAGAAGAAGAAGAAGAAGAAGAAGAAGAAGAAGAAGAAGAAGAAGAAGAAGAAGAAGAAGAAGAAGAAGAAGAAGAAGAAGAAGAAGAAGAAGAAGAAGAAGAAGAAGAAGAAGAAGAAGAAGAAGAAGAAGAAGAAGAAGAAGAAGTGTAGTTGGTCATTAACGTGTTTTAGTACACGTATTCCTACAGCGAGTTGCTGTCGTCATTTGGAGGTTACAGGTCTTAAGCTCAGTCGGTAACTGTAGCTTTCAATTTTTATGTTCTCTAGTGCGTCCTTTATTCTCTAATTATTACATCTACTTCTATGATCGCCAAACAAAACATGTGCATTTATTTATGAACCGTCCACATAATGTAGATTATCATACATTATTATTATTATTATTATTATTATTATTATTATTATTATTATTATAATTATTATTATTATTATTATTATTATTATTATTATTATTGCGCCCGTAACATTGCCAGTGAAATTAGAATGAGAGTTCTCATGTTTAATTCGTTGCATATCCTTTACATAACATCGCAGTCAACCCCAGCATATAGAAACACCTAAACCCATAGAGGAAGCATTACCAACCTAGTCCTAAGACCAGCCACTCCGTATATGCTATGCTGATTCACGATGTGGCCACATCACAATGTACATGTCCACAGATAACAAGTTCCAGTATCGGCCTTGCATACCCCGCTGGTTTCTGAGCGTGGAGAGGGGAATGAGAGTTCTGTAACACAGTTCCTTTGCAACCCACCATTACATTTATTTTATAGACCAGCTGATACTCCGGGGAGGTTGTGGTCAATGTCACGCCGGCCGCCTTTAGTTCCCAAGACAATTGCTGGTACTTCTCTTATGCTGGGTCGATCTGGGAGACTATGTCAACTGTCAACATCCGGATCTGTAAGAATTCGAATCTATAATCACCGGAATGGCAGGTTAGCGGCCAGCCACTGCTCTAACCCGGCTCACTAGTGTAGACTGTTAGCCTTTTAACATATGTTTTGAAATTATTAGTTTAAACATGTGAAACTCGGTGTTATAAGTATAGAACAAGAGGGAGACACAGAAAGACAGAGAACGAGAAAGACAGACAGACAACAAGGGCAAGACAGAGAGAGTCAGAGAACGAGTGAGAGATAGAGAACAAGGGGAAGACATAGAGTGACAGAGAATAAGAGAAAGGCAGAGAGAGAGAGAGAGAGAGAGAGAGAGAGAGAGAGAGAGAGAGAGAGAGAGACAGACAGACAGACAGACAGACAGACAGACAGACAGACAGACAGACAGACAGAACAGACAGACAGACAGACAGAACGAACGAACGAACGAACGAACGAACGAAAATCTTTATTTTCAAAGGGTTAAGAATTAGGCACGCAGGCCCTTCTGACATTCTGCCCTTCTTCTCTATTTCCTCTCATACATCCTTTCATTTAACATCTCTTATGAAGCAAATCTTTGACAACAAAAGATCAAATAAGCATTAAAACGCATGAAAAATAATCAATAATACATGACTCATTGAGACTAAGTTTAACATGGGCATTATAAATACCCAAGGAAGGTGTAGCGTGCCCACATATGGGATTTTGTTTGTTTGGCTAGTTGTCTTTCGAGATAATTTACCATTATTATTGTCTTTGTCGTGTGTGTTGTTTTTTTTTTTTTTAATGGCGGAATGTAGTCTGTCCTGAGGTAGTGTTCAAACAGGTTGCGACTGTATGTTTCATGACTGGTGGTGTCTTTGATTTCTTGTGGAAGATTGATTATTCCACAACGGAGTGGCAGAGTATGCTAAGCTTGTTTTATGTAAGTCTATCCTAGGTTTACGGACATGAAGTATATTTTGTCGTTCGCTATGTCTTGCGTTATATTTAAACAATGGCCAAAGGTAGGATTTTTTATGAATTAGTTTAGCCTTATTAAAATGTAGGCGTTTGTGGAGTGGCAGTAACTGAAGACGTTCATGTATGCTAGAATTGTCTGTAAGCTTATCACCATTGATTAAAGACAGAGAGACAGACAGACAGAGAGACAGACAGACAGACAGACAGACAGACAGACAGACAGACAGACAGACAGACAGACAGACAGACAGACAGACAGACAGACAGACAGACAGACAGACAGACAGACGGATGGACGGACGGACAGACGGACAGATGGACGGACGGGTGGTCTGGCGGGTGGTCTGGCGGGCGGACAGACGGACGGACGGAGAACGAGAGGAGGCAGAGAGACATAACACGGGAGAGTGAGAGACAGAGAAGGAGAGACAGACAGAGAACGATGAGAAGATTGAGGGAGACAGAGAACGAACAAGAGACCACGAACAACAGAAACAGAGAGAGACAGAGAGCAAGAGAAAGTGAGGCAGAGAACAAGAAAGTGACATAGAGAGACAGAGACATGCAGAACAAGAGAGTGACATAGAGAGACAGAGACACGGAAAACAAGAGAGTGACATAGAGAGACAGAGACACAGAGAACAAGAGAGTGACATAGAGAGACAGAGACACGGAGAACAAGAGAGAGTGACATAGAGAGACAGACACGGTGAACAAGAGAGTGACATAGAGAGACAGAGACACGGAGAACAAGAGAGAGAGAGAGAGAGAAAGAGAGAGAGACATCTAGATACAGGGTCACGGAGAGAGAGAGAGAGAGAGAGAGAGAGAGAGAGAGAGACCTACGGAGACAGACAGACAGACATACGGACGGACGGACAGACAGACTGAGACAGAGCTCTGTATATGAAAGCTTAATTTTAATGTGCCGTTGTTTATTCAACAGTTGTTTTCGAACTTGTTTACTTAACAATGCAAGTTACATTGTTAATATGCACATCTGGACGCAAAGTTATGATAAAATATTGATCAACTGGTATTAATTTTGTAATGTCTTTATTATGCTGCAGATGTCGTTTTACCAGCTATTTAAATATATAACAGGAATGTAAATTTGTGTTTACTTTCATTTTTGCCATGTACTTGAACAGTTCGACATTTTCCGTGTATTTGAATAGATACAGGTTTACAAGTGTTGGAATAAATACATTTCCCATGCGTATTTGAACAGATACAGTCTTTCGGCGAATTGGAATATACATATTTCCCCCGTGTATTGGAATAGTAACAGTTTTCCAAGTATTGGAATAGATAACTCTGTATCTTTTAATTAAACGAATTACTATTTCCAATATATTGTAATGAATAACATTTTTCAGCGTATTGTAATAATGAAAATAAATAAAGAACCGCTTTACATCCCTTACCAAATAATGGGCAAATGTCGCTAGACTCATATTTATAAAGGCCAATCAGCATTTGGTGGTTGATTTTCCGTTATCACGCCTGGCGCATTTACTTCCCAAATCATTTCCTGGTACCCATTTTAGGCTGGGTCTAGCTGGAACTGGGGTCAATTTGTTTTTAATTCAAATCCGCAGCATCAAACCCCCGGCCCTGCAGGCGGAGGTCTAGTCACTACACAACTGTGGCTCTAGTACGCTGTAATAGACAATATTGCTCATCCTATTTAAATGAATGGCATTCAATTTCGACATACTAGAAAACATAAACATTTCGTACAGCTTTGAATATGTAACATATTGGAATAGATAACATCATCCAACATATGCAATAAATAATGTTTTCCCGAATATTAGAACTGTTAGAATAGGCACACACATTTTTCCACATATAATCATACAATCAATCCTGCCTGTCCGAATGTACAGCGAAGAGCAATATCTTTTGCTGGGCTTTTATAACAAAGCTAAAGTAATGTCAGTCGAAAATTTAACAATGAAGAAATTGTAAATGTCACAACTTTCATTACGTTGGCTCAGTAATTAACGATAACACCGACCCTACACAAGAAGTCAACAACAGACTGGTCAAAGCAATGCAGAGGGTAAACAGTGTTAACAGCCTAGGGCTCAAAACCAATAAACAAATTATAATTTGCAAGTGTACATTTTGAAAACACGAATATTTCCAGTGGTAACAAGGCCGGCTTCGTGTCGAAGGGGTTACGAACACAGTTCGTAATTCGGCATACCGCATTCGAAACACAGCTGCGGGAGATTTGTCAGCAGACGCCTTGCGTTGGTGTTTTATGAAATTGGTTTGAGTGCCGGTCGTTCAGAAAGCAATGGCAAACTACTGAACGTAAACTTGCCAAGATATCATAAACAGGCAAACAAAAATGCTGGCGTTGCCTGCTACGTCTTGTAAAGGATATGCAACTAACTTTTTAACAATTGGATGTGAGTCATAGATGATTTCGCACAGATGAATATCTGGGCTTTTCAACTGAAATGTTGCAGACAAATTCTAAGAATTCCGTGAATCAAGAAGAATAGGACAAATACTGACACTCTACAAAACCTGAACGGCGAAGACTACTGACTCATAAAATTAAATGTATCGGAAACTGGAATACTTTGGTTACATTACAAGTGACGGTGGCTTAGAAAGAGCATTAATGGAATGCATGGTTACTGGGAGGAAAGGAAAGTGTCTACCAGCACGAAAGTGAACCCGGGACATTAAAGACACATTGAGCATAACAATTCAAGAGGAACTAGCAAATGTTTTAGTGTCTTTTCAGCGAACGACGTTTTGCACAGGATCTGATAGGTGGTTCGATGAATTGCCACTAGAGTGGATAACCCTTCCCCAGTATTGGGGCCAACATGGCGCTGTCACTTGTTTGAAATCGATATCGTTTTTCGATGTATTTGAATAGAAAAGTTCATCGAGGATTTTTACAATTGCTGGAGCGTATTTGCGATTAGTCTGTATACAGTAGAGCCGGGATATCTGCGCCTTTCGATCGAAACATTCGACTTCTTCCCTGAATTTATTGGTCAACCTGCCAGAGAAGTAGTGTAGAACATTCCACTGACTTAATGCGGTGTTGTCGTCCTATCTACGTTACTAGTTGTGGGGCTCCCTAACAATGCTATCCGTAACAGAAGTAAGTATGATATTGTGTCTCAATAGACGACATCGGCAACAAAAGGACATCCCTTGCCATCCAAGGAGACTTCCATAAATGCAGAGTTAGCACGTGATGCTCTCGTTCTGGTTTCATCCAAGAAATCATTATAACCTGCAAGTGACTGATTAGCCTCTCTTCCGTACATTCAGTATTCCATTTATCACTGTTTGTGTCTATAGAGACTAATGGGATGTTGTATGAGGACTCAATTCAACTTTGATCATTTCCCTACAGACATTGGTTCAATTCCATAGTATGATGCTAATAGTACTCGTGGCATTGTCACAAAATAAAACCGTGTGTTTAACAGGTTGATTATTATAGAGGATTTTCGGATTAAGCGGACGATCTGCCAGCGACAACTATTTTTACTAACAGAGTAAACACAGCTGCACAGGTTACATCGGGGCAGCACATATACACATTTGGTGGTGATGGAGACAGATCCTGGCATCGCCGTGGCAGTTTGTCAACATTTGAATACAAATGGAAGCAGTGGGGTCAGCCCATATACACATTTGGTGGTGAGTGAGGAGGAAGTGAGTGCGCTGAATCATACATCGTTTTGACAAGTCGGATGGAAAACGGAAGTACTCAGCAAGGAAGTAAACAGTCCATATGTCATATAGTTTCCGGACATCACTCAGAGGGGCAGATTGCTACTGACAGCTTGTTGAGGAAAACTCTTTGTTGGAACTCGACAGTAACTCTCTAGATTGTTTTGGATGTCAGAACCAGTGATGACAAATCTAACATGGAGGGAGCCAGAGGGAGGATGGATCCCTGACAGGGGATGATCTGCACCTGTGTGGGGGCATAAAGGATAACGCCACGTGGCCAACTTTGGTAGTTTGCCATATAAACCCGAGTTCGGACCAACTAGGGGGACTTGAAAAATGCTCTAGTCAGAGTGCCAGGGCACTGCAGTGCTTAGTGAAAATAATATCTACCGTGTGTTAATTAGTGACTTAATTTTACACGTGCCTATAATGGCAGATGTAGATATGATTGATAGGACTGCAGTAGTGCCATTTAAGGTATAACCTATTATAATATTAGTTCTAATTAATATAGACTGTGGCCTTGTTAAACTATAGTGTGATGATTAGCACTGTTAGTGGAAACTAGTTAGAGTAGAATAGTGATATTAACTCTGCTAGTTAAGAATAGATTAGTGAAGTGTTGATAAGCTTTACTAGTTGAGAATTGAGTAATGAGGGATAATTGGGATCTTCCCGTAGGTGTCCCTGGTGGGCGGGGTTCCGCATTCTGTTTGCTGATTTTTTCTTTGTCATAGCCTGATTCGGCTCTAGGTGGGTAGCTAATCTGCTCTATGACTAAGACTAGTTAGCTAAAGATCATTAGGCAAGGTGATAGGCTTACACTCAGCCGAAAGGGTCAGTGACTAGTACTATCACCAGATGTGTTGTTTCTATCCTAGGTTCCCTACCAGATCCAAGGAAACTCAACAAGTTTTTGGGAAAGACACAATCCCATTCGGAGGAACACCAGTTCAACAATCAATAAAGTTGCATACAGAACGTAACTAAAGCTAGAAGGAAGGTGATTCACCAAAGAGAGTGATGATTACTGATGCACCACACATCAGACAGTAGTAACGAACTGAAAACATTAAGTCTAATAATTACATAGTGTGATATAATCTCGTGTAATAGAACACAAGACTTGATACTTGAGGCTAGATAGACACGAGGGAGGATCCAGTACAGTAACAATTAACATTAATCTGTGTACACACTACAAAGGACTTGTGCATATTTTTTAAGGAACGATAGGAACGGACATTGTGTAGAGTGCAACCGGTCCATGATTAACTGTTAATACCACCGGTGTCTATTTCGGATGTTCATGAAATTGGATTACCAGAGGTCTACAGAGGCAAAGCAGTATCCGGCAAGATGGTTTCGGCACGGGGTGAGATGTACATGTTCTGACGTAACGTGCTGTGGTCTATCCTTGCTGGGATCAGCTGACTGGGTTGTTGTCTGAGAGTCCGATTCTACACACTTTATAGAACACGTCACACATTTTCTTCACATACACGTCTCATATACGTTACACTTTTATTTTAATAAATTACTCTTTAGTAATTTTTAGAAGCAAGAGTTGTTGAGTATGTTGCGTTGGGAAGTATGAGAGGGGGCATAGTACGACAGTGAGAGAGTGATAGGAAAAGGTGTCCATAGGCTGATGGAGTGTGTTGGACGGAAGCTGGTGGATTCTCCAGAATATTGAGAGGAAAAAAATATTATAATGTGGGTGTCGACTCTCTTCACTCCAGGGACGACACTGTAAAGGAGGACACGACATTATTGGGGGCTCGTAAACGGGATCTTTGGACAGCGGGATCTCTAATAAACGGAATCCTTGGACAGCGGGATCTCTCGTAAACGGGATCTTCTGACGGCGGGGTCTTTTGACACGGGATCCTTAGTTATAAGAGGGAGATATCATTTTGGAGAATCCAGCTAGAGTGAATGTGGATAGGGGTTAGGACTAATATCTTACCTGTTCACACTTCACACGTCTGCATAGGTCTGTGGTCCTGATTCTACTCTTGTCACTGAGTGAATGTGCTGTGTGTGGTAATATCTAGATTTATAGTACTTGTTCATATATCTGTATAGTAATTTGCAGTTATATTGTACTAGACCTGCTAGCTTACCTCTCTGTATAATGGCCACCCCTAAACTTAGCACAGCAGAATTAAAGGCAAGGGGGGAAGAAATGGGATTGGCGGGGTCTGCTCTAACGGATTACATACAGGAAGTGGAGAGAGAGTATCGTCAAGCAGAAAGGGATGATCGAAAGGCCGAGCTGGAATTGAGAAGGATGGAGTTGGAACAAGCAGCTAGGAAATTGGAAGCTGAGCAAGCAGCTAGGAAATTGGAAGCTGAGCAAGCAGCTAGGAAATTTGAAGCTGAGCAAGCAGCTAGGAAATTAGAAGCGGAACAGGAAGCACAGAAAAGGGAGCACGAGTACCGGATGAGGGAACTCGAGTTGAAGAGTCAATCTAATGGAGAAATTGAGGGAGCAGTTGGAGGTTCCTCCATCCCAGGATCAACACCAGTAGGTGGACATGGGTACTATGCTATGAAGTTTCCTGTAGCGGTCTACGAGGAGGACAAAGAGAAGATTGATCAATACCTTCAACGCTTCGAGGCTATGTCAGTTGCTATGGGTCTGGAGCGTAACAAATGGAATCTTAAGCTATCCCAGGGATTACGCGGGACGGGATACGAGGTTTATACTCGCCTGCCACCAGGACATGAGAACAATTATGACGAGTTAAAGACGGCTCTGCTGAAACGATTCGAGGTTACGTCACATACCTACCGGAAAAAAATTTCGAGCAGCGAAACGAGAACCGGGAGAGTTGTTTGCCGCCTACAGTTTGCGTCTTAAATCTTATCTCCATAAGTGGATGGATTTGGCTGGGTTCGCACATGACTATGAGAGTCTGGAAGAGCTCATGGTGGTCGACCAGCTGAAGAAGCAAATGTCTAAACCTCTCAGGACGTTCCTGGGAGAACAAGGAGCGGAACGTATTGACCTCGTGACTAAATTAGCAGAACGGTTCGTCGAGGTACATGGGGAGGCAGGGGAAAACCTTTCCACCAACTCCAAAAGTCAAGAGAAACATGACAAGAAGAAAACCAAAAACTCAGGAACAAAAAAGTGGGAACCTTATGTGCAAAAATCAGAGGATAGTTCAGAGAAGAAGAAGGAGGGAAGCAAGAGCACTTCAAGCTCTACACCTAAACGACCGTGGTCGGAGAAGTGGTGTTCAATTTGTAAGTCACCCTCTCACAATACGAGGGACTGCAAATCGAAGGCTAAGAACCCTCACTTCGCAGCATGTCAAGTGACTTCCAAGGAGGTTGTCACGGAAAAGGCCAAGGTCAACAAGGAAGCTCGCCACCAGGAGAGCTCACTCAAGTCCGACAATAGAAAATCTAGGACAGGGAAATGGTGCAACCAATGCAAGTCAAACACGCACAATGCTATTGACTGCAGGGGAAAGTCAGGAGACACTCAATTCGTCGTGTGCTCAGGGAAACCTAAGGTGGAGCCCACCGAACAGGTCGAGGCCGAGGAAGAGACTCCAGACCAGGAAAAACCACCTGTAGTGGAATTGGTAGAGGTTAACGGTCGTCAAGTGGAGTGTTTATACGACACAGGACTGGACGGGGAGGCCGTGATTTCTGCGGATCTGGTACATCCAGAACAATTCACAGGTGAAACCTTGGATATACAGCCTGCACAGAAGAGTGCTGTAACCATGAAGTTGCCTATTGCTAATGTGGAGATTCGGTCAAGGTACGTCACCGGCACCACCAAGGCCGCTGTATTGACCGATCCCATTTTTCCAGTCATCCTAGGTCGCCGGTATGTCTTTCTGGGAATGCCCAGGGAGCCAATCCATATGGGAGCAATGCAGACTCGCTCTCAGACGAAAACGGAAGAGGCAGACGCAATTGTGACTAACCCAATGCCGGGGGAGCTACGAACTGCCCAGAGTGAGGATGATACTTTACGTCCTTGCTACAAAAAGCTGCAGAAATGTGCTGATCCACCAGGACGGGGGCAGTACTACATGAAGAATAGGATACTCTACAGGAGAGCAGGAAGGGGAGACAACCTATACGGTCAGTTGGTCGTCCCGAAAGCTCATCGGTCCCAGATTCTTCATATGGGGCATACCATCTCCTTTAGTGGACACATGGGTATTGCCGCCACCATGCAGCGGATTTCCTGCCACTACTATTGGCCGGGAATGACAGATGATGTGCGTCGGTATGTGAAGTCATGCCCTGAGTGCCAGAGGGTGGCACCGAAACACTGGACAGCACCGGTGATGTTGGGTGAGATGCCCATCATGAACTCTCCTTTCGAGAGGGTAGCCATCGATATCGTGGGTCCACTTCCCAGGACTAGGAAGAGGAACATGTATATACTCACAATTGTGGATTGCTGTACAATGTGGGGTGAAGCTATACCGTTGACCACGATTGACTCGAAAAGAGTGGCGTACGCACTGATGGAGGCCTTTACCAGATTAGGCTTTCCGGATCAAATTCTGACGGACAATGGATCTCAGTTTTGTGGAAAACTCATGGAGGAGGTATTTAGGGTGTTTCACTCTAACCACATACATACCAGCCCTTACCACCCTCAAGCCAATGGACAAGTAGAGCGTTTCAACGGCACGTTGATGACAATGCTCAGGAAACTAGCGCAGGAAAAACCTGATAGGTGGGATGAATATATCCCAGCAGCACTCTTTGCCTATCGGGAAGTTCCTCATGGCTCAACAGGACTACCACCCGCTACGTTGCTGTTTGGTCGTCCAATCAAAGGACCGTTGGAAGCCATGTTGAGGAGTTGGACTGAAGAGGGGACGTCAGAAGAAGTGATCTCATCCTATAAATACGTGGAGGAACTGAAAGAAAAACTCCACAAGGGATGGACTCTGGCAAATCAAAACTTGAAAAAGGCCAGGAAAAGACATGCGGCTTACTACAACCGTAGGTCTAAAGAAAGATCTCTAGAGGTGGGAGATAAAGTCTTGTTGCTACTCCCAACGGGAAACAACAAACTGGAGATAGGTTGGCAAGGACCATTTCCCGTGGAAAGGGTGATATCCAGAACCAACTATCAGATCCGGATCCGGGGAAAGTCGAAGATTTTCCATATCAATCTCTTGCGGAAATACGAAGAGAGACCCGGAGACAAGGCAGCGCACCTCATGGCAATGGCAGTTGCAGTGGAGACAGAAGTGGGAACCAGCGAGGGCAGGGAATATCCCTTGGAACACCAGGAAACCTATAAAGATGTGCAAGTGAACCCTGATCTGACCTCCCAGGAGAGGGAAAGGATAACCCAGGTTCTCAAGTCTCATAAGGAGATACTGACTGATAAACCAGGACGAACGAGGTTGGTTGAGTTCGAGATGACTTTGACCACACAGGAGCCTGTTCGCCAAAAGGTTTACCCAGTGTCATTCTCTAAAGAAAAGGCCCTGGAGGAGGAAATACAAAAATTGCTGGAGGATGACGTGATTGCACCATCCACATCCCCATACAATGCGGGGGTAGTTTTGTTACGCAAACCAAGTGGAGAACACCGGTTGTGTATAGATTACCGACTTCTGAACAGTCACACACAATTTCAGGTGGAACCTTTGCCGAATCCAACTCAGTTATTCGCTAGGCTCCATAAGGCTCGGTACTTTTCAAAGGTGGATCTGAGTCGGGGGTACTATCAGATACCAGTCAAACCGGAGATTCGACCACTGTTAGCTTTCAGTACACCCAGTGGACACTACGAATTCAAGGTCATGCCCTTTGGACTCAGCAATGCACCTAGTGGGTTTACACGTATGATGAGGACTTTACTAGATCCGTTACAGGATCCATCCATCATCTCATTCATGGATGATATTCTGATTTCCAGTGACAGCTTGGATGACCACTTACAATCCTTGGAGAGAGTGTTTAATAGGCTCAAGGAAGCAGGGCTTACTGCTCGTCCAACCAAGTGCATGATTTGTTACCAGACTCTGGAATTTCTAGGTCACACCATCACTCCAGGACACATTGTTCCAGAAGAGAAGAACCTGGAGAAAATCAGAAATGCACCAAGACCTAAAACGAAGAAGGATGTGCGATCTTTTCTCTCGTTGTGTGGGTTCTACCACAAATTTATCCCACATTTCACGGAATTGGGAGCTCCGTTGACGGAAACCTTGAAAAAGGGATTCCCGGACCAAATCATTTGGACACCAGAATGTGAGAATGCCTATAGTCAGTTAAAGGAGGCCTTGGTCAGCAAACCTGTATTACAGCTCCCTGACCTTTCCAAACAATTTGTGTTGAGAACGGATGCAAGTGCGATTGGAATTGGAGCCGCTTTGTTACAGGAAGGAAAAGACGATGCTTCGGTTTTGAAACCTGTAGCATACGCAAGTAAGAAACTTCTACAGGCGGAGAGGAATTATTCAACCGACGAGAGAGAGTGCTTGTCCCTCGTATGGGCAGTGCAAAAATTTCAGCCATATTTGTATGGAGTTAAGTTTCGGGTCCAGTCGGATCATCAGCCCCTGATGTTCCTGGCTACTTCTCAGAAGCTCAACGCACGGTTGATGCGGTGGTCGTTGTTACTTCAACCGTATAATTTCACAGTAGAGTACATTCCTGGGAAGGAAAATGTTGGAGCGGACTTCTTGTCAAGACACCCAGCTCCTGAAGAAGAAGAATGAATCATCTGGATTAAACTCACGGTGGAGAAGAGTGAGATGGACTACTCTCTTAAGAGGGGGCCTATGTCACAAAATAAAACCGTGTGTTTAACAGGTTGATTATTATAGAGGATTTTCGGATTAAGCGGACGATCTGCCAGCGACAACTATTTTTACTAACAGAGTAAACACAGCTGCACAGGTTACATCGGGGCAGCACATATACACATTTGGTGGTGATGGAGACAGATCCCGGCAGCGCCGTGGCAGTTTGTCAACATTTGAATTCAAATGGAAGCAGTGGGGTCAGCCCATATACACATTTGGTGGTGAGTGAGGAGGAAGTGAGTGCGCTGAATCATACATCGTTTTGACAAGTCGGATGGAAAACGGAAGTACTCAGCAAGGAAGTAAACAGTCCATATGTCATATAGTTTCCGGACATCACTCAGAGGGGCAGATTGCTACTGACAGCTTGTTGAGGAAAACTCTTTGTTGGAACTCGACAGTAACTCTCTAGATTGTTTTGGATGTCAGAACCAGTGATGACAAATCTAACATGGAGGGAGCCAGAGGGAGGATGGATCCCTGACAGGGGATGATCTGCACCTGTGTGGGGGCATAAAGGATAACGCCACGTGGCCAACTTTGGTAGTTTGCCATATAAACCCGAGTTCGGACCAACTAGGGGGACTTGAAAAATGCTCTAGTCAGAGTGCCAGGGCACTGCAGTGCTTAGTGAAAATAATATCTACCGTGTGTTAATTAGTGACTTAATTTTACACGTGCCTATAATGGCAGATGTAGATATGATTGATAGGACTGCAGTAGTGCCATTTAAGGTATAACCTATTATAATATTAGTTCTAATTAATATAGACTGTGGCCTTGTTAAACTATAGTGTGATGATTAGCACTGTTAGTGGAAACTAGTTAGAGTAGAATAGTGATATTAACTCTGCTAGTTAAGAATAGATTAGTGAAGTGTTGATAAGCTTTACTAGTTGAGAATTGAGTAATGAGGGATAATTGGGATCTTCCCGTAGGTGTCCCTGGTGGGCGGGGTTCCGCATTCTGTTTGCTGATTTTTTCTTTGTCATAGCCTGATTCGGCTCTAGGTGGGTAGCTAATCTGCTCTATGACTAAGACTAGTTAGCTAAAGATCATTAGGCAAGGTGATAGGCTTACACTCAGCCGAAAGGATCAGTGACTAGTACTATCACCAGATGTGTTGTTTCTATCCTAGGTTCCCTACCAGATCCAAGGAAACTCAACAAGTTTTTGGGAAAGACACAATCCCATTCGGAAGAACACCAGTTCAACAATCAATAAAGTTGCATACAGAACGTAACTAAAGCTAGAAGGAAGGTGATTCACCAAAGAGAGTGATGATTACTGATGCACCACACATCAGACAGTAGTAACGAACTGAAAACATTAAGTCTAATAATTACATAGTGTGATATAATCTCGTGTAATAGAACACAAGACTTGATACTTGAGGCTAGATAGACACGAGGGAGGATCCAGTACAGTAACAATTAACATTAATCTGTGTACACACTACAAAGGACTTGTGCATTTTTTTTAAGGAACGATAGGAACGGACATTGTGTAGAGTGCAACCGGTCCATGATTAACTGTTAATACCACCGGTGTCTATTTCGGATGTTCATGAAATTGGATTACCAGAGGTCTACAGAGGCAAAGCAGTATCCGGCAAGATGGTTTCGGCACGGGGTGAGATGTACATGTTCTGACGTAACGTGCTGTGGTCTATCCTTGCTGGGATCAGCTGACTGGGTTGTTGTCTGAGAGTCCGATTCTACACACTTTATAGAACACGTCACACATTTTCTTCACATACACGTCTCATATACGTTACACTTTTATTTTAATAAATTACTCTTTAGTAGTTTTTAGAAGCAAGAGTTGTTGAGTATGTTGCGTTGGGAAGTATGAGAGGGGGCATAGTACGACAGTGAGAGAGTGATAGGAAAAGGTGTCCATAGGCTGATGGAGTGTGTTGGACGGAAGCTGGTGGATTCTCCAGAATATTGAGAGGAAAAAAATATTATAATGTGGGTGTCGACTCTCTTCACTCCAGAGACGACACTGTAAAGGAGGACACGACAGGCATACTGTGCTGTTTGTTTCAGAATCAGTCTCTTAGGTAGGAATTTCTACATCACAAGGAGCACCAACCCCGGAAAAATATACAATGTAAGATTTCTTTCCTCTATTTTTCCAGGAACATGGCATACTTAGGACAATAACCTTGTGAACCACACGGCTGTGGTTGTGGCCCAAAGTTTAACCTCACAAGTTTTCGAGACCGGCAATTTTCCGTTCCCTGCCTAACGAGACATTATTTGCCACATAAACACCTCAGTGCATTCAATTTCACAAATTTTGGAAAGACAGGATTTATCCACCAATTTGTTAGACATTTGCACGAGCAATAAGATTGTTTATCATAGCAGTGATTCTATATTTAGTATCACATGCATTTTATGGACGTTTTAACAGATTCGTGGTACAGCTGGATGCACGATCAAAGGACATTTACCACGACTCGTCATTTAGTAGACACGAATTCTACTGACATGATTAACCCATGATTGTAGGGAGTGGTCTGATGAGTACCAAAATGTCAACTAATCACTCGCGGTCCATTAACTCTAATATCCTCTGCCAGTTCGGATTAAACCTTTCGTGGTCATGTATTCGTGGTGTACAACTTGCACTTACAACAGAAGTCTTACATATGTTTCTTTTTTTTTTTGTACACTCGCTTTGAACTCAAGCGTAGTCCGTACCCTTGCTACTATTTCTAGTGCACTGGACTAATCTGTTAGTGTGGATTAGCTGTCCCTGTTACCAGTTTCCCTCGCCATCAAGCGAACCCACTCCGACTTCAGAGGTACTTGTAATTTACGTCCCCAAGTCAAGGAATAAAGTCAATATTTTAGTCCAACTGACCAGTATAGGGGTTGAACCTACTACCCCGGCATCAGCACACCGGATGTTTAAGAGTGAGCGTTGACCTCCATTGAAACAGTGGTCTTCGTGCATATATTGAGAAAGGGGGGTGGGGGGCATTAGAGAACATCGTGACTACTGGAAAGTGGTAAAAGAGACAGAGGCAAACAGACAGAAATGGTAATTGATGGCTTAAAACGGTAGCAGGAAGGAATATTATCAATAGAATTGATCAAGAACACCAAGGACATAGATTTTGTGGAGAGACACGAATGCCTGTGCCAATTGACAAGGCACATAATTCTGATGATTGTATCTCAAGTTTTCTAGTCTTCTTCTTCTCCTTCCCTTTATCCCCCATTAGACGCTCCCGACCGTCTTTTCCTTTGGGGTCAAGTTTTCTATTGCTTGCATTAATTTCACCTTCATCAACTACGGCGGTGAGTAACAACATGCACTATTGACAAACAAAACACGCATATTAAGAGGGTACCAACAGCTAGGCGATATTCCAGGGAGCAAGCTCAAAGTTAATATACCCACGACCAGCATGGGGACTTTGAGAATATCAGTTAATTCCACCTGCAGTTTAGACAGCTGCCCACCTGTCATTTCGGACAATGGTCACACCAACGATGATTGACCGCACCACTGGTAGTCGTGTTTGCAGCCGTATAATGTTGTTTACATATCCCAGCTCGTTGTCACTGGGATGGCTTCCAGCGTTTGGATTCAAACCATGTTCATGTGTGTTTAGTGTAAACTGTTTGCCAACTTGCAGACAGCCATATATCTGTCTGTCTGTTACTTTCCGTCACTCCGTCCGTCCGTTTGTTTGTTTGTCTACCTGTATGCCTTCGTGCCTGTCTGTTTGCTGTATGTATGTCTGACTATATGTCTGTCAACATGTCTGCATTCCTGTCTGTCTGTTTGCTGTATGTCTCTTTAAGTCTGTCTGTCTGACTGCATGTCTGTCTGCTTGTCTGTCTGTCTATATCTCTGCCATCCTGTCTGTATGTTTACTGTATGTCTTTGTCTGTTTGACTGTCTGTCTGTCTACATGTCTGCCTTCCTGTCTGTCTGTTTGCTGTATGTCTCTGTCTGTCTGACTGTATGTCTATCCGTCTGTCAACTATTATTCTGCTCTTCTTTATGAATTTAACTAGCTGACCCGGCCCGGCTTCGCCCAGGCCCTGGAGGGGATCTATCTATCTATCAGTCTGTCTGTCTGCTTGTTTGTCTGTATGTCTGTCTGTCTGGCTGACCCGGCCCGGCTTCACCCAGTCCCTGGTGGGGAGAATCTCATTTAATTCATATAAGTAGTCATATAAGCTCTCCCGTTCCCGACTATCTGTCTGTCTGTCTATCTGTCTGTATGTCTGTCTGACCCGGCCCGGCTTCACCCAGTCCCTGGTGAGGAGCATCTCATTTAATTCATATACGTAGTCATATAAGCTCTCCCATTCCCGACTATCTGTTTGTCTGTCTATCTGTCTGTCTGTCTGTCCCGGCCCGGCTTCACCCAGTCCCTGGTGGGGAGCATCTCATTTAATTCATATACGTAGTCATATAAGCTCTCCCGTTCCCGACTGTCTGTCTGTCTATCTGTCTGTCTGTCTGACCCGGCCCGGCTTCACCCAGTCCCTGGTGGGGAGCATGTCATTTAATTCATATAAGTAGTCAAATAAGCTTCCGTTCCCGACTATCTGTCTGTCTGTCTATCTATCTGACCCGGCGTGGTTTCGCCCAGCTCCTGGCGCACAGTAACTTAAAAGAATGTCCTTCCACACACCTTTCATTATTTTTAATGAAAACTGTTTTTAATCACCGACATGACAGTTGATAAGTTCTTTAAGCAGAAAAAGATGGGTTACAATGTTATGCATTATGCATTATTTTTATGCAAACTTTGAAAATGCCTTAAAGTTTATATCATTATTTATTATAACTCATATGCCTAAAAATAACTATAGACAAAGAATTTAAAAATAGTGCAAGTAAGTCCAACAATATGACTATAAAGTATATAGAAATGTTATTAAAAGTTATGCCCCTTGAAATAACTTTTCTAGAGTGAAGTGCCCCTGCTATATAGAACTTATATAATGAAAAATGAATAAGTAAATGTTATTAAATAAGTAGAAGATTTTACACTATGAAACTATTATAGTCGGTTGCACAGGAATGAAAGGAAGACGTGTAGAAAATTTCATCTCAATCGGATGTACCGTTATCGAACCCATCCAATACATAGCCAGCCACATACAGTCTCTTTTATAGATATATATTATCGTGATGAGGACGACGTTCTGCATCTACATGAAGATAGTGATGACTACGCCGTCATGAAGTACTAGTTAATTTCCTTACTGTAACAAACCAGTGGTTTGGTTTCAATGCCCAGGAATGTCAGGATATTTTTTTTTCTTTGTTTTTTAATCATCATATTTCTGAGGTCGATATAGGCACTGTTTCTTCAGTTGTTTGATTTGGGGTCACACATCGGCGATGATGACGCCCCAATCCTCTATACCAGTGGTTCTCAACCTTTTTTGGCCCGAGCCCCCCTTCCCCATATTGTCAGAACGTCATCCCCCCTTTCGTACTTCCTACTAAACAATCCCCGCCCCGCCCCCACCCCTACACAGTATACATAATAATGGAAGCTAAATTTAATAGCACATGCTAAAACAAGTCTAGACGTCCACATAAAAAATGATTTGTGGGTCTACTTACTTTATAAAATGAATTTTAGAAGGATGAGACGTGCAGAACCGTAAAGTATGAAAGGAAAAACGATGTCAAGTAATCGGTTCTTGTATTAACGTGATCTTGAAATAATCTTAATTCCGCCCCCTGGAATTCAACTTCTTGTGTTGGTGTGCCCCATAAATTGCATGTTTTCTTTTCCTTGTGGCATTTACCAGAGATCTTGTCACATCTGTAGCTTTAAATACCCCAGCTTCTGTTTCCTTATTTTTATATTATATTCTCAACAATCTTCTCAACGGCCTTTCCAACAACCACATCCCCTGTGCCTTCAGTTTCTTCAACGTGTAATCACTTTTTGTCCAGCATTCGCATTCATACAACAAGACGGGCCGCACACAACCGTACAGTAAGCTGGCTGGCTGTTGTACCTGTCGTCATATTTAGGTTTTAATGACTCTGCTCTTTCTTATATTTTGTTATTAAAAAGATATTACATAGAACGATATTGCCTTTGGCTAATTATTGTTAGACCATCACATATTCTAGGTCAAGGCATCATCAACTTCTACAAAACATCAGATGACGGAAGAGTCGTGGTGGCTCATGTCACTTTCAGAACAGAAACTAAATACTCCACAAAATGGTTCAATACCATATCATCTTCTCGAATATCCTTAAATACTAGCATATTCAGGCATCTTAGCTACGAGAGATGCACAGTTACTTTGACATGGATGCAAAGATACATAAAAATCAAGACATGAGTCTCAGTTGACACAAACATGTGTGTGTGTGTGTGTGTGTGTGTGTGTGTGTGTGTGTGTCTGTGTCTGTGTCTGTGTGTGTGTCTGTATGTGCGTGTGTGTGTGTGTGTGTGTGTGTGTGTCTAGTGGGTGTTCCCGTGGCTAACTGGTTTAGCCAACTACCTCGCGTTTTGAAATTCTTGGGTTCGTTCCGCGGACTGTTCAGACCCAGAGTGCAGATGTTCCGTAGACTCCTTGGGGTCATCGCTGGAGCTAAGGGGTACGGGCTTTGTGCGAGGCTCTCGGCAAGTGGCTTGTCGTTCCGCTTGAGCAGCTGAGCAAAATGGGGTAAAACGTGGAGCAATGGAGTCGACTCTTTCGACTTTCCACTTAATATATGTATGTATGTATGCATGCACTTATGCATACATGTGTGCGTGCAAGATTACGTGCGTTCCTGCACATTATTTATAATAAGAAACAAATCCGCGTGTATTGATAAGAGGACACACACTATATAGTATAAAAATATAAAAACTATAGACAAACTGGGATTCAAATTTGTCTCCTCCATGTGACGAAAGAGCCTCGCCATAGAAGCAAGTACTTCTGATGAACCATCGACTATACTTCTTAAACCTGTATTACTGCCAACTGGTTCTGTCATCTACACGAACCGACTACAATGGAGTATTGAGAGAATTCGTATCCAGCCATTTGTATAGAGCAATTAAGAAATTGACGGTCTCCCTGGCCTAGAGGTTAAACGACTTTCTTCGTAATCCCGTTTATCCACGTAGAGTAACGCAGCGCGCGAGAATTGGAAGCTATTCTCACCGCGTTGATAACTTACGGGATGTGTGAGCCGGCTGCTCAAAGAGCAATGGCAAACTACTGAGCGTAATCTTGCCAAGAAATCAACTACAGCAGTAAAATTCTGGTGTTGACAGCGATGTCCTGTAACGGATATGCGGGCGAAAAATAAGAAATTAAAGGAAGTCTCTTAGTAGGAGCCAGTTTAGGGTGTCTGAAGTGTTAGAATCGTCAGATTTTGTAGGCCTGAGTGCACGGAGGAATAGGTGGTCAGTCTTCACCTCCTGCAGCGAACACTGAGAGCTAATACTGAACCACGCTTATGCATTGTCAGTGTTACGTCCTAACCATTAAATTAACGCACCGGCTATATCGCGAGTTATCTCGGACACTTATATTAACTTAGCGTAGGTCAAGTAGGGGCCGCGGTGGCGTGGTGGCTATACCTCTGCCTGCCTGCCCGGCTGTCATTGGTTCGATTTCGCATCAAGGATTGTGTGTGTGTTTTTTAATTGACCAGGGCTCCCGGCTCGACCTAGCCTGAAATGGGTACCAGGAAATGTCTCGGGAAGTGAAGGTGGCCGGCGAAATACTGACCACATCATCCCTTAAATACCGACTGGTCGATACCAATATTCGTCTATCACCATACATGCAATACATCTTTAAGCGTCTTAAAGGGTCCCTTACTGACTGTCCCTACTAGCTGAAATAACCAACACTCCTGCACATCGGACGTTTCAGCTTTGTAGACATCAACAACCGGATCTGTGGCGAAGGGATGGCGAATACATTTCGCAATTACGCATACTGTGTTCGATTTGGTATCAGACAGACTTGTGTTGGTTTTCATACAATGGTATTTGTGTTAGTCGTTCGGAAAGCAATGGCGAACTATTGAACGCAAAATTGCCCAGATATCACAAAACAGTCAAAATAATTATGGGATTGACTGTGACGTCCTGTTAAGGATATGCAACTTGTTAACTGCATTAACAAATAGTTCACACATTCACATGCATGTGGTAGTAGATATACGGTCTTCCCGTTCGTAACAGACGATAGTAAAATAGAGTGATACCTCTCCATAACACAAAGTGGGGGAAGAATTGATTGATTGATTGATTGATTTGGGAACCGACTTCACAGCATTCGGGACATTCCCATAAGCGCTCCGTTCCCATCTTCAGCAGCCAGCGAAGAGTTCCAAAACTAATAGTTCCAGTAGCAATCTGATTATATGTTCGTCTCGCCTTTCGTCTGAGCATCGATCGTCTGCCAGATCACCTCGTCACACCTCGCTGCCTCATTCTTGCCAGACTATGGTGATCCATTTGCTCCTCCGAGGTGTACACGTGCTCCCACAAGGCCGCAACCACGTCTGTCTTGTCATGCATCAATACTCCACCAAGTTTTGCCGAGCCAGCCAGTCTGTCCGCCAGTTCATTCCCCAGCACACCGACATGCCCCGGAGAAAAGATCCAGGTGATGCTTGCTACCCGTGACCTACGAAGCAAAGCAAGCCACTCTGCACGAAGCTTGCCTGTCCTCACCCTCCTCAGCGTGCTTTCTGAGTCAGTTACAATCACAATGTGTGTATGTATCGTGTTTTCTATCCAGCGGAAAGCTGCACTGACCGCCTCCACCTCCATTCTTAAGCTAGATGTTGTGTCGTCATAAGCCAGGTTCTCCTACACCAAACGCCGACCATTAGCTTTTGCTAAGAACCCCCAGGCACTTCTCCTACCTCTCAACACCGACCCATCCGTGTAGATAATCACATCACCTGGGCGAGAATTATCCTGGATTAGTTCCTGAATTTCCACTTCCGTGGCCCCTGCTGGCCACTCCCTGCACTCCCGGCTCAATGTGATTATAACTCTGCACAAGTCTGACTGCTCGGCTGGCACTCCGACCAACTCCTCTCCTCGCTCAGGTGCTGGTATGGTGTAAAGAGCTGAATGTAGAGACCATGTGTTGCCAATGCAGAATGAGCCCTCTCTCGGGCTGCCTAGTTTACTCCAGAGGAAAAGTAACACCAATACATCTGGAACATGCCAAGATGCCAGATCAGCAAAGCAATACTGTAAGTGTCCGCCTGTCGGAGCTTCCATCCTAGACCAGTTGCCGACCAAGGCTTAGAGTTTGGCTTGCCGTGCCATGATACTTAGTCTTCACGTTGCATTTCCTCACACTAGGCTAAGGCTTTTACCCTCCCAGTTGCACTCCTCCGCCCGAAATCTTTCGCACAATACGGAGTGTCGGGTTTGGTGAGCGCCGCCCAACATTCGGTGCTAACAAAAAGCAAGTAGTACCATCTATTGTCATACGGTAGATCAGTCATATCTAACTAAGACCTGATTTATTAAATAAATAAAGGACTGTTTTGCAAGTCAAGGCGCACATATTAAATTCCGTATGGCAATCAGTGGGTGATCTGATACGTATCACGCCTGTTCCCTTTGCTTCCCAAGACATTTCTGGTATCCATTTTAGGCTGGTCGACCTGTGAGCCCAGATCAATGTTTTAAAACTGCCCTGCTGCGTATCGAATCCTAGACCTCCACCAGTACTTGAGGGTTAGTCGCTACACTACCACAGCTCCCAATGTGGCATACTTATATAAATATGTGAACGCCGACACGGCTTCAACAGCGCGGCACATGAAAACTCAATCGTCTAACCCTGCAAGAACAAAGAGAACGGACGATCCTCAGTTTGATGGGCGTATGCATTTTTCCGCCATTCCAGTGAACAGGCTGACTGCTATGATGCTGTAAAAAAGACAATGGACTCACACTGAGCGAGGCAACCACGTACACACGTAAGGGGTCAGGGGATGGATGGGCTTGGCAGCCAGGACAAAAAAGATTCTGCATTTAGGAACTCGACAGGTTGAAGTGACATCGATTCCAAGGCCAGGCTGACCTTAAAGTTTGTTTTTAGTTTCAGTCTTTGGGAATATGTTATGAAAGACCTTTAGGTGGCTTTCAGGCTCTGAAAAGAAAGAATCAACAGCCAACATTTTGGCTGAAATGTCTAATATTTTGTTGTTGTTGGTGGTGGTGTTTTTGTTGTTATTGTTGTTGTTGGTGGTGGTGTTTTTGTTGTTATTGTTGTTCTTGTTCTTGAAGACTGGGAGCATTAACTCTTTAAATCCCCTGCATTGCCGTTCAGTCGTCTAAAGTCCAAAGTGAACTCTCGTCCACCGAAGTGAGATTGGTGTGCAGAATTTTCTCACCACGAGGTACCAAAGAACCATATGCACAGGAAATGTGCTACAGTCCCAAACCCAAAAAACACCTGGGTGTGACATATTGGTAGTGGAGCTGTACATGTCCGGATAGGCATACGAGAATGCAGCCAGGTCATAATTCAGCACGGCACATACTGACAACCAGAATATGGCTTAGATTTTAGTCATGTTTCCTCTTCGGGTTTTGTGTATTTCATTGTCCACAGCCTTGATGTACCCATTGTCTGGGGAATGTCTAGGACGTTTGTTATGTTACACTTTCTGCTTGTTCAGTTATTGCTTTAAATTCTTATATCCTAGCGAGTTGTAATTTAAAATGATACATGTTTGAGTGTAAATAATAACACTATTCGGAAGTATGAGTTAAAGAAATAACTCACATACAGTGAGTAATTGTAGCTAGCAACGGAAATTAAGAAAGTCTGTTAGGTATAAAGTGGAAAATGCAAGGACTAACAAGTAGAACAGAAAGGGGAGTGAGTAAAATTTACATGATCACAGTCGCAGTTAGCGGGGGTCATTGCGGCAACAAGCTCCATCAGCTGGCGAAACCTACAACTGCCAGACGTATGGAATGACTGAAAGCTGTGTAAACTCTCTCTCTCTCTCTCTCTCTCTCTCTCTCTCTCTCTCTCTCTCTCTCTCTCTCTCTCTCTCTCTCTCTCTCTCTGGGTTATACTCTTCTGTTATTTCAAAAAGAAAACCTTTCTGAAATTAATAGTATTCTTTTTGTTTCCTTCTTTTATTCTACTGCTTTTACAATGAAGCGTAAAAAAGAGAAGGTACGCAGGTCAGCATGGACGAATGGGTAAGATCGCGTGTTCTTAAACATCCGTTGTGCTGAAGCCGAGGTAAGCGGTTCAACCCCTACACCGGATAGCTGGACTAAAATGTTGACCTGCCGTCTTTGACTTGGAGACGTAAATTTACTAGTACATCTGAAGACGGTGGATTCGCCTGATGGCGAGGGATACTGTTAATAGGGAAAGCTAATCCACACGCAGAATGTAGTCAATCACTACTATAAATAGTGTGTATGGACTACTTTTGAGTTTAAAGTTAACGAGAGCAAAAGAAGGTAGATGTAACTTTCTGTTGTTCGCTTGTATTGTTACTTGCTCACATGTCATTACAAAACATTAACTAACTGGTGCCAGCCCAGAATAGTTGCACTGAAACAGCATGACAGAATCACCAATGTACAGCTCAGAGACAGAACTAGACATACTCCAGTGAATCAAAAGGTGAGGAACAGGGGCTGAAGGTTGGATAGAGCACACACTGAGAAAACCTGAGGACACATCTCTTGCCTGGAACCCGCAAGGCAAATGACATAGCGGGAGACGTAAAATCATACAGAGAAGAGAATTACAGTGAGATAAATAATTCTGGAAGTACATGGAGGGAGCTGCGGGAGATAGCAAAGGGTAAGACGACTTGACGTTTGTAGACTGAGGGTATATGGCCCAGTGTGGATACAGAGCAGAACAATACCAGCAGCAATCTGTTCCTGGGTTGTCCTCTTGCGTCATATCCCGATGTTGTCACATGGAACACTCTAGCCGCTGAATGATCTTGTTCTATTCTAGCTAAATGTCCCGACAATTTACTTTTGTGTTGTTCACTAAAGTCAGTAATCTGTGTAATCGTATACCTTTTCACAGTATTAGTGAACTAGAAGGCTTCAGAACCTGCTTAAATCCTCTTCGATCGGTGTATCAGTGTTTACAGTAGCTTGTACCATCTAGCACAGTAGTTCTCAACCATTTTTGGCCCGTACCCCCCTTCACCATATTTTCAGAGCGTCATTACCCCCCTTTCGTATTTCCTACCTAAAAATTTGGCCCGTTCTCCCCTTCACCAAATTTTCAGAACGTCATACCCCCCCCCCTTCCTCCTTTCGTATTTCCTACCTAAAAATCCCCCCCCCCCCGCTCCTGCCCCTATAAAGTTACGTAATAATGGAAGCACATACCAAAACATGTTTAGACGTCCATATAAAACGTTATTTGTGGGTCTACTTACTTTATAAAATGAATTTTAGAAGGGGTGAGACGTACAGAACCGTAAAGTATGAAGGGAAAAACAATATCAAGTAATCGGTTCTTGTATTAACGCGATCTTGAAATAATCTTCATCCCCCCTCCCCTCCTGGAAACCCTAACACCGGTCGAGAACCACTGATCTAGCAAGAAGCAAGCGAAAGGTCATTAGAAGTCACGAGACTGTCGACAGAATCCACGAAACACACACAGACCATAGATAAAACTAATCCCGCCATAGATACTACCATAAGGATCTGAAATACATATACTAGTCACTGAATAATGAGTTGAGATGAGCAGTTCAATATAATGAGTTGGGATGAGCAGTTCCCTTCCCTAAATTCTTGACTTCCCATAAGAAACATAATTCTAGTTTGTTAATCAACTAGCTGACCCGGCCCGGCCTCGCCCAGAGCCTGATGGGGAGCATCTCATTTAATTCATATAAGTAGTCATATAAGCTCCCGTTCCCGACTGTCTGTCTGTCTGTCTGTCTGTCTGACCCGGCCCGGCTTCGCCTAGACCCTGATGGGGAGCATCTCATTTAATTCATATAAGTAGTCATATAAGTTACCGTTCCCGACTGTCTGTCTGTCTGTCTGTCTGTCTGTCTGTCTGTCTGACCCGGCCCGGCTTCGCCCAGCCCCTGGTGGGGAGCATCTAATTTAATTCATATAAGTAGTCATATAAGCTCCCGTTCCCGTTCCCGACTATCTACTGTCTGTCTGTCTGTCTATTATTAGAAAGAGCACTTGAAAGATCTTTACATCTTCCCCCAACAATTAACTTGGGTAAATGGAGCGTCTTATTTAATTCATATTCGGGCCCTGCTCCAGTTCCCGTTCCCAAAAAAGACGACCCAGCCGGCTTCACCCAGCCCCTGGTGGGGAGCATATAATTTAATTCATATTCGGCGGAGGGAGGAGGAGGAGACAGGAGGAGGAGGGAGGAGGAGGGATTAGGAGGAGGAGGGAGGAGGGGATGGAGGAGGAGGATGAGGGAGGAGGAAGAAGAGGGAAAAGGAGGGAGGAGGAGGAGGGAGAAGGAGGAGGAGGGAGGAGGAGGGAGAAGGAAGAGGGAGGAGGAGGGGGAGGAGGAAGAGGGAGGAGGAGGAAGAGGGAGGAAGTGGGAGGAGGAGGGAGGAGGAGGGAGGAGGAAGAGGGAGGAGGGAGAAGGAGGAAGAGGGAGGAGGAGGAAGGAGAAGGAGGGAGGAGGAGGAGGGAGAAGGAGGGAGGAGGAGAAGGGAGGAGGAAGAGGGAGGAGGAGGAGGGGGAGGAGGAGGAGGAGGGAGGATGAGGAGGGGGGAGGGGGGAGAGGGAGGAGGAGAAGGGAGGTGGAGGGAGGAGGAGGAGGGAGGATGAGGAGAAGAGAGGAGGGAGAGGAGGGGGAGGAGGGGAGAAGGGAGGAGGAGGAGGGATGAGGGGGTGGAGAAGGAGGAGGTGGGGAGGAGGAGGGGGAGGAGGAGAGAGGAGGAGGAGGCGGAGGAGGACGGAGGAGTAGGGATTAGGAGGAGGAGGGAGGAGGAGAGCGAGGAGGAGGGAGGAGGGGGAGGAGGTAGGAGGAGGGAGGAAGAGGGAGGAGGAGGAAGAGGGAAGAGGAGGAGGATGGAGGAGGAGGAAGAGGGGGAGGTGGAGGGGAGAGGAGGAGGAGGGGAGGAGGATTATAACGCATATGCCTGTAGATAACT
Source organism: Cepaea hortensis (assembly GCA_963921405.1). Classification (NCBI taxonomy): domain Eukaryota; kingdom Metazoa; phylum Mollusca; class Gastropoda; order Stylommatophora; family Helicidae; genus Cepaea; species Cepaea hortensis. The sequence continues at coordinate 40,586,565 of OY992894.1, forward strand.
GCAGTGAAAAGGTCCACCTATTTGAGAAATATGCAACAATTTTACATATATAGCAATTCTATTAGAAGTTATGTCCCCTCACTATATATACATTATAATGTAAATTAATATTAAGTAATATTAAGTAAATAACTGTTGGTACTTATTCTTCTTCAGCGTTCCGAGCCATTGAGGTTCTTTGCTGCAAATACAATCCGTCTCCATTCGTCTCTCTAGTGGACCTTCTCTTGCCAGTCGTTGATTCCAAGTGCTTGTAGGTCTGTACATGTACATAACTGTTGGTACACTAAAAAAAATATATGACAGTTGCCAGCGCGGGAATGAGATGAAGGCGTGTAGAAAATTTCATCTCAATCGGATGGACCGTTCGCGAACGCATAAAGGACATACATACGGACATACAGACGGAGATTCACTTTTATATATATAGATTACTCTGTCCCATTGTGCGTTTAACGAAATCCCTTTAATATCTATTGCGAATTTGAATTAATTAGGACAGATTAAACATTTAAAGGCATGCGTTTTGACTTCATTAAATCGGGTGTTATCCCATATGGCTAGGTACTGACAAGAACTGATACACTCCGTTTTCTTTCTTTTATTCTTCTTTTTCATCTTCTTCTTCTTTTGTCCTACTGTCCTATATCTTTCACTCCAAATTCACAATCCAACCCGAGGTCAAATTTCCGTGTGTAGGAGTTGAACATATAAGAGCTATGTCCGTTTGTCATTTTGGTGTCTGATTGGGTCATGAAAACAGCACATACTACCAGAAATGGAATATCGTGGATTCTAATCAAGTAGATTGCCACTAGCTAGATAACGTTCTGTCTGTCTATCGATCTGTCAGTCTAATCCATCCATCCATCCATCCATCCATCCATCCATCCATCCATCCATCCATCCATCCATCTATCTATCTATCTATCTATCTATCTATCTATCTGTCTGTCTGTCTGTCTGTCTGTCTATTTATATACCTACTCTATCTATATCTATCTATCCATTCATCTATCTCCCACTGTCTGCCTGTCTGTCTGTCTCCCTGCCTGCCTACCCGTCTCCGTGTTTGTATCACCTCCACAAGCTCCTCTCTCCCCTACTCTCTCTCTCTCTCTCTCTCTCTCTCTCCTCCCTCCCTCCCTCCCTCTCTTCCTCTACATATCTAAAAGCTAATACATATTTCACGGCGGACACTATGTGAACCAGGTCTTCTGTCATTCAGCCACTCCACTGCTGATCTGGATTTCTCGCTTGAACTGATAGATTCCATTCTGCCCTTTCCCCCAGTTAAACACCAGGTATAGTCATTTACTGCAAGAACCGTTTCTAAATCCACCCTCGGTCAACACCCGAGTCCTAAAACTGCCGCCCCGCCCCCCTCTTTTTTTTCCCCTAAAACAAATTTCAAGAGTTTCTGAACCCCTGCCCGAAGTTTGACTTCTCATTATTTGTTCCACTTACGTTCAGTACGCCATGAATGCGAGGCCTCTCTTACATGTCAGCATGTTTTCCGGTGGCTCGTTTTGTCTACCCGCGCTTTTTGTCTACGTTTAGTCCCCGTGTGTGAGTATGTGTGGAAAGAGTCCGCTGTGAGTTAGTCCCGGTGTATGAGTATGTGTGGAAAGAGTCCGCTGTGAGATATGAAGGGAAGTTTCTCTTTCTGCTCACTCGAGAGGGGGAAGACAAAAACCTATCAGCCAACCCCACCGTAAAATGATTATAACAAACGGTCGAGGCACGTGTGTGACGGGGGTCATAGGTGATAGGTTACAGTAAGGTTATGCGCACGTGCGACAAAGAAACGTAAGCTGAAATAAGCGCGTGAGCGGCGGGGTGAGCAGTGGAGGTGCCTGGCATACGCCTGTTTAGCATTAAAAAATAAGCATCCAATCGCAACCACGCAAAATTCGCGTGCGTTTTATCTGTTCTTCAGTTCTAGAACAGCCAACCAGATACGACCAGTGGAAAACAATATGCTTTTTGCCGGTTGTCCTCTTTGTCTTATGACCCGTGGGTGCACGTTTTAAACATTAAGGAAAATAAAAAAATAAGTTTTAGCATGTTTTAAAAAAAATATATAAAAATCTGGAGTTTTTACCTAGAGGAATACACAGCGTACTGCGATAACAATTGGTTTTCCCTCTTTCTACCACCACCATCTCCTCCTCCTTCTCATCTTTCTCCTCCATCACCACTGTCTCCCCCCTCCCTCTGAGGTGGCGGTTATTTCTGCCACAGTTCGTAAATAATGCTTAGTTCTGAGCTTAAACATGGGATCCTGTCTTCTAGGTCGTCCATTTCGAAAGAGGTTGGTTTTCTTCTTGTCTTCTTGGCTGTTCGATACGAGAGAGGTCGGTTTTCTTCTTGTCTTCTTGGCTGTTCGAAACGAGAGAGACCGGCCTTCTTGTCTTCTCAGCAGTTCAAAACGAGAGAGGCCGGCCTTTTTGTCTTCTTTGCCGTTCAAAACGAGAGAGGTCGGTTTTCTTCTTGTCTTCTTGGCCGTTCAAAGCGAGAAAGGTCGGTTTTCTTCTTGTCTTCGTTTAACCCACCTTTGCTGTGGCTTAGGGGATAGTTCGACGAGCAGTTTCATAATCTCCTGACACACCAAGTCGAGGGTTCGAAATTAGTCAGCGGCCGGTTTGGAAGCCGGCCGCTCTCGTTGATTGCAATGCCATGAGACGTCATCGTTCAGGAAGCAATAGCTAAGAACTGAGAAACAGATAGGAGTATGCCCTTCACAAGACTTCACATTCAACCCCCGCATTTTTGGGCTGTTTGCGATTTAATATGCCTTTTTATAGTCAATATTCAGTATGTCGGAGAAGTATGCAACGCGTTCACTACCCTTATGCCACGACGCCAGTTTTTTAACACATAATATATCCCTTACAGCACGCTACGATTATCCACGATTTTTTATGCAATTTTACGTTCAGTAGTTTGCCAGTACGAGCAGTCAACGTTCAAATCCAACTGACCGGTGAAGGTAACTATCCCACTACCTCGCCACCAGGACACCGGAAATTTATAAGATAGTGGCCTCTTTTCCTTTCGGCCATGCAGACTTGTCAAAGACTGAAGGAGGAGGCAGGAAGCCTGCCTCATGATAGAACACCACCGGGACGTGGGGTCAACCTCAGATTGAGTAGAGGGAACAGAGTGCCCGGGATCAGGGCAGGATAGATGATAGAAAAAGGGGACTATTAACTAGTCCTCACACGAAGGCGTTGACCAGATAGTTAGCACTACTGGTCACGACAGAATCACGCCTGCGTGATAGCAACGATTAGCACTCAAACCAAAGCCAGCTAATAGAAGCGTGCTAACTGACCTAGCACGCAAAGAGCCGAAGGGCGTATGAAGGTCCTTCCGCGTGGCGTGTAGCGACGCGAGTGAAGCAAGTCAGACTGGGGACTGACTCTGTAGTGTTCACATCGTATAGAATAGATATGTGTTTTCATATAGCCTAGTAGATAGAGATTAGCTATAGGGTTTATGAAAACTAGTGATAGAGAATATTGTGACTTTATGTGTGATTAGATAGCGACTGTTTTTGCAATTGTAAAGAGCCAACGGCAATAAAATGTACCATTTCATTCCTCGCACACGACTTGCAAGTTTCTTGTAGGGTGTGGGAGAAGTAATCCGATGATGCCTGAAACATGAGTTGTTGACAAGACTGCTAATGGCAAACGACTAAATTAAAATTGCCTCGTAACTCACGAACCGCTAATAAATGTTGGGATTGATTTCAATATCCTGTAAAGGACATGTAACTAAGTTTTTCACACACCTTAACAATAGTTTCAACATTGATAATAGTTTCATTTTTACCAATAGTTTCAACCTTATCAATAGTTTCAACTTTAACACTACTTTAAACCCATCCCAATTATCAGTTATCAGTTACCAGTTATCAGTTGGGATATCGTCATTGCACTCCGGACAGGTCCATAGGTGCTCAGATCCTCCTTCCAGCATATGCATCAGCGTCAGGCGGCTAATAGTGCCAGTTCTGTGTTGGTTGACGAGGCCCCTCGTTTTCCCGATGTACCTCTCGTGCCTGGCCGTGCCAATTCTTATTCCAAAGTCTCTCATCCTGGACAACTATGTGGATTCACTGATGTCAAATTCCTCTGTTCTCGACATCTCTTTAAGGATGTTAATAACATCGGCGCGATCCATGGGCTGGCCATCTGCAGGGGATGCAGAACCAGCTAGTTTATCAGCTCGTTCATTTCCCTCGATTTCCGCAAGTCCCGGGACGAAGATGAAGGTGACCTTACGGACAACGGACTTCCGCAGCGAATCAGTCCACTGTCTACGCACATATCCTGCATCGACCTTCCGAATCATGCTCATTGAATCACTTAGTACACACACGTTGGTATAATGCTGTGATTCCAGCCATATGAAAGCCTGTGTTACTGCCATCACTTCCATCGTCATGCTGCTCGTGGTCATGGAGTTGGCACCACTGGATTCTTGAACGGTTGGGCCCGCTGAACGGGCTGTAAATGCCCACGCACTTCTCTGCTGCTTTACAACAGATCCGTCTGTATAGATGAGCACTTCGGGGTTGCATGGCTGTTCATTGATGAGCGCGTTGACCTCTGCATTCACAGCGACAGGGTTCTGTTCTGTGCACGGTCTGTCAAGTGTGATAATGCAGGAGAAGGTGCACTTAAAAGCTGGAGGCACAGACACCCATTCCTTGCCGGGGTTGATACTACTAGGACTGCAGACCTGTCTGATGACATCTTCCGCCCGACCCATCCATAATTTGCCCCTCTTTAGCCTGTCACCCTTTTCTCTGAACATATCTTCATTCAGAGGGTGCTGCTCATCTGCACTTATGTTTAAGTATGCACGAGCTCTCCAGATCTTGATCCTGTGGTTCATGGTCGGTAAGTCAAGGAGGTATCTCATTGCTACACAGCTGGTGTCTCTCGTGCAGCCCAGCATGATGCGCATGGCTTCGTTTTGTACCCTTTCAAGTCTTCCAATCTGTGTAGGGCTGACAGTGAGGATGGCCAGGGCATACTCGATTGGTAAAAGTACCAGTCCTTGGAATAGAAGTATTAACAGTCTTTGCTCGATATTGGCAGTTTGCAGATTGCTCAATATTGGCAATGACTCTCATTGCTGACAAACCTTTTCGAGCTTTCGCTATGACATAATCAACATGATCTCTGAACGACAGGCTACGATCAAACCTCACGCCAATTATTTCTGGTAAAAACGTCATAAAAGGTTTTTTTTTAATGACCGGGGTTTTTGAAAATATTGCCGTTCCAGTTTTGTATTCACCCTCGGTGGAGTTCATGCATCATAATAGGTAAATACAAAACTTGGAAAGGCAATATTTTCAAATACCCCACAGTCATTTAAAATACACCCTGTACATCTCTTGTGATATACCTTAGAAGTTGGAGCCTGATTCTCTCATGGCGGGAAACACTTTTAATATGGGAAGCTAACCCACAAGGAAAATCAGTCCAGTGCACGTCCTAGTAGTAGCAACAACTGGTAGTGAAAACACGTGTGTAGACTCCGTCTGAGCTCAATGTGAGCGAATGAAGAAACAATCAATCCCTTCTGGGGCAGCATGTTGATGTACAGGCACCTAATTGTGATGAAAGTCAGTTATATAATAACAAACGGCATTAATGCGAACATGCTAGACATGTGAACTACACAGAATACCACTAATTGAATATATGAAGACGCGGAATGAATGTAAGATAGACATAACCCTAGAGGACTACAAGGAAAGATTAACAGATATGTCATAAGAAAAAAAAAATCCACACAGGAATCGAGGGTAAGTTAATACGTAAGTCACAAATGGCTGATGAAAAATAACTAACGATGATAACAACTTGAAACCAATTTATTTGTACATACATTGTCCCTTTATTTCTCAACATAATTTCCACCAATATTGATGCACTTATCCCATCGTTTTATCAGTCTTCCCAAACCGGCTGCATAGAAATGCGTGCTCTGTTTTCTAAACCACGTTTCCACTCCACATTCAACTTCGGCATCATTCACGAAATATCTCCCGCCAAGGTGTGTTTCCTCTTTTTGCTTACAAATGTTTGTCCCCTATAGCTGGGGAGAAAAAGTTACGAGGGCGAGTCAATAAGTAAGTCACACAGGTCTGTGGCATGGCAGGTAAATGAAAACAAAGCACGCAGTTTTATGCAGCCGGTTTGGGAGGACTGATAAAACGATGGGATAAGTGCATCAATGTTGGTGGAAATTATGTTGAGAAATAAAGGGACAATGTATGTATGAAAATACACTGGTTTCAAGTTGTTATCATATTTAGTTATTTTTCTACAGCCATTTGTGACTTACTTATTAACTTACCCTTAGAGAGGATCATAAACAGAAAAACCAAGCTCTGCTACCACGCCTGTGTGTTGCCATGGCCCATACGGGGGAGCAAAGAATAGTAACATTGTTGCCTACCATGCACGCCGTAAGAGGCGACTAAGGAGGCTATGCGTGGTGCGACACTGTGAGCTGTGAATTTCACGTGGAATGCTTTTGCATCTGTTCGCGGTTGTTTTTAGCGTGAACTGCATGTTCGGAACGATGACGGCTGGCTGTTGCTGAATTGACTGTTTTGCCTTTTCGGTTCACGACTACATTTTTCAGGATACTCCTGGGAGTCGTCACTGTAGCTACGGAGTTCGTGCCTTGGGCGGGGCTTTCGGTGGGTCGCCCTGCGGAAAGAGACTGAGCCATATGGGATAAAACCCGGGCCAATGTAGTCTTTCTGGTGACTGCCGTTTCCATCGACGATGAACTGTATTTTTCGTGGAGGACTTTTGTGTTGGCATTCTGGCGGCGGCATTATGCACAGTGTACCTGTGCAGGCTGTTGGCTTGCCGACACTCCTGTCTATTCCATTGTTCACGTGGGGCAGTGAGGAGCATTTTGTGTGATATTCACTGGCACAGGAACGGAGCAATATGGGGACGACCCGTTGCTATGAAGTCGGAACCGCGACTAACTAACTATCTATAAACAGAAAGAACAATATGTGTAATATTAAATTAGTGGTCTCTTCTGGGGAACTTACATTTGATTATTACACCGTCACTAGAAATCTGGTGATCAACTGGGTTGTCTTGTGTGCGCGCGCGCGCGTGTTTGTGTGTGTGTGTCTGTGTGTGTGTGTCTGTGTGTTTGTATGTGTGATGTTCCTCGTTAGTTCCATGCAGCTTCTAATGTAGTGTTTATTCAGTAAATTTTCAGAAATAAATATATATATATATATAAAGATTCAAGATCCCAACTCCGCTAGCGGTGGTGACGACTGAGGGCAGCAAGATACCACGCCAGGTATCGATAAACAAGAAAGTACAACAGCCTGAAGGATTCATCCCAAGAATCACAAAATGCTCAAGATGCCAGAGGGCCGGCCAGAGCAGAACAACATGTCGCAGTAAGACAGAGATCTGCCGATACTGCGCCGAGCACCATGCATTCAAGGAATGTCCGCTGGCCAAACTGGACAAGGACTTCCGACTGCCCAACAACAACAGAAAGTGTGCCAACTGCCTTGGAAAGCATCGAGCAAGATAACTGGGCTGTCCGTACCTCCAAAGACACAGAGACGTCTTAAAGATCGCCACTACCACAAAGACACCATATAAGGAAGCAATATGGAGGTGCGAGACAGCCACGTGCATCTCACAAGCGGAAAGAGCTCAACTACAAGACCAGATTGACGAGAAAAAGAAACAAATCAAGCTACTTCAAACACCGGCACCAACCAGCGGAAATGAAAAACTACTTGCTGAAATAAAGGGGATCCAGCAAACCATCAAACAAGAGGTGGAGCACACGGTGCAGACGACAAATAAGAATGAAGAGATTCTACAAGTCATCAAAGCAGAGAGAGAAATGCTAAAAACTGAAAGGGAGCTAACCCAAAACAAACCAGCAGAAGCCACGGAAAAGACCACAGAGAAGCCGCAAGATGAAACCCAACAAAAGACCGAACCGGAACCACAAGCTATAGCCAGCAGCCCAACCACGACGCCCAAGAAATTCAAGGGGAAACCAATATCCCGCCAGACCTCTGAAGAAATCCTAGGTAGCACCACGACAACGGCACAGAGTACACTCCGTCATCAACATGGTATCCACCGCCACCTCCCTTGGAGCTTCTCCTCAAGCAGAACGCAGAATACGAAATGAAAGAGGAACTCAGGCGCAGGGAATTCAAAAGGTGCAATGAAGAAAAGAAAAACAAGAAGCCCAACAACTTCAAGGGGAAACCAGTTTCCCACTAGACCTATGAAAAATACCCAGATATACACTATGATAACGAACACCCAGAGTACCTAGGGGTGAGATGGCACAGAGATTGTTTCGTGGTTGACCACGGAGGAAGAAAACGAAAGGCAGCAGAAACTCAAACTCGAAAGAGAAAAAAGGCGCAAGGATGAAAACATTGAAAAGCTTCTACAGACAAAAAAGAAGCCAAAAAGACCAAATGAACAGTCCTTATAAGGACTGCAACCAGGCAAGCCAGTTGAGCCAGGGGCCTTCACTAATCAAAGAAACCACCAGAGGAGACAAGCACAAAGGACAGCTCGCCAGTCCTAGTCAGGACTCACTCGTAAGAGCGCACAGAGAAAAACAGGATAAAACACACAAAAACCACGGACCTCAAATCTAACCAAGGCGGAAGAAGCAGGTTGAACGAGGCCGAATTTGGAATTTTTGTTTTTGAATCAAGCAGTAAGCAAGCTTTTTATCAGTTCGACCATGCTGACCTCGCTGACGACGGTGATGATGGTGATGATGAGGACGACGATGATGATGGTGATGATGAGGACGACTGTAATGATGGTGATGATGAGGACGACGATGATGATTGTGATGATAAGGACGACTATCGTGATGTGACAACACCGGCCTGGTTCTCGGTGGTTGCCCATATAGTTTATTGGGTTCTAAATTAACCTCTGTCCACCCTTTACATCAATTGTCCCCAGGACGGTTCACGGATGACACTACCCATATGACAACTGTGGACACAAGACAACACCTAACTGACTATAATAGAACAACTTTATAAAACGGCAAATCTAGAATCTTTATTGGAGATTCTGATTTGAACACACAGAAGAACAAACCCACAGACAGACATACAGCAAAGAACAATCAATTGGGTGAAAGTAGTCTGCTGGACCTTCTCATCACTCCACTCGACAGAAGTCAATGTCTTTAGTGTCTGTATGTAAACAAGGTGATAAGAGTACTTTCACCTGCACCCGTATGATGCCTCCTGGAACCTTGAGACTTGAGACTGGCAAGTTCCACCGTCACTTTACACTAAGCTTCAGAACCATATAGCTTCGCAGCAAATAGTCACTCGCTCATAGCCACCAGAAAAGGGTGCCACATCACACAACAAAAGTCCACAGCACCTAGCAAACAGGAATCAGCAGCAGCAAAGGGCAGTCGCCCACCGTCCCTAGTTAACAGCACAGAGGTTCCTGTAAGCAAGAACAGGCGAGGTGTACATATCCATCACACCCTTGCATAATACATACTACACCAAAATTCCACACCGACTCCATCGATATCTTGTGGTCAGGCCCTTGAGCTCAGACCGCATCGTATGTCTGAACTTCCAGACATATCTCACGGACAGATTAGGTTACAGCTCCTAGTAATCCTAACTTAAGTCCAGTAGCTTTTCAGCCACACGTCTCATCCCTAGTAAATAGTAAATAGGATGACACATTCCTTACCATCTAAGATCTAATGGGTAATAGATATAGTGACAGGTCCATTCATAAGGATGGCAAAGTTCAATACCTCCCACAGAGATCATCAAGTGTTATGGTCTTGATCATCCTTACTAATCACCATTTTGTCCCATCAGGAAAGTAGATAAGCATATTAGGATACCTCAGGTCTGTACTCCATTACACCTCCAAGGTTAATGGAAGATACTCAAGCTACATTGATAACTAACCTGAAATACTGAATTACAGACCAGACAAACAACAGAAGAGTTTGATGTTCTGGTTTTTGTCCCTTTCCACCCTTCTGCATCAGATAACTGGATTTCTGTTGTGTGTGGGTGTATGAATATATAGACACTCATCATCTGAATAAATTCCTTTGTCTGCCTAGGAATTGTGTCGAATCAAACATCCCAAACAATCTGGTTCCGATGAAAGTATAGAGACAATAGAAATATAGACCCGCATGACAAAGTATCCCTTTCTCAGTAAGGGAACTGTAGAGTCACACAACACTGATGAAATATCCACGCGATACGTGAGTGGGTGTTTCGCCCACCGCTATATTGGCCCACGGTTCAATCCCTAGTAGGTGTGAAGATATCTTTTCCCCTTCTGACTAAGCCTAGTTAAATAACAACAGGCCCATAGGTCGATAACAACTTCCCAGCTTATAGCCTTCTACATATTTGGGTTTCACCGTAATGAGAATTGCAAGTGGTTCTCGCTCGTCACTTGAGTGCTTGACAAGTACTGGTTTCAACCACGCCACATGATGATGATCGAAACATACTAATGTCACCATATTCATTAAGGGAATCAAATTAAAGCTCTGTTCAAGAGAAAGTTCTTTGTCTGAATCATAATTCCCTCAAATACTCCAGTATTGAGATAGGGCATCGAATGCATTGTTAATTTGCTTCAACCAGACTGATCCACTGAGCTGGCCAGCAAAATACATTCCGCCATGTCGGTTGAACACTTAATCTAGGTCATAGTACACACACAGGCTTTCTACACAGTTAGCATGCCTATTTAACTAACAGCTGGTGTCCGCTGACGCTAGGTCAACGTGTAAATATCGGTTAGAGCACAGGATACGGCGCAACTGGCCGACATGGTCAAGAATTGACTCACCACTGAAATACCAACTATAGTTAAGCGACACCAAGTATACAAGAGTATTACCTTTAAAGTTTAGGAACATCTATGCAACAGACCCGATAGATTCATCAAGCTCTGGATCCCTCTGGATCCCCAAAAGTACAACATGATACAGCTGGTCAAAGACACGGCCCCTCGTCTCAAGGACAACATTGCCACCACTGTAGACCACACTATAATTGCATATGAATTGAATAGATTACAGCTGGTGGACCCGGCCGTGAAAGGTTAGCCTCAACAACAACCTTCGCTGTAGAACATTCTCCAGCTCCCCGTGATGTCAGTTATACCGCTGGCCATAGAAGCGGCCTCCTTTCTTGATGACTGTCTACCGAATGCCTCTTCGTGTCAATTCCGGAATAACACACTCACCGGAGTCTGCCGAACTTCTGAGCATTATGATGGTGATGATGATGACGACTATGATGATGGTGATGATGATGACGACTACAATGATGGTGATGATGAAGTCGACAATGATGATGGTGATGATGAGGACGACTATGATGATGATATATATATATATATATATATATATATATATATATATATATATATATATATATATATATATATATATATATATATATATATAGTTATCAGAATAGGAATGCAGTGTCAACACCGAGAAACATAAAATAAATATGTAAAATTTTACAAAGAAGATCGATAAGCAAAAGACACACTAACAAACTAACAAAGCCACAAAAGGCCTTTTCGTAGAACAAAAGAGAATGGCAACTGAAAATATGAGAACTTTGAAAACATATGTGACAAATAAAACATATACACCCGAAGGCAACACAACACGTGTATCAAATATACAAAGAAGTTTATAGGGAGTTTAAAGGCGAGAGTATCAACTTCATTGCACCGAATTTTATCATATATGGCCCGGTCCCTTTTCGCAGGACGACCTGCCGAAAGCGTGGCACAGAAAACATATTCCGTAGCCCCAGCGACGACCTTTAATGAGTCACCTTTAAAATTGCATTCGTGAACAGAATGACGGAGCCTAGATTTGATCTCAACCCTCGGAGCTCGAGGTGGACGGCTTAACTACTTCGCCACGGAGACCCCATTCAGAAAGAAGGAATATAATGGCTAAGGTGGGGGTTGGGGGAGGGCAGTGAGCGGTGGTGACGTAGTGACTAGACACTCATCTGCCAGTTCTGTGATCTGGGGTTCCATTTGGCGGAAGCGGATTTTAAAAAGAAGCTTGGCTCAAAGATCTAAAATGGGTACCTCGAAGTGTCTTGGGAAGTAAAGGCGATCAGCATTTTACTGACCACATG
>OY992894.1:40603811-40693811 GCA_963921405.1 Cepaea hortensis
GGGACACTGTAACATATTACGCAAGTGGGACACTATAACATATCACAAGGAGTGGGACACTAACATATCACACTTGTCTCGAGAGGCGACATATACGGGTTGGCTTAGGGCAGACTATCACATCACGTAGAAAATGTCGGTCACAAAATCTGACCAGATCTGCACAAGTCACACAACAATACATTGCGATGACCATGATAAGAGCGCGGTCGGACGAGGCTTCGATGCCAGCTCTCGTCGTTCGCTATAAAAGAGAAAGACTGGCCAGTCATTCCTTCGTGCACTCAGACCTACTAAAATGTGATCATCCCAGCACTTCGAATGCCTATAGTAAGTTCGTGCTACGGGATGCTTTTTTTCTAATCCTGTGTTAAGCACCAAAACATGATAAAAATGAATCAATTAAGGGCGAATTGCATATGAAACTTCAAAGCATAATAGGTAATCAAAAAACTATCAATTTCAAAATTTTTGTGGAAGACTTAAATGTCTAGACAGACTGTCGCCTGCCATCTGTTGGCCACGTGTTCAAGTCCGTAGTAAGGCGAATTTTAAAAATTGACCTCTAGTGGGTACCTGGAAATGTCTTGTGAAGTAAAGGCTATCAGTGTGCTTCTGACCACACTACCCCACGGCTGGCACCTTGTCGTCTTAACATACGATATTTTATTACATTGTGCTTCAAAACAAAACCTGGAAATAGTGGTTAGTGATTTGCTAGGATCATCATCATTATCATTATCATCATCATCATCATCATCATCATCATCATCATCATCACACTGTGGACAGGTCCATAGATGCTCCAATCTCCTCATTAGCATCTCCGCCAGCATATGTCTACTGACTGTACCAGGTCTAAGTTGGTTAATCAAATGTCTTCTGTTCTTAACAAAATATTCACGTCAGGCAACTCCCAGCTTCAGTCCCATCTCCCTCACTCTGGACTAGTTAGCAATTTCCAAAGTTTCCTTAAAGTCACCAGTTCGTATATATTCTCTTATAGCGTAGACGATGTCTGTTCTGGCAGCAGCATTATGCATACTACACCTGTGCGGGCTGTTGGTTTGTCGAGACTCCTGTCTGTACCACTTTTCACACGGCAGTGAGGACCATTGTGTGTGATACTCACTGGCACCGGAACGGAGCATAATTGGGCGACCCTTTGCCGGGAAGTTGGAACCGCGACTAACATACTGACTAACTAACAAACAGATGATGTCTGACCCATCCATTGTACTTCCCACCTAGATTATCGCCACATTCGCCAATCCATCGGCTCGCTCGTTGCCTTTCACTCGGAGATAGAATAACCAGACACTCACTTGTCTGGAACTGACAGGGCGAACGAAGTAGTGGAAGACCTTAAAACACACGGAGAAGAGAATTACAGATAGAGGATAACATGGACGAAGCTGCAGGAGATAAGAAAGATAGGGTGGTTTGGCGGGAATTGGTTGTGGCTTGGTCCCATGCTGGATAATGGGGAAAAAAAGAAAGTTGCAATTATAGGACCTTTGCTTGACAACTATTCGGAACTGTCCCAAGGTTTTACAGAATTGTATAATATAATTGTCCGCTGGAATGTAAACTCAGTGATACCTCCAGGAATGGAGTGACATTCTTTATCTCCATTGATTTAAGACAATAACAACTATCTCGACCACAGATTACTCAGAAACAGGATTTCGCTAATCGTGTTATATGAAATACGCCATGACTAATTGTGGTGCCACATCTTGAACGATGACATTACGACAGTCGGCAAAATCTTATTTATCAATAAGTCTCACACAAGCTACATTACGTGAAACTGCCAGCACAGGAGCTAATCGTCTTGTTTCTTTACACCCAAATAAAACAAACAGTCGATGATAAAGAGCAGACATCTTGACATCTCATCTAACTGCTGCTTACAGATTTGTTGGCAATCCTGCGGTTCTTGTAAGGGAAAGAGAGTGTTTAAGACAACCAAATACATGTCTAGAAGTGGATAAGTCAGTGTGACAAGTTGAATGTCGCACTGTGCGATTGTTCTGAAGCGATGGCTATCTGAATGTTTATATACACATATGTCGGGATGTCGTGAAAGTTTTGTATAATTGTTACAGTCGTTAGATTGTTCTAGATAGTAACATTCTTTTGTTAACCGTTGGCAGATGATAAGTAGGATTCTTCCCTTATATCGTGATGCTAGAATTTCTGTTTAATGGTGTATGTCCTTTACAGAACGCTAAATTCTAACTCACCGGTTTAGGGAGCGATCCCACAACCCCGTCGTCGGCTAACCGGAATTTTAAGAGTAAGCGCTCCTACCCGCTCGACCACGTTAATATCTCACAGAAAACGTATGATGATATCTATGATATAGAATGAGTTGGCTGGTTGATTGGGTGGTTGGTTGGCTGGTTAGTTGGTTGGCTGGTTCGTTCGTTCGTTCGTTTGTAAATCCTCAGACAGATTGAGATTTAACTCTTAAATCCCATGCATTAACGTTTATATTATTTGAGCCCTGAAAAGACCCGCTTCTATCGGAATGAGATTTCTATGGGGACCTCCGTACCCGGTACAAACTGCCAGCGTCACAAGGTTGCAGTGCACTCCATCCCTTCTCCAAACTCATAAACAATGTGTTCACGACCAGTAATGGAACATTGCACACGGGGAGAGGCATATGAGGATAGAACTAGATCATCATGCAACACAGCACGTGCAGACTGCGATTAGGCCTGGGCTGGCGATGTTCTCTCTCTGTGGGTTGTAGGTATCTCACTGCCAACAATGGGAGCTGTGGTAACGTAGTGGCTAGACGCTCGACTGCTGAGCTGGCGGTCTAGTGGTCTGATCCTAACTTTTTTTTTAAAATTACATCGGTCTCCCAGATCGTCCAAGTGTAAAATGAGATTTTTTTTTTTAAAGTAAGAAAGGCGGCCGGTATGATACTGTATATATCACCCACCGAATGCTGGTCGGTCTATATAAATAAGAGACCAGCACTGTATGCCCCATGCAGCTTAAGGACCTGTAAGGTACAAGGGCCCTTTACTGTCAACAGCATAGTGAGTTCAAAGCACACACTCAGATCATGCAAGTGATGAGAAGTAGACGAACACATTGTATCCTGCATAATTGTTGTCAACCTAGCAATAGAGATTACGACATGTCCTGCAACCTGATCGAGCCAAGAAGCACAATTGTTCCCTTATCGATATGTTGCTTCAGTTCCAGGCACCTAGTTGCAACGTCAATTGTTGATAGCTTTAGGTCGATTTTCATATGTTGCGTGTCTCTTTCTTCTTGTCTTGTATCATGCTCTTTAAGTACCCTATCTTATCCCATGCTCTGTAAGTGTCAATCAATATTCGTTTATTTGTTAATCGTTATTGTTTATTGACCTCGGTGATTCCTCTATTTTCTTCAAGAACAGTGCCATGCTAACTGAGCCTTATAGCAACTAAATGCTATAAAAGGACCTAAATGTGTATTAGTAACTGACGAGAAGCTTTACAGCAGGCCATAGAAACATGGCGATTAAGTTCCATACAGTCGGGAAACATAGTTCTTCTGACCACAGGGCAGAGCAAGTGCAGATATATCCCTTCTGAATACAGATTTTGTGATATGAAACATTGCCAGCCTTATAACGGTAATAAACAAAAGGAAGGAACCGTTGAATTGAGTACTGTAACATGTTTGTTTTTGTTGTTTTTTCTTGGTTTTTTGTTTTGTTTTTGGTGCACATAAGCAAGAATAACATGGAAAATTTCAAGACACTAGAATGAAACAATTAACATTCTTTGGAGGCGTCATGAGAAGAGAAGGCTTAGATTATATTGTAATGCCCGATAAGATTAATGGGAAAAGATATGACGGCAGAAGCAAAGAATGTTAGTCGATCTTGCGTCATTGTTTTACTTTTTTGTAAACTATTTGCATGTTGCATACAGGACGTCGCAACTAGCCCCTAGCATTGTTGGCTATTTATGATTTAATAGGCAATTTTTACATTCAGTAGTTTATCGGGTTCTAAATGTTGCTGTTATGTAGCCGGGGACGGGTTGGGGTGAGCGCCCAACCTTGCATAAATACCGCAATGGCTCGTGCATTCATCACCACTGCAGCAAAAGTCCAACTCCTGGCCTTCTCGTGGCGGACCTGTTTTAACTAACCGGAGAAGGGGCGGCGGCGAGTCACTGGCGCCGAGAAATAACCAGAACGCTCTAGATGTGTATGCACGTACATGCATGCGCAGACACGTGTGTGCGTGCCTACACACCTAAACTCGAGTAAGACCACAGTCTGCTCTAGCAAAGGAAAGGTGCTGAAGACGGAGGCAACCAGCCAGGAGTCGCACCACAAAAATCAGGATGCCACGCAATCACGCCATGAAATATGTCGACTACTACTAAATGCATCCTTACTTCAAGAGCTGAATATTGAAGAAAGGTGGCTAAATAAGACGGTAAAACAAAGAAAATTGAAATAGTTTGGTCACTTGAAACGCCACGAAAGTTTTGAGAGAACAATAATGCAGGGGTATACACCTGGGAAGAGAGGAAGAGGAAGGCCAAAGAGAAGATGGGTGTAGGATATGGTGGATGATCTCCAGATGGGTGTATCGGAAGCGGGACATCTTGCTTATGATCGAGAGGTTTTCCGGAAGGTTGTTATGGGAGCAAGGTTCTGCAAAGGACATGCTACTGAATGAATGAATGAATGAATGAATGAATGAATGAATGAATGAATGAATGAATGAATGAATGAACAGCTAAATGCTATTGTGCTTGCCCTGCTTTGGACCCCCAGGCAGGTGCAGTGCCGGGCCCTATGCCTCGAAAGGGTCCAACCACAACTACTGGAGGTCCTTCTAAAATGTCATGTGGTGCCAGGGGACCTGAGAATAGAGCGCCTGGCCATACCAAACAAAGACTAAAAATAATGCCCTGGAATGCGGAGGGAGTCAGCAACAACAAAATAAAACTAGAAAACATCTTGGATCAAGAAAAAGTAAGCGTATGTTGCTTGCAAGAAATTCACCTCAACGAAAATATAGCCTTCAAAATCAGAGGATTACCGATCCAATAATACCAGAGTGTTACCGATCTGACCGAAAGGACAGGCGAAAGGGTGGGATACTGACCCTTGTAAAAAAAATAACATCACTGCTTCCCAAATTGAAGTTTACATGGAAGGGCTGAGTATCAGACATTTAAACTTAAGACAGGCAATACAGACCTTCATCTGATCAATTACTACTGTCCAAGTGACCGCTCACAGACACTGGACACACTACCATTATAAGAAAAAAATGATTGTGTTACATCAGCAGCCACTCGCAGAGCTGGGGCTATGATCACATGGACCAGATAGGAGAGAGACTAGAAGACTAGCATGATGAGAATAGATTCATCTTGATTAACAAGCCGTCCGACTCACATACGTTCTACTTGAGATCATAGCACACTACAACTACACCTGTCCTGGCTTTTTATTCACGAGACCTGGAATGGAACATTACACGAATATTTGGGAAACAACTTGGTGGCAGTGACCACCGGCCAGTCTTTCTAACTGTAAGAAATGAGCTTGTAAGTGAAAACAGCACCCTCTCGGGGTGGAACTACAAGAAAGCAGACAGCAATGTACAAGCATCGCACCAGCATACTGGTTAGAAACCTGAAAACCGAGAAAGACATAAATAAAGTAGTTGAAGAGTTTGAGAAATGCATACTACAGGCAGCACGAGAAACAGTACCAAGAGGAGCCCGTAAACATTATAAACCCTACTGGAGTCACGAACTGGAACAGTTGCATAATGATGTGGAAGTGTGTAGAAAGCAAGAAGAGGCCAAACACAGCCAAGGGCATCACAATAAATACCAGCACGCAAAAGCCAAATTTCAAAGGGCCAAGCTGCAGGCTAGACGGCTAAGCTGGCAGGAGAAAACAGAGTCACTGAACTTTGAAAGAGACACAAGGAAGTTGTGGAAGCTAATAAAACAACTTAACGATGAGGGCACAGTGAGAAACTCAAATATTGCACTACATAAAGAAGGAAACATCTTAACAGGAAAGCAAGCAGCTGACCATTTTGTGGACTCATTCGCACAAGATAACAATATCGAAACTATTCCAGAGAAACAACAAGAGATTCGAGAGAAATGGCAACATACAGGACTGTCACGAATTGGCAGCCTTTACTTCCCAGAACAATTTTCGGTTCACTGTTGATGGGCCATGTAGAGGATCAACAGACGAACAAAACTGTTTTCTCTATATTCAAGGCTATACTGTCTTGACGTAAGCTTGCAAAACCTGCAAGTAAACAACCACCAGGAATGGCTTTCTATTTGGGAAGTTAATTTGACACCAGTACCGGTCACCCCCAGATCAGTTTCACAGGTTATCAATCTAGCCAGACGGGAGGGCAGACTCAGGGGACTGAATAGTAATTAAAACCAACCAGGCATGACGCAAGCAAACCTGGATTACCAACAGAGTTGTAAACTGGCTGTTGACCATGAGAACCTAATTGTTCCCTTGACATGACACCTGATAAGAATAGCTAGGAAATCGCCCAACCGCGATGGATGACCCCATCTGGTAGAGACTAGAGGCGCAAGGTGTGAAATCACTGATAGGACTCAGTGGGCTAATAATTGTCAGACCCACAGGTGTGAAGGCTAGTGTGCATGCAGAAAGAATTTTATGACTGGACAGACTTGGAGTTAATTGCAATTAACGTCAGGAGGAGATAAGAAGAATTTAGGAATGGAATTCCTGGGAGATAAGTGTCTACTGCTAGGCTAGGTATAAAAACCCACGATAGACCTTTTCCTTTTAGATTAAGTCTGACTTCAGAACAGGTAGGAACTATCTCAATGTTCTGTAGTCATATGCATGATTATTATGTTAGATTTCACTACAAAAGTTATTTCTTAGTTAGTGATTTTCAGTCTATATCTGATCTAGGTTATTGCAAGAACTATCATTGTCATAGGTTACTTGAGTGTTCTTTCTGAGTTCTGTGTTCAATATCATTGTGCTGTAAGTGCTACTCTTCTGAGAAGTAGAAACTTATGGAAGGCAGGTCTTGTCTAGATATACTTGAGGTGTCGTAGCAGATGCTTGCCATCTCTTTCTAAACTAGACTAGTCTCGTTTTGGTATGTGCATTTGTTGTACAGAATATAGTCAACTGACTATTTATTTAATTCTTACAACAGCAGTAACTAAGTGGTAACTTCAATTAGACTTGTTGTATATCTCATTTTGTAGCTATACAATATTAGTACTCATTAATAATGCCTGATGCTATTATGTTGAGTATCATTAGATGTCCATCTTGAAGTAATATAATGTTTACGGATATGTTGGATGTATGTATGTGTAATTTCGTATACCTACAAACTAACTAGTGCATTATGCTATTATGTTAAAGTATCATAATATGTCTCGTTTAATTATTTTATGGGTATTTCATGTTTGGTATATTGATTTGTCATATGCAAGCCTATCAATATGAAGTGTTATATTATGGTGTGCGCATTGGCACACTAACCATCGATTGCATTTGTAGCAGAGGTGTAATGGTACAGACATTACCCTCCACCATATGATGAAAAAGGTTTAGCACCATATACCCCATAACACTTGAGGGTAATGTCTGTACCATTACACCTCTGCTACAAATGCAATCGATGGTTAGTGTGCCAATGCGCACACCATAATATAACACTTCATATTGATAGGCTTGCATATGACAAATCAATATACCAAACATGAAATACCCATAAAATAATTAAACTAGACATATTATGATACTTTAACATATAGCATAATGCATTAGTTAGTTTGTAGGTATACGAAATTACACATACATACATCCAACATATCCGTAAACATTATATTACTTCAAGATGGACATCTAATGATACTCAACATAATAGCATCAGGCATTATTAATGAGTACTAATATTGTATAGCTACAAAATGAGATATACAACAAGTCTAATTGAAGTTACCACTTAGTTACTGCTGTTGTAAGAATTAAATAAATAGTCAGTTGACTATATTCTGTACAACAAATGCACACACCAAAACGAGACTAGTCTAGTTTAGAAAGAGATGGCAAGCATCTGCTACGACACCTCAAGTATATCTAGACAAGACCTGCCTTCCATAAGTTTCTACTTCTCAGAAGAGTAGCACTTACAGCACAATAATATTGAACACAGAACTCAGAAAGAACACTCAAGTAACCTATGACAATGATAGTTCTTGCAATAACCTAGATCAGATATAGACTGAAAATCACTAACTAAGAAATAACTTTTGTAGTGAAATCTAACATAATAATCATGCATATGACTACAGAACATTGAGATAGTTCCTACCTGTTCTGAAGTCAGACTTAATCTAAAAGGAAAAGGTCTATCGTGGGTTTTTATACCTAGCCTAGCAGTAGACACTTATCTCCCAGGAATTCCATTCCTAAATTCTTCTTATCTCCTCCTGACGTTAATTGCAATTAACTCCAAGTCTGTCCAGTCATAAAATTCTTTCTGCATGCACACTAGCCTTCACACCTGTGGGTCTGACAATTATTAGCCCACTGAGTCCTATCAGTGATTTCACACCTTGCGCCTCTAGTCTCTACCAGATGGGGTCATCCATCGCGGTTGGGCGATTTCCTAGCTATTCTTATCAGGTGTCATGTCAAGGGAACAATTAGGTTCTCATGGTCAACAGCCAGTTTACAACTCTGTTGGTAATCCAGGTTTGCTTGCGTCATGCCTGGTTGGTTTTAATTACTATTCAGTCCCCTGAGTCTGCCCTCCCGTCTGGCTAGATTGATAACCTGTGAAACTGATCTGGGGGTGACCGGTACTGGTGTCAAATTAACTTCCCAAATAGAAAGCCATTCCTGGTGGTTGTTTACTTGCAGGTTTTGCAAGCTTACGTCAAGACAGTATAGCCTTGAATATAGAGAAAACAGTTTTGTTCGTCTGTTGATCCTCTACATGGCCCATCAACAGTGAACCGAAAATTGTTCTGGGAAGTAAAGGCTGCCAATTCGTGACAGAGCTTTCCCCTTAAAAAAAAAGTTTCTGCCAGAAATCTTTTGTCAAAGCACGCCGTACATCCCAGAATAATGCCTAAGCACTCTCCGTTCTGTATCTGCCTAAAGGTTTCCAATATTCCTTGTGGCAGTGGGTTGTCCTGCATAAAGACGTCCCATTTCCATAACCCAAAGATACTCTGGATAGATCCTTGTACCTGGTTTTCGGCCGGGATTCCATGCAATAGCTTGGTAAAATCCGGTAATTGTCAGGAGGTTGTAATTTTACCCCCCTGGGAAAGATCACAATCAACGGGATTCTTCTACGCCTCTGGGCAGCAATTGTTTTACACCATTCACTCACGTGATTTACTCCTTTCAGCCGAGGATGTACCCGTAGTGAGGTCTTGCATAGGCTGGCCACAGCAAAGCTTGTCTCCGTGATATTCCTCCATCCGTTATAGATTTTTAACTGATCCATCAATAGCTTCCTTTTGAAAGGAATAATGTTACACATCATGGTCCCATGATGTAAATTCAACTGGCGCTTTCCTCCTTCAAAGTCGGGAGTAACAATCGTCCCTCCTCGGTGTCGCGGTTTCTTCCCCTGATAATCAGTTAATGGGCTGAGTTTCTCTGCATTAGAGTTTCGTGTGAAAACCGTGCTAGAAAGTGGAATTTTAGTGTGCCAAGTTGTCCTGCCTTGAGAAATAACATAGTTACTCCAGGGCGATAAAGTGGTGTTACTTTTGAATAAAGTATCCACAAATAGCTGATCTACTCCTATCAAATCGACCTGACTGAAGGGTAGATTTAGTCCTAAGAGTGTTGATTCCAAACCACTCTTGACTTCTGTTACTTCAGGTTCCTGTTGCTGGAATTCCCTGATAACTTCAGCTAATGAGATGATAGGCGTTTCTTCCTCCATCTTGTGCAAAGAATTTTCTTCTTTAGCAACTACAGACAATGTCTGCACAATATCAGAGTCCATATTCTGGCTCAAGACAATTCCCTGTGTTTCCTGAGTCTCCGAACTGGTATGCTCCGAGATAACAACTGGAAATGTTTCCTTGTCTGGATGTTCCTCTCTGGTCCTGCTTTCATGGGCTAAGTCCAGTTGAGGTAAATCCTGTGATGGGCTGGTGTCTAAACAATCCATCACACTACGTAAATCATTTGAACTGATGTCTAGTGTCTTTTCCTGAGCTGCAGCCTCAAAGATCACAAGGGGTTCCGGATCGTCCTTCATCCCACTGTCAGTCAAATTTAATCCCACTTCATCCTCTCCTGAGCTGAAGGGAATAATAAAGTCGGTTACCTTTCGATCTCCGACCTCTTTAAAAGATGTCCGCAGGTCATCTTCCTCTTGAGTTTCACCTCTCGTTGAAGTAAACTGAGATTCCTGGGAGTCTTGTACTGGCGGACCAGTTAAATTATCTGAACTGATAATTGGTGATTCTTCCCGCATTGCAGTAATGAAATTCACCTGGGATTCAGTTACTTCCACCCTCCCTATTTCAGTCAGATGTAATTCCACTTCGTGATTCTGTGAACAGAAGGGAATGTGAGAATCGGCTAGGTCTCCGCCTGCGACCTCATTAAAGGTTGTCTTCAGTTCCTCTTTCTCTCGAGATTCATTCCTAGTAGAAGTTAAGTGGTTTCCCTGAAGGTCCTGTACAGTTAAACCACAATTTCCGTAGTGCAAACAGTTATCACGTTTGTGACTGCTTGAAATGCCCCTGGCACGTTTTTTCTTCCCTCTTTTCCGTTTAGGACTGGGTCGAATGAGAACTTGTAGTTCCCGGTCCACTAACTCTGATTCCGCGGTGGGTGGCAAAGATGTCCCTTCCTTCCTGGTTGGGTGAGCATCCATATCTCCTACCTTATGTTCCGCTAGAAAGGTTAGCTTCTCTGCATTGACTACTTCCATATGCTTTTTATTAATCTCTGCTTCTTCAGTTTTGCTACGCTCTTTTGCTTCAAATAAATCATCAATTGTTTTATTCATCTGTTCCTCCGCCATGTCCCACTCTTTCATCTCGTCTCTGATGTATATTTCTAATTGTTCTCCTGTTAAGCCCTCTATTATGCCTAACCTTCTCGTGGACTCTAAGTAATCTGTGCGCGCCTTCAGATAATCTAGATCCTGGGAAGGTGAGTCCATATTTGCTAATGCTAAATTCAGGTAAGCTCCTATGTATCTATCAACTCAGAGCTAAGCTAGAAAGACAAGAGTGAACCAATGACAGCAGAACCTAAACCAATGTGTAGAGTTTAGCCTCAGCAATGAAAGACAACTGAAAGTAATATTCAAGTAGTTTCTGGCGACCGCAGTGAAGTAAGTGTGAGAGATATACTACACAGTAATCAATACTAATATTTACCTAAATAAATATTAAAATGCACTGCATACACGTCATAATGAAAATGGCATAAGTAGCATAAAATGGCAAATCAATCAAGCAGTTAAATCATCAAACACATCAATGTAAATATGATTAAAGTGATCAGTTATCATTAAATGATGAATGATACACTAAATGATAAGAATTAAAATACTTATCAATAAATGATAGATGAGGTAGTTCTCATAAGTTCTTATCTGTTATACACTTTTGAAAAGTTATATCTATTCTCTGTAACTTCCTCAACTAAAATTAGCTACATCTGATGATAGTCTATTTTGATGACTGAAGATTACAAGAGTTAACTTTTAAAATCGTATGTCTAGGGTCTAGTAGAATCACTATGATTACTAGAATCCTGGTTCAGGCTCGCGGACTGGACCCCAATCTGTCATAAGTCGGGATGCCCCACCGGCTAGATGAAAATATTATTCACTGGCGAGCAACCCTAAATAGTCAGAAACTGACTAGGGACAAAATCTATATGGCTGAACTACAGATTAAGCCCATGAATATCCAACGTACAGCTCCAAGTGGCTCGTTACAAAATGAAATGAACGGTTCACTTACACACCAAGGAAAGGAGCAGTCAGGGAGAAAACCTGTACTGAGATAGTCGTCTATACTAATATATTTTGACTTAAAACATCTATCTTAAGCTAACCTTCTCTTTCCTATACCTTGGCGAATATTCAGCACAGTTCATTTCATTTTGTAACGAACCACTTGGAGCTGTACGTTGGATATTCATGGGCTTAATCTGTAGTTCAGCCATATAGATTTTGTCCCTAGTCAGTTTCTGACTATTTAGGGTTGCTCGCCAGTGAATAATATTTTCATCTAGCCGGTGGGGCATCCCGACTTATGACAAGGACAGAAGGAAATAGTACATGAGGGTCTGGAGGCACCTATCATAATCAGCGAACTGGTGCTAGCCATATCAAAACTGAAAATGAGAAAGTCACCAGGAGCTGATGGTATCTCCAATGAAATGTTAAGGAACTTAGGAACAGAGGCCAAAGCAAAGCTGTTGTGGATCTTCAATAACAGCTGGACCTTAAGCAGTGTTCCACAAGCTTGGAGAGAAGCAATCATGATACCCCTCCTAAAATCAGGGAAAGATAGTTCCAGCTACAGACCAGTTAGCCTCACCAGCTGTCTCTGCAAAACAATTGAGCGCATCATCAATCACAGACTGCAGTGGTACATTGAAAGTGAAAACATCCTTGTGCCACAACAGGCTGGCTTTAGGCAGTGCTACTCTACGGAAGATAAGACAACATACCTCGCTCAAGAAATTGAGGATGCATTCCAAGAGAAGAAGCTGGTGCTTGCTGCATGGGTAGATCTGAAGAAAGCCTTTGACAAAGTCTGGAAAGAAGGTCTGATGAAGAAACTGAGAAACTATAAAGTAAATGGGAAAATGTACAAATGGGTTAAAGAATACTTGCACAACAGAAGAGCCCGGGTACAGATAGACGGACTCAAGAGCAAGAAAGTACTATTGCGTCACGGTGTTCCCCAGGGGGGAGTCTTGTCCAGTACGCTGATGACCTGGTTCTATGGAGCACAAATGAACATGCATCAGTGGCCACCAGATCGATACAAAGATCTGCAGATGCATTTATTGCATGGGCAAATAGATGGTTTGTCTGCATAAACACTGACAAGTGCAGCACCATTCTATTTACCCTCTCTCCAAAACAAAAGGCAGGGATCATCAAGATAAATGGAATACCTATTAGAGAAGATAAAGAACTTCTATCAAAGATGAATGTTGCGTGGAGGGCTTCAGTTGTGACATTCTGGTTGCGGCATTATGCACAGTGTACCTGAGTGGGCTGTTTTTTGTCGAGACTCCTGTCAATTCCACTTTTCACATGGGGCAGTGAGGAACATTTTATGTGATATTCACTGGCACAGGAACGGAGCATAATGGGGACGGTACGATGCTGTGATGTTGGAACCGCGACTGAACTGACCTGAAGATAAAGAACCAACATACCTTGGAGTAACATTTGACATCAGTACCCGAGGCGCTCCTGTCTAGGAATTTGGACACTAAGGACAAAAATATTAAACAAAAATACTAAGGACACTACTTTCTGAATTTAGCAATCAGCATAAGGTCACCATACAGTGGATACCATCCCACCGTGGAATACCCGGAAACGACAGAGCTGATCGATTGGCTAAGGAAGGAGCAAAATAAGAACAGCATGATGTGCCCGTTACATACCACCAAAAGAAAAGAATGATCAAATCAGTCAGAAAGCCACCAAAACCTGCTCAAGATGACTACTACATTATCGACAGACCAGAACAAGTCATTATTCCGCGCCTCAGAACAGGACACAATAGATTACGCAACGACATGCATACAAAATTCAAGATTGGTGAATCAGCCATGTGCACATGTGGATTGGCGTCGCAGACAGCATAGCACATACTCCAAGACTGCCAAAAATACAACATATCCAGGCAAACCTTATGGCCTAGAGAGACAACATTGGAAGATAAACTCTATGGACCGCTGAGTGAACTAAAAAAGACAGTTAAATTCACACAAGAGACAACATTGCAATTATAGACATATTTCAAGCGTACGAAAGAAGAAGGAGAAGAAGTAGTTGCTCGTTGTTTTCTGAACTGCCGACGCTCATACTAACTAAATCAAAGCAAGTCGGCCTAATTTCAAATCGTCTGCAGTTGACTTCGAGCCCTGGGCTCGATATGTCGGGGATTTCTGAAACTCTTTCTGTGCTGCATCATAATATCATTATCATAACCACCATTATATAGCTCATGCTTTGTAGAACTGTCATCTACCACAAGCCACTGAGCAGAATCTTAATGCTTTGCTAGATCTCCTGCCTCATGCATTTTTATGGTTAGAGTGTCTTTAAAACCCTGCATCGTCCGTCGAATCGGTCGACACCTGCTTCTTCTTCTAGAACCCTTGCCTTCCATCACTGTTCTTGTTTAATCACTGGGACATCTAATGTGTCGATATATGGGCAGTTAAATACCGTTGGAGAGTTATAGTTCTTGTAGTGATAACACTGAGTATAATGCCCTGTGTCACACACAAAATGGGCGTCTCTTCTTCTTTTTCTTCTCATCCCTCCTCCTCCTCCTCCCCCTCCTCCTCCTCCTCCTCCTCCTCCTCCTCTTCTTCTTCTTCTTCTTCTTCGCCATCATCCAATAGTTTGTTGATGCCTTCTAAGAAAAACGTTGCTGGGTGTGGCCTTAAACCAATTTTACAGTCTCCATTACTTCGTTGTCATTTGCCAACCTCTGACCCCACAAATGTTCTTTTGGGGGTCCAAGCAAGTGAATGTCCGATGGTGCCAAGTCTGGACTATATGCTGAATGATTCAAGACCTCAAATTTCATAGTACATATGAGCAATCGTATGAAATCTGGCGTTGCCATGCAGCAACAATACTCCTTTTGAGAGATGTCCCCGGCGTTTCGATCGTATTGTGGACTTTAATTCGTTCACTAGCAAGCCACTGCATCGAGTACTAGTCACACCTTTCACCCCTTTCTTTTAAATGCAACAATATGGGGCCCCTGATATCCCAAAGGAAGATCACCATGACTTTCCAATCGATTTCTGCGTCTTGAATTTGTTTTTGTTGTGTTTTTCTTAACCGGAGATAACATGGTGTTTGAACACCCTCGTTCTAATCATCCATACACTCCCCTGACGCCAACAACAATCTCCATACTGAACCATCATTCTTCTGTAGATTCCACAAATTGTTACACCCTGTGACCACACACACAACTAATCATGCCTCCTCGTTTTTCCACGATGCAAATCGACAGCGGGGCAACCACTTTGTAATCTCAATTGCGAATGCTTAATTTGCTCAATCCTCAATACCCTTACACGGTGTATTGCTTAAAAGCCAGTTTGTGTCATGAAATCAGACTTTCCGTTGTCCATACACTTCCACACACTTTATAATAGCATTCCTGTTACTTAATTACTTTCCCTCCTTTGAAACTGCTCTAGCACCAATTGTATTAGGTTAGGTTGCATCGATCCCTCGAGCTGTATTTGAAGAAACCCTTGCCACGGCTGGGATTTGAACCCAAACCACTACAGTCTTCATACGCAAGTGCACTAGCCAGTAATCCACCGAGGCCTATCTGGAGTACGCGTCACTAAAAAACTATAGCATAACTCTCACCTCTTATCTTTGTCTTGATGCTTTCGTTGCCATGCCTTTCTGCTCTTAACCATCAGCTTCATCTGTGTGCTTCTAATCAGTCTACACTTCAGTCCGCATATCCTTAGCTCTCTTGTCTGTTGTTTAGCTCTTGGTGTTAAACTCTGTCCTCTCACCGAACCTTCATGATTCTTCTAGATCTCCTGTTTATGAATAATGAAAATAGACTGTCCGGTTATAAGAAATCTGGAGCGTAGGCACCAGCCTGTGTGAATAAATATGTGAGCTGATGGAGATAGCAACAAGCGAAAAGATATCCTCAGTGTTTATAAATATTTCTAAGTGAGTTAAATTTGCTACAGTTATCGCATCGTCTTTCGGCGACAGATATTATATTTTCTAAATACAGCCCTGATAGGCTCGTTTTTTCCCCAAAGAAAGAGTAGAGACAAAATGTGCGTCTCATGAACTTTCAACATTTCAACTTGAATTTAATCAAACTTGAAAACAAAAACAGAAGTAAAACTAAAACCATCCCAGAAGTGTCTTATCAAGTAATCTGACGAAATTCTCGTGTTACTCTGGTCTCATTATAACACTTCGCTACCACTTGCTATCAACAATTGCCATTACCGCTTCTTCGTATTGTCCATGCCGTGTGGCGTTGGTGATCATGTCTGTCCACAACCTTCTGTCTCTTGTGCTTTCAGTCATTTCTGATACCGGCATTCCTCCATCATTCCATGGAGTCAGCTGTTCAGCATGTTCTCTTCTTGATCTTCCGCTGCCTCTCTTCCCGTCCAGCCTTTCCGTTGTGACGACATACTCCAGTTTCCATCTTCTCATGGCATACCCAAAAAATATGGGCTGTCATCTTCTGATTTGAGTAACCAGTTCTCTTTGTTAGTTAACTTGTTTCAAGATATCTTCATTGCTCTTTCGATCTGCCCGCTGTGTTCAATAAAACCAAATCTTCACAGATTCCACATAATTTCTCACTTATCTGGTAACTGTCCATAATTTGCTTACGTACAGCAGGATTGTCTCAATATAGCTCTTGAGAACTCTTTATCTCGCTTCAGTTCATTACCTCAACAGCATTTAATTGTCTCTTCTTTATTATGTGCTTTGCAAATTGACGTTCGTGACTTTCCACATATCTCGGTATGTTTTTGTGTGTGAGTTCTAGATCACTAACATTGATGATGTTATACCATCATTTCTCCAAGTCTGCGTCTACATAATCTACAAATGATCTTTCCAGTCTTTATCATGCCTCTCTTCTTAGTATAGGGTGTATTTGTAATGACTGTGCAGTTTTTGAAAATATTGCCGTTCCACGTTTTGTATTTACCTATTATGTTGCATGAACTCAACAGATGGCGAATATAAAACTTGGAACGGCAATATTTTCAAAAACTGCACAGTCATTACAAATACACCCTATATATGAAACTTGACTCCTGGTCAGATCTACTGGTTCAAACAGCCCAATGTCCAAGATGTTTACAATATCCTGTGTCCATCTTCTTGCTGGTCGATTCCTGTCTCGTCTCCCAGAAACCATACCTTCCATCATTGTTCTTTCCAAACCACAGTGACCTCACCATGGTCTAATTTAAGCAGTTTCTACGACACAATACTATTTATTAGCCTTTAGCTTCGATGTTGTGATTCTCTCCAATGTTAGTATTTTGTTTTCTCTACGTCTACAGTGTTCTAAGAACTGTCCTGTCGCTTTCTTATAGCTGTGCACAAGGTTCTACTTTTATTAGCCTCTTTCTGGTAATTAATACCTCTTAATTTACTTCTCATTGTGAGATAGCAGCGGTAGCGAGGTGGTTAGCAGGCTTCTATGCCAGCCTGCCTCCCTGCCTGTCTGCCTCTCTGCCTGCCTGCCTCTCTGCCTCCCTACTTATCTACCTGACTGCCTGCCGTCCTGCCTGACTGCCTGCCTCCCTGCCTGTTCGCCTACCTGTCTCCCTGCCTGCCTCCCTGCTTCCCTGACTGCCTGCCTACCTGATTGCCTGCCTCCCTGCCTGCCTTCCTGCCTGCCTTCCTGCCTGCCTGCCTCCCTGTCTGACTGCCTGCCTGACCGCGTGCCTCCATACCTGCCTGACATCCTGCCTGACTGCCTCCCTGCATGCTTGCCTGCCTGCCTGCCTGCCTGCCCGTCCGGTGGTTATGTGTTCAGATCCTCACTGCGGAAGAGATTTTGTTTTAAAGTAACTTGCGCCCCTACATCGATCCAACCTTACTTGGGTACCAGGAAATATTCTGGGAAGTCAAGGCAATCGGCGATATGTTCAGGACATTACAAATGGAGAAACGATTGATCTGCTTCCAACTCGCCCGCAGCTGTGTTTCGAACACGGTATGCCGGACTACGAATTTCATTCGTAACCGCCTCGCTGCTGAGCCGAATGTTTCGACGCCTTGTCTTTTTAACACTTTCTAGGGGTGGGTCACCATCCGGACCATGACTCCAGGTGTCTTTCTCCTACTTTAATTCCGTACACTGCCTTTCAACTTCGAGAAGTTCGAATAGTTTGTGCGTTTATCCCACACTTCTCTTCTGGTTTACGGATCTGGTACTGGTTTACGGATCTTACATTTGAGATTGTTCGCTTCTGCTTCTGTTAGGCAGCCTGCTTCTTTTTTTTTTTTTAATTGCTTGTCCTTTTCAGAACCTAGCCTGCTCCGTGGCGAAGAGGTTACAGACGTAGTTCGTAAACCCGCATACCGTGTTCGAAACGCAGTTGCGTTGGTTCTTTTGTATGTGTATTAAATGGTATGGGTGCCGGTCGTTCAGAAAGTAATGACAATATACTTAACGTAAACTTGCCCAGGAATCACGAACAGCCAGGCAATGCTGGAGTTAACTGCTACGTAGGTAAAAGATATGCTACTAACTTTGCAGAACGTTGCAATCAACCCCAATCTCAGGTTGATATTCTAGACAATTTTACATTCAGCAGTTTGCCATTGCATTCTGAACGAGTTGTCAACGTTGAAGTTCAAACTGACGATTGTTGGAAATGATCCCGTGACCTGATCATCAGCGTACCGGATGTTCAGGAACAAGAGCGATCTTATCCCTTCGGCCCTGGCGAAGTCTCTCTGCTTGTTACATCCATCATGTGCCATGCCGGTAAGCGTCTGCTTGTTACATTGTGTACAAAAACAAGCGCACACGCCTCTTCAAATTCCTAGGCTGTACCCCCAAATATCACGCTAGCCTAAACACAACCGACATGCGCCCTACCTGGGAATCTCTCAGCTCTGCATATCGTGTGACGAATAGTGTGGATGGCTTCCTTGGATCTTATATCAACCGCCATGCTCGTCAAGCATGTATATGTGTGTTTGGGGGATCAGATAAAGTCCTCGGCCATGCCCGGTGGGCCACGATACCTCCTGACCTTTCTTTCGCACATAGTTCACATAGGCTGATATTATCAACACGTTCTGGCCGTGTACTTTCCGACCCGCTGCAAGTGCCTGGAGAAGGTGATGATGGCTGCCTTGTACTTTTACCATATGGCCGACCAACTATCCCCAGCCCTGAGCTGGCTGGTAAACAGGCGGGTGTCGGGCAGAGTGGTAACACTCTTGTCTGTCGTCGTTAGGTGTTTGGGTTCAATGGGAAGTCAGACGAACCTACCTTGCTCATAGAATAGTAGAAGTGATATGGTGGTGGGAGTAGTAGGTCGTAGTAGTAGTAGTAGTAGTAGTAGTAGTAGTAGTAGTAGTAGTAGTAGTAGTAGTAGTAGTAGTAGTAGTAGTAGTAGTAGTAGTAGCAGCAGCAGCAGCAGTAGTAGTAGTAGTAGTAGTAGTAGTAGTAGTAGTGGTAGTAGTAGTAGTAGTAGTAGTAGTAGTAGTAGTAGTAGTAGTAGTAGTAGTAGTAGTAGTAGTAGTAGTAGTAGTAGTTGTTGTTGTTGTAGCAGCAACAACAGCAGTAGTAGTAGTAGTAGTAGTAGTAGTAGTAGTAGTAGTAGTAGTAGTAGTAGTAGTAGTAGTAGTAGTAGTAGTAGTAGTAGTTGTTGTAGCAGCAGCAACAGCAGCAGCAGTAGTAGTAGTAGTAGTAGTAGTAGTAGTAGTAGTAGTAGTAGTAGTAGTAGTAGTAGTAGTAGCAGTAGTAGTAATAGTAGTAGTAGTAGTAGTAGTAGTAGTAGTAGTAGTAGTAGTAGTAGTAGTAGTAGTAGTAGTAGTAGTAGTAGTAGTAGTAGTAGTGCAGTAATAGTAGTAGTAGTAGTAGTAGTAGTAGTAGTAGTAGTAGTAGTAGTAGTAGTAGTAGTAGTAGTAGTAGTAGTAGTAGTAGTAGTAATGATGGTAGCAACAGTATTAGTAGTAGTAGTAGTAGTAGTAGTAATGATGGTAGCGGCAGCAACAGTATTAGTAGTATTTGTACTAGTAGCAGTAGTAGTAGTAGTAGTAGTAGTAGTAGTAGTAGTAGTAGTAGTAGTAGTAGTAGTAGTAGTAGTAGTAGTAGTAGTAGTAGTAGTAGTAGTAGTAGTAGTAGTAGTAGTAATGATGGTAGCGGCAGCAACAGCATTAGTAGTATTTGTACTAGTAGTAGTAGTAATAGTGGTAGTATTAGTAGTAGTAGTAGTAGTAGTAGTAGTAGTAGTAGTAGTAGTAGTAGTAGTAGTAGTAGTAGTGGTAGTAGTAGTAGTAGTAGTGATGGTAGCGGCAGCAACAGCATTAGTAGTATTTGTACTAGTAGCAGTAGTAGTAGTAGATGTTGTTGCTGCTGCTGTTGCTGCTGCTGTTGCTGTTGTTGTTATCAGAGCAATAGCAGTAGCATTAGTAACAGCAGCAATATACAGTCAACCATCGCTTTTCGTTGCCTTCCGGTTTTCGTCGATTTCGGTTTTCGTCGATGTTTTCCGCAAAAACTTTGTCTCGGTTTTCGTCAGATGCCTCGGATTTCGTCGACGTGCCCACATTACCTCGCTGCTAATTTTGCAAAAACAAAGGTACCCACGCGTTCTTCTGCTCAGTTTGGCGTTGTTGTTTTTTGTTGTTGTGTGAGCATCACTTGCTAATAATAAAATACGAGAGCGGCATTAAGATTGCTGAAATCGGCCGCATGTACGGGAAGTCGTCATTCACAATAAGTTCGATTGTGGCAAAAAAAGAGGAAGGAATAAAGGAGGCTAAAGTAGCGAAAGGCGTCACTGTGCTAACGAAACAGAGATCGCAAACAATTGAAGATGTCGAGTAGTTATTATTAATTTGGATAAATCAAAAACAGATGGCTATTCTGTTTCGGAGGCAATCGTATGTGATAAGAACAGACTGTGGCATGCCGATCTCATTAAGAAAATGCCTGGGACGAGTGCTAGTACACTTAGTGAATTTATGGCCAGCACATGATGGTTTGAAAACTTCAACAGGCGCACTGGCATACACAGTGTTACTAGACACAGCGAAGGTGCGAGTTAGGACAAGTTTGTTGCCGAAAATTAATACTAAATTTATTCTCTATAACATGTGTTGTTGTTGTTGTTGTTTTTTTTTTTTTTTTTGGTATGTATTTTGGAGTGTCTAGAACGAATTAATTGGATTTAAATTGATTCGTATGGAAATAATTGCCTCGATTTTCGTCGGTTTCGGATTTCTCCGATTGTTTTCGAACGGATTGTCCACGAAAACCAAGGTTTTACTGTTTTTCTAAAAACAAATCCCGAAGTAGGAATCTGCAATGGATCTATAAAGTGCTAGGACATTCTGTAGGCCTGAGTACACGGAGGAAGAGTTGGCCAGCCATTCCCTCACTTAGTGAACGACGAGCACAGGTGTCGGGACCCTCGTCCGACCGCAGCCAAGAGCACAACGTTTAAAAGATGTGCCGCCTAAAGACCGCCTTCAGGGCAGCCTTACTTCTACAGCAGACTCTCTGTGGGGGATGCAAAGCTTTACCAAGCTGTTCGGGGAAGCCATGAGAACGACAAAAGCCAGACCGAAAAAAAGTCTACAAGGGAGTCTCTGTGGCGAAGTGGTCAAGCCGTTTGTCTCGCGCTCCGAAGGTTGTGGGTTCGATTCCGGGCTACGTCATGCGATTCGTGGGTGCATTTTCTCGTAGACTTCG
Organism: Cepaea hortensis; assembly: GCA_963921405.1. Lineage (NCBI taxonomy): Eukaryota > Metazoa > Mollusca > Gastropoda > Stylommatophora > Helicidae > Cepaea > Cepaea hortensis. The sequence continues at coordinate 40,625,552 of OY992894.1, forward strand.
GGGGTTCGTCGCTGGAGCTACGGAGTTCGTGCTTTATGCGAAACTTTCTTAGCTAACTACTATGTAATTAACTAAGTAATTAACCAACCAACTTAGTAACTAACTAAACAACTAATTAGCTAAATAGTTAAATAAATTAACAACTAATTAGCTAACTAACAAAGTAAACAATTTACAAACTAACTAAATAACTCATTAACTAGCTATTTGGCTATCTAATAAAACTAACTGCATGACTAATAAACTAGTTGCTTAACTAACTACATACCAGTCTAAATAACTACCTAACAAACTACCTGCCTGATTAATTAGCTAACTAAACAACTATCTAATTAACTACCTGGCTAACAAATCGCTACCTAAAACATTAGTGACTAACCAAATAACTACCTAACTAGCTAACAGCCTATCTAAATAATTAGCTAACTAACTAATTATCTAGCTAAATAAATAATTAGTCAACTAACTAAATAACTAGTCAACTAACTAAATAACTAGTGTACTAACTAAATAACTAGTCAAATAACTAAATCACTAGTCAACTAACTAAATAACTAATCAATTACCTAAATCTCTAAGCAATTAACTAAATCACTTATCAACTAATTAAATTAGTCAACCAGTCAACTAAGCACATAACAAGTCAACTAAATAACTAACTAGTCAACTATAAATAACTAACTAGTCAACTAGCTAAATAATTAGTCAACTAACTAAATAACTAGTCAACTAACTAAATAACTAATCAATTTACTAAATAACTAGACAATTAGCTAAATAACTAGTAAGCTAACTAAATAAATAGTCCACTAACTAATCATCAACAATCCTCTTCTTCTGGCTTTAAAACTCCTAGTGCTTATAGGCCAACAACCAGGATAGCAAAGCCTTTATAGGCAGGATGATAGTGGTTGGTTTTACCGTGCCTGTTTTTCTATTTTACGGTGTGAGGTAGCCAGTCTCAGTCCAGTCCAGATAAATTGCATTTTACGACATGTTCAGGAGGTTTACAGTGTGTGAGTGGTACTGTAAATAACTATACAAAAAATAATAGCTAGCATGCTTACTAAATAAACAGCTATGTAGCTAGCTAATTAGTTATCTAAATAACTACCTAGCTGAGTAAGTAAATAACTGGCTAACTAATTAACTAACTAGCCAGATGACTAACTAGCTATCTAAATAAATAATTAACTACTTTTAAAAAAAAACTCACTTCATACCTACAAGCACTTGGAATCAATGACTGGCAAGAGAAGATCCACCAGAGAGACGAATGGAGACGGATTGTATCTGCAGCAAAGAACCTCAATGGCTCGGAACGTTGAAGAAGAAGAAGAAGAAGAAGAAGAAGAAGAAGAAGAAGAAGAAGAAGAAGAAGAAGAAGAAGAAGAAGAAGAAGAAGAAGAAGAAGAAGAAGAAGAAGAAGAAGAAGAAGAAGAAGAAGAAGAAGAAGAAGAAGAAGAAGAAGAAGAAGAAGAAGAAGAAGAAGAAGAAGAAGAAGAAGAAGAAGAAGAAGAAGAAGAAGAAGAAGAAGAAGAAGAAGAAGAAGAAGAAGAAGAAGAAGAAGAAGAAGAAGAAGAAGAAGAAGAAGAAGAAGAAGAAGAAGAAGAAGAAGAAGAAGAAGAAGAAGAAGAAGAAGAAGAAGAAGAAGAAGAAGAAGAAGAAGAAGAAGAAGAAGAAGAAGAAGAAGAAGAAGAAGAAGAAGAAGAAGAAGAAGAAAAACTAACTAACCATCTAACTAACTAATTAAATAATTAGGTAGCTAACTTACTAATTAACTACCTAATTAGCTAATTGACAACTAAAAAACTTTCTAATTAACCAAAATACTAACTAACTAGCTAAATAGTCAGCTAGATAACTAAATAACTAGCTACCAAACTAGAATAACTTGGTAATTAACGAACGAACGAACGAACGAACGAACAAACTTTATTTTCAAATGGTTAAGAATTGGGCACGCAGGCCCGTCTAACATTCTGCCCTTCTATCACTCTCTTTCATACATTATTTCATTCACACATCATTCAAGGCTAACAGAGAACAGCAACAATAAAAAAAGATATGCATTATAAAGGCATGGGCAAAATGCGAACATCAAAACTACACGACACAGTAAAATTAGATAATGGTCTGACACTTGTTATTAGCCATGTGGAATATACTGGCCTACCAAAAGGGGACTGGCTGTTATACTAGGGTTTTGTTATTATTATTATTATCTCTATTATTAAGGGGGAAGATAATCCGTACTGAGATAGTGTTCGAGTAATTTGCGATTATATGAATAGGGATTGGTGATGTCTTTGATTTCTTGTGGAAGATTGTTCCACAGCTGAGCTGCAGAGTACGTTAAGCTTGTTTTGTATAAGTCAATCCTAGGCTTCGGAATGTGTAATATATTTAAACGTTTACTGTGTCTAGCATTATATTTAAACAATGGCCAAAGGTAATTTGGGGCATTCCGATGCAGTATTTTGTGAATTAGTTTAGCTTTATTGAAAAGCAGGCGTTTGCGGAGTGGTAGTAACTGAAGGCGTTTATACAGGCTAGGATTGTCAGATAAATGTTTGTTATAAATTAGACTCATGGCCCGTTTCTGGAGTGAGTAAAGTCGCTTGGTGTTTGAATTAGAACAACCGTCCCAGATAGTAGAGCAGTAGTCAAAGTGTGTCTGTATATGTTAGCTAACTAACTAAATAATAAGCTAACTAGCTACATAAATGGCTAGCTCATTAAAAAATTAAGTAACTAACTAAATAATTACCTAACTAATTACTAAACTAACAACCTAACTAATTAAATGACAGAGAAATTAAAAAGCTAACTATCCAAGTACCTAGCTAACTAACAACCTAGCTAAATAATTTACAACTGGCCAACTAACAAACTAACTAACCGTTTGGCTAACTATAGAACTAAATAACTGACTAACTAGCTAGCTAACCAAATTGCTAGGTAATAAATAAAACTTACAATTAAAGAAAGTCGCTTAAAAGTCGACAGGGTCGACTTCATTGCACCGGGTTTTATCCCATATGGCTCGGTCTCTTTCCGCAGCACGGAAAGCGTCGCACAAAGCACGAACTCCGTAGCTTTTAGCGACGACCCACAGGAGTCTCCGAAACATTTAACTCGTAAGCCGAAGGACGCGGCCCGGAATCGAACCCACAACCTTCGGAGCACGAGTCAAACGGTTTGACCACTTCGCCACAGAGACTCCCAAAAATTATCCAAAAAACTTACAATTGTTCATTGATACCATTGCTGATGGTAGGTTTTCCGAGCTGAGATCGAAGGCCTCTTATTCTTCATCTTCTTCTGCGTTCATCCGGACTTTTTTTTTTTCGGACGTGATTGCGTTATGCCTGTTCACAGCAGAGCTGCGTTCTTGCGCCGTTAGGCCGACACATCCGACTTCTGCGGGCATTTGTTGACCGGGTTAACCTTCCCGGGGGCCTCTTGTTCAACCAGTTACAGCCTAATTTACAGGCTGGGAGTTATAATTCCCCCCCCCCCCCCCAACAAAACAAAACTCCTGAACCTCAGAGAGGAACACGACCAGGATGTGTGTGAGAGGACATTTTAACCCCTGGGCCACTCTTTCATCAACTTGTTGTTTTATTATTATGTTGTCTCGCAGTTCCATTTCGTTTTTGTCGGCACGTTACTCATTCATTCATTCATTCATTCATTCATTCATTCATTCATTCATTCATTCATTCAGTAGCATGTCTCTTGCAGAACCTCGCTTCCATAACAACCGTCCTGAAAACTTCTTGGCCATAAGCAAGATGTCCCGCATCCGTTACACCCATCTGGAGATCGTCTGCCACATCCTGTACCCATCTTCCTTTTGGCTTTCCTCTTCCTCTCTTCCCGGGCATACACCCCTCCATGATTGTTCTCTCCAAACTTTCATGACGTTTCAAGTGACCAAAATATTTCAATTTTCTTTATATTATCAACTTTACAACCAAAGAAAATTGAACTATTTTGGTCACTTACTATACGTTACTACATACAACGTATGAACATGCAACGTTATCAGAACTCCAGTGTCCTCTGTTTTGTAAAGATTATCACTAGGCTCCTGTAAACTAGAGACATTGAGACGTGTAAGGTAAACCCTCCAGTACTTGTTTCACGAAGTCAGCTCACGGCCACCTGTTATTAACAACAGAAGGGCAGCAACCTGTAATATTACTTGCCTGCAGTAATCTATGCAAGGATTAATCAGACCTGGATGAATTATTCACCGTCTCATCATCTCAGGTGAGAGCCGCAGTAGCGTAGTAGCCAAACACTCGCCTGCCTATCCAGTAGTCATGGATTCGATCCGCAGCTGGGTGATTCGGATTGTCAATACTGACATGGGCTCCCAGGTCGACTTCGTCTAAAATTGATATCAAGAAAATCTTGTGACGTAGTGGTGGCCAGCGTGAAATTGACCACATGACCAACAGAGTCCAACTGTAACTGACCACATGACCCACCGAATCCTATTGTAACTGACCACATGACCCACCGAATCCTATTGTAACTGTCCACATGACCCACCGAGTCCAACTGTAACTGACCACATGACCCACCAAGTCCTACTGTAACTGTCCATATGACCCACCGAGTACAACTGTAACTGACCACATGACCACCGAGTCCAACTGTAACTGACCCCATGACCCACTGAGTCCAACTGTAACTGACCCCATGACCCACCGAATCCTATTGTAACTGACCACATGACCCACCGAATCCTATTGTAACTGTCCACATGATCCACCGAATCCTATTGTAACTGTCCACATGACCCACCGAGTCCAACTGTAACTGACCCCATGACCCACCGAGTCCAACTGTAACTGACCACGTGACCCACCGAGTCCTCCTGTAACTGACCCCATGACCCACCGAGTCCAATTGTAACTGACCCCATGACGCGCCGAGTCCAACTGTAACTGACCATATGATCCATCGATTCCAACTGTAACTGACCATATAACCCACTGAGTCCAACAGTTGTTTAACAAATTTGGTTCTAGTCCTATGTGCCCGTTGCGCATGAAAGCGTATAAAAGGGTTTTTTACTTATTCTTTGCTTTTTACATCATCTCATCCCGTGACTCCGATCGTGCTTTGATGTGGTGCCATGGGGTAAATATCAGTCATCCACCGATAGCTGTTCTCATCATCGTGCACAGGTTTGGGAATACTACATCCCGTTCACTACTCCATGATTTATCAGTCCAGGGTTTTATATCCCTTCCTCTAAGATCTCATAACAACGCCTTCCACATGATCCTTGAACGACAGGCTCTTGTGGAAAGTGATTCCTGGGTATCTCAGTCTACTCTCCCTGTTAAAATGTCCACCATTTATCGTCAGATATGAGACGTCGATCTTAACAGTTCTATTGTCCAGAGAGTGCTTAAATCAGACGCTTTATCTGAGTTCACGACACTGCCGCCCTCTGTACACCAGTCGATCACTTTGTTTACTGTCTCCTGCAATATTTGCTCTATTTGCGTCTTGTGCCTTCTCTGCCTATACATAAGAACACATCTGCAAATGTCAGTATCCTTCCCATTACTGGTGCCTCAATTATTGCAATCTTGCTTACGTAAACTTTGAATAGCCCAGGCGATATTGTAGATCTCGGTAGTAGTCCGGGGATAATAATGCACGCCACTGAGGTCCATGAACCTAAGTTTAGAGCAACCCTACGAGAGTGCAGGGTAGCTGCTATCCAATTCACCAACAGGGACTAACAACCTTCTCCATAAGAGTGTGCATCAAGATATCATACCCGAGTCTGTTATATGCGTCCTCAAGATCCAATACTGTTGTTGTTGTTGTTTTCTGTCTAATCTGGAACGCCTCATGAGCATTAAAAGCAAACTGTGCTGCGTTTGACCAGTTGTCTTTCCTTGGCTGGTAACGCCCCAACCCTCTTGTGGGTAGGTTTTCCCTTTCAAAGTAATCCTGCAGCTTAACAGAAGCAATCTTCTCCAAGACTTTACCAAATTTATTCTGCAAGGTGATAATCCCATAGCCATTGAATCTCGAATGGTCTTTACCTGACTTGGGTAGTGGAATTCAATGTATGTGCACTCACTTGTGAAGCTCTGATGCTGTCATAATGTTCAGGTTAAAGAGTTAACCGGTTCCAAATGTTGCTGTTATGTAGCCGGGGGCACAGAGTTGGGGTGAGCGCTCAACCTTGCATTAAATATACCAATAGCTCGTGCATTCATTACCTCTGCAGCAAATGTCCACCTCCTGGCCTTCACGTTGCGGAACTGTTTTAATTAAAAGGAGAAGGGGCGGCGGCGAGTCTCTGGCGCCGAAAAATAATCATAACGCTCTAGATGTGTATGCACGTACATGCATGCCCAGACACACTTGTGCGCACCTACACATCTAAACTCGAGTAAGGCCACAGTCTGCTCTAGCAAAGAAAAGGTCCTGAAGACGGAGGTAACCAGCCAGGAGGCGCACCACATAAATCAGGATGCCACGCAATTACGCCATGAAATATGTAGACTACTGCAAAAGAGTTAACCATCTCCCCCAAATCTACATCGCTGAAATCTTTTATATGAGCGAACCCTGCAGGTCCCAGCACAGTGTCTTTGCTTGTTTTCAATATATACATTATGTTTTCTACCTGTATGACTTCCTCATACCTGTCGTCTCTGATCAAACTTGCCAGAAAATCTCTAACTGTATCCTTGATGTCTTCTTCATTTGATCTGATATAAATCTCCGCAGGAAGGCTTCCCCTTTCTTCCTGTTATCCTCATTGGCATGCCATTATCCCTATATATAGTTTCAATTGTGGTAGGCGGGTCTTTTCTACTCATCTATCTGTGTAGTTTCCAGAATTTACCCAGTCTTATCGCCTTCCAACACATATATGAAATTATCCCACGTAGCGTTTCTGGCCTCTACTTTGTCCATCTTCATCCTCTTGGCCTTCTCCAGTTCCTCTTGTGTGTGTTAGGGTGTCTGCCTTAGTTTCTGTAATTGCTTAATTGCAAGTCTCTTTGATTCTACTTCTGCTGTGGATGCCTGCCATGGAGGAGGGAGGAGGCAGTGTTTGCACAAATGCGGGTTCGCTGGTTCCAGTATATGTCTTTTATCGGAGTCGTCTTAAAGAGCATTGGTCCGCTCATTATTGAAAGCCTTCCGTGCTCTAGTTGCCATATTCTTTGCAGATTTGGTCATCAGTACCAAGCAGGGCAGGTGGTCCCTCCAAAAATCTCCCAAAACGGTCTGTCGTATATCCCATACCTCTTACTCAACCATGTAATCTGTAAGGGCCTTCCCCTGATTGGTTTTCTCCTGTATAATTCCATTCACTGCTCAGAGAATTACAATTTATACAAATAAGAAGCTTGTTTCCAGCTATTTCCTCCGACTCCTTGAGCCAGTTCCAGCGCTCCTCCGTGACAGCAGAATCCGCCGCAACATACATATGTTCTGAGAAGCAATGGCGGAAAACGTGATATTGCCCACATCCATATACCCAATACGCCTCTAGACGTGGAAACAGGTCGTTTACATTTTCATAGGTAAAATAAACAACACACAGACAAATCGGACCGTTAAGGTCCATCTAAGAGGAGTATGCAGGAAACATGTAGAGTTAGATTGAGAAAGTGGGAATAAAGAAGAGGGTGGTAGAAAAAGTAATTGAATAAATCAGGAGGAATAAGGTGGAAGATAAAAACCAATAATAAGATAGCAATATGTAGAAGGAACAATGATATAGAAATATAGAAGGATGAAGAAGGACACAGAATTTAGAAGAAAGCAGAAGACGGTAGAAGGAAGAAAGTGACAGAAAGCAAAGGGCAGACCGAAGAAACAAGTAGCAGAATGGAGATGGAAGAAGGTAAAAAAGCGGAAGGTAGAAGACGGTAGAAGGAATAGAAAAATTAACTGCATATCCTTTACATGACACCGCAATCAACCCCATCACTTTTTATGGCTTTTAGTGATTTCTATGCAAGTTTACTTTCAGTAGTTTGCCATTGCTTTCTGAACGACCGGCAGCCATACCATTGTATGAAAATCAACGCAGCTGTGTTTTCGAATGTGGTATGGGATATTACGAACTGCGTCCGTATCCACAGAGCCAAAGAAGGAATAAGAGGGAGATGAAAGGTAGAATGAAGAAGAAGGTAGAAGGACAAATAAGATAGAAAGATGAAGGTGATTGAAGGAAGATGAATACAAAAGGAATACGACGGTCATCAATATCATCATGTGTCTTGCAACGTGGCAAGAGCATTCATGTCTCTCCACAGATCTTGGTTGTTGATGTTCTGGCTCAATTCTACTCATGACTTTTCTCTATACCATCTTTATAGACCATCAATCATCATATTTCTCGATGAGTCTCTGGCTCAGTCATTAGTGTGTTACCAACGGCAAAATGCATCATTAAAGACTACCTATTTGCGGACAATCAAAAACTAATAGCAAAATCAGAAGCATAATTACAAGACCAAAGTAATAGTATAAACGAAGTGTGAAAGGAACATAACATGAAAATTAGCATTAGTTAAACAGAGGTAATGACTATAATCAAAGAAGAAAAAAACAACAAAGATTAATCTAAAAGAACACCCCTTGACACAAGTAATGAGCTTCAGGTACTAAGGAAGTATAATATCATCAAATGGGAAATCAGAAAACGAGATCGAAAATAGATGCAATAAGACAAACCAACTCTTTGGACAAAGAGCACCAATACTAAAGAACAAACATGTATCAATAACTACTAAGAAAACACCCTACAACACAATATTCCTACCAAATCTATGCTACCAATGCCAAACCTGGACAATGACAGAAAAAGAGAAAAGAGAAATCAAAACAACAGAAATGAGATTCCTGAGAATAATATTCAATGTATTAAGAAGAGAGAAAATCCGAAATGAAGAAATCAGGACTAAAGTGGGGGTTTAGCAGCGCTAGATTGTATCAGAAGGCAGCAAGTTAAATGGTTTGGCCATGCAACTAGATTACCAACTAACAGTATACCACAACAAGCAACGATTTACAGACCAAACGGAAGCAGAAGAAGAGGCCAGCAGCGTAAACGATGGACAGAGGGAATAGCAGAGTCAATGGGAATCTCGATACATGAAATCCTTAAACGGGCACTCTCCCATTGTTTATACTTCACCTCGACAGCACAAGGTACAAGAGAAACAAGATGAGATGAAATGAGATAAGATTATATGAATGTGTTCACAGAGGTGCCTCTTCTCATCATATGCCCATAGAACACTCTGTGTCTCTTTATTGTGGTTGTGTTATATGTTCTTTAGCCTCTTCCAAACACACGTTGATAGTTACTAAGAAAATGGTTGAAGGACGAAAACAATTACAAAACAAATAAGAAGGAAGAAGTCGGTAGAAGATGGTAGAAGAAATGCAAAGGTAAACGAAATAAGAAAGCAAAAAATAGATGAAGATGGAAGAAAGAAGAAAATAGATGAATAAGACGAAAGAAGGTAGAAAGAAGAATACAGAAGGTTGAAGGAAGTGGGAAGCAGAAGGGATAAGTGGGTAGAAGGGAGACGAGTGTAGAAGGACAAAGAATGTAAAAGGTAGAAAGGCGAGAAAAAAGGTAGAAGGGAGAAGACGGTAGCATTTAGAATGCACAAGAAGGCATATGGAAGAAGCATGTAATAGAAAGAAGAGTGTAGCAAAAGGAAAATGGCAGAAGGGAGAATGAGGTAGAAAGAAGACGGTGGAGGGAAAGCAAAACCGAATGAAATACTCAGCATCGGATCAAGCAAGTAAAAAGAAAGAGGAACGAATGAACGAGATGGGGGATGGTAGAATTAAACAGAAGGAAGAAGAATATCGAAGAAACAAAGAAGAAGACTGTAAAAGGAAGACGAAGGCAGAAGGAAGACAACCTAGAAGAAAGAAGAAGAAGAAGAAAGAAGAAGGTAGAAGGATGATGAAGTTGGAAAGTATAAGACAACAGAATGTGGAATGTGTATGGGGTAAGAAGGTAAAAGGAAGATGAAGGAACAAGGAAGTAAGAGATTCAAGGAAGAAGATTATGTACGGAAGTAGAAGACAGGTAAATGTAAAAGGAAAAAGTGGGAATAAGAAGGTAAACGCAAAACGATAATGGAATGAACAGGATTGGGGGGGGGGGGGGGGAGAGAGAGAGACTGGAGGAAGAAGAAGACAGAAAATAGAAGGAAGAAGACAGTAAATAGTGAAAGGAAAATGAAGCTTGATGGAAGAAGAAGGTAGACTAAGGAAGAATGTAGAAGGGACAAGTCTGGAGAAAGAAGAAGAAGGCAGAAGGTTGAAGAGGGTACATGGAAGAGGATAACAGAAGGAAGAAGAAGGTAGCAGGAAACAGAAGGTAAAAGAAAGTAGAAGGGAAAATGAAGAAGGTAGAAAGATGAAGTTAAATGGGAGAGAATAAAACGAAGAAGGTAGAAAGAAGAATAAGGTGAAAGGAAGAAGAAGGGAAAATGAAGACGGTGGAAATAAGAAGCAAGAAAGAGGCAGAAAGAAAGACGAAGAAGGTGAACGGAAGAAGGTAAAAGAAAGTAGCAGGTAGAATGAAGAAGAAGGTAGAGGGGAGACGAAGATAGAAGAAATAATAAGTGAGAAGAAAGAAGAAATGAACGCAAGATGTAAGATAGTTAAAAAGAAAACGGTAGAAGACAAAAAGAAGTATACGGTGACAAAAGGTGGAGAATGATCTAAGAATGCTGACAGAAAACGCTGAAGAAAACTAATGAAGAATACTAAAAGAATGAAGAAGAATACTAAAAGAAAGATGAAGACAACAAGGCTAGAACAAAGAAAACGAGGACAAGATTGACAACGAAAAAACACGAACTATTCTCAGATAAACATTGATGTTTTTTTTTTTTTTTAAATTATGTTATTTTCATGCGTTAAATATCATCGGTGACATGCACAATCAGTTTTCTTGCTGGGCCATGAGGAATCACTTATCTATCCAGAAATCTAATAGCTATAGAATTAGAGAAAGTGGAGGCACAATTTAACGCATTCATTTCAAGCACTCAAGCTTTAACTTGCGGTCTCCAAGTCGTATTACGGTAGATGCGGGCACTAATACGTGTAATTTACAACTTTACGTCTCTTAGCCACATAAAAACGACCCTGGTGTATTCTTGGTTAATTTTAAAGGGGAACGGATGAACACGAAAATGGAAAGGAAACAAACACCAGGGGTGTAACCATTAACAAACACATGGGTTAATTATAATAAATTGAGATGCATACAACAAGCGTGCTCATAATTCAAGAAGGGTTGTTTCGTAAAAATCCACGTGTTTTGTGTTTTCACTCCTCTTCAAACGTTTCTCTGTTGTGGTAATGAGCCTGTGAGCTCTTTTTATCTCGAGTATGATCCTTCCGGACATTTAGTTGCAGACTATTGACAACGAAATACCTCAAAACTGAAGAGTAAACATTACCACGAAGACAGCAGAAAAGACAGTCTGAATAACAGGAAAACAGAAGCAATGGTTATTACAATGAAAAAATGTATACCCAAGTGCAGCATCCAAGTACATGGAACCATTCTGAAATAAGTCAATGTACATAAGTATATGGTGTATTTTTAATGACTGTGCAGTGTTTGAAAATATGCAGAAGCAGACGGCATATTAGAATCGAGAGGAGGACCAGAGGAGACGAAGCAATACCACATTTAGTTGTCTTTTACTACCACAAGTTTCATGCCAACACAAGTTGACATAACACAGTGGACATAGAAACTGAGGATAGTGTGAATGCATTTCTTTATTATTTGCATTCTTGGTTTTCTACCTTGCCTGCACAGAATAAAATGAAGTTCACAACAATCAAATGTACACATTAATGATCAGCATGGATTCATAGGAAAATGAATACAGAATCCCAGTATGTAAACTTGTAGACACTTAAACTTACGCTTCCTATCCTGTTCCTGGATTATACAGATTGTGCTTTTTAAATGTGCTTCAGTATATACCTTCTTGTTCTTCTTGTTCTTCTTGTTCTTCTTCTTCTTCTTGTTCTTCTTGTTCTTCTTGTTCTTCTTGTTCTTCTTGTTCTTCTTGTTCTTCTTCTTTTTCTTCTTCTTCTTCTTTTTCTTCTTCTTCTTCTTCTTCTTCTTCTTCTTCTTCTTCTTCTTCTTCTTCTTCTTCTTCTGCTTCTTCTTCTTCTTCTTCTTCTTATTATTATTATTATTATTATTATTATTATTATTATTATTATTTAGGGCTGTACCGGATTCAAATTTTTGAAATCCGGCCGAAGCCGGATTTTGCCGGATTTATGAAGTGAGATCCGGCCGGAGCCGGATTTCGCCGGATTTATGAAGTGAGATCCGGCCGGAGCCGGATTTACAAATAAAAAAAATAAAAATAAAATAACGTACTACATCATTTGACTTCGGTGAGTGGAGTCACTCGACTGTTCATTACTGCAGTTCATTACTATAGACATGACAATGATGACATATACTCATATTAAATCATTTAAATGTAAAATAATTACATTTACATTAGAATAAGTAATTAAGTAATATTAAGTTCCATAAGTTCAAGATGAAACATAATACATAAGCAAATAATGCTAATTTAGTAATTTTAATTTTTAGTTTTCAGTTTCAGTTTTTAGTTTTCACATTGTTTTCAGTTGGCAAATTGGCAGCTCAGTTACAACTCACAACAACAGTACATTGAACAGATTGAATTTATTGAAATACATTCATTCAGTAATTTCACTATTTCAGTCAGTCAGTCTTCATTATGGCTGTGAAGTTGAACTCTCAGAGTCAAGAAGGGACGAGTTGTATTTCAGGAAAATCAACGTCTCCGCATTTTGTGGATCCTGTGGACTGACTGTGTTTGCTGAATCAATAATGGAGTTAGCTGCTAACAGCAGATGGGCTCGTGCATCACTTCTACCACGTTCGGAGAAGAAGCACAGCTTGAATCGAGGATCCAGTAGTGTGGCACAGGTGTAAATACTGTTGGATTCAGTGTCCGCAAATCTGCTGCTAACAGCTTCAAGCAGGGCTGCTTTCATAGTTTTGATCCCAGCATCACTACCTTCTTTCTGGAGGAAAGCCATGAGTGTTTTCACTAGGGCTGTACCGGATTCAAATTTTTGAAATCCGGCCGCAGCCGGATTTGGCCGGATTTATGAAGTGAGATCCGGCCGGAGCCGGAGCCGAAGCCGGATTTGTAAAAATGGCCGGATTCCGGATTTGCCGGAGCCGGAGCCGAAATCCGGTACACCCCTATTATTATTATTATTATTATTATTATTATTATTCGTAACCATTTTCTTAATTCGCTTCTTCTCTTGCCTTTATCGATTGGAACATACGCTCTCTACCAGCTTACACCACCCCGTCTTGTCTCTTGCTATCGTTCTGACTATATCTAAAGCACAGGGAACCGAACACTGTGCTCGCACCTGCAAGCTGCTACGTAAATTGCCTGTAATTTCAATACCTTATCTCCATCTACCGGAGTGTTGCCTGTAATAGACAGGTGCGATACATTCCAGCGTTGGTCAAGCTACCCGGGAACCAGGTGAGAAATATATACCAGACACTATAGAGTTTACTGTCACGGATTTCAGAAACAGATATTTACAAGAAATGAAAGTATAATTGGACATAGAAAATATGGGAAATGGGTGTGGCGACAAAAAAAGAATCCTGGAGACAGAGAGGTAGGGGTGGGGGGGGGGGGTGCGAGACATAATGAGAGACAGACAAAATATGAGACAGACAGAGAGAATGAGAAGGAAAGGGAGAATAGCCGGGAAAGAGACAAAAAGAGACAAAGAGACAGAGAGAGAATGAGAGGACGAGAGAAAATAATAAGAGAGATACAGAGAGACAAACAGAGAAAAATAGAGAGAGTATGTGTGTGTATGTGTAGAGACCGAACTCAATCGCATAAGTGCTTGGTGTGATGAAGCTGGGGCAATGGTCAACCCAACAAAGGCAACAGTGACTTGGTTCTCGTTGAATAATCATATTGTCAACACTCCAACACCAACTGTAATGCTGTGTTCAGAGATGGTGGAAAGAACGCAGGCAATGAATTACCTGGGGATACGGTTTGATCGAAGCCTTGCTTATAATGTGCACATAGACCAGGTGATAACAAAGGCCAAGCGGGGTTTGGCAGCGATGCGGGTGATGGCGGCAGCAAACTGTGAGCAGCGCCATCTATGTCTTCTGTACGAGGGGTTGGTCATGTCTGTTTTGGAGTATGCAATGGCAATCCTGACTCTCAGCCATAAGCAGATAGAACGGATGGAAAGGATACAGAATGAAGCTATGCGCATTATTCTTGGATGTACAAGAGATACAGCATGCAGGGCGATGCGTTACCTTCTTGGGTCTCCATCCATTGAAGAGAGAATACAAGATTGCATGGCACGCGCCTACCTCAGAATTAACACAAACACACAACATCCACTGCATAGTGAAATTAGGAAGGTGAAGGGCAGCAGGTTAAAAAGAGGACGGTCGTGGATGGGTCAAGCCGAAGACATTCTTCAACAGGTGTGTTCACTTGAGGACTTAGAACCTGGCGAGGAGTGGGTACAAGTGCCAACAGACTTCTGCACATCCTTTTCAGTTTGCATCCAACTTGACAGAAAATGCAGACAAGAAAATCCGGCTGCTGTTGAGGCTGAAGTACAAGCGTTGATTTTCGAGAATTCGCTAGACGGTGACGCGGTCATCTACACAGATGGGTCGGTCGTCCGACTTGTGAGAAGCTCATGGGCCTTTACAGCTCGGGCCGGAGGGAGAATTGTGAAGGAGGACTCTGGTGCTTTTACTGAAACCACAAGTAGCCTGACCATGGAAGTCATGGCAGTAAGTAAATCAATAACATGGCTCGAGACACAGACATTCACTAGGGCTTGTTTCCTTAGCGACTCAATGAACATGATCAAGAGGATAGAGGAGGGGTCGATCCGAAGAGAATGGTTGCTGCCTCTGGAGCGGTCTCGACTGGCAAAGATTAGTTTCATCTTCGTGCCAGGGCATGCGGGAGTACAAGGAAATGAGCGGGCTGACAAGCTCGCAGGTGAGGCTACTATGGAGGGCGGACGCGCCATGGACCAGGCCGACATTCTGAATGCTCTACGAGAAGTAAGACTTTTGAGAGAACCAAGTGATGACTGTGAATCTACAACAATGGCCAGACTGCGAGAGCAGAAAATTAAAAGAGGTGTGGCCAAACAAGAACACTACGCAGGAAGCCAAAGAAGATTGATAAACCAACACAGAACTGGCGTCGTTAGCCGCTACACGCTGCGGGATTTGCTGAGGAGGGGATCCGAGCACTTATGGACTGAATGGTTCGATGTGCAATGAGGATGATCTGTCGACTAACTAACTAACTAACTAATGTGTAGAGAGAGACAGAGAGAGAGACAGAGAGAGAGAGTGTGTGTGTGTGAGAGAGAGAGAGAGAGAGAGAGAGAGAGAGAGAGAGAGAGAGAGAGAGCAGTGTTAACTCATTTGCTTCCATTATGTTTGTACTAAGTAAGCCTTATTCACCAAACACCGACTATTCTTATCATTATGGTTGACATTGACATGAATGACTTAAGACATCTCAAGTAAAGTAATCTCTTCTTCTCTTTCTCTTTCTTCTTTATCATTAACATCATCATTGTCACTTTCTTCTTCTTCTTCTTCTTCTTCTTCTTCTTCTTCTTCTTCTTCTTCTTCTTCTTCTTCTTCTTCTTCTTCTTCTTCTTCTTCACTTTCTTCTTCTTCTTCTTCACTTTCTTCTTCTTCTTCTTCACTTTCTTCTTCTTCTTCTTCTTCTTCTTCTTCTTCTTCTTCTTCTTCTTCTTCTTCTTCTTCTTCTTCTTCTTCTTCTTCTTCTTCTTCTTCTTCTTCTTCTTCTTCACTTTCTTCTTCTTCATCATCATCACCATTGTCAGAGTCCTAACTATCTTCTCCTTCTAGCTCACTGGACTTGGACAGGCAAATTACAACGTCCACGACACATATACTAATAACACATAACTGCAATCGGAAACTCGCAGGAGCTGTCTCCTGAACAACCTTTTTATTACAGTATATTACAGTATAACATTATGTGCTCACTCCACCGTCACCTCGCGTACGATCAAGCAGTCATTCTACACAGGCAGCCAAACGCTCGCTCACGTCCACATGGGCGATATTTACACTGTCGCCCGTATGACCATTCGCAATCACAGTCTCACATCATCTCGCACATATCACAGTTAGTACATTCCTCGAATATCAATACACAACGTTCATCTCATCTATCCGTCACAACACTATCGTTCGATCGTTCTATCTCTCGCTATTCTTCACACGTCCGTCTCTATCCGCTGTCTCACACCCACTCACTCCGTCCTCCTTGACCTTCCCACATCACGTGGGTCTGTCCACGGGCTTCTTGCCTGACCGTCCGTTAGCCAAGCCGTGATGTCTCCTACTGCCCTTGACCTCAGCTATTGCCTACACTGACTCTTGCTTACATACAGGCAATTACACTATTGCTTACATACAAGACCCTGACACTCATGAGCATCATATTATTATTTGTATGCCCCCTTCTCTTCTGCCTCCTCCTATGATTTTTATTCTTGGAGTTACAAACGTGGTAGACCAATGTGAACAAGAAGCAGAAGAAGAAATTCGGCGAAGATCGTCCTTGTATTAATTTAATCAATCCTATTTCGACACTAAAATTACGTTAGCTGCACGTTTCCCATGTGAAGCAAAGCTCCTATCGTTGTACCTCTGAGTCAACTTACTCAACTACAACAAACTCGACTTCAACATACTTGACCTTAACATACTCGACTTCAACATATTCGACGTTTGAATGTGCCTTGCCTCTTCAGCATATACTATGTATGTTCTGTTTTGTGTGGGCTTCAAGTGTTGACATTTTGTCATTCTAAACATCACATACTTTTGTACTATTTCAATCCAATGAGTAAAGAACCTGGATGTATTATGTATGCTGCAAACCTCATATTTCTATAAACCAATCTCGATGGGTGACGTCGTCAATATCACACAGCCGCATTTACCTCCCATGACATTTCCCGGCACACATATTTTAGGCTGGGTCGACATGAAAGCTCATGTTATTTTGCAAAACTCCGCCCATATAGCTGACTAGCAATAATCGGATTCATTCATTCACTAGCATGTCCTTGCAGAACCTCGCTCCCATAACAACCTTCCGGAAAACTTCTCGATCACAGGCAAATTGTCCCGCGTCCGATACACCCATCTGGAGATCATCCGCCTCATTCTGCACCCATCTTCTCTTTGGCCATTCTCTTCCTCTCTTCCCAGGCATATACCCCTCTATTATTGTTCTCTCCAAACTCTCATGACGTTTCAAGTGACCACTGTCGTATATTCTGAAGGGACTGGGTTCACTGCTGTGCCTCACCCATATTCTAATTTTAGAAGTTGGGCCCCATCCTCTTCCAATGTGTAAATAAACCAAGAATACGACCCTTGATCATTTACAGACTCATTTTTGGTAGTTTTGTCTAGGAGTAAGTGGTCCTCATTTGGGAAAAAAAAACAATGAACAAATAGATCTGACTATGCTCCCTTCACCTGAAATATAATAGCTCTCGAACCCCCATTCAATCTGTGAAAATGTCTAAAAAGATTTCCTCAGGGTGAACCAGGTGCAAGGAGACATGGGTCATGAACAGTTAACTGATCCAGAGTCTCCTCGTTACTCTTTTGTTATAAAATTCATTTTTGAGCTAGTTTGTCAGATAATTAATTATTTCACAAACAATGAAACACATTGATGACTTGTCCACACAAATAAGACAGAGATTTCAACAGACAGGATGGACTGTAATGAAATTAGGAACTTCCATAACAGTGTATAAATTTATTGACTGGCCTGATTTTCTTTTGGCCTATTGATTGATCATTACACATTTTGGTACATCAGTTCATGGTGATAGATACACATGTGCCAATGCAAATCATGGTCAATAATCAGTCCATCAATAAAGCATAATAATCAAAATGATCACAATGTGTTATAGAAAAGCATCTTTATGTGAGACTAAAGTTTTCTTATCATTCTTAGTACTCTGTAAAAAAAAAAAAAGGTATGTGTGTGTTGTCATCAGTCCTCTGTGTGGTTTTGGGTTTTAACATATGAAAGGTCACCTATGAGTGGTTGGAGTGAGTTGAGCCTGGCTCCATCGACTGCTGGATCCCCTTAAGTCTGTGCCAAAGCTACTCTGAAGGCTTCTCATTCTCTGGTCAGGGCCTGAGGTCTCTACCATCTCATGTTTGGGACATCTTCTTTCATCTGCCTCCCTCTTCTGGTCTGGTTTCCACCGTGGACATCACTGTTTAAAATTTACAGAGGTATGTACAATCCTACCAAAGTAATTTTTACAGCATGTCATAAGTATGAGAACAACATAACAGAAAGAATAAGATCAGAAGACGTGGTATTGTGTTAATTTGTGTGGGGTCAGACATCATTTCACTGCATGCACCTGCCATCCTCTGGTACCTGCTGTATGTATTCTCTCAGTGTACTTTTGGTTCATTGAGAAGTGTACAATCAGACATAGATAAGAGTGAGGATGTGTTGTTCCCTGTAGCATTGAAGTCAAGCAAATAATGCAAGATCAAGACAAGGACATGAGGCATTTTTACAAATGACATACATTACATCTTCATCATCTCTTCCAGTGCTGCATGGTGTGTTTAAATGTTTATCTGTACCTCCCAAATCAACTATTTATCTTCTTCTTCCCATTATCAATAGTGTTCTTGTTCCTGTTGTGGTTGTGGTGTTGGGTGGAGTGCTGTGTTGAGTATTGTGTTGAGTTAATTTCTGTTGTGTGGGGTTTTCATAGTTTGTACCATTTCCCCCTCCATCATCAGTAGTTAATATGAGTTTAACTCATCAAGTGTGTTATTGTTATGCATATCTGTCATACAGAATTTCTGATGAAACACATTGATGACTTGTCCACACAAATAAGACAGAGATTTCAACAGACAGGATGGACTGTTGTGAAATTAGGAACTTCCATAACAGTGTATAAATTTATTGACCCTCCTGATTTTCTTTTGGCCTATTGATTGATCATTACACATTTTGGTACATCAGTTCATGGTGATAGATACACATGTGCCAATGCAAATCATGGTCAATAATCAGTCCATCAATAAAGCATAATAATCAAAATGATCACAATGTGTTATAGAAAAGCATCTTTATGTGAGGCTTAAGTTTTCTAATCATTCTTAGTACTCTATAAACAAAGGTATGTGTGTGTGTTGTCATCAGTCCTCTGTGTGGTTTTGGGTTTTAACATATGAAAGGTCACCTATGAGTGGTTGGAGTGAGTTGAGCCTGGCTCCATCGACTGCTGGATCCCATTCAGGATGTGCCAAAGCTATTCTGAAGGCTTCTCATTCTCTGGTCAGGGCCTGAGGTCTCTACCATCTCATGTTTGGGACATCTTCTTTCATCTGCCTCCCTCTTCTGGTCTGGTTTCCACCGTGGACATCACTGTTTAAAATTTACAGAGGTATGTACAATCCTACCAAAGTAATTTTTGCAGCATGTCATAAGTATGAGAACAACATAACAGAAAGAATAAGATCAGAAGAAGTGGTGTTGTGTTAATTTGTGTGGGGTCAGACATCATTTCACTGCATGCACCTGCCATCCTCTGGTACCTGCTGTATGCATTCTCTCGGTGTACTTTTGGTTCATTGAGAAGTGTACAATCAGACATAGATAAGAGTGAGGATGTGTTGTTCCCTGTAGCATTGAAGTCAAGCAAATAATGCAAGATCAAGACAAGGACAAGAGGCATTTTTACAAATGACATACATTACATCTTTATCATCTCTTTCAGTGTTGCATGGTGTGTTTAAATGTTTATCTGTACATCCCAAATCAACTATTTATCTTCTTCTTCCCATTATCAATCGTGTTCTTGTTCCTGTTGTGGTTGTGGTGTTGGGTGAAGTGCTGTGTTGAGTATTGTGTTGATTTAATTTATGTTGTGTGGGGGTTTTCATAGTTTGTACCATTTCCCCCTCCATCATCAGTATTTAATATGAGTTTAACTCATCAAGTGTGTTATTGTTATGCATGTCTGTCATACAGAATTTCTGATGTGTATTTGTTACCAAAGTAATCTATACAAGATCATGACAACAATCCATTAGTAAAAAGGTTATTACGTAAAGTACCTCTCCTAATTCCCTCCTTCTCTTCGTCTTCATTTTATTCTACCACTACTATCACCAGTGCACATCATGTCCATTCTGTTGGCGATCACTAGTTGATAATAGACCGAGGTTTTATTCACCTTGTGGTCTCGACAGATTAACCAGGCCGTCTGTCACAATGGCGTCTTGTGAAGCGTATTCTGTTTCTAGGCAATGCGTTTAGTGAGTGCTTTGACTAATTAAAATCTGTCACATAAGTACAATCAATTACTATCAACTACTATTATTTCAATGCATAAAGAGGAAAGAAAAGATATAATCCATCTCTCAGCTCCTTAGATTGCAAATAGACAGAAATGTGTATGTTTTCAAATGAGGCAGTAGTTAATGTGCTCAAACTGACTTGTCTGCAGAAAGCAATTCAAAGTGGTTTTAGATGCAATACATTAACGTGCGTTTGAATTTTCACCTCAAACATTTTCCTGTGATAGATTGATGTAGTATGCACATAGTAAAGTCAATAGTTGTAGTGAAGAATATCAGAGTTTGCAGTTTTGAGAAAGTTTCAGATGTCGGTTTCGCCGGGGAAAAAGGCTCAGTGTAGCTAGAAGTAGCAGTCGTCAATTTTTACACTTCAGAGATTTATTTTATCACTAATTCACTTAATTTTAACGCACAACACTGGATATCTCCGCTGCACATGTCTGGGTATCACACTGATATGAGGATTGTCAAGCTTACCTCAGGTTTTGAATCAAACTGCAGTCATTGCACTCAGAAAGGACAGGTCTCACAAACTATCTGACCGTTCGTCAGAGCTGAAGAAGTAGGAGTGCGCGGGTTTCGACAAAAGGGACGCTCACTTGGGCCAAAATTAAATCACGTGACCCCTTCCTACCACCAGTTTTGTTAGTTGCAGACGCTGTAATTTCTATTAATAGATGACATCCGTCTATCTAATGTGTCAACTGGTGTTAGATTCTCAATAGTGCGTTCAAGTGTGTGACTTCTCTGGTTCGTGGTGAGAAATTTTTGACGCACTGTATAATGATGGTTGGTGAATATGTCACAACCACAATATTTCAATTTTCTTTGTTTTATTGTCTTTAATAGCCAACCTTCTTCAATATTCAGCTCTTGAAGTATGGATGCATTTGTTCTTTTCTTTACCCAAGATATTCTTACAACCCATCTATAACATTTATATTCAAAAGCATTTATGCGCTGTTCAGTTTCTTTAGTAAGTGTCCAGGTCTCTCAAGCGTATGTTGCAATAGGAAAGATGCTCTTAAAAATCTAATTTTTTTAGATCTATCTGTGCCACTCCATAATTTATTCAGTTGTTTTAGTCTTTGAAGAGCAATTGATAGTCGTCGTTTAATTTCTTTCCTTGTGTCACAATTGTTGGTAATCACTGACCCAAGATATTCGCAATTTTTTACCACCTATAATTTTTCCTCATTAACATACATTTCTTTCTCCATATTGGTTTTTCTGTATGCATTATCTTTGTTTTTGCTATGTTAAGATATAAGTTGTGAATGATAGGATTAAACTACTTTATATTCCCTTGTTCAAGAAAATTTACAATGCACCATATCACACATTGCCCCAAGATCAAGAGGGAGCATGATCCCATCAAGTTCTTCTGCGAACAGAAAGATTATATTCCCTCCTGGACTCCTGATCCTGGGGTAGTGGGTCGGATGTATGGTCTCATGGAGGGAGAAACCCTAGGAGGTCAAAATTCCTAGGGAATTTGAAAAAGGAACACAGCAGACCGAATAGTGCACTTCTCGGGATACATTTAAAATAAAAAACATAAATCAAAAGTATGTGTATAGCGCAAGTGATTATAGTATGTACAATATATACAACCTATTGGATGCTTCGCAGTAGTAATGAGTTCGTGCACTGAGGTGAGATTCTCCTTCCGTGGTCTATAAAAGCAGATTAAGCACACAATGTGACATTTGTCTACAATTAAAATGATTACGTAGAAATCAAATTGAATTGGGAAACAAAACCGCCATGACATTTAACCCCAGCACTTTTCGTTCAGGGGCCTATGTCATTCTTGTAACCACTCCAGCATCCGTAATCTGTTATACAACAGTGGCTCAATTTCTATATAACTATGGTCGTCTTCTTCGTATGCCCTGTATCCCCCATTAGGGCGTAGACTTTCAAGCAATTCACTTCAAGCCGTTAAAAAGTTCCGTCCTTGTTTTCCACGTATTATTCATCTCTGTCTTGAATGTTCGTCTCCGTGTGTTTTTAGATCTCTCAGTTTTGTTCGTCCCGTGGATTCCAGACAAAGAAGTGTCTAATTATACCGGGTATCTATGAAGTCTCACTACGCTTTGCGAAGGGAGTATTTTTAATGTCTAAGCAGTGTTTGAAAATATTGCCGGTCCAAGTTTTGTATTCACCCTCTGTAAAGTTCAAGCAACAAAATAGATAAATACAAAACTTGAACCGGCAATATTTTCAAACGCTGCACAGACATTACAAATACACCCTGTATGAACAAACATGACAAAATAAAGGTGCTCCACAGTCCACAGTGAAGCAATATACAGCGAATGGCTGTCGTCTGCTGGAGTAATTCTTTACAATCCAAACAGAATAGAAGGGGGGATTATTATTTTTTTTTTGGGGGGGTGGGAGGGAAGAAAGGGGGGGGGGGGGTTGAACAAGTGTTTAGAAAGAGGGATGATATACAAGATGGTTGTTCAAAGATTTATAGCATGATTTCTTGATACACAACCTCCTCATGGCATTATTACCTATGGGGTTTCTTGAAAGGAAATGTTCACAAGAGTATTGTACACACAATTGAGGACCTGATAGAAGCAATCAGAATTACCATTCAAGAAATAACAACAGACACGTTGCAGAAGATATTTGACCATTTGAAGAGACGTGTACAATTGTGACAAATTAGATGATTGACAGAGGACCTAGTTTGTAGTGTTCTCTGGAGATATATCTTGAATAATAAATATACAAGATAAGGATATGATTTAGCACGTTTTATGTCTAGAGGTCACTCAAATGAGCTAATCATTCCCGCAATAGCCTTTTTGGAGAACCACTTTTCTTTGGCTCAAACCCCCACTGTGAGACCACTATGTATCTACACAGAAATTTATAAAAGAAGTTAAAGTTCCCTCAAGACCAAAAGGAGATCTGGACTATTCGCGCCTGTACAACTGAGGATCCCTCTCACTCAACATAATGTTGCCAGTGTGCTATTCGTCCGTCACATTAGATCTTCTTTAATTATTTTGTCAGTATGACCTATATCAGTTTTGTCCAATTGCTTTGGGACTGTAGGACTCCATTATTTGTAGACAAACTCAACAATAACTGTACATTACATCTGTTGGACAAGACATCTACATGACAGTTTCTTGTCAAAAGTGGGACATACATTCACAAGGAATTGTGTACACCAGCCATTGTACAAGACTTACATCATAAGAGATACTTGACAACATCTATACAAGACTTTTCACAATATGTATAATCAACCACAGCCCTTAAGACAGTCACCAGAGACAACACTTGACAGCAACTGTACAAGAACTTCACTGGGGACATGTACTTAAAACACTGGTTCATTAAATACACAATTTATTGAGTTGATGGTGAGTCGAGTGATGACCATCGTCTCATCTCCTGTCATGTCAACACTTCAATTATCGCATAGAAATGCAAAAAAAAATATGTCACACATGCATGTAGAGAAACATGATACACCACCTCCCCTTTACTCCACCAACTAATAACTAAACTCTCCTCCTCCTCTTCTCTCTAATCACCACTACACCATTGACTTTTATCCTTTCCTCTACTGTTAATGAGGGAAAACCAAGATAAGCCATAACCTGGGGCAAGCATAGGGACCAAAAAAAAATATGTCACACATGCATGTAGAGAAACATGATACACCACCTCCCCTTTACTCCACCAACTAATAACTAAACTCTCCTCCTCCTCTTCTCTCTAATCACCACTACACCATTGACTTTTATCCTTTCCTCTACTGTTAATGAGGGAAAACCAAGATAAGCCATAACCTGGGGCAAGCATAGGGACCAGCTCCACTGGTCTGTTTAATCCTTTTAGCACCTATGATGGTGTTGGACAGCTCAGGTTGCAGTTCTCCCCATGATGATTTTCCAAGTCAGACTAATTATCCCCTACTGTCACAGTTTGAAGAAAAGCTACAGCCTTGTCTTCCACTGGTGAGTTGACTGTTCATGAAGTTGAGACTTAGGGTGTTGTTCTACTTTTCCTGTAGAGGAAGATCTAAGATACAAATATGTCCCAGTCTTCTTCCTTCTCCTCAGTCTATCTCACGTACTTTACCAGTCTTCATTCTGAAAACACTGTGTGAGCACCAGGCTGGAGATTAACTAAGATAAGTCCTAGCCAAACAATCCATTGTCCCAGTCATTCCACCAGACGTCTTGAATGAGGTTCACCACCATAGACTTGTTGTTTAGTTCTCAGATGACATTTGATTGACTCAAAGATCACTGTCCAGTTCACCATATTTATAGTGCTTCAGATTGTGTTTTGCTCCCATTTATGCATTCAGCTGTTAGAGAGCTGAGAGAGAAACTCTTCTTGAGATTCCTACATTTTGATAGGGAGTCACTTCTGGATCTAGGACTTCTGGTTAGAGGTCCCAGATGATATATGGAAGGCCTCTCCACCATACTGTTCTCTGTCGATATACAAAATGGCACAACATCTCTTTACATATGTTAAAAGATAATGTTATTATACATCAACAGACACAGATTGGGGATGGGGAGGAAAAGGATGGGTGTGGTCCAAACACACCTCTCCTTGTTTGATGATGCCGTGTATTTCACTCTGATGTACTGTGGGTGATATGTGTTCAATTCACCCTTATCTGTGGTAATCACAAGACCATATGCTGAGACAGGGTAGCTTAACACAATTACAAGCATTTTGAAGCAAGCATTGTGACATAGCGACATGGGACAGGCATTGTGAAGGGAAATGGAAAATAGGCATTTACAACTGCAATCTGCATTATGTATTAACTAATGGCATTTACCCAATTAGCAGACCAAACATCCATTCCTATGGTTGTCATGTTGGTGCATGAATGTCCTATTCCATATAAACTTACACAGCAATGCCAGACCTCACTCCTTTTTCACCAGACTTGTCTCACAGGTACATCATCATCATCATCATGTGCTGTTTCCCCACTGAGTAATGTTCATAGTAGGTAACAGAAGCTCAATTGCATAGCAATTGTTCACATATGCACCAAGCACATATGGAAAAACATGTTAAGTCCCTGTAAATTTGCATGAGCCATACATTATATTCAGCCAACTAAGACACAGGTTCACACACCTATGGTTCTCTTAAGAACTAGTTTATATGAACCAACCAACAGTAAAGGTACCAGTGTAATACTTCAGAGAGAAATTATATTAATTCTCTTGAGCTTATAGCCACCAGGCATCACATGGACTTAGCAATTCTGGCGTGCCATCACCGTCCTGTTTACATATGGATATTTGAAGCATCTTTCTTTCTACTAATGTGAGAGGCTACTTATCAAAGCACCAGCTCATTCACTCCAACATTCTCAGCTTTTTACAAAGGAACTTATACATGTTTCATCACTCACTCCAATTCAGACTGCCATATGTTAACTCGCGAGAGCAAAGGTACAGTTGATTTAAGAATGAGTCATCCTAGGCATGAAGAATGCACAAAGGGTTTGAGTTTGCGAATTTGCATGAGTGTACTATACATTCATCAAGCATACGCAACCAGTCACAACAAGGGATTGATATGCACTTGGAGTATACAGCGTGAAAGACCTGACAGGTTTGCAGAAGCAGTGTTCAGAATACTGGCGCACAGAAGTCAGGTTTTCCACTTTCACATTTTATTCACAAAATACTCTTATATTCTTCTCTTTCGTTCACTAGGCACAACTACAACATCAAAGTATGTTTTAAAGTGGTACCTGTTGTCCAGAGAACAATATATTATTGAATCTTTAAGGGCATTGTTGGGTCATCACATCACACTAGCGACCGCTCCTGGTGAAATCCCCGCTCAAACTAATTAGATTTTAAAATATGGCCCAGGAATAGCGTGGGCTCATTACTTATTAACCAATGAAAAAGCAAGCGCATACCGCCGCCCTCCCCCAACTCGTTCTAGAACATACTATTTCCAAGAATCGTCCTTCTATCTGGAAACGCCGCTTAATTCGAAAGTATTTTTATGAATGTGTCGGGCTGGAAATGGGGAGTTCTGATCCATCATGCTACAACAATCATGTCATGAAGTCCGTGGTGGACATTTGTTATAATGAATGGTACTTTCCAGCTTCCCCAAAACAGCGTTAGACATAGCAGTAACAATTATAACTAATTTATTGAATGTTTAGCACACTTTTTATGACGTCACGTACTTCATTTTTCGAATTGGTTCTACATACAAAGTGTAGCGTGACCTTACAAACACCCGGTACTGCCCTCTTGTATTCTCATTGTGAATCCTATCTATTATCAGTGTCTTTTTCTCACACCTTGATTCTCTGGAATTTGTTTACTCCTCTCCGTGAGCTCTACGATGGTGATTTTGTTATATCATTTTAATCCCACTGTTCTGTGTGGGATTATACAACTGAAGTATTGGACGTAGGCCGGCGCTGTGGCCAAGGTTCGGTGAACGCGTTATACAATTCCCCGAACTACCGAGTTGAGGGTTCAGAATCTGCCGCATAAGATTTTAAAGCAGACCGCTTTGAGATGATTTCCATGGTGTGCACGTCCCTCGTCCAGAAAGCAACGGCAAACTACATGATTTAAAGATTGCCTTTTTTTTTTTTTTTTACTAAATCAGAGATTTTTTAAAATATTGGAGCTGATTGTAACGTCCTGTAAGGAACATGCATTTAATTTTTTAACTAGACCTAGACAACATCATAGTCAGAGCCGGATTTAGACTTGATAAGGCCCTAAGCTTTTTGAAATATGGGGCCCTTTATAAGGGGCCCCTTTATGGGGCCCGGTTATCGGTAATGCAAACCCTAGGCAAATAGCGCTTTGTTCTTCGAAAAGACGCGCTACAAAAATTGGGTGAAGAGAATGGGACGTCCCGGACGTGCAGAATTGGGACTAATAATGCTGCAGTATATTTAAGTATACATATATAGCAATTGCTCACTCGGACAATAGTTTTTGGGGCCCCCCACTTTCTTGGGTCCCCCACTGTCTTGGGGGCCCAAGCTATAGCTTGTGTAGCTTATACGTAAATCCTGCACTGATCATAGTCTGTTTCATAGACTTCAGTCAGCAATTCTGGAGAAATGTCAAGACAGGTTACGTGATAAGAAGGCCATTCATCACGTGAACATCAGTTGCACCTACGCGCCTGAATTATCTGTCCGTCATTAACCAAAATACAAGACAAGTTATCTGCCCCTGAATGCTTCCTTATGATTCTGGTAAAATAAATTCAAACCGTTTCACTGCTGAAGCGGAACATCTGCTGTTCATTATGCCCACGCCCCTGTTTTGTTTATCAGAGATGCGACTTTAGCATCAGGTCGAATTGATCCAGTCAACAAATACATGATATTGAACAGTAAAAACCCAACGCGTGAACTTTAAAATAACATGACATGCGGAATAGCGTCGAACATGTTGTTTCAATATTGTGTTTGTATTACGGCATCTACCGCACGTGTGTTACCGGAGCCCGTGAGGCAAGCAAAGAACAGTAAAATTGTGAACTGCCACGTATGTCGTCAGAGCATATTCCTGTAGTTGAATCGGCATTGATGGTAACATTCAACATCCTTAGAGACACATTATTTACGCATTTCTGTAGAAGAAGCGGTATAAACTCAATAACACAGGAGTCACACATTTCTGTAGATAACACGGTATAAACTCAGTGACACAGTATCCACACAGTTCTGTAGATGACACGATATGAACTCAGTGACACAGTATCCACACAGTTCTGTAGATGACACGGTATTGGTGGTAATCCTCAACATCCTCAGTCACACAGTATTCACATATTTACGTAGATGACACGGTATAACCTCATTGACACAGTATTCACACATGTATGTAGGTGACACGGTATAAACTCAGTGACACGGTATTCAGACAATTCTGTGGATGACACGGTATTGATGGTAATCCTTAATATCCTCAGTGATACAGTATTCACACATGTTGTCTCCTTTTGTATTTGTGTAACTATACTCGTAGTTTCATTGTTGAAAACAAATGTAAAGGGCTCTTGTAGACGACTTGTGTCGTTTTAGCTATGTGGTGGTGCCCCTGTATGTTTGGACCGATCAGTACTAGTTGGGTGATGTTGATGTCCGCCGCATTTACTTCGCATATTATTTTCTGATACTCGTTTGACGATGAGAGCACATGGGAGGCCGAGTCAATGACAACTAAATCGCCTCGAAAAGGATGCAAACACATGGCCGCCAGCCGTGAGTAGTAAGGTAAGAGGTTTTGACATCACCTTTTTGGTGGTGCGGTGGTGCGGCACCTCCTCTATAGTGACGTCAATTTCACGTCATTTTCGTATCTTTGACTTGTTACGGTCGATGTTTTGGCGGGAATTTTTAAAAATACCTCCCTTATTTTAAATTTGCTTCCGATTGTCCTTTTGTTGCCCTAGTAAATGGAAGATACTGTCTTCCACGTTCCACCTCCTTTTGTCGATATTGACGTCATCAGAATCGCCTAACAACTGGATCTGCACCTCATTTTCATATCTTTGTCTTGTTAAGGTCGATGGTTTGGTGGGAAGTTTTTAAACGTCTGGCCTACAAAGAGGTGGAGGAGGTGTAGAGGTGATGGGTCGGTCATGTCCGGTTTGTCGGTCCGCTGAGTAGTGACCATAAGTCCATGTCGCCGTGACCACAAGACCGTGTCGCCGACCACAATTCTGCCATCGAGTAGTAAACAGCACTGGCATCCGACCGGTGTATCTACGAGTAACTAATCTTATCCTACAGAACACAAGATGCAGACTCCATCCGTTAAAAATGCAATAATATGCTACCCTGTATTTCGAATAATCCCAAGGATTATCTCCGACGTTACAAATTAGTCGAAAAATTATTAACACTCGACCTAATTGAGACCAGGGGATTATAGGCTTAACCCGCATTGCCGTAATATCTGCATAGAGATTATTGTGTCCGCTAAACAAAACAAAAAACAACAACACTAGCCTAATATATCGCATATAAATCCTGGGGAATATTCACTGTAAAAACCATTCTCTGCCAGCCACTCAGATCGGGGAACACAGATATTACACAGTTATCACATCCATATAAAAGTACAGGTTCTATGTAGCATCTCAACACTCTTTTTCTTGTTTCAATTGACATCTTTTTATTGGTCAGTATGTTTTTCATCTTGCTAAAGGCTACTTTTGCCATGGCGATTCTTGTTCTAATCTCTTCAAGGCATCTCCCATCAGATGTTATTACTGTTCCGAGATAATTGTACCTATTCACTTGTTGAAAAATATTCCCATTTACTTGTATATTACATTGTGGTATTTCGTTCTTCCTAGTGACGACCATAATCTGTGTCTTTTTACAATTTAATTCTAACCCTAGTTGTTCACTGTTATCAATATATTTATTTTAAATAAGTATTTAAACAAATCCAGTGCACATGCTGAGGTATGTGAAATCAATTTGGGAACCAGTTGAGACCACTGAAGCAGTTACATAAATAAAGTGGAGTGACATGTTGGTCATGCGTCTAAGTACACTTGTTCCTGCAGCGAGGCGCTGTCGCTATTTGGAGGTGACTGGTTCGAATCCCGGTCGATAACTATAGCTTTCAAATGTTATGTTGTCTAGTGCGTCCTCTGGTATCTACTTCTTTCTTTTACTTCCGTGAACACCAAACAATACTGCGTGTGTTTATGTATGTAACTGCTGAGGTATGTGAAGTGTTAGTGCCATCATTTTTTTTTCAAGCCCAGTTCTTTCCTTCCCATAGCAAATGTAACAGTACATGCACAGGGACGATTATAAAAACAAGTCCCGATGTTGTTCTCTAAAAGGTTTTATTGATCATAATAAACTGAAGAATATTACACAAGTTATTTGGTATGATGTTTACCTCTCCGGACCTTAGCTGTAACTAACCTCCCCAAAAACCCTACGTCACGGCTTGCGCATCCTTAGTAACGTTCTTATAGGATGCTCAACCGTGCCTAAACCTTGCACATCAAACCTGTTAACAGAGATGGTACTCACTCTGTTATACCTCTCTTTCTTTAAAAAGACTTTTCTTCAAAAGTCTTAACCCCTAACCCCCTTATTCTAAACATCCTTTCCCTCATCAAATCCTTAACCCCCACTATTCTTTCTCTAAGTCATCCCAAAGTAACTCTACCTTAAGTAACTTCTTTCACTTC
The DNA here is from genome assembly GCA_963921405.1 of Cepaea hortensis. Lineage (NCBI taxonomy): Eukaryota > Metazoa > Mollusca > Gastropoda > Stylommatophora > Helicidae > Cepaea > Cepaea hortensis. The sequence goes on from OY992894.1 coordinate 40,656,330, forward strand.
TACTAATTCTCCACTTGTCTCTTATCACTGTCCCATATAGCAAATCGCTATGAAGTTATACTTCTTCTTCGTTTCTGACTCTTCAAAGTTTTATTACAAAAATATAGATCATAAGAATGGTTCATTAAAAAAATCGTTGGTATATATTTGGCATTATGAAACTTCTCATTCTTTCTCAACATTACAACTCAGGATAGACAGAAAAGATAGAAAAGAAGGGGTGCGCACCCAAGAACAGTAGTTAATCACATTTACCTCCCTTACAAACGTAAAAACTTTTATAAAAGTTTTTTTCAAAAACACATGTTATGATTTATGAAGCTACATCTCTGTTTGTTATAAATTAAGTCGATCCAAAATTTCTTCTATATACTCAATATTTATACTGCCATCCACACCCCTGCCCATATTTCACCTATCTCACGTCCAACCATGAAACCAATAACAATGTTCATATTCCATGAACATTTTAAATTAATTAACGCTGTTTATCACAGCTCCTATATTTTACCCCCTCGGATCATCCTTGTTTATATATGTATCTAACCCTATACCAAACCATATGCACTGCCATTCACAACCCCCTTAATATCTACTCTCCATCAACCAACCTCTTATATTTGTTTAATTATCACAACCTCTTTAGACGTTAATCACGTGTATAATATGGCATCCAATCCATATACCTTTAATCCACGCTGACTTAATGCAGCTCCTATTTTAACTCCCCAGAACCCTCTTATTTGTGTAGGAACCCCGTCACTTAAGTATGGCATATGTTTCCAACACTATATGATTAACTTCTCTATTCTACCACCCCAATGCTGATTAGCACAGCAGTCTTCCTACCAGCACAAGGTACTCATATTTACCTTTAAGTCATTACTCATAATGAGAATGTGTCTCTCTTCTAGTCCTCAGTAGTTTATTAGTTATTTTCTGAACGAAGGGTTTTAAATAAAGCCCCCTGTATTGTCTTTATTCTAGACACAACCAACTAAACTAAACTTAAACAATTTTCAACATATTTATAAACAAGGTAATTACTATTCAACACACAAGACAATTTAACTTAAATCATGTGTCAAGCAAAATAAAATCACAACAGGATATCATACCCCCCAGGTTTTTAAATATAATTTTTCTTCCCCCTCATATCAAATAAAGTTAATCAACTCATTCAAAGAAAACCATATTTCAAAATAATATGACATACATCCTATCCATTGTTAGTCACTTTTACGGACTAACAACAACTTATTTATCTATTAAGAAAACTCAACAAGTCAAATCATAAAATCAATTGGCAATACAACTACAATAAAAATATACCACACTCGAATTTACATCCATATTAGCTATCTTAATACCTAAATGTATAGTGTCATGTCTACTCCTCAAGACAACTCATTATAAGTATCAATAAAACTATTTTCTATAACACACGTGTAATACACAGCCAGCGTATTTCATCAACTATCACTTTCCTCTTTAAATCACAAAATTTACATCCTGCTATCTGCAGCATTTTCTATCAATTTATCTACCATGTTTCCATTTTCTCAGTAACTCCAGATTTCTCTGAATAAGTGCCATCTCCACATCAATGTCTTCTTCCTCTCCTCGTTATAAACATCACCTAAAATATAACCAATTCTCTCCTATACCTGACTCAGGAATACTCTATATTAGGTTATCTATTAATCTTGCCGAAAACTTCAGCAACCCACTAATGTCCATTTATTATGGGCATTTCATCTAAAACTTCCACTTTCAATATATGCCGTTATCAACAGCAACAAAATACTGCCACTGAACTCATGTCTGTGACCTTCTAACCCCTCACTGCTTACAATCAACGTTATTCCTTCTCAGTCCATATATCACGGACCCCTAAAAACCTCATGGCATTTTATCCACGTTCACTAACTTACTTACCCCCCATTACTATTGTACTGACATCCACAGTATATAGTTATTCTTTGGAGTAAAACATGGGATTCAATTCATGTTTTACTATTTGTCTTCACGCTGTCTGGCGCAGCACGTTACTCACTTCTTCTTCTTCTTCTACAATCCAGCAATCTCGTGTCACTTATTTCCATTACATCATGGCACTAAATCCATGTTTTAAACTTGTCTCACATCTTCTGAACGTGAATATGTATCCAGAACTCCTAAGGACTCTGTTTTAAAACTTCTCTCAATTAAATGTCCAAAAAAAAAAAACAATTTTACTGATTTTTAAGAATGGTCAACGGCAACTCAATTAAATATTACCGTTAACAACGGTATCTCCACACTACTACACCCAACAAAAATTTTGTCTATTTACTATAGACCTCACCAAAACATCTATCTACTATATTTGTCAATAACTGATTCTAATTTTACTTTTCTCGTCTACCCGACGCAACTAACCAACGTATCAGTACTTTCCAACATCTCACCACAACAACTCTAAGCTATCCTCAACTCTCTTTTAGCGTTCTCACACCGCGATGATAGTCAAACCAATCACCCTTATCGGAACACAGTCTATAGTGCTCTATTTATAATACTCCGATATTCATTTGGCTAATCACCTTCTTTCCTTCTCTTACTTACTCCTATTTATCGGGACTCTTTCAGAAACAATAAACAACACTGCACATGACTAACGAGAAATCTCACTACTCTCCGTCCTACTTAATTCTCCACGTCAAACCACTCCGACAGTCAACTACTCACTCACCCTATCTTAACCTCTCATCACTTCATAACAATGATTTACTTCTTCGTGCTATTTTCAGTCGCACTACCCTATCGCTGACTATTCTATGACTCCTTTATACCTCAAAATAACCTATGCAATACATCAGTTCTCAACATCACACATTACTTTTAGTGATTCTCCACCATTTTCCACAGCAACACCACATTTGAGTCGAAATTTGAGCCTCATCAAACTTGAATTACTCCAACCAACAAAATATCTACTCTTCACGTATTAGTTAATTCTTATTTAAATATAATCATGGTCTTATCGACTTCATGAGACTTCTAGCTTTGTCCAGCGACTCTTCAGCCTTCTGCTGTTCTCGTGTTCTACTTTCTACTAGGCAAACATCTTTCTTTTTGGAAGTATCTTTCTCTCTCTCTTGGTATTCGTCTCCTAGCCTTCACTACTTTTCTGTCATATATACTGGTATCTTGTTCTAAAGAGTCACCAACTAAAATTGTGTCTGTCTGTCTACTAGCAACCACACCGTATGAGGAAACATCACGCTTCGAGTCAGGATCTGCTCGTAGTGCAATCCTCTCGTTCCCTGAATCATCAGTATCTATAGTTGTTTCAGCAGCGCAGTATTTACTATAATATGCTGTAGAGGTGGAAATATCCTCTCCATAACCTGAACTCTCACACCTAACATTTCTACACCATTTAGGGATTAATTTAATGTCTATACCTGAGGAACTTGACATAGCAGTCGTACCTCTATTAACTATCATACTATTCCTTTCCCTAATACTTTTCCTCACCTGTCTTTTAACATCTTTGGTACTTGTCTGTCTGTCTTCTGTCCTGGGTTGTTCAACCTCTGTACCAGTGTCTCTCTTTGTCACTTTATCAATCGACGTCTGAGTACTCTTTTCCACACTACTGCCTGGTTGCGTCTGTGTCTCTCTTTCTTGTCTGACCCTAAAAACTGAAGATACCTCCTGACTACCCAAAATCATATATGTGTTTCTTTCTCTGTTACTCAACCTTGCTATCGAATATCGCAACTGTCTGATCTGAAACCAGTTCTCTCGCAAGGCTTTTGCGTTTTCACTATTTGAAGGCCACGACCACTGTTTCCTTTTCTGACCATTACTAATTCTTATATGTCTCTGTTTCTCACTCTTATCTGCTTTCATATGTATATGGTTGATAACTTTCGAATTGTAACCAGACTGGTTATCGTTTCTATTGGACTTGTCTACCTCAAAACGTCTCATACCTGTCTTGTGCTCTGTTCGTTCAAGCGTCTGTCTCTTGATCACTTTTATCATCGACGAAATTCTGTCTACGTCCATCCTTAAACTGTCCATTAACTCCGTCACACGTCCTAACTTCCTATAAAAGATTTCCATTTCAAATTTGTACAAACTAATTCACTATAATAATAATATGTTAAATATAATAATATGTTAAATATTCACTATAATAATAATATGTTAAATATAATAATATGTTAATTAAACTTATCAGGTCCTATAATCTTCTAATACTATAATATTAAATTTATACTTTACAAGTGTTGGCTGTCAAAGATAGTCCCCTGCCTGTAGTTAGACACTCGTCGAAAACTGCACATTAATGGTTCTCAGGTTTCGCTCTCGTATGCTGAGACTGAGAGGCACGGTATCTGGGACCCAAGTACTTGAACAAGGATCGACAAGGCGGCTTCAGTACCCCGTAAGGATCGATAAGGCTCGATAAGGCTCGATAAGTTAGTAGTCCCGACAGCAACGATCAGCGGAGGCCTTGGTTAGCCCCTCTAAACGACAGTGTTGGCAGGGAAGGAAACTTTCACTTTCACCCATGGTTGGGCACACCAGACTTGAGCCTTCTTTTCACCCTAAAAAGGGCCCTTCTAGACGACGACTTGAAAACAGCTCTAGCCTGATGAAGCGACTTAATTAGGTCTCCTCTTCAGCAGGTCGGCAACCCAGTTTGCTCAACCACTTCCAAAGAGACCAAAGCAACCAAATCGCATCATTCTTCCTGACATCTCCATGTAATTTCAAGTTGGTTGTGGCTGTTTTAATTTTGACGTTTGGAAAAATTTTCTTTGATACTGGACAATCTTAGTAGGTAAGTGACCTTCAAACAAGCAGCAAGGTCAATGAACGGCTGTAACAACTTTACAGCATTTTGATGACAATCACGTTACTTCAGATGGTTATGATGAAAAACAGCTCATTCTACTGGCAACCAGGTTACGATAATCTTGATACGGATGACTTCAAATCAACTAGCCCGAAAAACGCTTCATGTTGATTCTATTTTAAGTTGAAACCTTCAATAAAAATGGTCCGGTCTGGAGCTTTTGATTCACAGAATTTAGTAAAAATTTATTTATTCATACCTTCTTGTCGCAGCAAGCTGATAAAAATTCCCCATGAAAGTTCTCTGCTGTGCTATGCCATTTTCAGTACTTCTCGTTATATGTCCGCGACATCCAAGTTAAAAATCGACATCCTGGTGTGCGGCGCCAAATCCGTACTGTAACAGTACAGGCACAGGGACGATTATAAAAACAAGTCCCGATGTAGTTCTCTAAAAGATTTTATTGATCATAATAAACTGAAGAATATTACACAAGTTATTTGGTGTGCTGTTTACCTCTCCGGACCTTAGCTGTAACTAACCTCCCCAAAAACCCTACGTTACGGCAGTGGTGTATTTTGGAACTCATCCACACATTCCGCATCCAAGATGGCGACATATAGGGTTTATGAAGGAAATATTTGCCGAGTGGGTTTTTTTGAGCGGGAGAAAAAAAATTTCTTGTCGGGTAAGTTTCTGTAAAAGTAATTATGGCTGGTCCGGGTCTATTTTTTTTTTGGTGGGATGTGTGTGAAAGTATTTAAGGTAGTGTAGTGTATGAACGGAGTACGGATGAAGGGGCTGAAGGGGTGGTTGAAGGGGTGTAAGTTATATATTTTGGTTGGTTACAAAACATAGGGTATATGAATGTGGTGTTATACAACTACGAGTGGCGAGATAGTGAAAGCGGTATAAACGGCCAAGGGCTGGGTGTGAGGGTGTGTATGGTCTCTGCCAGTGAAAATAAGACAGTGGTGTTTAGGCGGGGATGATGGGTAATAGGTGGGGTGTAATTAAATAGAGGGTTCCAACCACATGTATATTTACAAATATTGGTACCAAGTGTGATAGTCTTAGTGAAAGTAAAGGGTGGGATGTAGCTTATTCACTACCATCATTACAAAAGAAATCTTATAAAGTAATGGATATGGTGTATGATAAGGGGTGGGTATTAGTGGTCGACATAGCGGTGGTCATAAACTTAATAAGATAAGAGGTGTAGAGGGTCACTATCAACGGAACAAAAGTAAAGAGGGTTGATTATCATTAGTTGTTAAGAGGTTCAGAGGGTCACTATCATCTGAAGAAAAGTAAAGATGGTCGTAGGAGTCTGGGGCTCGAACCAGTGTTAGACTATTGATGAGGATCAAGAAGTGGTCGCGTTTTGTGAGTCTGGGAGTCGAACAGGTGTTAGACCAACAACTATTGGTGATAATCAAAGGGTGGTAAATTAGTGGTCAAGCAGTGGTCAAGCAGTGGTCAAGTGAGGAACATTTTAGGAAAATTTCAGGGAAAAGTGATTGTAATGATATGGTGAGGCTTAAAGGGTGGTAAATTAGTGGTCAAGCAGTGGTCAAGCAGTGGTCAAGTGGTCAACTGAATAAATTTTAGGGGAAAGTAGTTGTAGCGACATGGTGATGGTTAAAGGGTGGTAAATTAGTGGTCAAGTAGTGGTCAAGTAGTGGTCAAGTGGTCGAGTGACCACTTAAATTGTAGAGGACGATGTGCCTAAGATTATGGTAGTGATTAAAGTTATCGATGACGTGGTCAAGCAGTGGTCAAGCAGTGGTCAAGTGGTCGAGTGACCACTTAAATTGTAGGGGAAAGTATGTATAGTGCAATGGTGATGGGTAAAGTGAGGAGGAAGCAGTAGTAGTGATAATAGTACTACCAATATTACCGACAAGAATATTAGCTGGGGGGTTATTAGAGATACAAGTCTCTTTTTTGTGGGGTGTATAAAAATCATACAAAGAGGGTCATACAAACACAAAGACAACCATACACAGACAACCCATACCATTACTACTGTCACTATCAACAGACATATACATGTGCAGAGACACCACTGACATACTTGTACATACAGACCTACATCATCACAACTATACACACGTACACACCCATAATCAATTACACAAATACACACCTACTACAAACTCAAAGACACACTCGTACCATTACTACTGTCATCAGAACTATATACAAGTACAGACACACTCACCCATAATCAATTACACAAATACACACCTACTACAAACTCAAAGACACACACCCATACCATTACTACTATCATCACAAGTACACAAAGACTCACACAAACCATTACAACTGGTACCACAACCAGTACAGACACACTTACCCATAAACAAAACGTGTCCCTACAAGAATAGCACAAACCACATACCCCCTTTTGGTAAAGAACGCGGATGTCCGAGACAGCCCCTACGTCATCAACGCCATATGCAAAAGTCATTAAGTGGTAGTATGAGTCATCAGTTTGTAGGGAAGCAGGCGGGCGTGAGAATACCTTGTCTAACTGCCACGTCAGCTATGTCGTGTGCAGAACCAGTGTATAAAATAGAAGGCGTCTCTTGTGAGCTCAGTACCAGTTCACGTGCTGACTTGGGTATCTACAGAGTTATTTGTGAAACCTGCTGGTGTAAGTCGCTTAGTGTAGTAAGCAGATATTTTTCACGTAGTGACTTGGCTAGCTACAGCAGTGAAACTTGGTGTGAGCCTTATTCGTGTCGTCGGCATCTTCTAAAACAGTGAAACATATATTGTATACATCAGAACTTTTTGGGTCTGTAAAAAAGTGAAAGTGTGACTTAAGACCAGTTTATCAATATGACCACCAGATCTACTTTCACGTGTTCGGTGTGTGACAAAACCTATTGTGATAACAATATCCTTAATCGTCACATTCGGGCCATTCACACCGAGAACCACCAGAAATACCCCTGTCAGTTATGTGATAAGGTGTATAATACGAATGATGGCCTACAAAAACACAAACGAATACGTCATAACCGGCCTATGAATACATCAGAACCAGAGACAACACCACCAACAACCTCGACGACACCACCAACTGAAACCAATATAACTAACAGTCAGATACAACCAGACGAGAATATTCTTGAACAACTGGTAGAAGACGAAGTGACCATCTTAGCAGCCGGGGAACCAGAGACACTACACATCCTTCCATCGGATATTCAACAAATATATAGAGAAAATTGGGAAGCTATCAGGACACATCACAAGATTAACAAGTATTTATCGACATACACCTTCTTTATTAGCCCGGAGATACAATACCCTATCAAATGGACAGCTACGTTGTATAAGATTTTCAACGCTCAAATTAGTCGCTTTCAGATAAATTTTAGCTTTCATCTAGTGTTACGACATAGAGGAACACAAGATCTTAGATTCTATCATGCATAATTTAATAATTCTTCTGTTTTAGAATTTCCAGCGCTAATCAATAACAGACACGACTTTGACGCCTTCCTTACATCAGTACACGAACATGACATTCATTCCTACGCCATGCAACAACGTACAGACACCAAATATACACTAGAGACAGTAGCTGACATATGTTTTTACCTCTTTCATATGCCCGTGTTCCCGATAGTTTGATGTCTAGGTCATCCCCCAACTACATTGTTTTATATTTTTGTCACTAACCATGTATGTTATTGATGTTTTCTTATATCACTAAACTATTTTGATGAATAACACATTCTTTGATATATTGAAACCAAGATTTTTGTTGATTTTCTTTAGTGGGTTTCTTCTTACTTCTTGTTCCGAGAGACATCAACACTGACAGACAATGAAATAAAGACACATACTGAGATGTATTATGTATTTATTCAACTGATGCTTGCAACCAAGTATAGAAATTACACCATCCACCTCGCAGTATCCAATGATGTAGTTTATCAGTCATATACGTACCGACAGATGCAGCGAAGCTTTCCTCCAGGTCCTGGACATTGACGTCTGTATTGTAAGAATTATTAACCAGATGCTTACCCAGACGCATACCAAGTGTAAACACCATCATTATTCTCCCATAGTTGATGACGTTATCGGCAAAGACTTCGTCAGCAATTGAAACAAAGACCGGGAATATCTGTTCGGGGTTGATACAGACTTCTAGTCTCGTGAATAACACATCGTGTTGGTTGGCTATCTGACGTACTAAGCGACACAACCTCGAGTTATTGGTCTCTGTGGGCTTGTAGGAACTAACAATAGTCAACGCCATACTCACCACCTCGGTGTGAACTTGTGTCAAGTCGACTATTGGGTCCATCATTATTACACCAATAGCTACCAGAGATCCACTGGCGTGCAGTTGGTGGTCAAATGGTCTAATATTATCATCCGACGCATTTATAAACACCAATGCGAGTAGGTAGCTGATTATTAATACTTATGGATCCTAGGTGGAAACATCCTTTACGGCCTTGATTGCGGGCCCAACGGGGAGTGGTAAAACCGTCTTTGTCCAACGGTTCTTGACCCATCTACCAAGCATGGTAGACCCCCTTCCAGAGGAAATTATATGGTGCTATGGGGAATGGCAACCCATCTACGAAACTATGAAGGGTGTTCAATTTAATGAAGGTCTGCCGGATGTGGAAAATGGACAGGGGATAGACGTCGGTTAGTAGTCATAGATGATCTAATGTCTGAGACAGATGACAGAGTGACTAAATTATTTACTAAAGGCAGTCATCGTCGCAACCTCAGTATTATGTATATAGTACAGAACCTATTTGGTAAGAATAAAGGACAAAGAACTATCAGTCTGAATTCGCACTACCTAGTGGTGTTTAAGAATCCTCGAGACGGGTCTCAGATTACCAATCTCGCCAAACAGATGTATCCAGGCCATGTGTCATATGTCCAAGAGAGTTTTAAAGACGCGACATCGGCTCCACACGGGTATTTGTTATTTGACCTGCGACAGGAAACACCGGATCAGCTCCGCTTACGAAGTCATATATTTCCAGACCAGCATCAAGTCGTCTACGTCCCCAAATAACATGTCTAACCGACTTAAACGTAACGAGGGTATGTTACGCTTCTTGGGTCAGACCAATCCAGCCACTGTGAAGGCAGTAATGAAATCAGCTTCCCCGGATCTCGTCCAATCAATTTGCGAGTGCTGTCACAACGTTTTAAAAGGTAATGTTCCCCTGACACCAGCTCAGAAGAAGCGTTTGCAACGACACAAAGACAGTCTGAGAGCACTCACTCATAAGAAATTATCGCTCAAGAAAAGGAAAGAGATTCTACAAAAAGGTGGTTTCATGGGCGCCTTACTAGGCCCCATACTAAATGTGTTGAAAAGCGTGGTGGGTTTGTAATGGCCAAGAAGATGATCTTGATCGATCCCCGGTTGCTAGAAAAACCCTATGTATCACCTGACACACTAAATGATAGTCTACAGGATTTGGATCATCAGATGCAACAAGTCCTGGAAACAGAAGATCTACCACCGCGTGACAAGGCCAGAGTGTATCAGCAAACACTACAGAGGTATCTGAATCGACTCGAACAGTACAGACACAAGCCTCTGGGACTAGTCGATATCAAGGAACAAAAACCTGAAGTCACCAGTGTACCGACACCAGTAGCCGAGACACCTCTTCAACCAACACCTCTTCAACCAACACCTATTCAACCGGCTCAAGTAGTCGAACCCAAAACAGTCGAGACCACACCACATTACAAACTCAGGCGAAGCAAGAAGAAGACTAGGATACCTACCCCCAAGTGGAAAAAATGGCCGCCCAATTAAGAAAGTATTACTATGACCCTAAGAAACCTGGAGCCTATGGTGGAGCAGCCGCCTTAAAAAGAAATACTAACCTGAAGAAAATAGATAAATGGTTACGTCATCAGGATACCTACACGTTACATAAACCGATCCGTCGCCGCTTCCAGAGATGTCAGACCATAATCGGTGGTTTAAATCAACAATTTCAAGCCGACTTGATAGATATGAGACAATTACAACGATACAACGATGGGATGTCGTACCTAGTGACTTGAATCGATGTGTTTAGTAAATATGCTTGGGCTATCCCGATCCAGAAGAAAACAGGGAAAGCGCTGGTGGTGGCCATGAGTTAAATCTTTGGTGATAGCCAACCGATAAATTTTCAGAGCGTTAAAGGTTCGGAATTCGTTAATCGGTCCTTCTTAAAATTTCTGAAAGATCGAGGTGTGCACTTCTTTACCACCGAGAATGAAGATGTGAAGGCAGCAATAGTGGAAAGATTCAATCGAACCCTGAAAGAAAAAATGTGGCGTTATTTCACCAAGACCAATACACTGCGCTACGTCAACGTGATAGATAAATTGATCCAGAACTACAATGGTTCGTATCACAGAAGTATTCGCATGGCCCCTGTGCAAGTCAACTATAGTAATCAAGAAGAGGTGTGGGATAACTTGTATAAGCCGACATACGTATCGAAAAAAGTGTATTTTACACCTGGGGATCGAGTCAGACTGGCTCAACCCAAACAACCTTTTAAAAAAGGGTATATGCCCTCATGGACAGAAGAATTGTTTACCGTCAGTCGCATAAACCAGACCAGTCCAGTGACCTATGTGGTAAAAGATGATTCGGGAGAGGAACTACAGGGCTCGTTCTACAGCGAAGAAATACAACTAGTTGGAGACAAGCAAGTGTATCGTATCGAAACAATCTTACAAGAAAGACCCAGGAGAGGTGGTGGGAAAGAGTATTTAGTGAAGTGGTTTGGTTATCCCCATTCATTCAATAGTTGGATAGCTGACACGCAACTAGCTAGTTATGGAGACTAGTGGTGTGACTGAAGACAGGGTGGAAACTATAGGGGTGCGCCTACAACCAACAGAGGGGGAAAGAACATCGATCTGGTCATTCTTTGGACAACGTGTACCGAGGCCAGAGATTGTATTTCTGTGTCAAATGGTGGTTATATATGCCGTAATTGCCGTGTCTTTGTTCAATCTGACTCAAGGCAGCGCAGACGCACCAGACTGCAAGTTGTGGGTAGCTCTAATGAGTAGTAGTTTGGGGTATATGCTACCTAATCCTAAATTAGAAAAACGATGAGTTTCTACGTAACTTTACCGAGTAATTCTGGACCAAAGGTATTTCCCAATAACCAACCCGGTCACTTTTTTGTCAAGTTGCCGCAGACCATTGATGTAGCGACCCAATACGAAGTGGGCCTGGTCGAGATTCAGTTCCCCAATTCGTATTTTAATGGGTTGCCTGGGGAAATTTGGTTCCAATACTTTCCACCTAAAGGTAGTGGTATGGAACCTATAACCCTTGTATGTCCACCGGGTCCGTTCACCAGCCCTGAAACTTTCATTGAGGAATTGAATAAATTGTGTGTAGAAACCCAACTAGACGAGAAAGTAAACATCAAATTCTTTCTAGGTGCACCTTGGAAAAAAGTCGGGATGAAAATATTTGAAAAAGGCGCTCAGGCTAAAGTTAGTGACAGATTGAAAAATATATTGGGTTTTCCAAGCTCGACTCTATCAGACGATAATGTCTTATTATACGGTAATACAGAATTAGAGATGGATAACGAAGTTAAAAATATCTACGTCTATTCCGATCTCGTAGCCGCGAGACCAGTTGGAGACGTCATGGTTCCTTTACTAAGGACTGTTCCTATATTGGACCGACTGTCACCTTCAGTGTTTTGTCTTTATAAGGTTGATAAGCCACATTATGTACCATTAAGTCGATTCTCCTTCGACACGGTGGAAATACTTTTAACTGACGATACGGGTAAAACACTCTCATTCAACGATGGGACTTCAGTACTAACTTTACATTTTCGAATCAGGAAGCACTCAGACCTCGAATAGACTAAGATGAGTTTCTACGTGACGCTGACGAGTAATGCGTCATTACTAATATACCCCCAAAATAACCCTGGACATTTCTTTGTCAAACTGCCACAAACTATTGAGCTCACCTCCCAGTACGAAGTTGGTTTGGTTGATATTCAGTTTCCCAACACCTATTTTAATATTTTGAAAGATGAGGTGTGGATAAAGTACTTTCCACCTCCAGACCTAGACGAACCACCGATGATGATTACGCTGACGCCTGGTCTGTACAAATCAACAGAAAAATTCATTGGTGAATTGAATAGATTGCTTTTCGAAGCTGAGAGATTTATCAATGAACGGCAATGGCTGCGTCTCGATGATGCCTTGCAAGAACATAACCGAATGATGTTCTCTTATAACGATATTTCGAATAAGGCTCGTTTCCAATTATATGAACAAGGGGCTGAAGTTAGACTTAGTGACAAGTTGACAGAAATATTACAATTTCACTCGACACATGTCACCGAGACTGAACCCAGTCTGTCTGGTGTGGGTGAAGTGGATTTAGACCAGGGCACAAAAAATGTCTTCGTCTATTCCGATATTGTCACCTCGCGGGTGGTTGGTGATGTGATGGTACCATTACTGAGGACACTACCTGTTCTAGACAGATCTACCACCTCGGTATTTAGGATGTATGACAAGCCACATTACGTACCCCTCAGTCGATTTTCATTTGACACGATTGAACTTCATATAACCGACGAGCAGGGGAAACCTATCCCATTTACAGGTGGAACTTCAGTAGTGACGTTACATTTTCGAACAACCAAACGGTTTGATCTGGGCTAACCATGGTTAGGCACGTACCAATCCAACGCAACCCCAAACTATACGAGGACTATTTCTGCAATCAAGCTGGAAGTGATCTCCCTGTTTTTGTAGGTGGTCGAAGTCAGCGAGGTCATGGAATTGGTAGTTTCTTTAGTGGTCTTGGTCGCACAATTCTTCCTTGGTTGAAGACTGGTGGCAAAGCCCTATTGATAGAAGGACTGGGACGGGTCTGCAAGTGGCTCAAGATGCCTTAGCTGGTAGAAATGTTGGTGAGTCCTTCAAAGAACACGCCAGAGATGCTGGTCAACGACTACTCCAAGGCGGAGCTCAACACATCAGCCAATCAGGTAGTGGTGTTAGGAAACGAAAACGAGCCGCCCCGCCAAGTCAGCCCAGTAAAAGAATAAAACCAACAGTCAGAAAGTCGTCGACTCATAAGACACATCACCACCAAGCGGGACATTCAGATATTTTCTCATAATGGCATTAATTCATCCCAAGTCGTGTGAGTGTCTGCATTCTGGTCTGGATATGTTTAGTGTGCCTCCCACCCAGACAGCCGTAGAAGAGGGACAGTTTGTGGAGATTCATCCATTGGCCACGTTAGCTTATGGGGCACCCATCGAATTCACCATTTCTGGTGTCGGTGAAGATTACATTGATTTGTTTAATACTTTTCTTCACGTGAGAGCCAAAGTTACACTACCCAATGGCGACGACCTACCAAACACAGCCGAAGTCGGTCCCATAAATTATTATTTGCATAGTTTGTTTTCTCAAGTAGATGTGTCCCTGAACGACGCTCTTATTTCACCGAGTGAAAATTCGTATCCGTACCGGGCCTACTTGGAAGCTCTTCTGAATTATGGTGAAGAGGCCAAAAAAAAAGTCATCTGACGTCAGCTCTATACTATCAAGATACTCCTTTGCAGATGGCAGACACAAAGGGTGATCACAATACAGGTCTAACCAAAAGAAGATCTTTAGCCAGCTATAGTGTGCCTCTGGATATGATGGGGCGCCTACATTCCGACATTTTCAATCAGGACAGGTACATGTTGAATGGTGTCGATATTAAAATCAAACTAACCCCATCAAAATCCGTCTTTAATTTGATTGCCACGGATGTAAATGGTGGGTACAAAAGTGTCATTACTTACGCCGCCCTCTTGGTGAGGAAAGCTAAGTTAAATCCAGCTATCTCTCTGGCCCATGAAAAAGCCTTATTGAGATCCAATGCCAAGTATCCTTTTAAAAGGGTCGTGGTAAAGACCTTTTCTATCCCTAAAGGTATGTTTTCCCACACACAAGATAACCTTTTCCTCAGCCAGACACCGACCCGGGTGGTGATCGGATTAGTGAATGCTTCCTGTTTCAATGGCGAGCTGAATACGAACCCCTTCATATTCAATCATTATCAGTTAAACTATTTGAGTCTGATGGTAGATGGGCGTAGTGTTACAGGCAAACCCTTAACCATGAATTATACCACAGGTCAGTACATGCGAGCTTTCCATAGTACCAATTTGGCCCTTGGTCTGACCGGTAAGGATGTCGGGAATGGTATAAATTATGAAAGTTATAGTCAAGGGAATTGTCTCTATGGTTTTGATCTGACTCCCAGTATATTAGATGGAGAACAGTTTGAAATGGCGAAATCTGGCCCATTGTCAGTAGAACTAAAGTTTGACGTTATAACGACTGCACCTCTACAAGTCGTCGTATACGCCGAACTCGACTCGGTCCTAGAAGTTTCCAAGACGAGACAAGTGCTAACAGATTACATAGCATAATGGATACCCAACAACTAAGACAATTACTCATGTCTGATCTGTTTGTTCGACGCCTTCCACTACTCAACGTATGCGCTAGAGATTATTTGCCTAGACACATTGATAGAACACAGCCAGCTGATTTGATCGTCAATACTGACACCAGTGCTTACTCTGGTTCACATTGGAGCGCCCTATATTTTAATGGTCTAGGTCAGTTTGAATATTTCGATTCGTTTGGCTTGCCACCATTACACGCCGACATTATCCTTTTTATGCAACGAAACTCGGACAGATCACCCGTGTACAATACCCGTATGCTACAAGACATTAATAACAGTACTTGTGGTCTGTATGCGTTGTATTTCTTATTGATGAAATGTCGCGGTTCGAGCATGTCACGTATCCTGCAACCCTTTGGACACAGACAACACGTGAACGATCGTCTCGTGTTTCGATTGGTTACTACGTGGTTAAAAAAGACAAGTCCAGAACTGTTTAAAACTAGATAAATTCGTCGTTATAAACTGAGACGACCACTCGTCTTTTTGTGTCTACAATGATCAAGATTTCTACACCTAAGTGGTTATTCATGGCAAAACCTGTTGATATGACCAGACAACTAGACAACAGTTTGAAAGCGTTGACAGTTTCGCAAAACACAGGAACAACGACACTACATCTATATCAATCTACCGACAGTCAAGACATCTTTCTACAATAATCAAGTCCCCCACTGCTCCCTTTGGAACATAAATGTTGTATACCAATAAAAGCCATTTGAAAATGTTATTATTTGTTTCTCTATTTTATTTTTATTTTTTTCGAATGTATGGTTTTTCTTCTCTCTTTATATATATATATATATATATATATATATATATATATATATATATATATATATATATATATGTGTGTGTGTGTGTGTGTGTGTGTGTGTGTGTGTGTGTGTGTGTGTGTGTGTGTGTGTGTATTTGTGTTTGTATGGTTCTGTTCATTGTCTACAAACAAGACTGCATATCTATTGACGTCCTTCAATGATCTTTTCGTATATTTCTGGTGTAAAGGGGAAAATATATTAGTACTGGCCGTACACGTCTGCCTGTTATTCTCATTATCACGGGCTCGTAGGTAGCGGCGTTCCAGCTATCAGTTGGTAGAATCTCGATTTCTCACGAGCTGAAAAAGACTGATTAGTTTTCCATCCTTATACTACAGCCGTCTACTTTGGCATCAGCGGGGTGTGTGTTAGTAATGCCAGTATACGATAAGCTGGTCTCATAGTACAGTTTTAACTCTTTTTCACGGTCTGGTATGTTAGTTTGTGTGACCCTCTTTGTGTATGTGAGTGTGTGCGCGATTGTGTATCTGTCTGTTTGATTCATTGTTTTTATGTCGTTGTGTGCGCTGTTGTATTTGAATGTATGGTCCTGTTCATTGTTTACAAGCAAGAATGCCTATCTATTGCTGTCCTTCAATGATCTTTGCATATATTTTCTGGTGTACATCCGAAGTATCCCTGTCTTAATAGGCTGACTGTAGTCTATTTCATTATCACTCCTTATGATAGTTTTGCTTTCTATGTTTTTCTTCCCCCACCAATTTATAGATATTCAAGCACATCTAATTTGTCGTACACTATTGCCTTATCAACGTGATAACATTCACAACTGTTTTTGTGTGTTAAAAGCCTTGTGTATGGTTGAGTGTGGTTACACGATGTGTAGATGACTTTTGTGTTATTTTACATTCGTTTGAAATAACGAAATACCATCAGCGAAAATAAACCAAATGAAAACAGACCTTGTCCCGCGACCTCTCTCTTTTTTCCCCCGCTCGCGTGGGCGCGCCCTGTGAGTTTATAATATGAGAAGCCATTTTACCGGTCTCCTGATAAATATTAAGGCTCTTTCATGTTCCGTTATGTTAGTTTGTGTGAGTTTTTGTATACTTGTATGCGCGCTTGTATTTGACTATCGTTGTGTTTTTGTATGGATGTCTGTTTTCGTTATACTTGTGTGTCTGAATCTAAAAGTATAGGTGGCCCTGATTGTATGGTTGATGTCTGATGTATACTTGTATGGTTGTCGTTGTGTTTGTATGTGTTTATGTATTTGTTATAGACAAGGAGGCTCGTGTAGACGAATACGCTGATATATTGCCTAGAGGAACAGTCAAAGCACCTGGAACCGTATTGACACGGGGTGATAGTCCTCTTCAGTGATCTGCGGGCCCGATCAACATCAACCACTCTACGACCCCCCTCACTATATTACTACGCCCAGACTCTTAGTTTTTTTTTCAGATTATATCCTCTTATTATAAACATCGCTATATCGACCACTAATACCCCTTACCACCATATCCTTCTTTATAAGCTTTTCGGTGAAGAAGCCACCCTTGCACTTACTACCACACTTACCACCACACAGTTGATACAAACACGAACACCCCACTCTTCCTTAATTACATTCTCACATCAAGAATTACTACGACCGTATATGTGGTTGGATCCCTCGCTTCCATTACACCTCTACCCCACCAGCCCCACCTAATCACTACTGTCTTATTTCACCATATACACTCTACTCGTTTATCTTTCCCTCACCACATTCATATACGCCGTTCTAACCAAAATATATAACTTTCCCTCCTTCATCCGTACTCACACCCTCTCTTTCTATTTCCAGTACTTACTTTTAAAGAACCAACCAACTAAAAATACCTTAATTACTTTCACAGAAACCCGCCAACACCCGCCCAAAAAAATAGACTCGTTCCCACCAGGCAGCTACCGCCAAGAAAAAAAAATTTTTTACCCAGTCGGCAAATATTTCCTTCATAAACCCTATATGTCGCCATCTTGGATGCGGAATGTGTGGATGAGTTCCAAAATACACTACTCACGGCTTGAGCATCCTTATTAACGTTCTTATAGGATGCTCAACCGTGCCCAAACCTTGCACATCAAACCTATTAACAGAGATGGTACTCACTCTGTTTTACAAACGGTGAGCCCAGGGTAGCCAACCCTCGTCTGACCTCGCTAGAGGCGGATTTACAAAATTGACCTGGGATGATCTAGCTGAACGTGGATACCAGGCATTCACAACATCACGAGTCAAGTGCCGATTGGTGAAAAAACATACCACATACGCCTCATGGTGTGAAAAGAGCCCCTCAATTACTGTATTTAATATTTGAGGACGTACAAGACAATGAGAGACAGACCGCAATATAACTAGACACTCCCTTAACTAGAATATACATGGCAAACGAAACAGTGGAAGAAAACGAGACAAGAATTAAAAACATCGATGAAAGGTATGGGGAGCCTGTAGAAGGATCTGCTTGAGATTGCAAACGAGAGGACGGTTAGGAGTTAAGTTTGTTGAGGTATGTCTCACTGGGGTATCACAAGCAAATGAAGAAGACGTAGCAGCAGTTGTCCGTGTTCACATCGTCTACAAGCTGTTGCGGGGCCTGATTCTTGGTAGATTACTGGAAGGCCCCTCTATTCATCGCTTCGGTTTACGTCGTTTCGCTATAACGTCGTTGTCACGATGGGACATAACTTCACTTTTACATCACTAAGTTCCGCTATAACGTCGTCACCTTTGTTGCTATGCTGCATTAACGTCGTCGTTTTACATTTTGTGCAGTGCGTTTTTCCAGGATTTTATCGTGTAATCACCCATAATTATGAGTTCAAAGAGCGCAGTAAGTGCTGATAGAGTGTCTAGTTGTAAGAGAACCAGGAAAATTGTTACTCTTGAGGTGAAGTTAGATGTGTTACGTCGTTGTGAGGCTGGCGGTCGGGCTGTTGATATCGGTAAAGTCCATGGTTTACCTCCACCCACGGTAAGTGTAACAGAGCACCATCTCTGTTAGTGGGTTAATAGGTGGTGTACAAAGACTAGGCACGGTTGAGCATCCCGTAAAAACGTAACTAGGGACGCTCAAGCCGTGACGCGGGGTTTGATTGGACAGTTACCATCGGAGTTTGAAGCGAACCACACCTGTTTTGTATGATCAATGCTTAGTTGATAATCTACGATATATTTGACTAAATAAACAATTGAAAACTCCAGCCAACGCATTGTTTGCATCTGCTATATAACTGTTGCCCTGTTATATAAGCAGATTTGGTGCCGTGACCAGGGTTTCGGACTTAGTTGTTGCAGACACAGCGTGAAGTACTACAAAAATATACGGCACAGCGGAGGACTTTTGTTGAACGCCTTTTCTCAAGTTGCTTTGCGTTGCTACAACAAACACGTTACCACATCAGATGTTTTGCTGGCCATATCGTGCCAATATAGTCTTATCGAGTTTTACTGACTGAGTAAATCTTTGTCAGAAGCCGCAGTCAAGTGGATCCAGGCCTTGTCAAAGGTTGCAACCCATATTGGAACCACCGCAAATCGTTTTACTGAGGTTAATTGTTGGAGCCGCCATACATCTTATCATGAATTGCTGGATGGAGCTACTACCATCGTGTAATTGGGCTGTTTGTCAGAATTGCCATCATCGTGTCCTGGAGTGACCTAGCCGTTGTCCTTGGCCGTCACTATGCTGTAAGTCTTGAGCTGCTGTTATCGGGGCTGTTGATTTAGCCGTTACCTTGAGGTCATCGTGTCGTTGGATTGACCTTGGCTGCCTGAAGTGAGGTCACTTACTGGAGCTGTCCCAGACTGAAGAAATTTTGCTGCTTTCGAAAACAAAACAGCCGCAACTAACCTGAACTTTGGGAGAAACCATAGCTCATCAAGATGTCTGTCATAGAAAGCGATTCCGTTGTTGTGGTCTCCTCGGACGCGGGTGGGCATAATGGGTTGCCGTCCTGCTGAAGAAGAGAACCTATTGTAATCGCTTCGTTTTTGAGCTTGAGCTGTTTCAAATCCAGACGTGCCCTTTTTTCCGGGTGAAGTCCAGACGAGCCCGCCAAAGGGTGAAGCCACAGTTCAGACGTGCCCAACCAGGGGTGAATGCCCAACCAGGGGTGAATGCCCAACCAGGGGTGAAAGTGGAAGTACTCCTCGCGCTAGAGAAGCCAGAGATATCTGATGATAGATGTAACCACCAGAGACTGCTTTCCAGGGGTAAAAAAAACCGACAGGACAACTAGAAGACAAGGTCGTCGTTTAGGGAAATCTAAGAAATTACAGCTTCAAGTATCCTCATATAATTACATAAAACGAACGGTATGGATTATTGATTTTAGGACAATTATTATAATTGTGTAATAATTTTTGTTGATTGATTAGATCGACCTTATTAGATTTTGGCAAGGACGATATCATGGCAACACAAGATAACACAGATGAGACCTCTCATTCGGGCAAGTACTGGGTGTGAATAGACAGGCCTTTGTGGTTACAGGATGATGGTTTTAATTATTCCGTTATGTATTGCATAAATTGTAACTGCACTTACTGAAGACAAATCGTGCACTATTTGGTTTAGATATATCATTAAAAGTAAGTATGAAGTATATAAGTAGAGAGTTAAGAAACGTAACTGTGTGGTTAAAAGAATTGAAAGTGGTGGTCACTGAAGTGGAACATTTTATAGAAAGTTTACGGGGAAGAACGACTGGACAGGAGGCTCATAGATTTAAGGTAGAGTACAATGGAATAGTAAAGAATAATAGGAGACAGACAGTATCTAATGAAAACAGAAGACAACATAACGTGGTATATAGAGACAGTTATGTTGAACCAGATAGGACTAAGTCCAGAAGCAGTTATAATGAACAAAGATATAGAAACCTTTCCAGGAAACAGTGGTCTTGGCCTTCAAATAGTGAAAACGCAAGAGCTTTACGAGAAAACTGGTTACAGATTAGACAGTTGCGATATTCCGTTGCAAGGTTGAGTAACAGAGAAGGAAACACAGACAAGATTTTGGGTAGCCAGGGGGTATCTTCAGTCTTTAGTGTCAGACAAGAAAGAGAGGCACAGACGCAGACAGTCAGTAGTGTGGAGAATAGTACTCAGACACCGATTGATAAAGTAGAAAGAAAAACTCAATCAAAACCCACTGAGTTGAAGGTGACAAAGAGAGACACCGATACAGAAGTTAGACAACCCAAGACAAGAGACAGCAGAAAGAAAATTAGAAAGAGTGTTAGGACCAGAAATGGGAAAAGTTTGCTCATATATAATCATGGGTGTGGCACCGAAGAATCTGAGTCGTCTCTACAATCAGAATTTTCAGACCTCGCGGATTTTGGTATAGAATGTACACCCGACAGGGATTTAAAAGGAATGAATAAGAACGGGAGGATTGTACTACGAGCAGATCCTGACTCGAAGGGAGATGTTTCCTCGTACGGTATGGTTGGTGGTAGACAGACAGGCAAATTTTTAGTTGGTGACTCTTTGGAACAAGATACCAGTATATATGGCAGAAAAGTAGCGAAGGCTAGGAGACAAATACCAAGAGAGAGAGAAAAAGATACTTTCAAAAAGAAAGATGTTTGTCTAGTAGAAAGTAAAACACAAAAACAGCAGAAGGCTGAAGCGTCGCTGGACAAAGCTAGAAGTCTCATGAAATCGATAAGACCATGGTTATATTTAACTGATACGTGAAGGTTTAAGTATTTGGTTGGTTGGAGTAATTCAACTATGATGAGGGTTATACCGGCTCAAATGTTGTGTTGTTGTGGAGAGGATTAAAGTGGAATATGGTGGAGAATCACTGCAAGTGATGTGTGATGATTAGAACTAATGTAGTATTGTCTTGTATTGCATAGGTTGTTTTGGGGTATAAAGGAGTCATAGAATAGTCACCGATTGGGTAGTGTGGATGTTATAGCCTGAGAATAGCGCGAAGAAGTAAATTATTGTTATAAAAGATTGAGGAGAAGGGAATGATTTGTTATGCGTTGTCTGGACGAGCATGATATGTGCGAGTTAAAAAAGAGAAGTTGATGGGGTGCTTTATAGTGCGTTGAGCGTGGTTGATTGTAGTTCTGAGGAGATAGGACGTGGGGTGTTGAAGCGCATTGTTTGGTCATACGTGGTCCTTGCGTGCGTAGACGTGTAGGCAGAACTGTGTTAGTCGTGCTGATTAGAGAGTGAAGAGTGAAGTTTTGAAACACCGTCTAATTAGAATGCGTGGATAGAAAGATGTCAGGCTCTTAGTAATAATAGAGCGAGATATACTTCATAAATGTGTGAAGTGAGAAATTGTGTAAGAAACACCCAGAGGATGCACATGATATGCACGTGTTGAAGATAGAGGTTGTAGCGAGTTGAGTGTGTCTGATTATGTCTTAGAGGAAGTGAGATGTTGGATGGCGAAGTAGTTTGCTGTAGAGAATTAGGTAGGACAAAGAATGCCAGCGTGCATATTTTTGTGTTTGGTTGTGATGATTAGATGAATTAGAGCTTGAAACGTGAAATGTTTATGTTGAGTGAGGTGTGCTAGAGCAGTTGACATAACGTAAAACTGGCATTGAGAGATATAAGCTAGTTAGAAATGTTGGTTGTTAGACATAATGTGTTGTTTGAACAGAATAGGCTCTGACTTATTAAAAGGGAGCGAATGTTGAAATGAGGAAGTAGTTAGATGGTGAAAGTCCTGTGGCAGATATTGAATTAAAGTTCCGTTTGTCGTTTTAGGAAACAGATCTGGTGTCGTTTGGCGGAATTATGTTGGAATTAGGTTGCATGATGCAGAGAAATGAGATGGGATTAGTAAGTCTTGTCAGAGTGAGAATTGTTGAGAAGAATCGGGTGTCTGTAAAGAAGATAGACAATAAGGAACCAGATTATCTAGGTTGGTATGCGGTGCGGTTGATGTTTCTGAAAGAGTTCCGATAAATGTGACTGGTTTGACTATTATCGCGGTGTGAGAACGAAGCTAGGAGGGAGTATAGCTTAGAGTTGTTGTGGTGAGATGTTGGAAATTACTGATGCAGGAGAATAAAATCTTGCTTGCGTCGGGTGGACGAGAGACTTAAAAGTAGAATTAGTTATTGACTGCTGATTTGCAGTTTTCCTTGGTGAGTAGATGAGTTGTAGTGTGCTGAGATAGTTTGTAAACGGAGCAATTTAAGCTGTGGTTTACAGTAATTGTTTGGTTGGTATGTCAAGTGCAGTAGTGTCGCAGTGGGATAGTTTCGTGAAAGATGGAATGTTGTGAAGGGAGATAATCAATGCTTGACTTCCAGAAAAAGTACGGTCATTTGTTGATTAATGACTTTTGGTTGAGGGGAACAGATATTGTTCTGCGCTATGGTGAGAATATAGTCTGTAGGTAACATATATATATATATATATATATATATATATATATATATATATATATATATATATATATATATATATATATATATATATATATATATTGGGGTTAATGCCTAGCATTGAGTTGTTGTTTTTTTCTGTTATAAGAATAACGGAATAGGCATGACTTGTGTTCATTGTACTGAATAGATATGTATTAAATTGGTCCGTATAAGAGACCAATGTTGTTTAGTTACAATAAGTAGTTGATTTCTATGTGAATTTGATTATTATTTCACTATATATATTTATTTTGAAAAATGTGGGGATATATGACAGCATTGTGAAAACAAAAAGGGGGGGGGGGTGATATTGTTGTTCTATTTTTGATTTGTCTTGACTCCAGTTAATTATGAATTGTAGTTTTATTTAAGTTATATATACCTTAGTTGGTTATTTTCAATTGCAAAAGCTATAATGATGTTACTTATTGAGTTGCCCTGACTATGTTTAAATTAGTTTTCGTTTGACGTTCAGTTGTGGGGAGTTGGAAAATTAAACAGGTCCATATTAAAGAGAGAGACTTATTAATGGGTCCTTGGGAGTTCTGGATACATGATTACGTTCAGAAAATATGGTAAGGAGAAAAACATGAATTGAATGCCATGTTTTAGTCCGAAGAGTAAACACTCTGTGGATATCAGTACAATAGTTGGGAGATTGGATGATGAATAATGAATCATGAAGGGTGATGGCTGTAGTTATCAGCAACGATAAACATGGACTGAGAGCCATGGGGGCAGGATTAATAATATATGAACCACGAATGTTATTGTTCGTGCTGTGATTACAGCATGGGATGAGATGAATGACAAAGAGTAGAATTTAAGTTTACAGTAAGTAAACAGCGATATTAATTTTTTGGTTACGGCATATGGACCTGACTTAAAAGCCATGGGAATGTCTATAATAGATAGACAGAGATATGATGGGGTAGATAGCTTAGGTCACAGACATACGTTCAGTTGCGGTATTTTTATTGCTGTTGATAACGGCAAGTATAGGTTTTAGGAGGTATTGCCCATAACAAATGGACATAGTGAGTTGCTGAGGCTTTCAGCGAGAACCTGATATGAAGTATTATTAGGTGGGTGACATTTATAATGTTGGAGGAGGTAGAACCCATAGTGGACCTTTTGATTTGGGTCCTCCGGATGTGTTTTGTGGTAACGTTCAGACCCATAGTGTCAATACTGTCTGTAATAAATAGACATTTAGGGGTGAATAATATTTTTGGTGTTTGATGCTGGGGAGATTAAATAATTAGGTAAGATTTGGAGATATGGTAAATAGATTGATAGAATATGCTGCAGATAGCAGGATGAAAATTTTGTGGTTTAAAGAGGAAACTGGTAATTGATGAAATACGGTAGCTGTGAATTACAGATGAATTATAGAAACAGATTGGCTAATAGCCTGATTAATAGTTGTTGTGAGTTGTCTTGATGAGTAGAAAGGATGTTGTATATTTTAGTAATAAGTTAGGTAATATGGATGTCAATTCTCGTGTGGTCTTGAAGATGTATTTTTTATTGCCATTTGATTTTGAGATTTGACTTGTTGAGTTTTCTTAATAGATAAATAATTTATTATTAGTCCAAAAAAGCGACTAATAATGGATAGGACATATTTAAAAATGGTTTCTTTTGTTTCATCATATATGTCATATTATTTTGAATAATGTCTTTCTTTGAATTGGTTGATTACCTTTATTTAATATGAGGGGAATGAAAATTGTCTTCAAAACGTTGGGGGGGGGGGGTATGATATCCTGTTTTGACTTCGTTTTGGTTGGCTCATGAATTATGATTTTAGTTGAATTGTCTTGCATATTGAATAGTATTTACCCTTGTTTACAAATAAGTTGAAAATTGTTAAAAATTTTGTTCACAAGCACTTATTGTTTTGTTTAGAATAATGAGTAATAAGACGGGACCTTATTTAAAGCCCTTCGTTCAGAAAATAGTTAACAAACGACTCTAGACTACCAAGAGAGACACATTCTCCTTGTAAGTAATAACTTGTAGTAAACATGAGTACCAAAAACTTTGGCATTATGCTAGTAAGAAGGCTGCTGCGCCAATCAGCGTTAATTTTTTGGGATAGGGAGGTTAATTGGTTAATTACATGGTGGCTATGAAGTTTGGAAACACATGCCATGCTTGGATGACGGGGTTTTATAATGGATCCTACACAAATAAAAGTTAGTAGAAATATATGGTTCTGGGGAGTTGAAATAGGAGCTGCATTAAGTCAGTATTAATTGAAAATATATGGATTAGATGCCATGTTATATTAAGGAAGAAGAAGTTAACGTGACTAACGTCTATAGGTGGTATAAAAAGAGGCTGCGTTAGTCAGCATCAAGGGGAATATAAGGAGCTAGTTAATTGAGAGTGGGCATTAATGGGGCTGTAGATAGCAGTACATATGGTTTAGTACATAGTTAGATACGCCCATGAACAAGGATGTTTATAATGGGATGTGAGGGGGTAAATATAGGAGCTGTGATAAACAGCGTTAATTGGTTTAAAGTATGTTCATAAGAAATGAACATTGTCAATATTATTTTTATGGTTTCATGATTGAACATGAGCCATGTCAAGTATGGGTGTGGATGGCAGCACAAATATTAATATTGAGTATATAAGGAAGAAATTTTAGATCGACTTAATTTATAACAAACAGAAACATATGTTCATGGATTATAAGATGCGTTTTTAAAACTTTATTTATAAAGTTTTTGTGTTTGCAAGGGAGGTAAATGTGATTGCTTTCTGACTACTTCTTTATATCTTTATAACTGGGTGCGCACCCCATCTTTTCTGTCTATCCTGTGTTGTTTTGTTGATGTTGAGAGAAAATGAAAAGTTGCATAACGCATGATAAGTTTCAAATTATATACCAACGATTTTGATGAACATATGTATATATGAAATGAAATATCTAGACAATTCCTTATGAACTGTTTTTTTTTTTTAATGAAACCTTGTAGGCTCATATACAGAAACGAAGAAGAAGTATCACTTCACGAAGATCTATAACAGAACATAGCGGTTAGCTATAAGAGATAAGCGGAGAAGTGGACTCGGAGGAGTAGAAAGGGTAAGAAATAAAGTTCACTGGTTAAGAGGGGGCTGGTTTAAGATGGGTTGGAGAAATAATATTGGGGCTAAGATTTTTGTGAGGGAAAGAATAAGTAGAATAAGTAGATTAGGGATTAAGACTTCGGGAAAAGTCTTCTTAAAGATAGGGAGGAATGTAACAGAGCACCATCTCTGTTAGTGGGTTAATAGGTGGTGTGCAAAGACTAGGCACGGTTGAGCATCCCGTAAAAACGTAACTAGGGACGCTCAAGCCGTGACGCGGGGTTAGATATAGACTGTTACCATCGGAGTTTGAAGCGAACCACACCTGTTTTGTATGATCAATGCTTAGTTGATAATCTACGATATATTTGACTAAATAAACAATTGAAAACTCCAGCCAACGCATTGTTTGCATCTGCTATATAACTGTTGCCCTGTTATATAAGAACAATTCGTTCAGGTGCTGACTAAATCAAAGAGGCTGCTAAAAATGTAACCAATGTGAGTGCTTCCAAAAAAAAGTCGCTTAAAAGTCGACAAGGTCGACTTCATCGCACCGGGTTTTATCCCATATGGCTCAGTCTCTTTCCGCAGCGCAGAAAGCGTCACACAAAGCACGAACTCCGTAGCTTTTAGCGACGACCCACAGGAGTCTCCGAAACATTTAACTCGTAAACCGAAGGGTGCGGCCCGGAATCGAACCCACAACCTTCGGAGCACGAGTCAAACGGCTTGACCACTTCGCCACAACCAGAAGTACTCTTATGGAGAACATGGAAGCATTACTCTAATGGAGAACATGGAAGCATTATTGGCCGTCTGGATTGAAGACTACAACCAACGGAATATGCCTGTGAGCAAGATTGCTGTCCAAGAGAAATCAAAGTCTTTCTATGAAAATTTAGCTAAGAAAGCGGAAGAGAGCAGTACTAGTAGTGCTGATGATAGTTTTGGAGCGAGTCGTGGTTTTAATGCCTCTACGTCCCAATAATTCTACCACTCGCCCTCCAGCCCACCTCTATTTAGGTAATAAATATCAGCAACCATCAAAATAAACATTGCATAATACACTGTATTTCATTTAATTCTATGAGAAATAGTGTTTCGCTGCACGTCGTTTCACTAAAAGTCACGTTTTCCAAGAACGTAACCCCAACGTTAACAGGGGCATTCCTGTATATAGGTTAGATAAAATACCTCTTTACACAATTTTGACATATTGGGTTTATGATTCTAGACCCATATTTTTTACAGACTACAATCGATATCATCCCACGTTTTAACTTTTTCATTACATTTCCTGATGATCTCAATTTATAGGTAATACAAATATTTTTTGTTCGCCCTCTTTAAACTCTTACTACTACTACTACTACTACTACTACTACTACTACTACTACTACTACTACTACTACTACTACTACTACTACTACTACTACTACTACTACTACTACTACTACTACTACTACTACTACTACTACTACTACTTGTAGTATTGTTTTTACTATAGCTACTAATATTACTACTGCTGCTGCTGCTGCTGCTGCTACTACTACTACTACTACTACTACTACTACTACTACTACTACTACTACTACTACTACTACTACTGCATCTACTACTACTACTGCTGCTGCTACTACTACTACTACTACTACTACTACTACTACTACTACTACTACTACTACTACTACTACTACTACTAACGATGCTGCTATCATAATCACTATTACTACTACTTCTTCTACTACTACTACTACTACTACTACTACTACTACTACTACTACTACTACTACTACTACTACTACTACTACTATTAACGCTGGTGCTATCATAATTACTACTACTACTACTACTACTACTACTACTACTACTACTACTACTACTACTACTACTGCTTCTGCTGCTGCTGCTGCTATTACTACTATAGTACAGTTAACAAACAAATTGAATTTGAACGAAACGAAACACTCATATTTAATCAAACATGCCTACAAGCCAAATACCCATATTTAATCAAACATATCTACAAGCCAAACACTCATATTTAATCAAACATGTTTACAAGCCAAATACCCATATTTAATCAAACATGCTTACAAGCCAAACACCCATATTTAATCAAACATATCTACAAGCCAAACATCCATATTTAATGAAACATATCTACAAGCCAACTACTCATATTTAATCCATCATGTCTACAAGCCACAACTGCATATGTCGATGCGATTCGCTTTGGTCCAGGCCCTTACATCATTATAAAACTACTAAGGGTTTAGGCCACCTTGAACTTCATGGCACGCCAAAGTACATCTGCACTTGCATTCTGAAGAGTGCTTCACGGCGGGACAAGAACTCGTCCCTGTACCGTAAATGTAATTACTCCGAGTGTCTGCAGTCGTCAAGATGCTGATGGATCTCAGGAAAGGTGTTGCGTTTTCTTGTGTAGTCCTACCTGGACGAGGGCTGGAAAGTGTTTACACCTGTGGAATTACTGAGGTTGTGTTCTTCGAGTTAAGACTACGAGCAGCTGCTCGTGTGACCTTGGGATTCTAGGCATTCTTTGTATGTGAAGCATACCATTCGACAATATTTGGTAATATTATTTACAAGTTAAGGTAGTGGTTAGAGCGACTGCTTTCGAAGACAGATGTAAGGGTTCAATCCTCCTTAGAAACAGCATTCTTACATCATAACCATAATTTCCTTACTGAATATGAATAACGAAGACGTAAAACATAAGGTGCACAATTTATTGCCTGGCATATCTCCCCGCATCTCGTCAGGTACTTACTGCAAAGGTCAAATATCATAAAATAATATGCACCTGACGAGATGAAGCTAGTGTGGCAGGCAATGAGTTGTGCAACCTATTGTTTGTGTCTTCAGTATTCAAATTCTTATATCAGACCAGAATTACTTTGGGTTGCATCCTGCTTCGTCAAGATATATTATATCATTTTCAAAATGTCTTAATGAATCTTTGGTAAGGAAAGAATGACTGGAAAGAGAAGCAGGCACCCCACCTCGTAGTGTAACCTAGAATATATATTCGAAATCCCACATACCGCGTTCGAAACACAGCTGCGGGCCGCCTTGCGTTAGTTTTCATACAATGGTATGAGTGCCAGTGGTTCGGAAAACAATGGAAAACTACTGTAGTTAAACTTGTCAAGCAATGAAAAACAGAAAATAAATGCTGGGATTAACCGCAAGGTCCTGTAAGGATACGCATCTAACTTGTTTAATGCTTTATACCATACGTTTCTGAGTTGAGTCAACAACCGACATCACAGTACTCGGGACATTCCCATAGTGCTCCGTCCTCGTCTTCAACGGCCAGCGAAGAGTCTCATTGCCAATGGTACAAGTAGAAGTCTCATTATGTGTCCGTCTGGCCTTTCCTCTGGCCTTGTTTTCATATAATGGTATGAGTGCCAGTCGTTCGGAAAGCAATGGCAAACTACTGAACGTAAACTTGCCTAGTAAATCACAAATAGCCAATAAATGTTGCGGTAGATTGCAACGCCTTGTAAAGGACATGCATCTAAAATTGTGTGAAAGTTGTGGAAACCTGTGCCTATGCTAGATTATGTTGTCACAATAAATCAAACCAATAGCAAAGATGACGACCACAAACGAGAAAGCAAAGCCAAGCATCGAATTGTTGAGATGTGTTTCTCCTGATCCAGGAAGAGACAGGCTGCTAGATTCCGAAGCTCAGTGTGAGCACGACGCACGATAGAGACTCCAAATGTAATTATAACTCACGTTTTCAAAGAGGTCAAGAGAACTTGTTCGACCACAGAATAGAAACGCTTTCATGCCTTCGCCTTTTCTTGTGCATATGGTGCTAGGCCTAAGGTTTCAACACTTTTTTTTTTCATTCGCTTGCTTTGAATTCTAGGATAGTCCATAACACTAATTCTAGAGCACTAAATATGATCACTGAAGGAATTATTCGGTACATAATGCCATTTTTTTTTTTTACGACTGGTATCAATCTGTGGGCTCAGATTCGGTTTTCTTTTTTTTTTTTTCTTTTTTTTTTTTTACTTTTTACCTCAAAGGCCTCACCTCCATGGAAATTAAACCGCTGCCTACCAGACTGGCAGACACATATTATAGCCTAGTCGTCGTCAACCTACGACACGCGTGCTAAGCGTCACACGGGAAAATGTTTTCAATGCCACGCGGAGTGAATTGAAATATTATTATTCTTCTTCTTCTTCTTCTTCTTCTTCTTCTTCTTCTTCTTCTTCTTCTTCTTCTTCTTCATCATCTTCTTCTTCTTCTTCTGCGTTCACCCCGGGGTGTTTTTTGTAATTGCGGTGTGTCTGGTTAGGCATCCTTGGGCCGAAACCCTCAGGCCAACACATCCAACTTTAGCGTGCGTTTGTATTTACCAGGTTAGCATTCCTGGGGGACTCCCACTGTTGTAGTCCGTCCACATACCAGCTGGTCAAGTTATAACGATCGAAGACTTCACGGTCAACCCTCAATGGAAGGCGGTGGCAGTCCATGGGAATTTTCTGCCATCCAAGGAGGCTTACATTATTGCAGTCACAGGGTGCAGTCACTTGTGAGGCAACCAGGACTGCAAGAGCTGTGAAGAAAAGACAGAACAGAAAAACCACTGCAGAAAATCCTCCTCCAGAAGCGTCAAGCATTCTTTGTCCACGTTGTCAAAGAACATTTCGAGCCAAAATAGGCCTTATCAGCCATCTTAGAACTCACGGCTCCATACTTTCAACCCCACTGGATGAAATGAATGGTCATCATCATTCTTGATGGACAAACAACAACAACAACATTACTGAAGAGCCGACACATGGCGCTCTGGTACTGGGACCACCCAAAGAATTGTCACATTCTGCACATGGCTGCTTTAGTTCCTCACTTCCATGTATTAGGCATTTCGTTCGCCACAGGCCGCTCCTCGCACAAACCAGGAACGGTCAGCCTGAAGGCGACTTCCACTCAGCGAACTTTTCGGATCGGACGTGTACCCGGAAAACAAGATTGTCAGAGCTGTTCCGGCCGGAAGACAAAACAGTCAGAGCTGTTCCGGGCACGAAGGACATTTCACTTGGAAGTTTTTGCGTTGTGCCTGTTTTATTTGCGCCCTTAGGCCGGCACATCCGACTTCAGCGAGCATTTGGTTTTCTCGGGATTGCCTTCCCGTAGTTTGGAGGGACATTTGATTCTTACTACTGTGGTGTCGTCCACATCTCTGCTGGTCAAGTTATAAGGGCCAGGAACTTTAGAGTCAGCCCTCAATGGAAGGAGGTACAGTCCATGGGCATTTTCCACCATCCAAGAAGGCTTCCATAATTGCAGAGCCGGCACATAGTGCTCTGAGACTGGGCTCACCGAAGGAATCGCCACATCCTGTTCATGGCTATTTTAATTCCTCACTTCCATGTTTTGGGCATTTAGTTCACCCCTGCCGCTCCCCGCACAGACCAGGGACGGTCAATCTGCAGACGACACCCACTCAGCAAGCTTCGCTTCGGACTTCTACGTAATGGATTCGCTAGCCAAGCGTTCCATTTCGTGTTAATGAGATGTTTCTCCACCTTTGACAACGCTCACTCAGTGAGTTCTAGTACAGACTTGCATGGTAACCACTAAGCGCGATTGGGACACTTTTCCACCTTTAGTAACGCTCACGAGGTAGGCTACATGTGCTGCCGACTCAGCACCTTACCGCCATGCAACAGAGCAAGTAACGGTCAGGCTCTCTCGTCCGTAGATCCATCTTATTTCTCGGATGAGAGCTTTCGAACAAGTGTCTGAACTAAGCATGTAGCAGGCTTAGCATCTCACCTCCATTTTGCAGTGGGTGTGTATCGGCCTGGCTCTCACATCCGAAGGATGCTGACTTAGAGAACCGAGGACCTATTCCATAATTCCATGCACCATTATTCAGGCAGCCGAGGCCTGCTTTGAACACTCAATTTTTTTTTTTTTTTTTAGTAAACACGCCGGCCACCCGGGATGCTCAGCGAAGAGCACCCACGTGAGAGAGCCGGTAGACGGTAGGGCAGGAACAACGGGCAGTGACCCGGCGCGAGCCGAACAGCCCGCCTGTACTTGAGATCCAACTATGAGCTTTTTAACTGCAACAACTTTAATATACGTTATTGGAGCTGGAATTACCGCGGCTGCTGGCACAGACTTGCCCTCCAATAGATACTCGTTAAAGAGTTTAAAGTGTACTCATTCCAATTACGGGGCCTCGATAGAGTCCCGCATTGTTATTTTTCGTCACTACCTCCCCGTGTCGGGAGTGGGTAAGTTGCGCGCCTGCTGCCTTCCTTAGATGGGGTAGCCGTTTCTCATGTTCCCTCTCCGGAATCGAACCATGATTCCCCGTTACCCGTTACAAACATGGTAGGCATGTCACGTACAATCGACATTTGATAGGGCAGACATTTGAAAGATGCGTCGAGGCACATAAGGCCATGCGATCAGCACAAAGTTATCCAGAGTCACCAGTGGGAACGCCGCACCCCGCGAAGGACAAAGACGATCGGTTTTGAACTAATAAAAGTGCTCTTTCCGCGAGGGTCGGAGTTGGTAGGCATGTATTAGCTCTAGAATTGCCACAGTTATCCAAGTAGGGTCGTGTCATCTAAGGAACCTCGACTGATTTAATGAGCCATTCGCAGTTCCACGGTGAGAAGGTGTGAACTTAGACATGCATGGTTTAATCTTTGAGACAAGTATATGACTACTGGCAGGATCAACCAGATATCTATCGGACAAACGGACTATTCACGCACGCGCAGGGCAAAAGTAACATCGCTAAAGCGCTCCCTCCCGGTACCCGGTGATACATGCAAAACCATTGGACGCCTACCAACGAGCATCAAAGCTACGCCGGCAGGACTGACCTGAGCTATACCAGCTTACTGACTGCAGGCCCACTACTCATCGAGAGAGAGAGAGAGAGAGAGAGAGAGAGAGAGAGAGAGAGAGAGAGAGAGAGAGAGAGAGAGAGAGAGAGAGAGAGAGAGAGAGAGAGAGGCGCTTATCGAGACTTTATCGAACGGTCGTACAAATTTGCTCTTTTGCCCGCTCAAACCAGGACTCTGGCTTCACGATGCGGTTACATTCTCAAACGCCTGCCTCGCTAACTTGCGTTGACTGGGAAGATCCCAATTTGGTGCACCTCACACAGCCGTCCGAGACAACGAACGCTAAACGCGGTGAATTGAAACAAAATATATGATCTCAAAAATAAAATCGAATGTTTAATTAAATTGGGGCATACAATTCTTTTAGACGTATTACTGTTTCACAACCACCCAAAACTAAAGTTAGTATACATTCGATGTAAGAATGTGTGACATTATGCAAACAAACCGAATGAGTGTGGAACAACAATAACTGACCATGACGAAATTCTATTTTCATTCCATCCTTCCTCTTTCTCCCCACTACCCACACCAACAACTCTCGGCTATATTCTCTAGGCTGTAATATATTCAATGTATACCAATGTATGTCGCGGCGACCATAGCACAAACATTGGTGTTGTTATTAAGCAATACCATGCCGTTACAATGGTTTGTTCTGCAAGCTATTGGACAGTATATCTTACAAATTGACAATTTTGGGAAACAAATGTTTAACATTTCAAAATAATGTGTTCAGAGCTGAAAGTTTAGAAAACATAATATTTGTCTTTGTTTCTATTTTTAGTAAACTATTAGATAATCATCAAAGAATAGACTGGTTATTTAATGCATCGGAAACATGTTAATACAATATGAAGATCACATTAATTTGTTTAATGGTCATTTTGTATAGAAAACATGGTAGAGTTAGGTTGACATGCTGATTGAGTATAACTGATTCAGTGCCAAATAAAAAAGGTAGGTTTGGACCAAACATGGTACACAGTCAAATCAACAAGTATTAAAATGTACATTTGCCTTCACTGAGCATTGACATTGCGGAATATACCACGAAACAAAACAAATATCACAATGTCATTAGTATGGCGATTTATCGTCCTTCTATCTGAGGTCACAGTTGGTGATACATTATCCTTTAGCACTGAATCAGTTAAAATAGTTAGATTAGTACATCTAGAAACTTGGAAACATTGCTTCGGCGCATCACTACAACAGGGTTGCTGACCCCGACGATAGTCCATTTAAGTAGGGGTTACTAAAAATGTTTTGCATATCCTTTACAGGACATCGCTGTCAACATCAGCATCTTTCAGCTGTATGTTGATTTCTTGGCAAGATTATGCACAGTAGTTTGCCATTGCTTTCTGAGCGACCGGCTCACATACCCCGTAAGTTACCGACCTGATTCGAACCACTGCTGATTCTTACCGTCGTCACGTTAATTACGAGATTATACGAGATTACGGAGAAAAGTCGCTAACCTCTAAGCCAGGAAGCCGGCAGGGGTTACTACTTTGTCTATATAAAACATATCAGAAACTACAATAGAATGTGTTAACACTGGGAAGACAGATCTCGATGTACGCATTGGGCGCGATTCCCACAAGGAAGAAGTGTACGAAAACAGCTTTCTAGTTGTTAGTAGTAAGTAGTCAATCAATCACGACCGTCTGCTTCCTGGGGATGTTTTCATATCGTTGGGTGCAAAGTTCACAGACAAAAGTCTCGCCAGGTATATCTCTATTGCTGTTTTGGGAGTTGTTTTCTCCCTGCGAGAACTCACTTTTCTCGAGTACTGACGTTTTCTCTGTCTATTGAAGATGTATGTGTCTGTGTAGTTTATGTTAGAGGTGTATTCGACTTGGGTGTTGTTTCTTTCTAGTTCAAATAACTTTCATTTGTCTCAGCCATTTGATACAACAAGTCTCTCTGTCTTAATTATTACTTTAACTTCTGCTGTCGTATGCATTTTGTTTAAAAGATATTTAGAGACACGCTTTCGTAATTGCTTCTTCAATTGTTGTCTGGGGTAATTCTTCAGTGATCGTTTATTGCAACATGACACCTGATGGGGATTTGTTAGCAGGCCGGCTTGCGTTGGTTCCCCAAACAAAGGTATGAGTGCATGTCGTTCAGAAAGCAATGGCAAACTACTGAACATAAATTTGCCAAGAATCGCAAAAATATGATGGAGTTGACTGCGAGGTCCTGCAAAAGATATGCAACTAAATGTTTAACTGTAACAACTACCTGCTGTAACAATGGGTTTAAGTACACTTGTTCCTTCTACGGGGCGCTGTCGTCAATGGATGCGGAGAATTCGAATCTCAGTGTGGTCACTGAAGCTTTTAATTTGCATGCTGCTTAGTCAAAACAATGTTTTTCCGTAGTGAATTTGAATAATGACGACACAAACAATATGCAGTATGCACCTGACGAGATACAGCGAAATATGCCAGGCAATAAATCATGCAATATATTGTTTGTGTCTTCGTTATTCAAACGTTGCCTATGTTTCCTTATCACTACTTCTCCCCTCTATATCTTTGAGATTCAATTTCTTCGGCACGCCACTACAATAAACAACGGCCTAATGGGTTCCCCAATAATGATATTTCTCTGTTTCATATAAACCTCGTGTCAATTACTCGATCCTGCCTCCCCGGGGATATTCTGGATGGTAGCCTAGTCCATGTCTCGCCTGCTTCGCGCAGCAACCAGGCTGGCAAATCTATACACTCGTTCGTTTCCTTTTACCCTTGAGTGCCCTGGCACAAAAGTGAAACAATATTAACAAATCTTGACATCCTCAGGGATTCAAGTCATTGTCTTCTAGCCCAGCCCATCTGGATCTTAATTAGGATACTTATGGAATTCCTGAGATAACAGGCATGGGTGAACGCATAAAATAACACTTTAATGCAACATAAAGAGTTAAAGCGCAGTTTTGATTCCTATCTCTGTCTAAAGTGTGCTTTCTATTTGTACTAGTCTTCTATTTTCAATTTTGTAAATTCCACATTTCAATGGCCAATATATGGCCATTTAATCAGTGTTGGTGAGAGGTTTAACGCTCTTAAACTCTCTCTTCTGACTTGGGTACATTCCAGACGCTGGTTAGTGGGACTTAAATATTGACTTCTTGTTCAGACAACAATGGCAAACTACTGAACGTAAAATTGCCTAGTGAAATCACCAACAGGAAAGGGGCGGCTGCAATGTCCTGCATTTTCTGTTAACGATTACATACGAACTGTGGTTATATATTAGGGACGTTAATTTGAAACCATTTCCGATGGCTTTATTACAAAATCATGAAAGAAATATTAACAGGTGTGGTAGAATTAAACAAAGCATTCATTTTGAATGAATTATGCGCCATGGGTTAGTCAGAAGAAGTCGCCGTAGGCATTCAGGCAAGCATCCCATTGCTTAGGTAAGCGGCGAATGCCGTCCGCAAAAAAGGATTGTGATTGCTCACTGAACCAAGTGCTTACCGCGTTCATTACGTCTGCAATTGTGTGAAATCGTTGCCTCTTGAGAGCTTTTTTTTTAGAGGTCTGAACAAATTAACATCACATGGTGACAAATCAGGACTATAGGCTGGATGTTGCAGAATTTCTCATTTCTTTCTTGCTAATGCTTCCTGCACAATCTTTGCGACATGCGGACGAGCATTATCGTGCAACAAAATCACACCGTGAGAAAGCACGCCGGATCGTTTATTCTTAATGGCTTTTTGCAGCTTGTCTAGTATTTGCAAGTAGTGGGTAGAGTTGACGTTGACACCAGGTTCTTGAAAGTCGGCCAAACATAGCCCTTCATGGTAAAAAA
>OY992894.1:40696311-40751311 GCA_963921405.1 Cepaea hortensis
TGAATGATATATCGGCACTTTTCTTACGCATAAGCATTTTGTGATGCAACTGCCCTCTTTTTTGTAAGCGATTATACGTTTCGCTCTGTTTCTTGGAAGAGTTGGTCTCTGTATCTTTTCTTCTTGAATTTTCTAGCACGTCGTTTCCGATGTCCTAGTTATCGCGATCCTCTGGTGGCGCAGTAGGTCGTCGTTTATTAAGATGCGTATTCAAGAAGCGAAAGCCTACTTCACCCTATGGTGAACACACGCAATGGAGAGGAAGCGTTCCAGATCACGGCCTGCTTGTTCACCTGTAGAGGAATCATTACCAAACATAGGAATAGCTCCAGCCAGCCCATTTGTGCTATACTGACATGGCTAAAGTCTGATATGCTTCTACACAGATGTGAAGTTTCAGTGTTGGTCTTGCATTCCCCCCTTGTTATTTGGGCTTGGGGAGACATTGGGAGAGGGATTGAGAGAGTAAGGGAGAGAGAGAAGGGAGAGGAGAGAGATGGGGAGGGAGGGTGAGAGGGGAGACAGAGGGAGATAGTGGAAAAGCGGGAGAGAGGGGATGGAGACGGAGAGGGAGGGAGAGAAAGGGAGAGAGAGAAGGAGAGAGAGATGGAGGGAGGGGAGAGGTACGGGGAGGGGAAGGGAAGAAAGGGAGAGAGAGAAGTAGAGAGAGGGAGGGAGAGACAGAGAGGGAGAGGGGAGAAATGGAGAGAGAGAAGGAGAGAGGGAGAGAGAGAGAGAAGGAGATAGGGGAGACAGAGAAGAGAGACAGAGAAGGAGATAGGGAGAGAGGACGAGAAAGGGAGAGGTAGAAGGGAAGAGAGAAGTAGAAAGGGAGAGAGAGGGGGAGAAAGGGAGGGAGAGAAGGAGAGGGAGGGAGAGAGGGGACGGAGAGGGAGAGGTAGGGAAGGGAGAGGGAGAAAGGGAGCGAGAGAAGGAAGAGAGAAGGAGAGAGAAGGGGAAAGAGGCGGAGAGAGAGGGTGAGAGGGAGAAATAGAGGAGGGAGAGGGGAGGGAGGGGGAGAAAGGGAGAGAGAGAAAGGAGAGAGAGGAAGAGAGAGACAGATATGAGAAAGGAGAGCTCTGCAAATTAGTCTTCACTGGAATGGTACTGTGGAACCTGGATTTTAGAATACAATCTCCGTACAAAGTTCACCCCGAGAAATGCAAGCTCTTTTCAGGACCTAGACGACGAGTACGCCAATGCGGTGGGTTTTTTTTTTAAACGTCTTCCAGAAGATTCACAACCTGACAACCAATCATCCTCCTCCAGTTACGGGAAGTTGTTACATGTTACCCAGTCTACTCTAGTTACCAGAGAAACCAGAAACCATACCCACAACATGAAGCCATTTTTAAGAAATGCAGAGAGCATAATTTAGATCTCCATACTTGTTTCAAAGACTATATGTATTCAACATCAGATACTGTGGAACATCATGAGTGATTGTAGGGTTTCCGGTACATTTGATCCGCCTTATTCAGTCATTATATCATGATCAACAAGCGGCTGGCAGAGTAGCCAGTGAAACATCAAACTGGTTTGGAGTGAAAAAGGGTTGCATTAACTCCCCAAACCTTTTCAACATATATGCACAAAATGTAATGAGAAATGCCAAAATTTATGAGACCAGTGCTCATTATAATATATTTGTAATTAGTGTAAATCATATCCCAGGACTTAGATATGCAGATGACACAGTCCTCGTCTCAAATAGTGCTAAAGGATAAAAAGAGCTGAACCTGACTGTAAAGATACGCAGCATAAGTCAAAGTCTTGTTCTGAACTTGGGCAAAATAAAAAATAATGTCCACAAAAAAACCACATTCCAAACCAGAGATCGCAATCAACAATAAAACATTATAAAATGTCACAAACTTTGAATATCTTGCCTCCTTAATCACCAACAGTGGGAACTTTTCAAAAGAACCTAAACCGAGGCTGGGCGTAGTCTCGCAGGGGTTGAACAGTTTGGCTCAACACTAGCAAACTAGTCAACTATTTTATTTATTTATTTATTTATTGTTTAGAATATGCATCTTTCGTATGATAACTTATGTATGTGAATCATGGACCATTTCGCAATCACTAAATACGAAAATTAGGGCTTGTGACAAAAGGTACAGAAAAAGTCATAGAATATCGTGGACCAACAAAAACAAAAATTTGAATACTACAAACAATAGATTGCATGATTTATTACCTGGCGTATTTCGCAGCATCTCGTCAGGTACATATTGCAGTAATCACACAACATAAACTAAAGTGATCAGATAAATCCTTCAAGCTGAATTTTATACATAGTCACAAGGTAATTTCAATTGTCTACAACAATGCTAACATTCTACGAAACGTGAACATCAAAGAAACCTGGTTCATAATCAGCATAGTGGCTTGGAAACAACAGTTAAGCCAGGCATGTTTTCTGGAAGAATAGAGATGGGTTGATCAGCACGAAGGTGGACACAGGACAGTGGGTACACCTGGGGCATGTGGGTGTATAAGGCTGGAGAAGGGACCGGAGATAGAGGAACTTGTCGGCGGGTTGTGATGAGTGTGACGTTCTACACAGAACCTGCTACATGATGACGATGCACTAGTTGCTACTATAAATATCTATGCCCTTGTTATTTAACCCTTTCACTCCCGTATAACCGTTACTTGTGTATATCCAGTGTGATCTAGTTCATCATCTGATGTGATTGTGAGTAAGTATACGTGTATGGATGGGAGTGTGTATTTGTGGGTTATTGAATGGGTGCATAGCTGTGAGAGTATGTAAATGATGTAAGTGTGTATGCAAATATGTATGTTTGTGTTTATTCATTTGCTTGTGTATCTGCATGCCTCATAACATGGTAATATGCATTGCTTATGATTACAACATTCTTTTCTTCTTCTTCTTCTTCGTTCATCCTGAGTTTTTTTTCGGATGTGATTGCGTTATGCCTGTTTACAGCAGAGCTGCGTTCTTGCGCCGTTAGGCCGACACATCCGACTTCTGCGGGCATTTGTTGACCGGGTTAACCTTCCCGGGGGTTTCTTAGGACGTTTGACTCTCACTGTTGTGGTGTTATCTCCCATCCTAGCTGGCCCATATAGAACAGCCTAAGAGATCCTGGTCAGCCCTCAAGGGAAGGCAGGGGCAGACCATGGGCATTCCCCGCCATCCAAGGAGGCTTCCATACTTGCAGAGCCAACACACAGCGCTCTGGTACTGGGCTCACCCAAGGAATCGTCACGTCCTGCACATGGCTGCTTAGCCTCACTTCCGTATATTGGGCCTTCCGTTCACCATAAGCTGTTCTACCGGAAACCAGAAGAATGCAGTGTGCAGATGATATCCACACAGTGAGCTTTCGATTCGGACTTTCCGCACAATGGATTTGCTATCCGAGCAATATTCCATTTCATGCCACTAGGACACTTTTCCACCTTTTTTGAAAGCCCACACAGTGAGCTTTTGATTCGGACTTTCCACATAATGGATTTGCTATCCAAGCAATATTCCATTTCGTGCCACTAGGACACTTTTTCCACCTTTTTTGAAAGCCCACACAGTGAGCTTTTGGTTCGGACTTTCCACGTAATGGATCTCCTATCCAGCAATATTCCATTTCATGCCTCTGGGAGGCTTTTGTAACCGACATACCTGTGGTATGAAGTGTGGCAGTCTGAATACTTCGTCATACACCTTTAAATGTCAACCTGTATGTAGTTAAAGTAAGCTACGGTCAACTTGAGCTTGTTGATATCTCCATAGAGCTTGTCCTCAAATGAAGCAGGTGTGGGCCAAAATATCTTTCTCTGTTCTGCATATATTGGGCAATCCTGAAGCAAATGTTTTGCTGTCATTTTTCCAGTTCGACAATTACATTCATCGGTATCTCCTATCTTTAGTTTATTGAACAAGTGGTATTTCAGCCTGTTATGTCCTGTGCGGAGTCTGAAGATTGCTACTTGTTCTCTTCTGTCGAGTTTGTAATATGCATCATCCTTCTGGTGGCCTGGATGCTCTGATTCCCATTTGGTTCTATAGGTGCTTTTTATCAACCTCTTTGCCTCGTTATAGGTTATGTCTATGTCAGGCTGTGGTAGTCGTCCGCCCTCTTTTGCCAGTCTGTCAGCCTCTTCATTTCCAGGTATACTGCAATGTGATGGGATCCACTGTATTACAACTTTTTTGGATTTCTGGCATAGACCATGGAGTGCTGCTCTTAGGTCAGCTATTTCTGTGCTGTTATTGCTCTTCAGTATTGAGACAGCTGACTTTGCATCTGTGAAGATAGCTATTTGCTTCTCTTTATTTTCCTCCATCAAGAGCATTTCTGTTGCAGTTTTCAGAGCCTCTACCTCCGCTTTGAAGTTACTTGAAAACTTTCCAGTTGCCACTGAATGTGTTTTTTTCACTCCATTTTTTTAAATTTAGGAGAATTCCTCCTCCTCCATTCTCTATTGAATTTTTGGCTGATCCATCTGTATATGCATGGGTCCAATTGCTGCTTGGGTAATGTTCTTTTATGTAGTTTAGGGTTGTTTCTCTTCTTTCGGTTTCATGCTGGGTGTTCTTTTTCTCAATACCAGGAATGTTTTCTATCATCTCAGGCAGTTGCTGCTGTCTCCAAGCTGGGAACTTGTCTGCATTGTAAATAGGTTTGACTGTTGATA
Source organism: Cepaea hortensis (assembly GCA_963921405.1). Lineage (NCBI taxonomy): Eukaryota > Metazoa > Mollusca > Gastropoda > Stylommatophora > Helicidae > Cepaea > Cepaea hortensis. The sequence continues at coordinate 40,700,977 of OY992894.1, forward strand.
TGTTAAGTATGGGATCTGCCCTAATTTTTCGTTTTGCAGTTTCTACAAAGTTGCTACGCTTCAGTCGTCCCTTTCCAAAACCACTAAACCTTTTATACATAGGGTGGTCTGTCAATCTTCTAAATTTTTCTGCTTGTTGCTGGGCTCTTCTATCCTGCATTGGTTGTAAACAAGTGATCTTTTCAAGTTCATTAATAGGCGTTGTCTTCAGGCTTCCAGTTATGATTCGCATTCCTTGATTTTGGACTCTACTTATTTTGTTAAAGTTTGACTTAGCTGCTGTTGCCCAAGCTGCAATGCCATATTCCAGTACTGGCCTCACCCGTCCAGTATTTAACTTCTTGAGAACTTTCTCATCTGCTCCCCACGTTGTACCAGCAAGCTTTTTCATGATTGCCATTCTTTGCCTTGCTCTTGTTCGATTTTTCTCAACCTGTGTTTTCCATGTCAGGCGACGATCAAAGGTGACTCCGAGATAGTTTGGATTTTCTTCATGGCGCAATATTTTTCCATTCAATACCAGCTTAGGTTGTTGAGTTTTATTTGAGAGGGAGAACACTGTGCATGTTGTTTTCTCCTCACTTATCTTCACTAGCCATGATTTTGACCAGTCCTCTAGTGCTAATAAGGCTTGCTGTATTCTGCTGTTAGCTGTACTAATATATTCTTCAGATGTCCATATGGCTAGGTCATCTGCAAAGGATGATGTGTGTACTCTGGCTGGAAAATTTTCTGTGATGTCGTTTATATATGCTAGGAATAATGTTGGTGAAAGAACTCCTCCTTGGGGGACACCTTGCTCCAACAGCATCATTTTGCTGGTTTGTCCTTGTACTTTTGTCCTGGCAGTTCTGTTCTCAAGGTAGTGGCTGATCCATTTATACATTTTTCCACAAACATGCATGTTTTGCAGTTTTACTTTCAGTCCTTCCTTCCATACTTTATCAAATGCTTTTTCTAAATCTATCCAGACTGCTAGTGTGTGCTTTTTCTCTTGGAAGGCATCCTCTATTTCCTGAGCTATATAGGTTATTTGATCTTCAGTGGATCTGTACTTTCTGAATCCTGCTTGGTGTGGTGTTAAGAGTTTGTTTTCTTCCAGGTGCCATGTTAGCCTGCCATTGATAATGCGTTCCATTAATTTTCCTACACAGCTAAGAAGACTGATAGGTCGATAGCCATTTGGTTCTTCCAGGTCTTTTCCTTTCTTTGGGATTGGTATTAGTATAGCTTCTTTCCATGCCTGTGGGACTATTCCCCTCTTCCAGCTGTAATTTAGGACTGCTAGTAGTTTCTTTTTTTGCCTTAGTGCCTAGTCCTATTAGCATTTCATTTGTGATTCCATCCTTTCCTGGTGATTTCTTCTTTTTTAGGGTATTCATTGCCTGTTCCATTTCTTCCATTGTTAGAATTGCCATCATATATTCTGCTGCTGTCTCTGTATTTGTATGATGTATCTGTTTATCTTTGATTGCTTTCATCTGTTCGGTTGTAATATCAATGTGGTTTGCATTTGCATAGTGTTCCATTAGTGCATTTGCAGCCTTTTTTCCTGTAAGCAAGGCATTTCCTTGTTTAATTGTTATTTGTTTGTTGCTAGGTCCTTCATTGTTCATGGCTTTCACTAGTTTCCATAGTTTGTTTCCATCCCTGTCAAAATTCAGGTTTTCTGTTTTTTCCCTCCAACAATCTCTTGTTGTTTGATTTACTGTTCTTTTATATTTTGCTGAGATGGCTTTGAGAGAGATGTTCGCTTCAATTGTTTGTTCTCTCTCTGCTGTCTTCCTGGCATCTTCAACTTTGTCCTCCAAACTTTGTAGTTCTTCAGTCCAGTATGGTTTGTAATTTTTCCTCGCTCCTCTTGGAATGGACTCCGTGGCTGCCTGTATTATCGCTCTGTTTAGACTTTCCACCATTTGCTTTATGTTGCCATATCGTGTATTTATGTTTTCACAATATTTGTCTGTTAGTATGGCAAATCTGTCCCAATCTGCTCGTTTGTAATTCCAGCGGGGCAAGGGCTTTTGCTCCTGTGGAACATACTCCATATTCATTACAAGCTTGATTGGTCTGTGGTCACTACCTGCTAATTGGTCCAGCACATGGCGATCAATTTTGTGGAGGATGTCTCCTGTGCAGAAAGCTAAGTCTGGAGTAGAAGTGGTAAGCCATCTTCTGGAGTAGAAGCTCGGTGTGCCATCCGCTTTGTTGAGTAGATGGAGATTTGAGTCTATTTCCCAGTCCTCCAATTCTACTCCTCTTTTGTCAGTATCTGGGATCTTTCTGAGCGGCTATTAAAGTCTCCGACAATAATGCAGTTTGTGTCAGTTATTTTCATGTTTGAGAGTGTAAGGTCCTTATCTGCTGGGCTATACAGATTGTAGATTCTTATTTTCACGTCCTTTATCATTATATCAACACCTATAATTTCCGTTTGGTTGTCAGAGATCACAGATACTTCGCTGCAAGGTATTGTATTTCGTGTAAGTATTAGAACTCCTCCTTTGTGTCCTTCGCGGTCGAAACGTGTGGCCTGATATCCTCTGACTGAGAATTTGTGATTGGCGTTGAGGTGTGTCTCTTAAATGCATGCCACATCTATTCTATCTTTATGAAGACGCTGTGTTAGGGAGTCTTTCTTCTTGTAAACTCCTTCGGCATTCCACTGTAGTATGTTGAGTGTCCGGGGTATTTGGTCAATAGCTCTTAACCTACTCCTCTGTGCCTTGACTCCACAGCACAGGGGAAGGTGACCACCAGTAGTCATGGGTGGACCCCCTCGAGGCAGGGGGCCCGGCACTATCGCCGCCTGATGGGACTTCACGGGATTAGCACCATATCGATTAATTTTGATTTGTGACATCATGAATTAAGTTACGTTGCACTGCTTTGTCAAGCCTGTGGCTCAGTACATCCGATTTCGACAAGCATTTATTCGGGATGCTTTCCCTAGCCTTTGACTGTCCCCAGTCTACCTACAAGGCAGCAGGTTTTACGTTGCACTGCTTTGTCAAGCCTGTGGCTCAGTACATCCGATTTCGACAAGCATTTATTCGGGATGCTTTCCCTAGCCTTTGACTGTCCCCAGTCTACCTACAAGGCAGCAGGTTTTACGTTGCACTGCTTTGTCAAGCCTGTGGCTCAGTACATCCGATTTCGACAAGCATTTATTCGGGATGCTTTCCCTAGCCTTTGACTGTCCCCAGTCTACCTACAAGGCAGCAGGTTTGTGTGTCTCTTCGTCTGGTCCCTCTCCCTTGACCTGTCCGACATGGGTGGCCCTACCAGTAGCTGTGCTACTGTCGGCATAGCTCTTGGGGTCTTTGGGACGCACAAGCCCCTCTACCTCGTCACGGTGGACACACAGCAGAGGGGCAACATTCATTTGACCGTGTTGATTTTGTCCTATGTGGATGTAACATGCACAACTGATGGACGAAAAGTGACTGATTGAAAGGGCCGAATGTAAGACGGGCCTGCGTGCCCATTTTATGACCCTTTGAAAATAAAGTTCGTTCGTTCATCCACTGTATTTCACTTGTACCTTGTAGTGCTCTAGTTATTACGGTACAATATGCACGTCATCACTATTACGTTAACCCCTTCCTGGCGGCATAGTTATTGCTAGTATGTATTCTCAACTAGGGGAGCAGTGGTAGCTCAGTAGCTAGCACACGTGTCTGTCAGCCCTGTGGTTATGGGTTCGACTTCGCATCGTGCTGGATTGTTTCATTTGACCACGGCTACCAGGTTTTTAAAAATTTTTTTTTTTTTTTTTTTTTTTAAAGTCGAACTGCCTGGACTTAACATCAATGGAAGAATTATGAACAAGCACTGTTACTAGCAGAAAGTTAACAAGAGCTATAAAACTTAGTGGAACAAGTAAACAGGCATAGTTCAGAGTGTGGCTTAGATATTAACATCCTAAAAAGGAAGACTGTGATAATTAGCAGTGGAAAGGAAAGGTCATCAAAGAGCATCACTGTAAACGGGGAGAGCAAGGTTGGGGGAAAACGAGCAAGAGGCAGACAACGATACAAGTGGGAAAATAACATCAATAGATTGACGAACATCAATATGACAGAATGTACAATCAAGGCGAGAGATAGGCAGTGTTGGAGATCCACAGCAGCAAACCTTCATTGTGGAGACGGCACCTGATTGATTGATTGACCAGGTCGACCGTGCCTGGAATGTGTACTGGGAGATGTCTTGGGACACCAAGCCGGCCCACGTGATATTTACCACATCGATTGCCTGTCGATCTATAAAAATATGGGACTTGAACCTTAGCACCACGTGCCGGATACGCCTCAAAGCGTGTAAAACGGGTGCTTTACTTTTTACTGTATACTTAATTACCAGCTCGTAGGATGTCATTGTCGTTGTTTTGTTTTGTTTTTGATTTTGTTTTGTTTTTTTGTGGGGGGTTTTTTGCGCATTTTGAACTCAGGCGTAGTGCATACACGTGTTGCTACTTCTAGTGCACTGGACTGATATTTTTGGGCGTGGTTTAGCTTCCCCTCTTACCAGTGTCCTCGCAACCCGCGAACCCACTGCAACTTCAGAGGTACTTGTAATGTACGTCCTAAAGTAAAGGTTGAGACGTCAACATTTTAGAACAACTGACCGGTGTAGGGGATGAACCCGGAACCTTGACATCAACACACTGGATGATCAAGAACTAGCGCTCTTATCTATTGTCTTAATACACTAGCTATTCGGAACCAAAATCGCTGAAGTAGTAATCTTGGATCAGTATTTATTTATTTTTTTTCCCATATAATTACAATTCCTTCAAGCACTTTACCTAATACCTGAAGGAAAAAAAATAATACCACAAAAAAAAAAACAACAACAACAACACACACACACACACACGCACGCACGCACGCACACACACACACACACACACACACACATGCACACGCACACGCACGCACGCACACACACACACACACACACACACACACACACACACACACACCAACATGTATAGAGCCAGCTATTACATGGAAGTATTTCATAATGTCTATTTTTGTTGTGCCGCGAGATATTTGCAAGTGCGAACCCTCTGGAATGCAACATTAGTCAGGAATTACACTCGTGTGTCCGTCATTCACCCTGAGCAGAGGTCACGTGACCCCCGCGGGTGGGGGGTTACAACAACGGCACGTGCATGAGCGTGGGAACGCACGAGCGAGGTCAAAGCTGTGCGCTCCACATGGGTATAAAAAAATCCACACAATGAGAGCTATTTTTCCACAGCTCTTTCTCGTTCTTCCAGCTACACTTTTACAAAGAAGAAGAAAAAAAAATTTTTATAAACAGTAGTCAACAACAAAAAACGTTAAAAGGGCAAAAAGAAAATTACACACAAAGCAAAGTGTGGCAAGACAGATAGTGCCAGAAAGTACACTCTTGGAAGCGTCAATGTAGAGGGTATTTCCGAGTTGGAATCTCGGGTGTGTTTGGGGGGGGGGGTTTGCAGCAGGGCGGGAAAGGGGCCGGGAAAAGACATGATGAAGTAGGGGTGGTGTCGTTTTAAAAGTTTGGCCAGATGTGGAGGATTGTGCCCGAGATTCCGGTAATTAAGAGGTGAAGAGGTCGTGTGACTGTCTTCTTTTCACTATTTGTCTACGGTATGAAGCATGCTCGCGTCGCTCTTCACCTATCCATATGTATGTAGGTAGACCGCGCATGTATCTGTATTGTATGCATGCAGTAAGTATGTATGCATGGATGTATGTCTAGATTTCTGTCTTACTGTCTACCTCTCCTTTCAAACACGATTTTACCTTTCTAAATATATACCCCTGTTCTCTGTGTGAATCCAATTTGCGACAGTTCACCAACCCATGCACAAACCAAAACATGACAATGGAACAACCGAGGATAACTTCACAAACACATCAAAATGCTGCTACCCAAAGAAATGTAATAGCAGCGAAGAAGCAATCTAATAACGCTGGCTCCGCCTGTTTGGCGCCAGAAACATTTTACAGCCGTAAGCCTGGGAGCCTCTTCAGCTGTCCGGATAATTTGACCATCGTCTGAGGACGCTGTTGGCACGCGCCGACGTACTTAGAGAATTATCTACACACATCTAGTATTCGTTTGTCTGTCTTTCTGTTTGTCAGTCTACCTATCTAGATTTCTTTCTATTCTGTGGTCTTCCTGTCTGTCCCTATCCATCCAACCAATCATTAATTGATCTAGTCGCCTGTCTGACTACCGGCGCCGACGTACTTAAAGAAATATCTGCACACATCTAGTATTCGTCTGTCTATCTGTCGGTCTGTATCTATATGTCTGTCTATATGTCTGTCTGTGTCTATATGTCTGTTTGTCTATCTGTTTGTTTGTGTTTATCTGTCTGTCTGTGTCTATATGTCTGTTTATCTGTCTATCTATTTAGATCTCTATCTATCTGTCTGTCTTTTTGTCTGTCCCTATCCACCCAACCAACCATTAATGGATCTAGTCGTCTGTCTGTCTACCTATCTGTCATCTGTCTTTCTGTCTATTTGTTTGTCTATCTGTTTGTCTGTCTATCTAGTTTTATATTTGTCTATCTGCCTGTCTTCTGGTCTGCCCTATCCATCCAACCATCCATTTATTAATCTAGTCGCCTGTCTGTTTACCTGCCTGTCATCTATGTCTGTATATCTGCCTGGCGATCTATCTGTCTATATGTGTGTCTATATGTCTATCTATCTAGAATTGTACCTGTCTTCTTGCCTGTTCCTCTTGTCTGTCCCTATCAAACCTCCCATCTATTGATCTAGTCATCTGTTTGTCTACCTGCCAGACAGACAGACAGACAGACAGACAGACAGACAGACAGACAGACAGACAGACAGACAGACAGACAGACTAAATGAATAGATGGAAGGTTGGATAGAAACAAACGTCTTCCGTTTCGTCATTATGTTTGTTCTCTCGTCTGTTCATATTTGAACGGGAATTTTCCAGAGCGTGTTAGAAAATATTCGAACCCAAATAAGGGAGTGGCGTCAGAGGCGGAGAACGAGAACTTAATACATATCATCATCATCACAACGCGCCGTGCCGATCAGAGTGGGTGGTCGTCGTTTGCCATCTCACGCGATCACCAGAGGCGTGGTCTGTCTGGCTGTATGCCCACCTGTCTGTTCTGGAACACACATACACAGACACACACGCACACATACACACACACTCACATATATGTGTGCGTGCGTGTGTGTGTGTGTGTGTGTGTGTGTGTGTGTGTGTGTGGACAGGCAGGCAGGCAGACAGTCGGGCAGAACCCATGCGATAGAATGAAATCGACATGTATGTTATTTGATTTATTGTCTGTGTATACCTCATCTTCATTTCGATACATTAGATATACACACATAATATACTGAGCATTAAAGAAAGCAGACTAAAGGCAGACAGCTGAGAGAATATGAATAAGTGAAACTTTGTAAGGTAAACGTAAGCAACAACAAAAAATAAATAAACACTGATTTTCTTTAACGGACATACTGGCAAAAACAGTGTAGGCAATCACAAACAGACGAGATTTCACAATTCATCGGTCATAAGTTCTAAAGAACAACAACACCAAAATTATAAAAATGCCGAAGCAATCAAAGCAACCTGCTCTGGCTACTGAAAAACACCAAATCCTGGCATCAAAGAATATAGAACTTGATCTACGGAAAATACGCCTTCTATGGTACGCTTATCTATGCCGGCTCCATGGCCGAGGAGGTAGCAGCTTTCTCCGCTAAACCCGAATACTCTCGTCACGTGACGCGACGAGAATTAGCAGTGGTTCGAATCGCAAAAGTGACTTATGAGAGTATGGAGCCGGTCGCTCAGAAAGTCGTGGCGTGCTGTTGAGCGTAATCTAGCCTAGGAATCAACATACAGCTGAAAGATGCTGGTGTTGACCGCAATATCCTGAAACAGGATGGAAACGCGGGGGGAAAAAAAAAAAGGTACGCTTATCTGGCCAATTGCATTGTACAGTTCTGGAAACAAGGACACTGAATAAAGGTAATTAAAAACGTATGGAGGGTTTTGAGAGGCGTTGTTATCGAAACATTACAAGATCCAGCTGTAATGGAACGTTTGCAAATGAATATGTTCTGAAAAAATACAAAAGAACACAGAAGTAGAGTACCTTGATGATTATTAGCTATAGGGTATATTTTTAATGACTGTGGGGATTTTGAAAATATTGCCGTTCCAAGTTTTGTATTCACCCGCTGTTGAGTTCATGCAACATAAAAGTAAATACAAAACTTAGAACGGCAATATTTTCAAAAACCCCACAGTCATTAAAAAGACACCTTGTATATGATTCTTCATCCATAGTTTTATAGAGCAGTCGTTAGTTAATGGACGATATGTGATTTGAATGTAAGTGTAAGAACTTGCGAATAGACAGGCAGACATCACTTAGTTTATTGAGGCAGGAAATGTTATGTTATATTATTTGAATCGTTTAAGAAAGTACATTTGAAAACCAATAAACAGAAACGTTATCTCTTGATGCTAATCCATCAATGCCAACTGATAACATATTAATTACATTAATGCTATTGTAAACAAGCCGATGCTCATGAAATCTTTTATATGTTAACGTCTACATTAGAAAATTTCGCAGCTTCGTCGAAAACAGGTGTTAGGTTTCCTCAGTGCTAATGAGAACATCGTGTTCTCTTAGCACGCATGTATCATCATCTTGTGCAGTGCCCATAAGCGTGGGCGGTCATGACTGGCCACTTCACACGATCACCAGTATAGGATCAGGCCTCTGTGCCAAGTTGCCAAGCCATCCAGGTGTATATCCCTCTGCTTTCAAATTGTTGCTTTCCCATTAAGTTTGCCAGCTGTCACTCAGTTTCCTGGTTGATTTCTCTCCATACCGTGCCCGCAACTGAGGTAGGGGAATCAACCCCTACACCGGTCAGTTGGACTAAAATGTTGACTTCTCCTTGACTTGGGACGTAACTTAAAGTATTTCTGACATCGGAGTGGGTTCACCTGATGGCGAGGGACACTGGTAATAGGGGAAGCTAATCAACATGCAAAATTCACTCCAGTGCTAGTAGAGGTAGTTTGTATGGGCAGCGTTTGAGTTCAAGGCGATCAAGCACCCCCAAAAATATCTACGCCCAATTTGCCTGATGAATTGTTGGTTTCCACTTGTTTCTGGTAAAACTGTTTTTCTATCTGTCAGTGGTCTCTATGAACGGACGAAACGTGATTTTTTTTTTTTTTTTTTAAATTTCTGTTTACGCTCGCTCGTTTTGAACTCACGCGTTGTCCATTCATGTGCTACTACTTCTAGTGCACTAGACTGATTTTTGCTTGTGGATTAACTTTCCCTACTACCAGTGTCTCTCGACATCTGGCGAACGCACTCCGACTTCCGGGGTACTTGTATGCTTCTTATTGAATAATGTATTATGTTTAAAGGGGTTAATAAGTCAAGAGGATCGATTTCATTGCACCGGGTTTTATCCCAGATGGCTCGGTCTGTTTCCGCAAGACGGTCTGTCGATAGCATCGCACAAAGCACGAACCCCGTAGCTCCAGCAACGATCCTCAGGAGTCTCCGAAAAAAACTGCACTCGTTAACCTAACGACGCAGGCCGGAATCGAACCCACAACCTTCGGTTTGCGTGGCTGGCGGCGTAACCTATTCACCACAGAGACGCCAGGTACTTGTAATCTAACTACCCAGATTAAGGGACGAGACGTCAACATTTTAGTCCAACTGATCGGTGTCGGATTTGACCCAACTACATCGATATCAGTACATCGGAAGTTTAAGAACGAACTCTCTTAATCATTCGGCCAAGCTTACCTCTACGCATCGTCGATGTCTTAGGCATCCCGTAAAAGCAGTCCATCATCGCTGTCCTTGTTGGCAGCACACATTGCTGCTGCCGAGATGATGCAAGCTGCTTTATTGCTCTCACGAATGCGTCAAGGCATCGCGCATCTGACAGGTAAAGTCACAAGAAATGATAACTGCTGTCTGGCTGTTCATTAACATATTAAGAGACGACAATAAAAGTCACTCTTGCTAATGTCAGAAATAACCAGGCGGAGGTAAAGATACAGGCACGTCTTGGAACAAGTAAATAGACTGTCAGTTATACACCCCGCTGAAACAGCATGTTTTCAGACAAGCAAACTGTGGACAGGCAGTTAGTCACAGCCTTGAAAAATATGGTATCCCCCCGGTAGCGTAGTGGCAAGGCACCCGTCTGCCACGCCGGTGGTCATGGTTCGGCACACAACGTCTTCTTCTTCTTCTTCTTCTTCTTCTTCTTCTTCTTCTACTTCTTCTTCTTCTTCTTCTTCTTCTTCTTCTTCTTCTTCTTCTTCTTCTTCTTCTTCTTCTTCTTCTTCTTCTTCTTCTTCTTCTTCTTCTTCTTCTTCTTCTTCTTCTTCTTCTTCTTCTTCTTCTTCTTCTTCTTCTTCTTCTTCTTCTTCTTCTTCTTCTTCTTCTTCTTCTTCTTCTTCTTCTTCTTCTTCTTCTTCTTCTTCTTCTTCTTCTTCTTCTTCTTCTTCTTCTTCTTCTTCTTCTTCTTCTTCTTCTTCTTCTTCTTCTTCTTCTTCTTCTTCTTCTTCTTCTTCTTCTTCTTCTTCTTCTTCTTCTTCTTCTTCTTCTTCTTCTTCTTCTTCTTCTTCTTCTTCTTCTTCTTCTTCTTCTTCTTCTTCTTCTTCTTCTTCTTCTTCTTCCGCGTTCATCCGGAGTGGGTTTTTTTTATTTTTTTTTCAGACGTAAATGCGTTGCGCCTGTTTATAGCAGAGCTGATTTACTTGCGCCTTTAGGTCGACACATCCGACTTCTGCAGACATTTGTTGACCGACTTAACCTTCCCGGGTGAGGCGGATTCGAATTTTAAAAATTGATCTGAGCACCCAAATGGATCCAACCTTTTAAAAAATGTATCAGGAAATGTCTTTGAATGTAAAGGCAGTCGGTTATGTACTGACCACATCACCCACCGAGTGTTGATTGATCTATACAAAATATGAGTAGAGTATATGTGACAGGGCCCTTTACTTTACTGTTACTTTTACTTTACTTTACTTTACTTTACTTTACTTTACTTTACTTTACTTTACTTTACTTCACTGTTACTTTACTTTACTTTACTTTACTTTACTTTACTTAGCATATGTCTAATGCGCATTAAGACGTCTAAAGGGGTACTGTAATTTACTTGATAAACACTATTTGCCAAAGAGAAATTCGCGGTAAAATCGTCTGCTTTATACCCAGTTACGACAGTTGTCTGGGTTCAATCCTTAGTAATGATAGGATTCTGTTCTTAGATCAGTATGGGTGACAGTATGGGTAACAGTATGGATGACAGTATGGGTGACAGTATGGGTAACAGTATGGATGACAGTATGGGTGACAGTATGGGTAACAGTATGGGTGACAGTATGGGTGACAGTATGGATAACAGTATGGGTTACAGTATTGGTGACAGTATGGATAACAGTATGGGTGACAGTATGGGTGACAGTATGGGTGACAGTATGGATAACAGTATGGGTGACAGTATGGGTGACAGTATGGGTAACAGTATGGGTGACAGTATGGGTAACAGTATGGGTGACAGTATGGGTGACAGTATGGGTAACAGTATGGGTGACAGTATGGGTAACAGTATGGGTGACAGTAAGGGTGACAGTATGGGTGACAGTATGGATAACAGTATGGGTTACAGTATTGGTGACAGTATGGATAACAGTATGGGTGACAGTATGGGTGAGGGTGACAGTATGGGTGACAGTATGGGTGACAGTTTGGATGACAGTATGGGTGACAGTATTGATGATAGTATAGATGATAGTATAGATAACAATATGGGTGACAGTATGGGTGACAGTATGGATGACAGTATGGGAGACAGTATGGGTGTAAGGTTGATCCTTTCTCATAATATTAGTACTGGATACTTTTCTGACAAGGTAAGAAGGCCGGCGAAGAAGGAAACTAGGCGCCTCACCTTATAATGATCTAGGGTATGTGAGAGCCTAGCAGTTCACGCTGCTATGGCGTGGGACATTCATCTTTAGGGTTTCTTCTTCTTCTGCGTTCATCCGGATTTTTTTTTCGGATGTGACTGCGTTGTGCCTGTTTACAGCAGAGCTGCGTTCTTGCGCCGTTAGGCCGACACATCCGACTTCTGCGGGCATTTGTTGACCGGGTTAACCTTCCCGGGGATCTTTAGGGTTTTAGGATTGCTGCTACCAGAAACAGAATTTAATGTAAGTGTCAGACCTTTCTAGAGCTTATCTCCATTACTGCCTGCGTGGGGTGTACAACTGAGTAGGCTGTTTGGATACTCTGTTACACGAAACATGACTACTGCCTGCGTGGGGTGTACAACTGAGTCGGCTGTTTGGATACTCTGTTACACGAAACATGACTACTGCCTGCATGGGGTGTACAACTGAGTCGGCTGTTTGGATACTCTATTACACGAAACATGACTACGCATGAGAACATGAGAACCTGAACTTTTGTACAGATATGAGTCGTGGACGATGAACAGAGACAAGCTGAAAAATCTCCACAAATGTGATTTCTGGGGAAAATGCTAATAATACCATGGACAAACAGAAAAATTACTGAGCAAGTCCTACCAGAAGCAGATGAAAACCGAAAAGTGATTAGAGAAATTAGACGCAGACAGTCACAATGTTTTAGACACGTTAGGAGGAAAAAATAAATTAGAGAACTTGGTGATAACTGGCAAGTATAGAAAAAGAGCAAAGGAAAGACAGAGAAGTCTGAAAACAATCGGCGAAATCCGAAACCGACGAATACCGAGGCAATTATTTCCATATGAATCAGTATAAATCCAATTAATTCGTTGTTCTTTTTTTTTAAATTCGCATATCCTTTACAGGACATCGCTGTCAACAGCAGCATCTTTCAGCTGTCTGTTGATTTCTTGGCAAGATTACGCTCAGTAGTTTGCCATTGCTTTCTGAGCGGCCGGCTCAGTTATCCCACAAGTCACCAGCGGGGGTAGAACCGCTTCCAGTTCTCGCCCGCTAGGAGACTCTGCGTGATAAACGGGATTACGGAGAAAGTGGTGTAACTCCTCGGCCAGAGAGACCGGCTAATTCGTTCTAGACACTCCAAAATACATATCAAAATACATTTTATAGAGAATAAATGGAGTGTTTAATACTATTCCCCCCCCCCCCCCCCCGACTAGTCCGAACTCGCACTTTCGCCCTGCCTAGTAACACTATGTATGCCTGTGTGCCTCTTGAATTTTTCAAACCATCCTCTGCTGGCCTTAAAATCACTAAGTACACTATTACTCGTCCCGGACATTTTTCTTAATGAGATCGGTATACAACAGTCTGGCATTTTCACGTATAATTTCCTCCGAAAGAGAATCGCCATCTAACTGGTTATGATTTATCCAATTGAATAATAACTGTTCGACATCGTCAGTTGTTTGCGATCTCTGTTTCTGTTTCGTTAGCACATTCATGCTTTTCGCTACATTAGCCTCCTTTATTTCTTCCTTTTTTTGCCACAGTGAAACTTATCGTGGATGACGATTCCTGTACATGCGGCCGATTTCAGCAATCTTAATGCTTCTCTCGTATTGTATTATTTGCAAGCGATGCTCATACAACGAAAACCAACGCCAAATTGAGCAGGAGAACGCGTGGGTCTCTTTGTTTTCGCAAATTAGCAGCGAGGTGATGTGGGCACGCCGACGAAATCCGAGACAGTCAACGAAAACCGAGACAAATTGTTCTCGAAAATATCGACGAAAACCGAAGGCAGCGAACACTGAGGTTTTACTTATCTGGATGGCTTGGCCACGAGGCATGATAGACACAGGAACACAGCGCTGATCCATGACTCTGGTGATCGTGTGAAATGGCGAAACATGACCTACCAAGCATATCGGCATGGCACATGTTGATGATGACGACGCCGACGACGACGACGACGACGACGATGATGATGATGATGATGATGATGATGATGATGATGATGATGATGATGATGATGATGATGATGATGATGATGATGATGATGATGATGAAGATAACGATGATGATGATGATGATGATGATGATGATGATGATGATGATGATGATGATGATGATGATGATGATGATGATGATGATGATGATGATGATAACGATGATGATGATGATGATGATGATGATGATGATGATGATGATGATGATGATGATGATGATGATGATGATGATGATGATGATGATGATGATGATGATGATGATGACGACGACGATGATGATGATGATGATGATGATGATGATGATGATGATGATGATGATGATGATGATGATGATGATGATGATGGTGATGGTGATGATGATGATGATAACGATGATGATGATGTATTCTATTGGTGACAGACGCATTTATTCTACCTTGTCTTCACCAGTTATTTCTTACACCTCACTATGGTACAGTAAACTATTGTCGAATTAACTATTGTCGAATTTGAGATGATGCCTTTACCGCCTACGGACATCAATCTCTTTCAAATTAGTTTCCGAAATGTGGCTGATTTTGTCACAGGATTATTAATCTGAGACTGAGATGGGCCCTAATTATAACTTCGCTTATGAGGTTGATGAAAGGGGTAGGGGTAATACAAAAATGACCGACCGCCCGACCGAGATAATGTTACTAATTTTGTTTTGTTACAGTTTAGTAGTTCGTGGGGGTAGATTGAATGTTAGCTCAGTACTACTGTATGGGTCAGAACAACTAAAAGAACTACAAAGAAACTACAGGCGTTCATCAAGTGGTGCCTGAGCAGAATAGTGGGAATAATATAGGGTGTGTTTTTAATGACTGTGGGATTTTTGAAAATATTGTCTTTCCAAGGTTTGTATTCACCCTCTGTGAAGTTCATGCAACATAAAAAGTAAATACAAAACTTGGAACGGCAATATTTTTAAACAATCCCACAGTCATTAAAAATACAGCCTGTAATGCATCAGAAATTTCACTGCATAGCTCTGAATGCTCCTCTCGACGCTCACATCATTGAGAGAATCAACACAAAGTGACATATTTCCACTTCACTGCCGCTGAGTTTTTCCTCCAGGATGTGAAGCTCCGATCACTGCCCCTAAGCCGTGGACGCTGACACGTCTGATAGATGATTTACACATGACAGCAACAGGGGCGGGACGTCTCATTTATGATAGAAGGACATTCCGAAAGATTTTATGGAGAGGGAGGAGAGACACGTTCTGTGGAGAACATACTACTTGGTGATAATGATAATACATCTGTTGACAATGAACACCCTAAGAGAAGAAGAACAAGAAGAGAAAGAAGAACCAGAAGAAGCAGAACAAGAAGAACTAGAGCAAGAAGAAGAAGAAGAAGAAGAAGAAGAAGAAGAAGAAGAAGAAGAAGAAGAAGAAGAAGAAGAAGAAGAAGAAGAAGAAGAAGAAGAAGAAGAAGAAGAAGAAGAAGAAGAAGAAGAAGAAGAAGAAGAAGAAGAAGAAGAAGAAGAAGAAGAAGAAGAAGAAGAAGAAGAAGAAAAATAACAAACGCGAGTAGAAGAACAATAGCAATAAGAGAAAGATGAACAAGAAGAATAAGGAGACAAGAAGAAGAAGAAACATAAGAGGAACAAGAAGAATACAAGAAGAATACGAACTAGAACCAGAAGAATAAGAATAAGAAGAATCCATTTAGCTAGGCCCAAAATTAACTCGACACGACCTGGCGCGTGCGTGTGTGCGGTACATCAAAAGATACCAAATCTGGCTCCACTTGACACGTTCACGAGAGGCAAGCGGAAGCGGAGAATTTAAACTTTTACAGCCGTAGTTCCTAAGTGGACAACACGGCCTTTCTTCCCTTAGTGATGGATGTATTACATATGTGTGTTTGACATTAGCAACAAGAAAAGATCAAGACAAGATCGCATTCTCTAGAAGATGTTGATATTTTTTAGCCATGGTGAAATCAATTTGCATCCCGCGAAAAAAGCGAAACTAAAGAAAATATAAATAATGTGTACGGCACCTAATGATTGATGATGACCAATGGCTGTGGCGATGGGCCAGCTTCTGATATGGAGGGCACATGGATAAATATTTAGACACAGATATCTTCTATATACAGGGCGTATTTTTAATGGCTGTATAGTTTTTGAAAATATTGCCGTTCCAAGTTTTGTGTGCGCCCTCTGTGGAGTTCATGCAACATAATAGGTAAATACAAAACTTGGAATGGCAATATTTTCAAAAACTGCACAATCATAAAAAATACACCCTATAGTAAGAAGAGTAAATTACACTTTAATATGCCTTAACTGATTCAGTGCAGAAGGATAATATATCACTATTATGACCTCCATTAGGAAAGAAGGGCGACATATCGCCATACTAAGGTCATCGTGTTATTTGTTTTGTTTCGTGGTATCTTCCGCGGTTGCAATGCTCAATGAAGGGACATTTACATTAAAATACTTGGTCATTTGATTGTGTGCCATGTTTGGGCCAAACCTACTTTTTATTTAGAACTGAATCAGTTAAGGTGCATAAGGTATATGGTGCTAGATCCATATTTTTATCGACCAATCGACACCATCTATATTATTTGTGGGACTCAATTACAGATAACAAAACAAAAAGTTTTAAAAGCCGAGATAATCGACTTCATTGCACCGGGTTTTATCCCATATGACTCGGTCTTTTTTCCGCAGGGCAGCCTGCTGAAAGCGTCGCACAAAGCACGAACTCCGTAGCTCTAGCGACGACCCCCAGTAGTCTCAGAGAAAAATGCACACTTGAACTGAAAGACGTAGCCCGAAATAGAACCTACGACCTTTGGAGCGCTAGGCAAACGGCTTGACTACTTGGCCACGGAGATTCCCGCACATAACAAAGAATGCTGCATGTCCTTTGCAGGACGTAGCCATCAACCCCAGGTTAATTGTCCAGGCAATTGTACGTTTAGTAGTTTGCCATCGCTTTCCTAACAAGAAGTCAACGTTTAAGTCCAACTTAATGTTGGGGATGAACCGCCTATCTCACCATCAGCGCCACAGAAGTTTGAGAGCGATGGCAAACTTTGGAACGCACAATTGCCTTACAAAATAGAACCCTGGCTTGATCGCAACGTCATGCAAGGGCCATGCAGTATTTAAAGATGGAATAGCACTCTTAGCCTGTACACTGTCTGGCAGCTGTTTTCGACAATGATCTAGATACCTCCTCAGTCATGAAATCTCTTGCGGCAGGCACCAGCAATGACACGGCACATAGTAGTAAAGTAAAGTAAAGAAAGTCTGTTCCACTTTTCACATTGGGCAGTGAGGCGCATTTTGTGTGATTTTCACTGGCACAAGAACGGAGCATAATGGGGCGACCCTTTGCCGTGAAGTTGGAACCGCGACTAACTGGCTAACTAAAGTCTCCAACATAATCAGCAAGCAAGCGTTCTAACCACTGCACCACCATGACTTCACACCCAAAAACGCTTGCAGACCTAGGAATATACAAATCCATCTCATTATTAACGCTATATGGCCTTGCCGCGGGGAAAAGTGAAGAACACGGAAGTAAAAATCTGGGCAGGGAATGATCACAGCATCCTTGCACGTTTGAAGTGTACATGTGTACAGTATTCGTGTTGGCGCGTGCGGGTTTCTGCATGCGAGTAGCGCGTCAGAATAAACAAAAGGTGTCTCCACTTGACGGCTCTGTGAGGGTCCAACCAATACAGCGGTTTTCAAAATATATGGCCGACTCCGTGGCGCCATAATCTACGTGAATCGTTTTGATTTTCTCTATAGAAGAGAATATGAAATATATATGAAATATGAAGTCAAGAATAAACATCACTGCACCCTGGACATTCCCACGCGATTTTCTTCAGAAGACAACTATCCGTTCCCAAGCTGCCCGCAGAAGTCGGATGTGTCGGCCTAAAGGCACAGTATCGCAGCTCCGCTGTAAACAGGCACAACGCAATCACATCCGAGAAAAGACTCCAGATGAACGCAGAAGAAGTTCCCAAGCTGATGGTACTAGTGCCGTTCTGTTGGAACGACCGCTTGTGTTTTTCGTGTTTGTCTATAGAGGAGAATACTAGTCTTAAGATTAATAAATACATCGTTGGTCTCATCTGTTCGTCAGAAGCAGCCTAACAGACATGACAATTACCCAGAGGAGCGGTAATCAACAGCAAAATGCTATTTTACACGCTCTGGGGTTAATGGGTATGTGGTGTTGACGCCATATTTTTATAGATCATTCGGCACTCGAAAGGTGATGTGGTCGATGTCGTGCCGGCTGCCTTTATTTTCCATAAGATGTCCTGATACACATTTAGGCTAAGTCGACTTGGGACATCAGGTTAGTTAGTTAGTTGGTTGCTTATCCTTGACAGAACGTCGCGGTCAACCCCAGCAATAATTGACTGTTTGTGATTTCTAGCCTCCTTCAGTTATTTCTTGGCAAATTTACTTTCAGCAGTTTGTCATTGTTTTCTGAACGGCCGGCACTCATACCATTATATAAAAACCAACGCGAGGCGGTCTGCTGCCAAATCACGTCCAGCTGTGTTTCGAGCCCGGTATGTGGGATCACAAATTGCCTCCATAACCCCTTCGCCAGAGTGCCGGCTTCAGATGGATTTTAAACATTCGAACCCATGACCCCAGCGCCCGCGTCAAGCCAGACAAGCGTCTGGCAACTAGACTATAATTAGAGGCAATTAGGCAAAGCTGTGGAAATGTAAACAATATAAAATAACACAAAGTAATACAACTTTACATAACAGAATTACGAAACAATACAAGGACGTTGCGGCGACTAGCCTTCATCAGCAAACAAATATATACACAAAACACAACAAATAGTCACGGAGAAGACCCTCCGGTGATTACATTAAGGCATAAGGACGGGATTAAGTAGCAGCATTTTTTTCTCTCCAAATATTCATTTTCTCTTCATTGTTCTAATTGTTACATTTTTTTCTTCTTCTCTTGTTTTGTGTATGTATTTGTTTGCTGATGAAGGCTATATTGTTTATCAACTAGACTAGAGCTACTCCCTACAACAAAGAAGCTCTCTAGCAGGAACCTGTTGTGCGTATGGGAATCTGTTAGAGTCATCGCACTGTATAGGCCTGACAACACACAATAATAGGTGGCCAGTCTTGCAGCGAACAACGAGATTTGGCATCGAAATCTTCTTCGACAACGCTCATGCCTTTTTCACTGTAACGTCGTAACCATTATATTAACGTGCTTGCTAGACTTTCTTTAACTTCGAAAAACAAAAACAAAACAAACCAGAAATATTATGCAATGGTTTATAATGTTATTTATTGTGAAACTAGATGCCTCTCGTCTCCACTTGAATTTAGTAAACAAAGAGGCAAAAACAGAAAGAAAACTGGTCATATGACTAAAACAATAATCAGGATGTTGTTGTTGTTGTTGTTGTTGTTGTTGTTGTTGTTGTTGTTGTTGTTGTTGTTGTTGATAATGTTGTTGTTGTTGTTGTTGTTGTTGTTGTTGTTGTTGTTGTTGTTGTTGTTGTTGTTGTTGTTGTTGTTGTTGTTGTTGTTCGAAGTAAGCCTATTCATAAGCGAATTCCACAGACGGCATCTGTTGAGTCTGTGACATTGAGTCCGAGTCAGTTAACGTTAGTTTCGTGTCCTTTACAGAGCATTCCAGTCAACCCCATCATTTATTGACTGTTTATGATTTACTAGCCAATATTATTTCATTACGCTTCTGTATGTATCACCCTTCTGAAATTCATTTTATAACGTAAGTAGACCCGCAAATCACATTTTATGTACATGTCTAAACTTGTTTTAGTATGTGCTATTAAATTTAGCTTCAATTATTACGTATACTGTGTAGGGGCAGGGGTAAATTTTTAGGGAGGAAATACGAAAGGGGGGGGGGTGACGTTCTAAAAATATGGTAAAGGGGGGGAATGACGTCCTAAAAATATGGTGAGGGGGGAATGACGTCCTAAAAATATGGTGAAGGGGGGAACGGACCAAAAAAGGTTGAGAACCACTGTGTTAGTAAATATGCGAATTCCCCCACCCTCCCCATGGGGGAATTTAAGGGTTTCCAGGGGGGGGGGGGGGGGAATGAAGACTATTTCAAGATCGCGTTACTACAAGAACCGATTACTTGATATTGTTTTTCCCTTCATACTTTACGGTTCAGTACGTCTCACCCTTCTAAAATTCATTTTATAAAGTAAGTAGACCCACAAATCACATTTTATGTGGCCGTCTAGACTTGTTTTAGTATGTGCTTCCATTATTACGTATACTGTGTAGGGGCAGGAGCGGGAGGGAGGATTTTAGGTAGTAAATACGAAGCGGGGGGGGGATGTCGTTGTTAAAATATGGTTAAGGGGGGCACGAGCCAAAAAAGGTTGAGAACCACTGACCTAGGAAGTATAATATCATCAAATGGCAGATCAAAAGACGAGATCGAAAATAGGTGCAACAAGGCAAATCAACTCATTGGACAAATGGCACCAATACTAAAGAACAAACATGTATCAATAACTACTAATAAAGCACTTTACAACACAATCTTCCTACCAACTCTATGCTACCAATGCCAAACCTGGACATTGACAGAAAAAGAGAAAAGAAAAATCACAACAACCAAAATGAGGTTCCTGAGAAGAATACTCAACGTATCAAGAAGAGATAAGATCAGAAATGAAGAAATCAGGACTAAAGTGGGGGTTATAGCAGCACTAGATTTTATTAGAAAGCAGCAAGTCAAATGGTGTGGCCATGCAAGTAGGTTACCAGTCAACAGCATACCACAACAAGCAATAATGTACAGACCAGATGGAAACAGAGGATGAGGCCGACCACGTAAACGTTGGACGGAAGAAATAGCAGAGCCCATGGGAATATCGATATATGAAGCCCATAATCGGGCACTCTCACGAAGTTTATACTTCACTTCGACACCGCAAGGTACAAGAGGAACATGATGAGATGAGATGATGTGTAGTCACCAAAAAGGTGAGCGGTGTGACTGGTGGCTATGGCCTAGGTGATAGGAATGAGAGATGTGACACATTAATAGGCGAAGTGAGCAGGACAAAACCTGGTCTGGTACAGTCAAGGCCTGCCTGAACTTTTTTTTTTTTTTTTTTTGCGCTGGCGAAAGGCCGTGCAAGTTGGAACCGCGGCTTACTAACTAACTAACTCGTTTTGAATAAATAGTTAAATAGTTCTCTTCTCCCCCCCCCCTTCTCTCTCTCTCTCTCTCTCTCTCTCTCTCTCTCTCTCTCTCTCTCTCTCTCTCTCTCTCTCTCTCTCTCTCTCTCTCTGCCAAATGGTGCATTACTTTCTGACCATCCCTTCTATTTCTTAAAAATAAATATCTCCTATAATAAAAAATCATACATTTCAACTGCGGATGCGTTTCCCTGGTTGTTTAGGGTATATTTAAACTATAACAACATGATTGATAGTAAAACCTTTATTGATCACTACACTTATTAATAATTATGTTCAAGCATTCTGCGGAATTATCAGATAGCTAAAAGAAAAAGCAATACAAACACTTGGTAGGGGACATAATCATCTACTATTGTTGCAAGGGAAATTACTTCATGGTTAAAATTAGAAATTATTTACTAGCTATAATATATGAAATTTTTTTTAAAACACTGTATTGTTTAGCTTAGAAATAAGAAGCTTAATAGCTATATGAAACTATTAAATCTAAAGAAAAAATATTTTTAGATTTTTTATAGAAATATTGGGAATATTTATTTACTTACATTTTATAATCTATTTCTTACTTTTACATTTATCTTTAAAATTTCAATAGTGTACTTTCAATGGTAGACAGTAAATATGGAATGAAAAAAATTCATTTTTTTACTGGCCTCTTAAGGCCACACAAAATTTAAAGACAATGTACTACACACATTACGATTATCTATTACAATTAGAGCATCTAAAGATGAATCCTGGAGAATATATGGTGAACAAATGGCGACCCTTAGCAAAGACTTCTTCTTCAGCGTTCCGAACCATTGAGGTTCTTTGCTGCACATACAATCTGTCTCCATTCGTCTCTCTGGTTGACCTTCTCTTGCCAGTCGTTGATTCCAAGTGCTTGTATGTCTGTGTGTATATATATATATATATTATCTCTCCACCGTCTTCTTGGTCTACCTCGGGGTCTACGGTCATTTATTTCCTGAGTGTAAGCGAGTTTTGTTTCCCTATTATCTTCCATTCTTTCTAAGATGCGTCTTAAAACACAATGAGAAACAGAGATGCATGCTTCAACCCAGCCACCATCATAAACAGCAAAAAAGGTATACCGATATTTAATCCACGACAAACACTAGCAAGGTGGGCAGAATACTTTCAAGAACTACTTAACCCCACACATAACATAGACAACCTCACTTTTGTGCCTAAAAGCCAAGGGCAGCAAGAACCAAATTTCATACCTGCAGAAGTCAAAGCAGTTATACAGAAATGTCCTAAAAACAAATCACCACGTCCAGATAGAATAACCACAGAAGTAGTAAGGGATGTTGTAACTACTTATCATTTGTGGTGGCAACCACCGATATTTTACAATATAAAAAGTCTATCACCGCAAGCGAAACGTCATATTTTACGACCACAACGGACCACATTTTCAAAAAATTGGCGGGAAATTTCTTGGGTCTGGTTGTCCTGGTGACTACTTCCGGATGACTACTTCCGGTCCCGGTACTCCCTACCGACCACCCCGTCCACGGGAACCTCCGCCGGCCGCCTCGGCTTCCCCCGACCGATTCCAGGACCATTCAAAGACAGCGAGGCAAACCCCAGGTATGTGGAATACTTATATAGATAAGTATACCAATTAGTGGTAGGGCGCCTGGGTTCGAGTCTCAGTGTGTGTGTGTGTGTGTGTGTGTGTGTGTGTGTGTGTGTGTGTGTGTGTGTGTGTGTGTGTGTGTGTGTGGTGCGGTCACGTGGTGTGATCGAACCCCAGTCATAGCGATCCCCTTTCGATGAGGGAGATCGAAATCAAATATGACAGAAATTGATTTATTCCATCTCTCGAGCTAACCCGGGGATGCATTTTTGGATTGCATTAATAAACTTTTAGCATGGCTCAGTATGCTAATTCGACAGGTTTCCGTACCCCATGTATCAACTTTAAGCGCTTGGTGGAAATATGGTTTATAAATATACTAGCCAGGCAAGCAATTTTATTAAAAATTAAACCTAAAACTTAATTAAACACCAAAAATTTCTTGTATGTATATTGGAGACTTGTAATGTCAATTTTAAAAAAAACTGTAATCCTCAATTAAAATAAGCCATAACTTCCCGAGATAATCATTAAAATATGTAATATTATTAAACAAATAACGTCCCTTTTTACAAAATAAATAGAATTAAACCAAGGGAGACGATTCGTGTCTCTTGTCTCCCCTTTACGACTGTCCTTATTAAGCTTCCCTGACCGCCAACTTTACCTGCGCGACCAGGCAAAGATCACGCGCTGAGCCAGCACGCCCCGCGAGAAATACAATGACCAGCGACCGCGAGATTAACCGATACCGCTTAAGCAGAACGCCTACGGGATTGTCAAGTAATGGCACCGGACTTCAATGCTTTTTGTAGATAGCGATCAGAAGGCAACCGGGACTGTGATGGGAATATTTGCGCCGAAATTAAAAAAAAATAAAAATATAGCTATACGAAACCGTTATACATATGATTTGAAAATATTAAATATAAATAGATATGCATGTATTTATGAATTTATCTATCTATTTATTTATATATGTATGTATTTCTATAGCTGCAGGTAGGTTGTCCCAATGGGTATATATACGTACTTGCCTTGATGACTTGGTCACGCAGGATACTTGTGCGCGTCTGTGTGTGTATATGTATGCGTGCGCGCGCGGGTATACTATCAATTACACGACATCACACTCAGTCCCAACATTGTTTTTGCAATGCATTTACACGTCGTTGCAGACAGCCCCAATATTGATTGGTGCTCGTGGGCCATCATTACATCCGTGTGTGTGTCTGTGTGTGCGTGCGCGAGCGGGTGTGCTATAAATTACAGGACGTCGCAGTCAACCTCAACATTCTATGAGTTTCATGTGTGCTGGGCAAGTTTGCAATTGTCATTTTCAATTAACACCAGCCAGGTCATGTTTGCACGTCTGTGTGTTTATATGTATGCGTGCGCGCGTTCAGGTGTGCTATCAATTACAGGAGGTTGCAGTCAGTCCCAACATTGTTTATGCAATGCATTTACACGTCGTTGCAGACAGCCCCAACATTGATTGTTGCACGTGGGCCATCATCACATCCGTGTGTGTGTGTATGTGAGTGTGTTTGTATATGTGTGTATCCATGTGGGTGTGTGTGTGTGCTATCAATTACAGGACATCGCAGTCAACCTCAACATTCTATGTAGTTTCATGTGTGCTGGCAAGTTTTGCGATTCTTATTTTGAATGAACGACAACCATGTCATGTGCGTGTGAAGAGGGTGTAGAACCAGCTAGATGTCTGTCAATTACAGGCCAGCGCATTCAACCTCAACTTTTGTACTTCCTGGGCAAGCTTGCCGGTGTCTTTCTGAACAACCGGCACCCATGATCGTCTGTAGTGTCTGTAATCAGGATTACCATCATCATCATCATCACCCACCGCCACCAACAAAATCATTATCATCATCATCATCATCAGCCTCCGCTTCGTCATCAGCTGAAGGTAACCGATCGGGTGACTCACCACAGGGCTATGTCGGCAGAGTGAACGTACGTGAACGTGTTCAGACATGTTTTTGGGGAAAACTGGAGGATGACTCAGAGCGTACTGACAGCATAACGATACAGCCGATCAAATATGACGATGCTTCCGGTCATATGTCTAAGGTATACAATCTAAACACGTGACTAAAACCGATTAAAGATGGCGTCGCACACGATCACATGTGTAAGTATACACCGCGTGACTAAAACCGATCAAATATAGCGCCGTAGCAAGTCTCGTGTCTTATGTGATACATCCTAAACACGTGACTAATGGTCAAAGATGGAGTGGCAGCCGGTCACGTGGTCAGACAATATACTGCTGAGTCATTCTACGTCAGCAAATACCATGTATAAGACGACCAGCATTCGTCAAATAGAAGTACCGGTCTCAGTGACCACCAACCAGCTCACAATGTTACAATTCGCTATCGGTAAGTTGGCGTTTTTGATAAAGCTTTCACATTTTCGTTGTGTTTCTCCAAGTAGACATATGGGTAACCTAAATCCATTCAAAGATGGCACTGCATCCGATCACCCATGGGTAATGGTCACAACCGCTGAAACATGGCGCGGCTTCCGTCGCCTGTGTAATGACTACTACCAGACCACATACTCACTGGTTACAAGTGGTCAACGATGGCCTCGCATCCGATCACAGGTGGTAAGGAGAAGCCAGACCACGTGGCTAAAACCGATCAAAGATGGCGCTATATCCGGTCACATGTCTTATGGGATACAACCGAAACCTATTGACTCAACCGGTCATAGATGGACCCGCACCCGGTCACATGACCAGACAGTGCATAATAATCGGCTGACTCATTCTACGTCAGAAAATAGCGTGTATAAGACGGCCAGCATTCGTATAATATAAATACCGGTCTCTGTTAGCAGTAACCAGAACACCATATGCCAAATCTCTAATGGTAAGTTGGCTTTTTTTTTATACATCTTTCACATTTCCGTCGTGTTTCTCCAAGTAGGCATACAGTTAACCTAAGAATACTAGTATAATAAAGAGATATATGGTGCTAATCGCATATAACTGGAGTATGTGCTCTGCTGGCTGCGACACCAATCAACACATGCACATGGCTGATTCATTAAGCCTGAATGGTCGTATACAAGTGGCCTATTCTGAGATGCAGATTAATGACTTGTCCTGATCTGTCCATAACACGGTAGTCACCTTGAGCAAGTACTATGGTTTTATGGTTGTCTTCGTCATTCATTTCTTTTGGTGGTATGTAAAGGGTGGATCAGACTTATCTTATTGCACCCCTTCCGTACCCAATCCACCAGCGCTGGCGTGTCTGGGTACTCCACAGTGGGATGACAACCTTTGTATGGTGACCTTATGCCCACTGCTAAGTTCAGAAAGTAGTGTCCTTAGTACCGACAATGTCCCACAACGAGCGCCTCGAGCACTGATTTTTGCATTTCCCAATAGCAACTAATGATACAACCGAGACACGAGTGTAATGACCCAGTAGGTCAAAAACAGTGGTCATCGAAGAAACCAACGTGGAAACTAACTCACAAAATACCCCAGAGGGGAAAGAAAATCGTTCTGGTGCATGTGTGGTCGGCGAGTGCCGCGACTAGAGATTGGCTTCTTCTGTCAACTGGTCGTTATATACACAGTCATTGGCATATCACTATTTAATCTGTCTCGAGACAACGTCAATGCGGTCGAGGGCAAGTTGTGGATCGCTCTTCTAAGCAACTGTCTGGGTTACATGCTACCAAACCCTAAAATATGAGCTTCTATCTGACATTACCGAGTAATGCTTCGCCGAACATATTTCCCAAGAACTCACCAGGTCACTATTTCGTAAAGTTACCGCAGACTATAGAGGTGAGTCAATATTTTGAAGTGGGTCTGGCCGAAATTCAATTCCCCAACTACTACTGCAATGTGCTAGAGAATGAAGTATGGCTAAGATACATCCATCCCAATGGTAGAGTGATAAGAAAGGTGTGTCCCTCAGGCCTGTACAGTTCACCAGACGCGTTTATAGCTGCACTGAATCGCCTAATGAAATATCGGAAGGTGGATGATCAACTCTGTGTTCTATTCCATTTCGACGATGCATCAAAGAAAGTCATCGTGAAAATACTCGAACCCTGGGCCACTATTACATTTAGTGAGAAGTTACAAGAGATACTAGATACAATTGAAGGTGAGGGTCGATAGACCTGAATAACGACCTGCAAAATGTCTACGTATACTGCGATCTCATTGCGGCAAGACCAGTTGGAGACGTCATGGTCCCACTACTAAGGACGGTTCCTATCATGAATAAGCGATCGACCTCAGTGTTTCTCGCCTACGACAAACCTCACTACATACCGCTGAATCGTTACTCCTTCGACACGGTGGAAATACTTCTAATCACTGATACGGGTACAAAGGTCGCATTCACTACCGGGACTTCAGTCTGACGTTACATTTTCGAGTTCGGAAGAGATCAGACCTAGAATAATGGTGAAATACGGGGCGTTACATCGAAACCCCAGACTGTCCGAAGACATGATGTGCCCGACACTCAGATGATTGATGCCTCGGATATCTACAAGACTCAGACATCAACCCACCGAACAGGAGACCAGTTTTATGATTACATGCTAAGTGACATGTGCATACTAGGCTACCAACCGAAAAAACAAAACTACTCAGACAATGGCGTGTAGAAATCCAGAAACAACATACAATGTGTAAAGCTTTGTACGTGAAAATAAAATGTGATGATACTATGTATACCACCGCATATCACATCACCCATTTCGTATAATGACATTATGCCTTTTTATTCTTGAAAAAATGGACTGAAATACTGTAAAATGTACTTGAAATACTGTAAAATAAACAGGCATATATTATAATTACGTCTTGGTTGTTGAATTTTTGTTAGTGTTTACGGTGTATATAGTTATCATGTGATGAGAGAATGATACATATTGGTGACAAATTCAATAAATATTTCAACAAAACTAAGGAAACGGGTTAACCAAAGTAGAAAAAACTGTCGACCATAATCTGAAATAGCTCAACCAAAAGTATGGAAAGTACGAAACTTTGCAAAACGTAAGAAAATCTGTTACCCAAAAGGGAAACATATTTGGCCACATTTCAATCACATTTATGAAAAGTAGAAAAACTTGGTAACCAAATGGCAAAAATCTTGGTCAAGTAAGGAAATTTGTTAACCAAAGGTGAAAAGGTTAGCCGAATTTCAAACCAAACTTATAAAAAAATCTCACCCAAACATATGAAAAGTAGGAAAATTTGTTACCCAAACGTGAAAAGTTTGACCAACTTTCACCCAAACTTATGAAAAGTGTGAAATTTTGTTGTCCAGATGTGAAACGTTTGACCAAATTTCACCCAAACTTATGAAAATTAGGAAACTTTGTGATTCAAATGGCAAAAATCTTGGCCAATTAACAAAATGAGTTAACCAAATGTGAAATGTTTAGCCAAATTTCAAACCAAACTTATAAAAATCTCAGTCAAACATATGAAAAGTAGGAAAATTTGTTAACTAAACGTGAAAAGTTTGACCAACTTTCACCAAAAGTTATGAAAAGTGGGAAATTTTGTTGTCCAGCTGTGAAAAGTTTGACCAAATTTCACCCAAACTTATCAAAAGTAGGAAACTTTGTTAACCAAAAGGCGAAAAGTTTGGTCAAAGTTGAACCACAAGCATCAACAAGTAGGAACATTTGTTAACGAAAGTGAAAAGGTTAGCCAAATTTCAAACAAACTCATAAAAAGTAGGAAACTTTGTTAACCAAATGTCAAAAATCTTGGCCAAGTAATAAAATTTGTTAGCCAGAGCTTGAAAATTTTGGCTACATTTCAACCAGACTTATAAAAATCTCACCCAATCTTATGAAAAGTAGGAAAATTTGTTAACCAAATGCGATAAGGTTAGCCGAATTTCAAACCACACTTATAAAAAGCTCAGTCAAACATATGAAAAGTAGGAAAATTTGTTAACCGAACGTGAAAAGTTTGGCCATCTGTCAACCAAACTTATGAAAAGTGGGAAATTTTGTTGTCCAGATGTGAAAAGTTTGACCACATTTCACCCGAACTTATGAAAAGTAGGAAACTTTGTTAACCAAATGGTAAAAATCTTGGCCAAGTAAGAAAATGTGTTAACCAAAGGTGAAAATTTTTGGACAAGTTTGACCAAATTTCAAACAAAACTCATAAAAAAGTAGGAAACTTTGTTAAACAAATGTGAAAAGTTTGACCAAAGTTTATCGAACCTTATAAGATATTCGCCTGTCCCCTATGCAAACAACACCGGTATTTCAGAAAATTAAACGTATCTTATGTAATAAATCACTATAATATTTTGTTGTCCAGATGTGAAAAGTCACTATAATTGAAGGAACAAAATAAAATTTTAACAATAAAATTGTACAAAAAATTAACAATTAAATTTCTACATGAAACATTCAAGTTGGAAACATAAAGAGAAATTTAATTGTTAATTTTTTTGTACAATTTTATTGTTGAAATTTTATTTTGTTCCTTCAATTATAGTGACTTTTCACATCTGGACAACAAAATAGTATAGTGACTTATTACATAAGATACGTTTAATTTTCTAAAATACCGGTGTTGTTTGCATAGGGGACAGACGAATATCTTATAAGTTTCGATAAACTTTGGTCAAGCATTTCACATTTGGTTAACAAAGTTTTCTACTTTTTTATGAGTTTTGTTTGAAATTTGGTCAAACTTGTCCAAAAATGTTCACCTTTGGTTAAAACATTTTCTTACTTGGCCAAGATTTTTACCATTTGGTTAACAAAGTTTCCTACTTTTCATAAGTTCGGGTGAAATGTGGTCAAGCTTTTCACATCTGGACAACACAATTTCCCACTTTTCATGAGTTTGGTTGACAGATGGCCAAACATTTCACGTTCGGTTAACAAATTTTCCTACTTTTCATATGTTTGACTGAGCTTTTTATAAGTGTGGTTTGAAATTCGGCTAACCTTTTCGCATTTGGTTAACAAATTTTCCTAATTTTCATAAGATTGGGTGAGCTTTTTATAAGTTTGGTTGAAATGTAGCCAAAATTTTCACCCTCTGGCTAACAAATTTTATTACTTGGTCAAGATTTTTGCCATTTGGTTAACAAAGTTTCCTACTTTTTATGAGTTTTTTTGAAATTTGGCTAACCTTTTCACTTTCGTTAACAAATGTCCCTACTTGTTGATGCTTGTGGTTCAACTTTGACCAAACTTTTCGCCTTTTGGTTAACAAAGTTTCCTACTTTTCATAAGTTTGGATGAAATTTGGTCAAACTTTTCACATCTGGACAACAAAATTTCACACTTTTCATAAGTTTGGGTGAAAGTTGGTCAAACTTTTCACGTTTGGTTAACAAATTTTCCTACTTTTCATATGTTTGAGTGAGATTTTGTATAAGTTTGGTTTGAAATTCGGCTAACCTTTTCACCTTTGGTTAACAAATTTTCTTACTTGACCAAGATTTTTGCCATTTGGTTACCAAGTTTTTCTACTTTTCATAAATGTGATTGAAATGTGGCCAAATATGTTTCCCTTTTGGGTAACAGATTTTCTTACGTTTTGCAAAGTTTCGTACTTTCCATACTTTTGGTTGAGCTATTTCAGATTATGGTCGACAGTTTTTTCTACTTTGGTTAACCCGTTTCCTTAGTTTTGTTGAAATATTTATTGAATTTGTCACCAATATGTATCATTCTCTCATCACATGATAACTATATACACCGTAAACACTAACAAAAATTCAACAACCAAGACGTAATTATAATATATGCCTGTTTATTTTACAGTATTTCAAGTACATTTTACAGTATTTCAGTCCATTTTTTCAAGAATAAAAAGGCATAATGTCATTATACGAAATGGGTGATGTGATGTGTGGTGGTATACATAGTATCATCACAACATTTTATTTTCACGTACAAAGCTATACACATTGTATGTTGTTTCTGGATTTCTACACGCCATTGTCTGGGTAGTTTGGTTTTTTTCGGTTGGTAGCCTGGTATGTATATGTCACTTAGCATGTAATCATAAAACTGGTCTCCTGTTCGGTGGGTTGATGTCTGAGTCTTGTAGATACCCGAGGCATCAATCATCTGAGTGTCGGGCACATCATGTCTTCGGACAGTCTGGGGTTTCGATGTAACGCCCCGTATTTCACCATTATTCTAGGTCTGATCTCTTCCGAACTCGAAAATGTAACGTCAGCACTGAAGTCCCGGTAGTGAATGCGACCTTTGTACCCGTATCAGTGGTTAGAAGTATTTCCACCGTGTCGAAGGAGTAACGATTCAGCGGTATGTAGTGAGGTTTGTTGTAGGCGAGAAACACTGAGGTCGATCGCTGATTCATGATAGGAACCGTCCTTAGTAGTGGGACCGTGACGTCTCCAACCGGTCTTGCCGCAATGAGATCGCAGTATACGTAGACATTTTGCAGGTCGTTATTCAGGTCTATCGACCCTTCACCTTCAATTGTATCTAGTATCTCTTGTAACTTCTCACTAAATGTAATAGTGGCCCCGGGTTCGAGTATTTTCACGATGACTTTCTTTGATGCATCGTCGAAATGGAATAGAACACAGAGTTGATCATCCACCTTCCGATATTTCATTAGGAGAATCAGTGCAGCTATAAACGCGTCTGGTGAACTGTACAGGCCTGAGGGACACACCTTTCTTATCACTCTACCATTTGGGAGGGGTGTATCTTAGCCATACTTCATTCTCTAGCACATTGCAGTAGTAGTTGGGGAATTGAATTTCGGCCAGACCCATTTCAAAATATTGACTCACCTCTATAGTTTGCGGTAACTTTACGAAATAGTGACCTGGTGAGTTCTTGGAAAATATGTTCGGCGAAGCATTACTCGGTAATGTCAGGTAGAAGCTCATATTTTAGGTTTTGGTAGTATGTATCCCAGACAGTTGCTTAGAAGAGCGATCCACAACTTGCCCTCGACCGCATTGACATTGTCTCGAGACAGATTAAATAGTGATATGCCAATGACTGTGTATATAACGACCAGTTGACAGAAGAAGCCAATCTCTAGTCGCGGCACTCGCCGACCACACATGCACCAGAACGATTTTCTTTCCCCTCTGGGGTATTTTGTGAGTTAGTTTCCACGTTGGTTTCTTCGATGACCACTGTTTTTGACCTACTGGGTCATTACACTCGTGTCTCGGTTGTATCATTAGTTGCTATTGGGAAATGCAAAAATCAGTGCTCGAGGCGCTCGTTGTGGGACATTGTCGGTACTAAGGACACTACTTTCTGAACTTAGCAGTGGGCATAAGGTCACCATACAAGGGTTGTCATCCCACTGTGGAGTACCCAGACACGCCAGCGCTGGTGGATTGGGTACGGAAGGGGTGCAATAAGATAAGTCTGATCCACCCGTTACATACCACCAAAAGAAATGAATGACGAAGTCAACCAGAAAACGATAGTACTTGCTCAAGTTGACTACCGTGTTATGGACAGATCAGGACAAGTCATTAATCTGCATCTCAGAATAGGCCACTTGTATACGACCATTCAGGCTTAATGAATCAGCCATGTGCATGTGTTGATTGGTGTCGCAGCCAGCAGAGCACATACTCCAGTTATATGCGATTAGCACCATATATCTCTTTATTATACTAGTATTCTTAGGTTAACTGTATGCCTACTTGGAGAAACACAACGGAAATGTGAAAGATGTATCAAAATGGGCCAACTTACCATTAGAGATTTGGCATATGGTGTTCTGGTTACTGCTCACAGAGACCGGTACTTCTATTAGACGAATGCTCGCCGTCTTATACACGCTATTTTCTGACGTAGAATGAGTCAGCCGAATATTATGCACTGTCTGGTCATGTGACCGGGTGCGAGTCCATCTATGACAGGTTGAGTCAATAGGCACGTGTTTCGGTTGTATCCCATAAGATATGTGACCGGATACAGCGCCATCTTTGATCGGTTTTAGCCACGTGGTCTGGTTTCTCCTTACCACCTGTGATCGGATGCGAGGCCATCGTTGACCACTTGTAACCAGTGAGTATGTGGTCTGGTAGTAGTTATTACACAGGCGACCGGAAGCAGCGCCATATTTCAGCGGCTGTGACCATTACCCAAGGGTGATCGGATGCAGTGCCATCTTTGAATGGTTTTACGTTACCCATATGTCTACTTGGAAAAACACAACGAAAATGTGAAAGCTTTATCAAAAAAGTCAACTTACCGATAGCGAATTGTAACATTGTGAGCTGGTTGGTGTTCATTGAGACCGGTACTTCTATTTGAAGAATGCTGGTCGTCTTATACATGGTATTTGCTGACGTAGAATGACTCAGCAGTATATTGTCTGGCCATGTGACCGGCTGCGACTCCATCTTTGACCATTAGTCACGTGTTTAGGATGTGTCCCATAAGACACGAGACCGGCTACAGTGCCATATTTGATCGGTTTTAGTCACGCGGTTGTACACTTACACATGTGATCGAGTACGACGCCATCTTTAATCGGTTTTAGTCACGTGTTTCGATTGTATACCTTAGACATATGACCGGAAGCATCATCATATTTGATCGGCTGTATCGTTATGCTGTCAGTACGCTCTGAGTCATCCTTCAGTTTTCCCCAAAGACATGTCTGAACACGTTCACGTACGTTCACTCCGCCGATATAGCCCTGTGGTGAGTCACCCGAACGGTCACCTTCAGCTGATGACGAAGCTGATGCTGATGATGATGATAATCATTTTGTTGGTGGCAGTGGGTGATGATGATGATGGTAATCCTGATTACAGACACTACAAACGATCATGGGTGCCGGTTGTTCAGAAAGACACCGGCAAGCTTGCCAAGGAAGTACGAAAGTTGAGGTTGACTGCGATGGCCTGTAATTGATAGACATCTAGATGGTGCTACACCCTCTTCACACGCACATGACATGGTTGTCGTTCATTCAAAATGAGAATCGCAAAACTTGGCCAGCACACATGAAACTCCATAGAATGTTGAGGTTGACTGCGATGTCCTGTAATTGATAGCACACACACACATGGATGTACACACACACACACACACACATACACACACACACACACACGGATGTGATGATGGCCCACGATTCAATGTTGGGGCTGTCTGCAACGTCGTGTAATTGCGTTGCATAAA
Organism: Cepaea hortensis; assembly: GCA_963921405.1. Lineage (NCBI taxonomy): Eukaryota > Metazoa > Mollusca > Gastropoda > Stylommatophora > Helicidae > Cepaea > Cepaea hortensis. Next base: position 40,735,041 of record OY992894.1, read on the forward strand.
CAATGTTGGGACTGACTGCGACGTCCTGTAATAGATAGACATCTAGCTGGTGATACTCCCACTTCACACGCACATGACCTGGCTGGTGTTCATTGAAAATGACAATTGCAAACTTGCCCAGCACACATGAAACTCCATAGAATGTTGAGGTTGACTGAGACGTCCTGTAATTGATAGCACACCCGCCCTCGCTCGCACACGCACACACAGACACACACACAGATGTGATGATGGTCCACGAGCACCACTCAATGTTAGGCTGTCTGCAACGACGTGTAAATGCATTGCATAAACAATGTTTGGACTGAGTGTGATGTCGTGTAATTGATATCACACCCGCGCGCGCGCACGCATACATATACACACACAGACGCGCACAAGTATCCTGCGTGACCAAGTCATCAAGGCAAGTACGTATATATACCCATTGGGACAACCTACCTGCAGCTATAGAAATACATACATATATAAATAAATAGATAGATAAATTCATAAATACATACATTTCTATTTATATTTAATATTTTCAAATCATATGTATAAGGGTTTCGTATAGCTATATTTTTATTTTTATTTTTTTATTTCGGGGCAAATATTCCCTTCACAGTCCCGGTTGTCTTCTGATCGCTATCTACAATAAGCATTGAAGTCCGGTGCGTTACTTGACAATCCCGTAGGCGTTCTGCTTGAGCGGTATCGGTTAATCTCGCGGTCGTTGGTCACTGTATTTCTCGCGGGGCGTGCTGGCTCAGCGCGTGATCTTTGCCTGGTCGCGCAGGTAAAGTTGGCGGTCAGGGGAGCTTAGTAAGGACAGTCGTAAAGGGGAGACAAGAGACACGAATCGTATCCCTTGGGTTAATTCTTCTTCTTCTTCTTCTTCGTTCATCCGGAGTTTTTTTTTCGGACGTGATTGCGTTGTGCCTGTTTACAGCAGAGCTGCGTTCTTGCGCCGTTAGGCCGACACATCCGACTTCTGCGGGTATTTGTTGACCAGGTTAACCTTCCCGGGGGTTTCTTAGGACGTTTGGCTCTCACTGTTGTGGTGTTATCCCCCATCCCAGCTGGCCCATATAGAACAGCCAAAGACATCCTGGTCAGCCCTCAAGGGAAGGCAGGGGCAGACCATGGGCATTCCCCACCATCCAAGGAGGCTTCCATACTTGCAGAGCCGACACACCGCGCTCTGGTGCTGGGCTCACCCAAGGAATCGTCACGTCCTGCACATGGCTGCTTAGCCTCACTTCCGTATATTGGGCCTTCCGTTCACCATAGGCTGTTCTTCCGGAAACCAGAAGTATGCAGTCTGCAGATGACATCCACACGGTGAGCTTTCGATTCGGACTTTCCACATAATGGATTTGCTATCCAAGCAATATTCCATTTCGTGCCACTAGACAATTTTTCCACCTTTTATGAAGCCCACACAGTGTGCTTTCGATTCAGACTTTCCACATAATGGATTTGCTATCCAAGCAATATTCCATTTCGTGCCACTAGGACACTTTTTCCACCTTTTATGAAGCCCACACAGTAAGCTTTTGGTTCGGACTTTAAACGTAATGGATTTGCTATCCAAGCAATATTCCATTTCATGCCTCTGGGGCGCTTTTGTAACCACCATACCTGTGGTATGAAGTGCGGCAGTCTAAATACTTCTTCATGCACCTTTAAATGTCAACCTGAATGTAGTTAAAGTAAGCTGCAGTCAACTTGAGCTTGTTGATATCTCCATAGAGCTTGTCCTCAAATGAAGCAGGTGTGGGCCAAAATATCTTTCTCTGTTCTGCATATATTGGGCACTCCTGCAGCAAATGTTTAGCTGTCATTTTACCAGTTCCACAATTGCATTCATCGGTATCTCCTATCTTTAGTTTATTGAACAAGTGATATTTCAGCCTGTTATGTCCTGTGCGGAGTCTGAAGATTGCTACTTGTTCTCTTCGGTCGAGTTTGTAATATGCATCATCCTTCTGGTGACCTGGATGCTCTGATTCCCATTTGGTTCTATAGGTGCTTTTTATCAACCTCTTTGCCTCGTTATAGGTTATGTCTATGTCAGGCTGTGGTAGTCGTCCGCCCTCTTTTGCCAGTCTGTCAGCCTCTTCATTTCCAGGTATACTGCAATGTGATGGGATCCACTGTATTACAACTTTTTTGGATTTCTGGCTTAGACCATGGAGTGCTGCTCTTAGGTCAGCTATTTCTGTGCTATTATTGCTATTCAGTATTGAGACAGCTGACTTTGCATCTGTGAAGATAGCTATTTGCTTCTCTTTATTTTCCTCCATCAAGAGCATTTCTGCTGCAGTTTTCAGAGCTTCTACCTCCGCTTTGAAGTTACTTGAAAACTTTCCAGTTGCCATTGAATGTGTTTTTTTCACTCCATTTTTTAAACTTAGGAGAATTCCTCCTCCATTCTCTATTGAATTTTTAGCTGATCCATCTGTATATGCATGGGTCCAATTGCTGCTTGGGTAATGTTCTTTTATGTAGTTTATGGTTATTTCTCTTCTTTCAGTTTCATGCTGAGTGTTCTTTTTCTCAATACCAGGAATGTTTTCTATCATCTCAGGCAGTTGCTGCTGTCTCCAAGCTGGGAACTTGTGTGCATTGTAAATGGGTTTGACTGTCGATATGTTAAGTATAGGATCTGCCCTAATCTTTCGTTTTGCAGTTTCTACAAAGTTGCTACGCTTCAGTCTTCCCTTTCCAAAACCACTAAACCTTTTATACATAGGGTGGTCTGTCAATCTTCTAAATTGTTCTGCTTGTTGCTGGGCTCTGCTATCTCTTCTATCCTGCATTGGTTGTAAACAAGTGATCTTTTCTAGTTCATTAATAGGCGTTGTCTTCAGGCTTCCAGTTATGATTCGCATTCCTTGATGTTGGACTCTACTTATTTTGTTAAAGTTTGACTTAGCTGCTGTTGCCCAAGCTGCAATGCCATATTCCAGTACTGGCCTCACCCATCCAGTATATAACTTCTTGAGAACTTTCTCATCTGCTCCCCACGTTGTATCAGCAAGCTTTTTCATGATTGCCATTCTCTGCCTTGCTCTTGTTCGATTTTTCTCAACCTGTGTCTTCCATGTCAGGCGACGATCAAAGGTGACTCCTAGATAGTTTGGATTTTCTTCATGGCGCAATATTTTTCCATTCAATACCAGCTTAGGTTGCTGAGTTTTATTTGAGAGGGAGAACACTGTGCATGTTGTTTTCTCCTCACTTATCTTCACTAGCCATGATTTTGACCAGTCCTCTAGCGCTAATAAGGCTTGCTGTATTCTGCTATTAGCTGTACTAATATATTCTTCAGATGTCCATATGGCTAGGTCATCTGCAAAGGAGGATGTGTGTACTCTGGCTGGAAAATTTTCCGTGATGTCATTTATATATGCTAGGAATAATGTTGGTGAAAGAACTCCTCCTTGGGGGACACCTTGCTCCAACAGCATCATTTTGCTTGTTTGTCCTTGTACTTTTGTCCTGGCAGTTCTGTTCTCAAGGTAGTGGCTGATCCATTTATACATTTTTCCACAAACATGCATTTTTTGCAGTTTTACTTTCAGTCCTTCCTTCCATACTTTATAAAATGCTTTTTCTAAATCTATCCAGACTGCTAGTGTGTGCTTTTTCTCTTGGAAGGCATCCTCTATTTCCTGAGCTATATAGGTTATTTGATCTTCAGTGGATCTGTACTTTCTGAATCCTGCTTGGTGTGGTGTTAAGAGTTTGTTTTCTTCCAGATGCCATGTTAGCCTGCCATTGATAATGCGTTCCATTAATTTTTCTACACAGCTAAGTAGACTGATAGGTCGATAGCCATTTGGTTCTTCCAGGCCTTTTCCTTTCTTTGGGACTGGTATTAGTATAGCTTCCTTCCATGCCTGTGGGACTATTCCTCTCTTCCAGCTGTTATTTAGGACTGCTAGTAGTTTCTTCTTTGCCTTGGTGCCTAGTCCTATTAGCATTTCATTTGTGATTCCATCCTTTCCTGGTGATTTCTTCTTTTTTAGGGTATTCATTGCCTGTTCCATTTCTTCCATTGTTAGATTTGCCATCATATATTCTGCTGCTGTCTCTGTATTTCTATGATGTATCTGTTTGTCTTTGATTGCTTTCTTCTGTTCGGTTGTAATATCAATGTGGTTTGCATTTGCATAGTGTTCCATTAGTGCATTTGCAGCCTTTTTTCCTGTAAGCAAGGCATTTCCTTGTTTAATTGTTATTTGTTTGTTTCTAGGTCCTTCATTGTTCATGGCTTTCACTAGTTTCCATAGTTTGTTTCCATCCCTGTCAAAATTCAGGTTTTCTGTTTTTTCCCTCCAACAATCTCTTGTTGTTTGATTTGCTGTTCTTTTATATTTTGCTGAGATGGCTTTGAGAGAGATGTTCGCTTCAATTGTTTGTTCTCTCTCTGCTGTCTTCCTGGCATCTTCAACTTTGTCCTCCAAACTTTGTAGTTCTTCAGTCCAGTATGGTTTGTAATTTTTCCTCGCTCTTCTTGGAATAGACTCAGTGGCTGCCTGTATTATCGCTCTGTTTAGACTTTCCACTATTTGCTTTATGTTGCCATATCGTGTATTTATGTTTTCACAATATTTGTCTGTTAGTATGGCAAATCTGTCCCAATCTGCTCGTTTGTAATTCCAGCGGGGCAAGGGCTTTTGCTCCTGTGGGACATACTCCATATTCATTACAAGCTTGATTGGTCTGTGGTCACTACCTGCTAATTGGTCCAGCACATTGCGATCGATTTTGTGGATGATGTCTCCTGTGCAGAAAGCTAAGTCTGGAGTAGAAGTGGTAAGCCATCTTCTGGAGTAGAAGCTCGATGTGTCATCCGCTTTGTTGAGTAGATGGATATTTGAGTCTATTTCCCAGTCCTCCAATTCATCTCCTCTTTTGTCAGTATCTGGGTATCCCTATCTTTCTGAACGGCTATTAAAGTCTCCGACAATAATGCAGTTTGTGTCAGTTATTTTCATGTTTGAGAGTGTAAGGTCCTTATCTGCTGGGCTATACAGATTGTAGATTCTTATTTTCACGTCCTTTATCATTATATCAACACCTATAATTTCCGTTTGGTTGTCAGAGATCACAGATACTTCGCTGCAAGGTATTGTATTTCGTGTAAGTATTAGAACTCCTCCTTTGTGTCCTTCGTGGTCGAAACGTGTGGCCTGATATCCTCCGACTGAGAATTTGCGATTGGCGTTGAGGTGTGTCTCTTGAATGCATGCCACATCTATTTTATCTTTATGAAGACGCTGTGTTAGGGATTCTTTCTTCTTGTAAACTCCTTCGGCATTCCACTGTAGTATGTTGAGTGTCCGGGGTATTTGGTCTTAACCTACTCCTCTGTGCCTTGACTCCACAGCACAGGGGAAGGTGACCACCAGTAGTCATGGGTGGACCCCCTCGAGGCAGGGGGCCCGGCACTATCGCCGCCTGATGGGACTTCGCGGGATTAGCACCATAACGATTAATTTTGATTTGTGACATCATGAATTAAGTTACTTTGCACTGCTTTGTCAAGCCTGTGGCTCAGTACATCCGATTTCGACAAGCATTTATTCGGGATGCTTTCCCTAGCCATTGACTGTCCCCAGTTACCTACAAGGCAGCAGGTTTTACGTTGCACTGCTTTGTCAAGCCTGTGGCTCAGTACATCCGATTTCGACAAGCATTTATTCGGGGTGCTTTCTCTAGCCTTTGACTGTCCCCAGTCTACCTACAAGGCAGCAGGTTTGTGTGTCTCTTCGTCTGGTCCCTCTCTCTTGACCTGTCCGACATGGGTGGCACTACCAGTAGCTGTGCTACCATCGGCATAGCTCTTGGTGTCATTGGGACGCTCAAGCCCCTCTACCTCGTCACGGTGGACACACAGCAGAGGGGGGGGGGGGTTAATTCTATTTTGTTTGTAAAAAGGGACGTTATTTGTTTAATAATATTACATATTTTAATGATTATCTCGGGAAGTTATGGCTTATTTTAATTGAGGATTAGAGTGTTTTTTTTTTAATTGACATTACAAGTCTCCAATATACATACAAGAAATTGTTGGTGTTTAATTAAGTTTTAGGTTTAATTTTTAATAAAATTGCTTGCCTGGCTAGTATATTTATAAACCAGATTTCCACCAAGCGCTTAAAGTTGATACATGGGGTACGGAAACCTGTTGAATTAGCATACTGAGCCGTGCAAAAAGTTTATTAATGCAATCCAAAAATGGATCCTCGGGTTAGCTCGAGAGATGGAATAAATCAATTTCTGTCATATTTGATTTCGATCTCCCTCATCGAAGGGGGATCGCTATGACTGTGGTTCGATCACACCACGTGACCGCACCACACACACACACACACACACACACACACACACACACACCCAACACACACACACACACACACACACTGGGACTCGAACCCAGGCACCCTACCACTAATTGGTCTACTTATCTATATAAGTATTCCACATACCCGGGGTTTGCCTCGCTGTCTTTGAATGGTCTCGGAAGCGGTCGGGGGAAGCCGAAGCGGCCAGCGGAGGCACCTGTGGACGGGGTGGTCGGTAGGGAGTACCGGGACCGGAAGTAGTCATCCGGAAGTAGTCACCAGGACAACCAGATCCAAGAAATTTCCCGCCAATTTTTTGAACATGTGGTCCGTTGTGGTCGTAAAATATGACGTTTAGCTTGCGGTGAAAGACTTTTTATATAGTAAAATATCGGTTGTTGCCACCACAAATGATAAGTAGTTACAACATCCCTTACTACTCACAGAAGCTATTCAGGCCTGTGTGGAAACAAGAGTTACAATGCTAACAAGATTTTTTTAATATAGCATGGGAAGAAATAAAAGTACCAGATGATTGGCAACAGGCAATAATAGTACCAATGTGGAAAAAGAAAGGCAATATGAGAGAGTGCGAAACATACAGAGGTATATCACTCCTGAGCCATATAAAGAGCTAGACCCATAGTTGAACAACAGTTAAGCAACGTACAATTCGGTTTTCGGAAAGGTAAAAGTTGCACTGATGCACTATTTGCGCTTAGACAAATATGTGAAAAAACTATCGAATATAGTGACCAGCAGAATATTGTGTTTGTAGATCAGGAAAAGGCTTTCGATAGAGTAGACAGATACAAATTATGGACCATCAAGGGCAACTGCTAGAAAACATCATAGCCATGTACCACTTGAGCCGAAGTGCAGTAAGTTATAGCGACGGGGGCAGACTGCAAAATCATAATGATAATCTGAGTTGAACATGCAGGAGTTACAATATGAGCATAACTACAGCCAAAACTGAAGTAATGCGAGTTAGCAGATCGCCGTGCCCACTAAGTTTAGAGTTAAATAGCACAACTCTGAAACAAGTTAAAGAATTCAAATACCTTGGAAGCATGATCACAGAAGATGGCAGATTAGACAGAGAAATTGAAATCAGATGTCAAAAAGCTAGTGCACTTACATATCAACTATCACCTTTACTGAAACATCCAAATATACCCATGCCCGCAAAACGACAGATAATAAACAGCATATTCACACCAACCCTTTGCTATCAATCTCAGACCTGGACTTTATCCAAATTACACCTTCGCAAAATCAACACCTGCGAAATAAGATGCCTGAGGAGAGCTTCCAACTTAACAATCCGAGACCGAGTAAGAAATGCTATTATCAGACAGACTGTGGGATCAACACCTTGTGTCACATTTATTGAAAGACAGAAGATCAAGTGGTTTGACCATGTCGTTAGAATGCAACACCAGCAACTACCATCACTGGCCTTACATCAAAGATCATCTGCGACGAGACCAAGAGGACGTCCAAGAAGAAAATGGATTGACGACATCAAAGACATTGTACAACCACACGGAATGACACTATCCAGTGCCGCCCACCGGGTGCTGGAGCGCAAATTATTCCTCCCCACGACGCTTGACGGCAGAAGTGGAAGATGATGATGATGATGATGATGATGATGATGATGATGATGATGATGATGATGATGATGATGATGATGATGATGATGATGTACCACACCCATTCCAAACTTTGATAACAACAATCAATCAATCAATCAATCAGGTGCTGTCTCCGCAATGAAGGTTGGCTGCAATGGATTTCCAACACTGTCCGTCTCTCGCTTTGACTGTACATTCTTCTTCTTCTTCTTCTTCTTCTTCTTCTTCTTCTTCTTCTTCTTCTTCTTCTTCTTCTTCTTCTTCTTCTTCTTCTGCGATCATCCGGAGTTTTGTTTTTCGGATGTGATTGCGTTGTGCCTGTTTACAGCAGAGCTGCGTTCTTGCGCCGTTAGGCCGACACATCCGACTTCTGCGGGCATTTGTTGACCGGGTTAACCTTCCCGGGGGTTTCTTAGGACGTTTGACTCTCACTGTTGTGGTGTTATCCACCATCCCAGCTGGCCCATATAGAACAGCCAAAGATCCTGGTCAGCCCTCAAGGGAAGGCAGGGGCAGACCATGGGCATTCCCCGCCATCCAAGGAGGCTTCCATACTTGCAGAGCCGATACATAGCGCTCTGGTACTGGGCTCACCCAAGGAATCGTCACGTCCTGCACATGGCTGCTTAGCCTCACTTCCGTATATTGGGCCTTCCGTTCACCATAGGCTGTTCTTCCGGAAACCAGAAGTATGCAGTCTGCAGATGACATCCACACAGTGAGCTTTCGATTCGGACTTTCCATGTAATGGATTTGCTATCCAAGCAATATTCCATTTCGTGCCACTAGGACACTTTTCCACCTTTTATGAAGTCCACACAGTGGGCTTTTGATTCAGACTTTCCACGTAATGGATTTGCTATCCAAGCAATATTCCATTTCATGCCACTAGGACACTTTTCCACCTTTTATGAAGCCCACACAATGGGCTTTTGATTCGGACTTTCCACGTAATGGATTTGCTATCCAAGCAATATTCCATTTCGTGCCATTAGGACACTTTTCCACCTTTTATAAAGCCCACACAGCGAGCTTTCGATTTTGACTTTCCACATAATGGATTTGCTATCCAAGCAATATTCCATTTCATGCCTCTGGGTCTTCATGCACCTTTAAACGTCAACCTGTATGTAGTTAAAGTAAGATGCGGTCAACTTGAGCTTGTTGATATCTCCATAGAGCTTGTCCTCAAATGAAGCAGGTGTGGGCCAAAATATCTTTCTCTGTTCTGCATACGTTGGGCAATCCTGCAGCAAATGTTTTGCTGTCATTTTTCCAGTTCTACAATTACATTCATCGGTATCTCCTATCTTTAGTTTATTGAACAAGTGGTATTTCAGCCTGTTATGTCCTGTGCGGAGTCTGAAGATTGCTACTTGTTCTCTTCGGTCGAGTTTGTAATATGCATCATCCTTCTGATGGCCTGGATGCTCTGATTCCCATTTGGTTCTATAAGTGCTTTTTATCAACCTCTTTGCCTCATTATAGGTTATGTCTATGTCAGGCTTTGGTAGTCGTCCGCTCTCTTTTGCCAGTCTGTCAGCCTCTTCGTTTCCTGGTATACTGCAATGTGATGGGATCCACTGTATTACAACTTTTTTGGATTTATGGCATAGACCATGGAGTGTTGCTCTTAGGTCAGCTAGTTCTGTGCTGTTATTGCTCTTCAGTATTGAGACAGCTGACTTTGCATCTGTGAAGATAGCTATTTGCTTCTCTTTATTTTCCTCCATCAGGAGCATTTCTGCTGCAGTTTTCAGAGCCTCTACCTCCGCTTTGAAGTTACTTGAAAATTTTCCAGTTGCCATTGAATGTGTTTTTTTTCACTCCATTTTTTAAATTTAGGAGAATTCCTGCTCCTCCATTCTCTATTGAATTTTTGGCTGATCCATCTGTATATGCATGGGTCCAATTCCTGCTTGGGTAATGTTCTTTTATGTAGTTTAGGGTTATTTCTCTTCTTTCGGTTTCATGCTGAGTGTTCTTTTTCTCAATACCAGGAATGTTTTCTATCATCTCAGGCAGTTGCTGCTGTCTCCAAGCTGGGAACTTGTGTGCATTGTAAATGGGCTTGACTGTTGATATGTTAAGTATAGGATCTGCCCTAATCCTTCGTTTTGCAGTTTCTACAAAGTTGCTACGCTTCAGTCTTCCCTTTCCAAAACCATTAAATATGTTGTACATAGGGTGGTCTGTCAATCTTCTAAATTTTTCTGCTTGTTGCTGGGCTCTGCTATCTCTTCTATCCTGCATTGGTTGTAAACAAGTGATCTTTTCTAGTTCATTAATAGGCGTTGTCTTCAGGCTTCCAGTTATGATTCGCATTCCTTGGTTTTGGACTCTACTTATTTTGTTAAAGTTTGACTTAGCTGTTGTTGCCCAAGCTGCAATGCCATATTCCAGTACTGGCCTCACCCGTCCAGTATATAACTTCTTGAGAACTTTCTCATCTGCTCCCCATGTTGTACCAGCAAGATTTTTCATGATTGCCATTCTCTGCCTTGCTCTTGTTCGATTTTTCTCAACCTGTGTCTTCCATGTCAGGCGACGATCAAAGGTGACTCCTAGATAGTTTGGATTTTCTTCATGGCGCAATATTTTTCCATTCAATACCAGCTTAGGTTGCTGAGTTTTATTTGAGAGGGAGAACACTGTGCATGTTGTTTTCTCCTCACTTATCTTCACTAGCCATGATTTTGACCAGTCCTCTAGCGCTAATAAGGCTTGCTGTATTCTGCTGTTAGCTGTACTAATATATTCTTCAGATGTCCATATGGCTAGGTCATCTGCAAAGGAGGATGTGTGTACTCTGGCTGGAAAATTTTCTGTGATGTCATTTATATATGCTAGGAATAATGTTGGTGAAAGAACTCCTCCTTGGGGGACACCTTGCTCCAACAGCATCATTTTGCTTGTTTGTCCTTGTACTTTTGTCCTGGCAGTTCTGTTCTCAAGGTAGTGGCTGATCCATTTATACATTTTTCCACAAACATGCATTTTTTGCAGTTTTACTTTCAGTCCTTCCTTCCATACTTTATCAAATGCTTTTTCTAAATCTATCCAGACTGCTAGTGTGTGCTTTTTCTCTTGGAAGGCATCCTCTATTTCCTGAGCTATATAGGTTATTTGATCTTCAGTGGATCTGTACTTTCTGAATCCTGCTTGGTGTGGTGTTAAGAGTTTGTTTTCTTCCAGATGCCATGTTAGCCTGCCATTGATAATGCGTTCCATTAATTTTCCTACACAGCTAAGTAGACTGATAGGTCGATAGCCATTTGGTTCTTACAGGTCTTTTCCTTTCTTTGGGACTGGTATTAGTATAGCTTCCTTCCATGCCTGTGGGACTATTCCTCTCTTCCAGCTGTTATTTAGGACTGCTAGTAGTTTCTTCTTTGCCTTGGTGCCTAGTCCTATTAGCATTTCATTTGTGATTCCATCCTTTCCTGGTGATTTCTTCTTTTTTAGGGTATTCATTGCCTGTTCCATTTCTTCCATTGTTAGATTTGCCATCATATATTCTGCTGCTGTCTCTGTATTTCTATGATGTATCTGTTTGTCTTTGATTGCTTTCTTCTGTTCGGTTGTAATATCAATGTGGTTTGCATTTGCATAGTGTTCCATTAGTGCATTTGCAGCCTTTTTTCCTGTAAGCAAGGCATTTCCTTGTTTAATTGTTATTTGTTTGTTTCTAGGTCCTTTATTGTTCATGGCTTTCACTAGTTTCCATAGTTTGTTTCCATTCCTGTCAAAATTCAGGTTTTCTGTTTTTTCCCTCCAACAATCTCTTGTTGTTTGATTTACTGTTCTTTTATATTTTGCTGAGATGGCGTTGAGAGAGATGTTCGCTTCAATTGTTTGTTCTCTCTCTGCTGTCTTCCTGGCATCTTCAACTTTGTCCTCCAAACTTTGTAGTTCTTCAGTCCAGTATGGTTTGTAATTTTTCCTCGCTCCTCTAGGAATGGACTCAGTGGCTGCCTGTATTATTGCTCTGTTTAGACTTTCCACCATTTGCTTTATGTTGCCATATCGTGTATTTATGTTTTCACAATATTTGTCTGTTAGTATGGAAAATCTGTCCCAATCTGCTCGTTTGTAATTCCAGCGGGGCAAAGGCTTTTGCTCCTGTGGGACATACTCCATATTCATTACAAGCTTGATTGGTCTGTGGTCACTACCTGCTAATTGGTCCAGCACATGGCGATAGATTTTGTGGAGTATGTCTCCTGTGCAGAAAGCTAAGTCTGGAGTAGAAGTGGTAAGCCATCTTCTAGAGTAGAAGCTCGGTGTGTCATCCGCTTTGTTGAGTAGATGGAGATTTGAGTCTATTTCCCAGTCCTCCAATTCATCTCCTCTTTTGTCAGTATCTGGGTATCCCCATCTTTCTGAACGGCTATTAAAGTCTCCGACAATAATGCAGTTTGTGTCAGTTATTTTCATGTTTGAGAGTGTAAGGTCCTTATCTGCTGGGCTATACAGATTGTAGATTCTTATTTTCACGTCCTTTATCATTATATCAATACCTATAATTTCCGTTTGGTTGTCAGAGATCACAGATACTTCGCTGCAAGGTATTGTATTTCGTGTAAGTATTAGAACTCCTCCTTTGTGTCCTTCGCGGTCAAAACGTGTGGCCTGATATCCTCTGACTGAGAATTTGTGATTGGCGTTGAGGTGTGTCTCTTGAATGCATGCCACATCTATTCTATCTTTATGAAGACGCTGTGTTAGTGAGTCTTTCTTCTTGTAAACTCCTTCTGCATTCCACTGTAGTATGTTGAGTGTCCGGGGTATTTGGTCAATAGCTCTTAACCTACTCCTCTGTGCCTTGACTCCACAGCACAGGGGAAGGTGACCACCAGTAGTCATGGGTGGACCCCTCGAGGCAGGGGGCCTGGCACTATCGACGCCTGATGGGACTTCACGGGATTAGCACCATATCGATTAATTTTGATTTGTGACATCATGAATTAAGTTACGTTGCACTGCTTTGTCAAGCCTGTGGCTCAGTACATCCGATTTCGACAAGCATTTATTCGGGATGCTTTCCCTAGCCTTTGACTGTCCCCAGTCTACCTACAAGGCAGCAGGTTTTACGTTGCACTGCTTTGTCAAGCCTGTGGCTCAGTACATCCGATTTCGACAAGCATGTATTCGGGGTGCTTTCCCTAGCCTTTGACTGTCCCCAGTCTACCTACAGGTTTGTGTGTCTCTTCGTCTGGTCCCTCTCCCTTGACCTGTCCGACATGGGTGACCCTACCAGTAGCTGTGCTACCGTCGGCATAGCTCTTGGGGTCATTGGGACGCACAAGCCCCTCTACCTCGTCACGGTGGACACACAGCAGAGGGGTGACTGTACATTCTGCCAGGCTGATGTTCGTCCATCTCTTGATGTTATCCTCCCACTTGTATCGTTGTCTACCTCTTGCTCGCTTGCCCTCAACCTTGCCTTCCAGAATGGTTTTCATAAGATTATCATGTCTTTTAACGTGGCCAAAATATTTCACTTGTCTCCTCTTTATTTTTTTCATCAACTCTCTCTTCATTCCCAGTTTTTCTAGGACCTCTGTATTTGATTGTTTTTGTTTCCATGAAATACGACCTATTCGTCTGTATATCCACATCTCCAGGGCTTCTATGCGACTTTCTAGTTGCTTGTTCAATGTCCAGATTTCCGCGTCATACAGTAGCGTTGAATATACGGAGCATTTGACAATTCTCATTTTTAATGCGTTATTAATCTCTCTAGATGTTAATAATCCTCTAAACGTACTGGAGAGTTTTGGTCATAGACCAGTGGTTCTCAACCGGTGGGGAATTCCCCCCGCCCCAGTGGGGAATTTTAGGGTTTCCAGGGGGTGGGGGGATGAAGATTATTTCAAGATCGCGTTAATACAAGAACCGATTACTTGATATTGTTTTTCCCTTCATACTTTACGGTTCTGTACGTCTCACCCTTCTAAAATTTATTTTATAAAGTAAGTAGACCCACAAGTCACATTTTATGTGGACGTCTAGACTTGTTTTAGTATGTGCTTCCATTATTACGTATACTGTGTAGGAGTGGGGGGGGGGGGGGGATTTTTAGGTAGGAAATACGAAAGGGGGAATGACGTTCTGAAAATATGGTGAAGGGGGGCACGGGCCAAATTTTTAGGTAGGAAATACGAAAAGGGGGGGGGGGGGGAATGGCGTCTAAAAATATGGTGAAGGGGGGCACGGGCCGAAAAAGGTTGAGAACCACTGATCTAGAGATTACAGACACATGTCTAAGGAGCAAAGGCCTCATTAAGTGTGGGGCTGACTTGTATGCTTCCCCACGGTCATCATTGAGTCGCATGATCAAAAGGTCGGCAGTTTTATGGCTTCACCCCTGTTGGTTTTACGGAATCTCCTGCAGGACATGTGCCACGTGCTCCAGCCGCCAAACGTATATATTAACTCCGTAACCCCGTCTGTTCCAGATGAATGCTGTTTGAAACTAATAACACAAACTCTATGGCGGTGTCAACAACCTCACGCCGGTTGCTGCTGTCTTTAAATATGTTTAGTTTGAAGTCTGAAAACGTAGGTTGGTCACTGCTTTCTTTAAATATAGTTGGTCCGAAGGTGTACAAAGGTGTACGTTGGTGGCCACGTTCTTTAAATACGAGGGTAAGTTAATAAGTAAGTCACAAATGGCTGTAGAAAAATAACTAACTATGATAACAACTTGAAACCAGTTTATTTTTATACATACATTGTCCCTTTATTTCTCAACATAATTTTCACCAACATTGATGCATGTATCCCATCATTTTATCAGTCCTCCCAAACCGGTTGCATAAACCTGTACAAATCTATATAAATAGTTTGACGTCCATAGATGTACGTTGGTGTATGCTTTATTTAAATATATTTAGTTCGAAGGTGTAGGTTGGTCGCTGCTTTCTTTAAATATGATTAATTTGAAGTCCGAAGATGCACGTCGGTTGCTGCTTTCAATAAATATATTTATTAACGCTGTGTGCTAAGCAGTGGCGTCACTGGGGTTGGTGTCACCCAGTGCGGTAAACTCTTGGTGTCACCCTTCTAGACTTTCACCATGGTCTTCATCCGAGTGTTCCTGTACCATATATAATCGCATATAGTAATGTTTGTAAAATAAGTCAAAAAGTTAATAAGGACATAAGAAAGAAAACAAATTGAACAATATAACTTCAATACTTCAGGTAAAACATAAATAAAGAACTTCGACAAACTCGGACAAAGTTAAATTTTTGTTATTTAACATTAAAATTTCTAAAATTAACAATGAACGGTTATGAAACCCGACTAGACAGAGCTATGTCTGCTTTGTTAAATTTGCAATTTTTTTATTTTGGTGTCACCCCTTGATGGTGTCACCCGGTGCGGCCCGCACCCCCCGCACCCCCCTAGCGACGCCCCTGGTGCTAAGATGTACGAAGATGTACGAAGACGAAGAGATAATTACACTGTGGCACTGAAGATGTTAAGTAACTAACTGTGGCAGTAACAATAACTAGCCTCCTTCAGTTATTTCTGAATATTTGATTGATGCGCTCTTTGAGAAAGAAGCTTTGAGGATACACACTTGGGGACTATTTATTTGGAGAACTGAATTTGTTACCCATTGAATATTTTGTCTTCAGTATTAATGACATGTTCAAAGTCCTGGCATTAGCTAATGCGGTTTGTTATCAGTGATAGTTGACTTTCACTTCAGTCAGTGCCGTCACCGCAATGAAAGTTGTCTGCAATCGATCTTCAACACTCTTTGTTTGTCCTCGTTCGCTTTGAACTCTAGTGTAGTCATACATGCTACTTCTAGTAGCACTGAACTGAATTTTGTGTGTGGATTAGCTTTCCCTATTACCAGTGACCCTCGCCATCAGGCGAACCCACTCCGACTTCAGAGGTAACACTCTTCTATCGCCATTGTTGCACACTCTGATACTGCTCTTTGTCTCTTAATATTATGTTTCCACTTGTATCGCTGTCAACCTCTTACTGGCCTGCCTTCAACTCTTCCCTCCAGTACTGGTTTATTGGTCTTTTTTTTTTTTTCTTTTTAACAAGAGTGCAATTTCTTTTAAAGTTGGCACATTATTTAACATGTTTCATTTTTTTAAACTATTTCATTCTATTTGGTTTCATGACCAGCCACTCAAGAACCTCTCTATTTTATTTATTTATTTATTTATTTATTTATTTCATTAAATACGCCCTATTCTTCTGAATATCCACATTGTAATGGCTTCAATCACACTTCACAAATAGTAGTTAATTATCCAGT
>OY992894.1:40756311-40865900 GCA_963921405.1 Cepaea hortensis
CAAACAGTTTGTGTTATTAGCTGTTCGTTGTTAGCAGGATCAACAAATCACCACTGACATGTGAGAATCTGAAACTATTGATTCAGACACCGAAGAGGGGGAAACACAGACAAGCAAATAGAAAGTCAACTATGTCCACGCTATGGAACAATCACTCATCAGATATAGACTCTTCGAACTTGAAACTACATGCCCAGAATTACTCTCACGGTGGCAATGGCGATGTGAAAAGGCGGAATGGCTTAGATTTGCAGCGTCCATCTCTGGTTAAAGCACACCGAGTACGAATTTGAAACAAATAGGTATATTAAACTCCTGCGAGAAAAAAACGTACTAAACATCAACAACGTTGCACATACCTTACAAGGAGATCCACGTATCGCGAAATACAGGTGAAAATCCGAAATCAGAAGTACTCAATAAATATATAAAATGAATAATAAAATAAAATAAACTACTCACGAACGCGTACAATACGAGACACAGACGTTTCGATTCTCAGAATCTTTGTCAATGACAACACAGATAGCTAACAACGAAATACAGCAAACAACGAAAAAACAACGAGTACGAATAATGCTGTAGACTTTTTTTAAATGTAGTACCTACGTCATTAAACATCCCCACTCTCAATCTAACACTGTGGTAGTGAATCGGACACCTAACCTGTTCGGATAAGGGCCAGAGTCAAATATACCTCGGTAGTTCGAAATCGACAAGAGGAGGTCAAATAGAGAGCTACCCAGATAAAAACAAAATTTCAAACTTTGATAACCAAAACTACCCCCTCCACACCCCCCAAACCCCCACCCCAAAAATAATAACTAATCCCAAGGCAGAAATCTGCTGCTGCTGTCTGAAGTGCTAGGACCCTCACATTATTTTAGGCCTGGGTCCACGGGGCAAGTGTACCAGCCTTTCCCTCATGTAGCAAATGTCGAGAGCTGACATCAAATGTCTGAACGCTCACAAGCCGTTGCCAGCGTAACAGCCTAACCATTACATTAACGTGCTTGGTGCAAAAACAAATGTTTTAGAATAGTTGTTTTTGGTATATACACCAAGCTGACAACATCCTAATGCAAAAAAGGTGGAGGTCCAATAGAAATGGCATGCACAAAAACACTTCAGAAGTCGGAGTGAGTTCGCCTGATGGCGAGGGACACTGGTAAAAGGGACAGGTAATTCACACGCAAATATCAGTCCAGTACACTCTCCAGTAGTGGCAACTACTAGAGGTAGGGTGTATTTTTAATGACTGAGGTTTTTGAAAATATTGCCGTTACAAGTTTGTCTTTCACCCTCTATAGAGTTCATGCAACATACAAGGTAAATATAAAACTTGGGACGGCAATATTTTCAAAACCCCCACAGTCATTAAAAATACACCCTATAGTAGCTCATGTATGGACTACGCTCAAGTTCAAAACGAACAAACGCAAACAAGAGCACTTCAAGGTGCAAGTTGTGACCCGGATCACGAGTTTCTTGTTGCAGGTTTCCAGATAACACTTTCAAAAGAAATTAAAGGGACACAAGCAATGCGGTTCGATGAAAGTGATTACATCAGAACACGACATCAATGTCATCACCATCATGTGAAATACCGATAAGCGTGGTCAGTCATGATTCGACATTTCACACGATCTTGGATCAGGTTTGTTTACTTCTCCTGATTGTGCTGTTAGGCCATGTCATCAAGCTATTTATCTCCCTGTCTCTCCCTTGCCTTTTCCACCACCCGTTTTTGTCAGTTGTCACTAAGTTTTCAATTTGTCTTGTTTTCCATCTTCATAACGTGCCATAAATTTTTGACTGTCTGCGTTTAACGTCTCTAATCAATTTATGGTTTTCATGTGTGTGATTTTTTTTTTTTTCTCCTAGGACTAACTCATTAATTTTTCTACCCGCCCGAGGTATTATTTGCATTTTCTTCAGAAACTACATTTCCATTGCCATTAGATGTTTCTCAGTCTTTATGCTTACTGTCCACATTTCGCATGCATATAATAGGAAAGGTTTTCTGTACCACTTCAACACTCTTTTTCTATTTGTCTAGTCTAGTCTTTCCTCTTGGGCCTAAGGCGGCACATAGGGCAGAAGTCGTGGCTCTCCATGTCTGTGCCTAGCGCTAACATTTAGAGCCAGAAATCTGATTCTGTAACAACGGCGAGTTTTATGATGGCGGATTGTCAAGCCGCCGATCAACCGACTTAAGTCAAGCTAGAAGAAAACACGTCACTCTGCAGGGCACCTTTGTCCTTCGTCCTTCCATTAGATGTTATAACTATTCCTAGATAGCTTTATCGATCCACTTGTTACTTTGATGTTACATTGTTGCAAACTAAAAATCAATTTTAAATATTATTTTGCCGTTTAGCTAATATTCCTATTCCGTATTCTCCCAGCTCCCAGTTGTGTGTCAGGTCTTAGTCGGATATGACTGAGCTACCGTATGACAGTAGACGGTACTACCTGCTTTCTGTTACGCCGAACGTTGGGCGGCGCTTACCAAACCCGACACCCCACATTGTGCCAACGGCTTCGGGCGGAAGAGTGCAATTGGGAGGGTACAAGCCTTACCCTGGTGCGAGGAAATGCAAGCTAAAGACAAAATGTCATGGCAGGGCAGACCAGGCCCTAAGCCTTGGTTGGCGGCTGGTCTAGGATCGAAGCTCCGACAGGCGGACAGTTAGAACATTGCTTTGCTGATCTGGCAGCTTCTGCAGCTTGTCTAGTTCCAGATGTAGGGGTGTTACTTTTCATCTGGAGTGAACGAGGCAGGTCGAGAGAGGGATCATGCTACATGGGCAACACGTGATCTCTATATTTTAGCCCAGGCTTTGTGCTATGGAGAGGCAAGAAAATTATTGCAGATAAGTCACACACCGAGCATGTGAGACGTAAGATGGTGCATGATAGTGGAAATGACCACGTGTTCACATGCACCCACTGTGAACGGACATTTACAGCGCAAATTGGCCTTATCAGTCACATTCGATACCGCCATAGGTAAATGTTATTATGCCTTTTTAAAGCACAAACTATCATCTGTCAAGACGGCAAGGTGCCAATGAAAATTCTCCCAGCATTTCTAATTCCTATTCTCTTATTTCATCTGGTCCAACTGTGTTTCATTTCTTCATATATTTGATAGCATGGAAATATGTCGTCATCATCATCATGCGCCATGTCGATAAGCGTGGGCGATCATGTTTCGTAATCTCGCACGATCACCAGAGTCGTGGATCAGCTCTGTGTTCTTGTCTCGACCATACCACATGGCCAAGCCATCCAGGTATTTACTTCTCTGCCTTCCGCTTGTTCTCTTCCCCTAAGTCTTGCCAGCTGTCACCAAGGACTCCAATGTATAACTTCTCATAACGTGAGAAATATATCAGCAAATGAATTAATACATACTGAGGGAGAATGGATGTTGTGGTGAAACATAATCACCTACGCCAGCTTGCTTGGTATTTGACGATGATGATGGTTTTGCTATTGATGACGATGATATTTATCATTATGATGACGGCGATAATGATAATGATGACTTCTGTAATGGTTCTATTGTAGCACACATTATTCAGGAACGTCACAGAAGGGGAGACCACCCAATTTGTGTTGTGAACAATGGGCTGATTTCAAGGGATTTTGAGCTGAAATAAAAAGATCGTGAAAGCATCGATCAAAAACATAAGCGCTCCCTAAAGACACGACATCCACTTTTGCACACGTCTTGTGAGCCTAATTACAACAATGACAGCATTTCTTCTTCTTTCGTTCACTAATGACAGCATTTGAATGAGGTGACAGCAACACTGTTATTAATCACAATTAGACTCAAATGTAATTTTCATTACACATGTCAACTTTACAATGGATTTTGGAGAGAAAGATGTGCTTCTCTCATCGTAAGACAGAGATATCCGTTTTCTTCGGGCGCCATACTTTAGTTTTGAACACGTGCTTCTAGTCTCGCGCATATTTTTTTTTTTGTTTTTTGTTTCGCTCGCTCACTTTGAATTCAAGCGTAATCCATACACACTACTTCTAGTAGTACTGGACTGAATTTTGCATGTGGATTAGCTCAGACGCACTCCGACTTCAGGGGCACTTGTAATTTATATCCCCATGTCAAGGACGAGAAGTCAACATTTTAGTCCAGCTATCCGGTGTAGGCCGGTCTCTCTGGCTGTGGGGTTACAACACTTTCTCTCTGTAATCCCGTTTATCACGCAGAGTCTCGTAGCGGAGAGAGAGCTGACGCGGTTCGACCCCCGCTCGTGACTTGCGGGATACTGAGCCGGCCGGGTTCCAAATGTTGCTGTATGTAGCCGAGGCGCGGTGTTGGGGTGAGCGCCCAACATTGCTCAAATACCTCAATGGCTCGTGAATACATAACCTATGCAGCAAAAGTCCAACTCCTGGCCTTCACGTGGCGGGCCTGTTTAAACTAACAGGAGAAGGGGCGACGGCGAGTCTCTGGCGCCGGAAAATAACCAGTATGCTCTAGATGTGTATGCACGTACATGCATGCGCAGACAGGTGTGTGCGCGCGTACACATCTACACTCGAGTGAGACCACAGTCTGCTCTAGCAAAGAAAGGTGCTGAAGACGGAGGCAACCAGCCAAGAGGCGCACCACAGAAATCAGGATGCCACGCAATCACGCAAAATGGAATATGTCGACTACTGCTAATCGTTATGGTGCTTGCCCTGCTCTGGACCCCCAGGCAGGTGCAGTGCCGGGCCCTATGTCTCGAAAGGGTCCAACCCCAACTACTGGAGGTCCTTCTCAGATGTCCTGTGGAGCCAGGGGACATGAGAATAGGATGACTGGCCATACTAAACGAAGACTTAAAATAATGCACTGGAATGCGGAGGGAGTCAGCAACAAAAAAATAGAATTAGAAAAAATCTTGGACCAAGAAAAAGTAAGCATATGTTGCTTGCAAGAAACTCACCTCAATGAAAATATAGCCTTCAAAATCAGAGGCTACCAGTGTTACCGATCTGACCGAAAGGACAGGCGAAAAGGTGGGATACTGACCCTTGTAAGAAATAACATCATGGCTTCCCAAATCAAAGTCTACATGGAAGGGGCTGAGTATCAGACACTTAAACTTAAGACAGGTAATACAGATCTACATCTGATCAATTACTACTGTCCAAGTGACCGCCCACGGGCACTGGACACTCTACCACTAAAAGAAAAAAATAATAGTGTGTGGCGATTTCAACAGCCACTCGCAGAGCTGGGGCTATGATCACATGGACCAGAGAGGAGAGAGACTGGAAGACTGGCAGGATGAGAATAGATTCATGTTGATTAACAAGCCGTCCGACCCACATACTTTCTACTCGAGATCATGGCACTCTACAACTACACCTGACCTGGCTTTTCATTCACCAGACCTGGAGTGGAACATTACACGAATTGTTGGGAAACAACTTGGTGGCAGTGACCATCGGCCAGTCTTTCTAACCGTAGAAAATGAGCTTGTAAGTGAAAGCAGCACCCTCTCGAGGTGGAACTACAAGAAAGCAGACTGGGCAATGTACAAGCATCGCACCAGCATACTGGTTAGAAACCTGAACACTGAGAAAGACATAAATAAAGCAGTTGAAGAGTTTGGGAAATGCATACTACAGGCAGCGCGAGAAACAGTACCAAGAGGAGCCCGTAAACATAATAAACCCTACTGGAGTAGTGAACTGGAACAGTTGCATAATGATGTTGAAGTGTGTAGAAAGCAAGCAGAGGCCACACCCAGCCAAGAGCACCACAATAAATTCCAGCATGTAAAAGCCAAATTTCAAAGGGCCAAGCTGCAGGCTAGACGGAAAAGCTGGCAGGAGAAAACGGAGTCTCTGAACTTTGAAAGAGACACAAGGAAATTGTGGAAGCTAATAAAACAACTTAATGACGAGGGCACAGGGAGAAACTCAAAAATTGCACTACATAAAGATGGAAAAATCTTAACAAGAAAGCAAGCAGCTGACCATTTTGCGGACTCGTTCGCACAAGATAGCAATATCAAAATTAGTCCAGAGAAACAACAAGAGATTCGAGAGAAACGACAACATACAGGACAGAAGGAAATAGTACATGAGGTTCTGGAGGCACCCATCACAATCAGCGAACTGGAGCTAGCCATATCAAAACTGAAAATGAGAAAGTCACCAGGAGCTGATGGTATCTCCAATGAAATGATCAGGAACCTAGGAACAGAGGCCAAAACAAAGCTGTTGCAGATCTTCAATAACAGCTGGACCTTAGGCAGTGTTCCACAAGCCTGGAGAGAAGCAATCATGATACCCCTCCTAAAATCAGGGAAAGATTGTTCCATTGCCTCTAGCTACAGACCAATTAGCCTCACCAGCTGTCTCTGCAAAACACTGGAGCGCATCATCAATCACAGACTGCAGTGGTACATTGAAAGTAAAAACATCCTTGTGCCACAGCAGGCTGGCTTTAGGCAGTGCTACTCTACGGAAGATCAGACAACCTACCTCTCTCAAGAAATTGAGGATGCATTCCAAGAGAAGAAGCTGGTGCTTGCGGCATGGATAGATCTGAAGAAAGCCTTTGACAAAGTCTGGAAAGAAGGTCTGATGAAGAAACTGAGAAACTGCAAAGTCAATGGAAGAATGTACAAATGGGTGAAAGCATACTTGCACAACAGAAGAGCCCGAGTACAGATAGACGGACTCAAGAGCAAGAAAGTACTACTGCGTCACGGTGTCCCCCAGGGCGGAGTCTTGTCCCGCACACTTTTTCTAATCTTCATCAATGATCTTGTTGCTCACCTACCGCGTGGAATTAAAGCGGCAATGTACGCCGATGACCTGGTTCTATGGAGCACAAATGAATATGCATCAGTGGCCACCAGATTGCTACAAAGAGCTGTAGATACATTTGCTGCATGGGCAAATAGATGGTGTGTCAGCATAAACACTGACAAGTGCAGCATCACCCTATTTACCCTCTCTCCAAAACAAAAGGCAGGGATCATCCAGATAAATGGAACACCCCTAAGAGAAGATAAAGAACCAACATACCTTGGAGTAACATTTGATGGCAAGCTGACATGGAGAAAGCACATCAACAAAGCAGTAGCAAAAGCCAGAAGGAAAATAGCCATCCTGAGAAAGCTAAGTGGAACCACATGGGGAGCCAGTACGAAAATACTTAGCAAAGTTTACCAACAGAGCATACGACCACACCTGGAATATGGGTCAACTGCGTGGTGTTCAGCATCAAATACCACACTACAAGAGCTGGACAAGGTGCAAAATCAAGCACTTAGAGTCACCACAGGAGGGATAAGATCAACCCCTATAGTGGAAATGGAGAAGATGGAGAGGACACAGGCACTGAGTGAGCGCAGAGATACGAAAACGCTAATACAAGCAGAAAAGTTCCTCAGCTTGCCAGGCCACCCTATGAAGAACAGATTTGAAAACCTAGCTATGGGGCGATTGAAAAGAAGTAGTTTTATCCACCAGGCCAAACGACTCTGCAGAGAAACCACTGATCTGCCCATAGTTGCTATCCCCCTAACAACTATTCCAGAGCGAACTCCATGGAAAGATGAGCATAGACTATCGTTACAAATCCAGACAAAAGTGAGAGGAATATTTGACAAGGAAGAACAGAACAGTGTGCAGCGCAGAACAGCCACTCTCAGCTTCCTTGATGAAGAATACCCACAGGACCTCTGGATCCGAGTCTACACAGATGGGTCAGCACAAAATGCTGTTCGAAATGGAGGAGCAGGAGTGTACATAGAATACCCAAATAATACTAGGGACACAGCCAGAGTACCGACAGGAAAGTACTGCCATAACTATGATGCCGAAATTGAGGCAATCAAGATAGCAACAGAGAAATTACTAAATAACAGAAATGGTACACAACCTGTGGTGCTACTAACAGATGCAAAATCAGTACTCGAGGCGCTCCTCTCTGGGAAATTGCCAGTACTAAGGACACTACATTCTGAACTTAGCAGTCAGCATAAAGTCACCATACAGTGGATACCATCCCACTGTGGAGTACCCGGAAATGACAGAGCTGATCAATTGGCTAAGGAAGGAGCCAAAGAGGAACAGCCTGATGTGCCCGTTACATACCACCAAAAGAAAAGAATGATCAAATCAGTCAGAAAGCCACCAAAACCTGCTCAAGATGACTACCACATTATGGACAGACCAGAACAAGTCATTATTCTGCGCCTCAGAACAGGACACAATAGATTACGCAACCACATGTATACAAAATTCAAGATTGGTGAAACAGCCATGTGCACATGTGGATTGGCGTCGCAGACAGCAGAGCACATACTCCAAGACTGCCCAAAATATAACATATCTAGGCAAACCTTCTGGCCTAGAGAGACGACAGTGGAAGATAAACTCTATGGACCACTGTGTGAACTGAAAAAAACAGTTCAATTCATGCAAGAGACGACATTGCAGATATAGACATATTTCAAGCGAACGAAAGAAGAAGAACAACTGAGCCGGCCGCTCAGAAAGCAATGGCAAACTACTGAGCGTAATCTTGCCAAGAGATCAACATACAGCTGAAAGATGCTGGTGTTGACAGCTAAGTCCTGTAAAAGGATATGCTAAAAAAAAAATCCGGTGATGGGGTTGAACCCCTTACCTCGGCATCAGCACGTTCTTATCAATTCGGCCATGCTGACATCCTATATTTTATTGATAAGAAACATATCCATCTTATGTGGTGCTCTCTCGTCCTGAAGGCTGTTGCTTCCGTCAATCCTGTATCGTCGTGGCGAAGTTGTAAAGCCGTCTGCTGCGGGCTCAGAAGGCCGTGGGTTCGGGTTCGGACTCCCTGTGTTGTGTATCCACCTTGAAGTAGTAGAGGGGCATGCGGGTTTCAATGACCCCCTAGAGCTATGCCTACGGTAGCTCAGCTACTGGTAGGGTCTCCCATGTCGGACAGGTCCATGGATAGGGACCAGGCGAGAAAGTGCACATACTTGTAGCCTTGTGAGTAGACTGCGGACAGTCAAAGGGAAAGCAAACGGTAACAAATGTCTCTCAACGTTAGATGTACTGAGCCGCAGACTTGGCGACACTGCAATGCAACTCACTTGATGCTTTCGGACTACGTCATTCGATTCAAGAGTACATTTTTTTTTTAGGCTCCGGTCGTGGCCGTAGCTACGGAGCTCGTGCACTGTGAGAGACGTTCTGCGGAGAGAGACTGAACTAGATGGGATAAGCTGGGTCCAATGAAATCGATCCTCGAACCTCAGCCTCTTAGATCTACTGTCAGCTCCCAGTCTTCCGCGTCTGATATTAACCATATTATAAATACGGTGATTCCCTTTCTTTCATATCCCCCTCCCAAATGAACGTGTGATATCCCTCGCAATGTGTTGTGTGTCATGACACTATCCTGAGAGCCACTTTGTCGAAGCGATATTAAATATCGGAAAATCAACATAAACGGATCTTATTGTGGAGCATTCTCTACGGCGTGTCGTTTTGTGCCGTTGTTGTTACAAAGGGTGAATGGGGTAATACGTTGTTGCTGACACGGAAGAAGAAATAATTTTTCGCTGGAATTAACAGGATGCAATGCTGGTTTTATTTGTTATTGTCACCTTGTTGTTGAGTTGAGTTGAGCTGAGCGAATCAGGAGTCGATATCATAGCACAAGGGACATTCCCATACGCGCTCCGTTCTCGTCTTCAACAGCGAGTGAGGAGTCCCAGCACTAATGATTATGTGGCTGTTTGGCCTTTCTTCGGAGAACCGTGGCTGGTTGGGATTTGTGTCTTACTCGTGGAGTTTCGCTGGCCGGGATTTGATGAAACAAGACAGAACTCCATAGCTCCAGCGACAACCCGCACGTGTCTCTGAGGAAACTGCACCGAACTAAATAGTCTATTAAATTACAGACAGTTAATAAATGCTGGTGTTTACTTCAACATCCTATAAAAGACACACATATAACTTAACTTTTTTAAACACAGTCATTAGTGTTACAGGCGCCTACGTAATTATAGAGCCGCTGTGGAAAGCCGCCAATGCAGTTGTCTATCGGCCCGGATAGTGTACGTTTACACTTTTACAACTCCGTCAATATATTTTTTTTTTTTTTCTAGAACGAGAAAGCATAACTCCCATGAATGGTAATTAAATATCCGACGATATCCTCGCAGTTTTGTGACCACGCTGAGATTTGCATGACAAGGGGCATAAACGTGAAATTAACATACTGGTTCCTGTCAACGTGTAGAGTACCTTATCTTGTGTGTGCGACATCGAGGCACATGTCAGGTTCAGCGCATGTGGCGGTGTTGTGGTTAGATGTTTGACAGTTGGTCCAGTAGTCATGCGTTCGAATCAGCATCGTAGCGGACTTTTTATTTGTTGATCCAGACTCTCAAGTTGACCCAGCCTAAGATTTGAACTAGTAAATGTGTGTGTGTGTGTGTGTGTGTGTGTGTGCGTGCGTGCGTGCGCGCGCGCGTGTGTGTGTGTATGTTTCCTGTACGTATGTGCATGTTTGTTTGTGTGCTTGTGTGTCTGAGTATATATGTATCTGTATGTACGCTTGTTTATTAGTGCGTGTTAAAAATGAATGTCATTGTGTACAAAGCTTATTAATTTATTTGGTTGTTTCGGGATTTGAGATTTAAAGATTTGAGCACAACCCACACCTGGCAACGCTGATCGTATTCCGGTACGAACCAAAGGCCTTGTCCACGTCAATTTGGTCAATACAAAGCTTATGTCGTAAAACGATGTCCCATTTGTATCACTATTTCAAGGTTTAAAAATGTGTCTTCAATCTATCAATATGCGGAGAAATGTCATTAAATAACAAGGGTTAATATAAAGTGCGTGGAAGAGTGTGGAAAACGGAAAATCTTATTTCAGGACACGAAATGGTTCTTAAGCAATATCCCATGTAGGGATCATGATGATCGAGCTGTCTGCGCATGTGCAATGAGATTACAAAATGGCCCCATCATTATCGACATGCACCGTGGAAATACAACGAAGCATTGTCGGGTTGTATTTTTATTTAATGATGGTTGTTTATGAAGACAGTTGTCTGAGTCTGGGAAGAGTGTATGGGATGGGTAGACAGATTTCAAAATGGATGACAAAACGTCATTGATGAACCGCCTAGTGGGAGACCTGTAAGCGTGGCAACAACATCCACCCTTATACGGCTGCACTTACAGTGGATGCACTATGTGCTCTTAAATTTGAGGCCTTGAATCATCCTGCATTACAGTCCAGACTAGGCGCCATCAGACTTTTACTTGTTTGGAAACTTGAAAGAACATTTGTGGGGTCAGAGGTTTACAGATGACAACAAAGTAATGGACCCGGTACAAAATGGAACCCAAAAACTTTTTCGTAGGAGGCATCAATAAGTTGACAGGTTGACCAAGTGTGTTGACAGGCAGAAGGACTACGTTAAGAAATCTTCTTCTTCTTTCGTTTGCTTGAAATATGTCTATAACTGCAATTTTGTCTCTTGTATGAATTTAACTGTCTTTTTTTAGTTCACTCAGCGGTCCATAGAGTGTATCTTCCACTGTCGTCTCTCTAGGCCAGAAGGTATGCCTAGATATGTTGTAATTTGGGCAGTCTTGGAGTATGTTCTCTGCTGTTTGCGACGCTAATCCACATGTGCACATGGCTGATTCACCAATCTTGAATTTTGTATACATGTGGTTGCGTAATCTATTGTGTCCTGTTCTGAGGCGCAGAATAATGACTTGTTCTGGTCTGTCCATAATGTGGTAGTCATCTTTAGCAGGTTTTGGTGGCTTTCTGACTGATTTGATCATTCTTTTCTTTTGGTGGTATGTAACGGGCACATCAGTCTGTTCTTCTTTTGCTCCTTCCTTAGCCAATCGATCAGCTCTGTCGTTTCCAGGTATTCCACAGTGGGATGGTATCCACTGTATGGTGACCTTATGCTGACTGCTAAGTTAAGACGTTAAGAAATAACTCATATGCTCAATTTCTGATTCGCATCATTGTTTAAAGAAAACAAAAGAGTTATTCGTAAAATTCCTGTTACTTAATAACTTCTCCTCGCATTAAGTGAAGTAAATGACCCTGTCACAGTTTATATTGGTTATATGGTGCTAAACCTATTTATTTAAAGATCACTTGGCATTTTATGGGTCATGTGGTCAGTATCGCGTTGGCAACCTTTACTCCACAAGACCTGGTACCCATTTAAGGCTGGCTCGATCTCGGAGCCCGTGTCAATTTTAAGAATCTGCCCCGACGCAAATTCGAACGCATGGCCATCTGACCGGCATGAACGCGCCAAACCACTATACTACCACGGCTTCCTATCCATATATTATTTATATAAAGCTGCGACCACAGAACATTAATTAACTGTATGAAGCTCTTCAGTCAAGAATAGGGTATCAACAGCTCTTTGTGAAACGACCATTGACGTTAGAGAGTTAATTAAATTTTCGGCTATAGTGAGTAATTCCAACGCCTATAGTCTTCGTCATATAAACTGGATATAATTTCTAAAGGAAATACAAAAGCAATAAAAATGCGAACAATAAGTACTTTGCCATCACATAGTCTTTGTTGAAGGTAACGTTATGTGGAGACATTCGGCATGCACTATTCAGACCAGTGGACTACAGGTCCAGACTACAGAGAGCAGTGTATTGTGTACATCTGTGGTGAGTCGAGCACTAAACTATGCAAAGGACGATACAAAAGACCTATTATTGACTTAAATGCATTCAAGCGACCAACGGAGAACGACGTTTGGCCCTTAATTATTTATTAAATTATTTATAGCCAGCCAGGGAGGAATAAATGGGCCAGGAAATCATGGACAGAAGTTGGATGTATCGACAAAAATGTGCAAATTTCGCAGCTGGCTTTTAACAGACACAAAGGGAATATTGGTCCAATATATGTATTTATCTTTTCTTTTTCTTATTTTTGTACCGGACGCAAAAGAGAAGGAGGATGTTATTGATATTTGATTGGCATATTATTTGCGGGACTGTTGCGTGTGTTTCTTAACAAATTCATTACCCTCATTAAATATGACTAAGTGGTCACTTACACACACACACACACAAGCGCGCGCACACACACACACATACACGCGCGCGCGCACACACAATCATATACATAAACTGCTGTCTCCGTGGCGAAGTGATTAAGTCGTCTACCACGTGTTCTAAAGGTCGGAGTTCGTACTTTGTACGATGCTCTCGGTAAGTGCATTCGCGATTCTGAGGAGAGAGACCGAACTATATTGTGTAACACCCGATGTAATGAGGTCGATTTTCTCGACTTCATTACTTTAGATGGCTTACTTTAAAAAAAATTAAGTTGCATGTCCTTCACAGGACGTAGCAGTCAACCCCAGCATTTTCGCTGTTCGTGATTTCTTAGCAAATTTTACGTTCAGTAGTTAGTTAGTTAGTTAGTTAGTCGCAGTTCCAGCTTCACAGCAACGGGTCGTCCCCATTATGCTCCGTTCCTGTGCCAGTGAATATCACACAAAACGCTCCCCACTGCCCAATGTGAAAAGTGGAAAAGACAGGAGTCTCGACAAACAACAGCCCGCACAGATACACTGTGCATAATGCCGCCACCAGAATGTCAACACACCAGTCCCCTACGAAACACCCAGTTCATCTCTGATGGAATCTGCAGTATTTTCCTATCTGAATGTTTCCTAGATGTTCACCCACACAGTCCACGAAAACACAGTTCATCGCTGATGGCAGTGGCAGTCAACCAGAAGCCCAGCAGCCACGCATTTCTGCATAAGACAACAACCGGTCAACTCTGGGACATAGCCACCTGCCATCACTCCGAACAGCAGTCACGTTCCAAAGAACCTCAGGCAGATTAAAAAAGCATTTCACACGAAACTCACAGCGTACAGTGTCGCGCCACGCACTCACTCAGTAGCAGGGCGACGGAACCATCAAGCCTCCTTAGTCGCCTCTTACGACATGCGTGGTAGGCTACAGTGTTACTATTCTTTGCTTCCCTTATGGGCCCAGGTAACACACGGGAGACGTTCAGTAGTTTACCATTGCTTGCTGAACAACCCGCTCCTATACCTTTTTCGAAAAAAAAACCAGCACCGCTGTGTTTCGAACTCGGGTATGTTAGTTAGTTAGTTAGTTAGTTAAGTAAGTTAGGTGGGAAACACAACCTTGCTATTTAATATTTTAAGGAGGATTCAGATAAAGAGGGCTAAAAATAAACACAATTTCTTCACAGCTAAAATGCGATGGTATAAAATAACAAACACATACATGTTGAGAAAGATTGCAAATGAAACTTAAAATAGCTGTTTGACAATCAGTCAATCAGGGACCGTCTCCACAATGAAGGTTGGCTGCAATGGATCTTCAACACTGTCTTGACTGTCCATTCTGCCAGACTGTTCGTCTATCTCTTGATGTTATCTTCCCACTGTTAGACAGATAACTGATAAATGCGCTCTGAACTGCCATTATAATTTTAACAAGTAGACTAAGAGCCGGCCGCTCAGAAAGCAATGGCAAATTACTGAGTGTAATCTTGCCAAGAAATCAAAAGATGCTGCTGTTGACAGCGATGTCCTGAAAAGGATATGCGAATTTAAAAAAAAAAAAAACTAAGAGGAAACAAAAAGAAAAGACAACACAGCGTCTGTTTTTATGTCGTAGTCATGGTGATTGCATGTACATTAATTTATTTTTTAGCTGCTTCTAATACCGTATTATTTATACAAGTATACAGGAATTTGCCGGTCTCCCTGGCCTAGGCGTTAAACGACTTTCTCCGCAATCCCGTTTATCCACTATGGAACGCAGCGCACGAGAATTGATAGCGGTTCTCGCCGCTTCGGTGACTTACGGGATAAGTGAGCCGGCCGCTCAGAAAGCAATGGCAAACTACTGAGCGTAATCTTGCCAAGAAATCAACAACTGCGGTAAAATACTGGAGTTGACAGCGATGTCCTATAAATGATTTACACATATGAATTTACTTTAAAGGTATCTAGACGCTTTATTGTAGCATTCTTTGTTGCATTAGCTTGGAGTATTAAGCAGCTACCCTTTATTTTGGCCTTCATTTCTTCCATTTTTTCGGAGTTTATTTTCATAGTATACATTTGTATGCACCTTTACAGTTTTATTTATTTTATAATGAGTATGCTTTCTGCGTACTGTATTACCTTCGACTGCAATATCTTGATTATTCCATGCAACTAGTTCTGTATTTGCTTCTCCTGTTAAATTATGCCCGCGTGCTTGCACACACACACACACACACACACACACACACACACACACGCACACACACACACACACACACGTGCGCAAATATATCAATAGGTCAGCATGGCTTGCGCTTAAACATCCTGTGCGGGACGCAGAGGTGTTTCCAAGGCACCAGGGCCGGGTTATATACTGGCCAAGACCTATTGACGCGTCCTCGTCGAGCGTCCTGGGCAACAGGTCCCTTTGGGGTCCTGGCTAAAGTCAGTAGGATCGCCGATTCCTCCGAAGTCGGAGAGTGTCTGCCTGTACGGCGAGGAACCACCAGTCTGCACACCAATAAGCCAGACATGGGACAACGGATACTCACGCAAAACTCAGGTCCTGTATGACATCAGACTGATGTTGGGCAACAGGATGCCTTCATCCGACATACAGGACTTCACGTTGGAGCTCAAGCCAACGAACACAAGCAAGCAAGCAAGCAACATCCTGTGCGCTGATAATTGAGTAAAGGGCTCTTCCACACACCGGTCAATTGAACGTAAACGTTGACTTCACGTTCTGAAAGCAATGGCAAACTACTGAAAGTAAAACTGCCTAGTAAATCAACCTGGGGTTGCTTGCTTGCTTGTATTCGCTGGCTGTGAACTCCAGCGCGAAGTCCTGTATGTCGGATGAAGACATCCTGTTGTCCAACATGTGATGTCATACAGGAGTTGTTTCATTTTGCGTGGCTTATTGGTGTGCAGACTGGTGGTTCCTCGCCGTGCAGGCAGATACTCTCCGGCTTCGGGAGAATCAGCGATCCTAATACGTCAGCCAGGACCCCGAAGGGATCTGTTGCCCAGGACGCTCGGCTAGGACGTGCTAGTAGGTCTTGGCCAGTATAGAACCCGGCCCTGGTGCCATGGAAACACCTCTGCGTCCCAACCTGGTGTTGAGGTTGATGGCAACGTTCTGCAGAGGACATGCATCGCATACACACGAGCGCGCGCGCACACACACATCACACACACGCGCGCGCGCACGCACACACACAAATCAATCTTTACTTTCTTTCTTGATCTTCTCATTATAATTCTGAACATAAATTTTGTGACGTGGTTTATGAGGTAGATTGTGAGAGCTTTTTCGATTTCGCCCGCTCCGCGGCGAAGGTGTTACGGGCGCAGTTCGTAATCCCGCATACGGTGTTCGAAACACGGCTGCGGGCAGACAGCCTTGCGGCGTTTTTTTCGTTCAGAAAACAACGGCAAACTATTGAACGTAAACTTGACCAGGATTAACAGCCAAATTATGCTGGGGTAGACTGCTATGGCCGGTCTCTCTGGCTGTGGGGTTATAACACTTTCTCTCTGTAATCCCGTTTATCACGCAGAGTCTCGCAACGGAGCGAGAACTGAGGTGGTTCGACCCCCGCTCGTGACTTGCGGATACTGAGCCGGCCGCTCAGAAAGCAATGGCAAACTACTGAGCGTAATCTTGCCAAGAGATCAACAGACAGCTGAAAGATGCTGCTGTTGACAGCTAAGTCCTGTAAAAGGATACGCAAAACATTTATATTTATATAGACTGCTATGTCCTGAAAAGGATATGCAACCAACTATTTTCCATTTCAATTGCTCTTGCTCCTGCTCTTTAGGGTTGTTTTTTTGTTCACATATCCTTTACAGGACATCGCTGTCAACATCAGCATCTTTCAGCTTATTGTTGATTTCTTGGCAAGATTACGCTCAGTAGTTTGCCATTGCTTTCTGAGCGACCGGTTCACATCCCCTGTAAGTTACCGACGCGGTGAGAACCGCTACCGATTCTCGTGTACGTCACGTTACTCGCGAGAATATACGGGATTACGGAGAAAGACGTTAAACGCCTAGGCCAGTGAGACGCCCTTTAGGGTAGAGATATAAACACAGGTTTCATTATCAGCAAATCACTAGGTATATAATCACTATCGTAAGTACCATGAAACATTTTATTTAATATTTCTACTTCAAATTCTCCCAGTACTTTTAATTCTTTTATCGTGACTCCATATAGCCCATACGTTTTTTGCTTTCTTCGCATGTCTGATACTGATAGCACCAGTGACTTTTCTTTTCTTTAGTATACGTGGTTCTTTCTTAGGTACTTTTGTCTATTAATTGTGTTCTTCCATCTCTTTATTACAGCACATTCTTCCAATATCTTTTCTGCTTTTGATTTAAAATATACTGTTTTTAATTTAATTTTTGTTTCTTCCTGGCGACTCACTGATTTGTCTGTGCATACATTTTTTAATAGAATTTCATCAAATTGTGTTGCTTGAGTAGAGAGTCATGAACTGACATCACTGCACTCGGGGCATTCCCATATATGCTCCGTCCTCATCTTTAACAGCCAGTGAAGATTCCCAGTACTAATAGTACCAGTTGCAGTTTGATTATTTGTCCGCCTGGCTTTTTCTCTGAGTTCAATAGTGCAGCTCTGCTCGTCTAACCATCTTTTTTCTGCCTGTACGCAAATATAATTTAATGGCGTCCATTCCACCCACAATTCATCATCATGCGTCTGTACAGTGCAGAAGTCACGTGACTTCTTCTAATTTGATAGGCGCAATGTGCCAGTTGGACACCTAAGACCAAAGAAAAATACAAATGAAAAATAATATAATTCACCGAGAAACACTTAAAACCGGTGAAATAACATTAACATAAATTAACAAATAAAGATAAACTGAAAATAAGTAGAAATCAGAAACACCCTAGACAAAATTCACACATATAGCTATAAACCCACCTTCACAGGTTCGAATCCTTACATATGCAAACTGTAAAATAGTCAATGAGAATACAATTGATAATATATTTTAATATTAATATTTCTAAAATAGAATATTATAAATATTGAGCACAACCCACTACTCGCAACGCCGATCGCATTCTGGTATGAACCTAAGGCCTATCCACATCCACAAGAATATTATAAAATGTTTTTGCTCGCAATAAGTTCAACATTATTTTATGAAACGTCTGGCCAACTTTAGGTGTTCCCACAAACGGCCATCTTGATCACGCTAAATTTGTTTTACGGATCAGACAGGTGATTATCTGCAGACATTGTTACAATAATTAATCTGTTATTTAATGTAAATGTTAAACTTCAGTTATTATGTACTAAATATTTAGATAGTGCGTAGTTTTGTTCTGTGAACTATTTAAAAGGACAGTAAAGTTTTTTTTCGTTCTGTCGTTTGTGTCGGCGTCCTCCGGCTCCCAACAAACGACCAAAGAGAAAGTCTAAAGCACTAAAGCCTAAACCTCAATTAAGATTGCATATCAGCAATTTGTAGAAAGCTTTGGAAGATGTAGGCATTGTGGCTCGACGCATTGGACATTAACTGTTGGGAATAGCTGCTAGTTGAAGATAATTATTCTACATCAATATCTATTAAATTAAAGCCGACAGGAGCGTTTGTAATCGAATTCAGTGGAAGCACGCATGTCTACTAAACTAACTAGCAGACACCAGAATTTTCCAATTTGCGAGATCTTTCTAGTCTAGTTGGATAGATCTTGGAAAGTACAATAAAATGGTACATCATTCAAGACTCTACAGCTACCCACTCCGAAAGATGTACTTTTTAATAAGCATATGCAAGGACTGGACAGTTCCATCCTGCCATTACCCGAAATTAAAAGTGATGTACGGAGCCATTCCATGATGATCCATCTTGTCACGCAAAACGCTATCTATTTACCATGCATTCATTCAAATCTCACGTGACAACACACGTCATCCTGGCGTTTCCAGGAAAGGTTTGCCTAATATTCCGTGCGCAGCGATTGGTTGAAATCATTGTGACCTTTTAATTATTTTTTTTTGGGCTCTATTAATAGACACATAAATTTTAGATGGATTTTCAAATTCTCCATCCAAATTAACATACATTTGGAAAGTTTCACCGCAATATGTGTTTTATTTGTGGATGAAAACAAACTTTTCTGCGAAGATGTGCCTTTGTGAATGGGGAAACGCATGGCCATGGGCCTTGGCTACTGCGCATGCGCATATCGATTAGAATGGCATGTACACTTTCACTTCGTAATACTCAAAACACACAAAACATGCAATTTGACCTACTAAAGTTAAAGAGAACACAAGTTTAAAGATTATTAATAATTTATTTGTATACTTATAGTATACTATCTTTTAATCAATTAACATGACGGTACATATTTTTGAAGTCAGTTTTCATAATCTGCCTATGACCCGTTTGGTTGAGGCAACCTCGCACATGGAGAAAAATGGAAATGGCACGCTGAACAGTAATTAATTTTTTTTTCTGGCACTTTCAATAGAAAACCATCAATTGTAGATGGATCTTCGACTTCTGCATCAAATTTTTCAGAAATTTGGAAAGTTTCATAGCTAAACTTGCTTTAATTGTGGTTGAAAAACAGGCGAAGATGTTACGATCATGATAAGTGCCTATGTGAATGGGAAACCCAAAACAGCGGCTTGACTATATAATCTTTGTAGAACATAATTATGTCCTCGCTAGCGTAGTCATAAGCATTCCGCCTGTCACGCCCGGCTGGGTATATTTTTTTTTTTTTAATTTTTCACAAAATTATTAGGTGATATAGTGGAAAATATTAAACATTACGAACTAAACTATTATATAGAACTAAGAAACTGGAAGTTTGTGAATAAAGTGTGCTCTATGGATCTGTGCAAGCTGCCGACTGCCGGGGAGCGCATCCCGCAGAAGCAGCGGAATGATCGCATATCGGAATCGGTGGATCCAATAGATGTCTTTGTTTAATGTAAATTTTAATTGCCATATAAAATATCGCCCCTGAATCAGTATAGTTTCATCGCTAAACTTGCTCGAATTATGGTTGAAAAACAGATTTTTTGCGAAGATGTGACTTATTGATCAGACTACACTTTGTAACACTCAAAACGTGCAATTTGAACTGCTAAAGTTAAAGTAAATACAATTTTAAAGATTAATAATAATCCATTTGTATACTTGTACTATTTTTTAATCATTTAACATCATGGAAAATATTTTTGAAGTCAGTTTTTCATGAGACCGCCTCGCACGCACAGACTGCTGGTGAAGGTAATGGACACACTGGAGAGCTCTAATATCGGGTGAGGAGCATGAGAAATTGCAACTTGTCTCACCTTCACAAAAATGTGAATATCTTCACTTAGATTTGACCTACGGGCATCATTGAGTTACCATTAGATTTTGAATTTCAAGGCCCATCTACTGTGGTGGTCTCATTTTTAACATCATGATGGGGCGCTTTACAAGGACCAATGGCTATATTATAAGATACTGATATGATTGCTAGTTCATGCTGCATGAGATTATAGTGTAAGAAAAGTGAAATAAAACAAACTGTTTTAAACTGATATCATTATGTCTACTTGCAAACTTTGACGTGTTGTTTGTTTGGCATAGTGAAATATATATTTGCTTTACATTATTTGGCATTAATTAAACTTGTAGCTACGTTATGCTTGTAGCTACGGTTTGCAAACGCATTTTCCTCATGTTGGACTGGTAGTACATGGTTCCGTCGCCTTGCTACTGAGTGCGTGGGCGACACTGTGAGCTGTGAAATTCGCGTGGAATGCTTCTACATCTGTCCTGTACAGTGACCTGCATGTTCGGAACAATGGCTACCGGCTGTTGCTGAATTGACTGATTTGCCTTTTCGGTTCATGAGTGAATTTTTCAGGAGACTCCTGGGAGTCGGCGCTGAAGCTGTGGAGTTCGTGCTTTGTGCGGCACTTTCGGCGGGTCTCCCTGCGGTAAAAGACCGAGCCATGTGAGAAAACCCGGGTCAGTGAGGTCTTTCTGGTGACTGCCAAGTCCATCGACGATGAACTGCGGTTTTCGTGGATGAATTTCGTGTTGGCATTCTGGCGGCAGCATTTTGCACAGTGTACCTGTGTGCGGGCTGTTGGATTGCCGAGACGCCTGTCTATTCCACTTTTCACATTGCACAGTGAAGAGCATTTTGTGTGCTAATCACTGGCACAGGAATGGAGCATAATGGGGACAACCCGTTGCCGTGAAGTTGGAACCTCGTAACTAACTTATTCATTAGGTTTTAGATTATTCCCAGTGCACATCACACCATTCAATATTTGGCACTCCTAACGATGGTCCCAAATTATTTAGTGCAGAATGCACCCTTACAGGTCCTCATTAGCTGAAATAATAAAAAATACGAACTACGAACTCAACATTAGGATTGGTAAGGCAGCAGCAACAATAAACAGGTTAACAAAACGAGTGGGAGAACAAGAAGCTTACTCCCAAAATAAAAATCCTTGTCTATCTAGCTTGTTTTCTTAACTAACTCTTCTTTATGGCAGTGAAGCCTGGTCAACTTACTCACACCAAGAGAAACGTTTAAAAAACTTTCATATACGGTGTCTGCAAAGAATATTTGGTATTAGAAATATTTTTTTTAGTGCGTGGGCGTAGACTTTTATTAGTATTAAGAAATATTATTAAGTGGCTAGACAAAATCACAAATGCCGAAGTATTGAAAAGTAAGGTTTGTGACGGTTTATTCCATGCTCAGTCTTCGTAGACTTAGATGGATAGAACATGTTAGGAGGATGAATTATGGTAGAATACCAAAGGACATCCTTTTCGGTGAATTACAGATGGGTAAGAGATCTCTGGGTTGGCCTCTACTATGATAAAAAGATGTGTTTAAGCGGGACATGATTGATACAGGCATTGATAATGCACTTTGAGAGCAAGTCGCTGCTGAACCCGTTGCGCGGAGGACAAATATCAAAAATGGATTAAAGACAAAGGAGAAAATGATTGCAGATAGGTCACACACTGAGCATGTGAGATGTAAGATTGGTGCATGATGGTGGAAATGACCATGTGTTGACATGCATCCATTGTGGACAAACATGTACAGCGCAAATTTGTCTGATCATTCACATTCGCTACCACCATGGGTTGTAGACATTGTGCCTTATTGAAGCACAATGTAACAAACTATCATCTGTTAAGACGGCAAGGTGCCAGTAATAATAATATATATGCTGACATCAAAGAAAAAAGGGACTAGCTTATGAATTATTTTTAGTTTTGTCTGCTTCTGCATGTTTTTCTCTTAGGAAAACCAATGTAAGATACATGAGGCAACAACAAGTCAGCCAGTCATTCACTTCCCTGATGATGTTAAATAGATGATAATGGCCAAAAATAAATTGGCGGAAAAGATTTCACAGAAAATAATTCCAACAATAATATTGAAGTAAAATATGAAATATAAAGGCTTAGAATAATGATTGTTTTTAAAATATGGAAAAGATGATCTTTCAGAAAATAACTATTTGATTAAGCTATGAAAATGGGAGGTAGCTTAAAGCTAAAAATATTTGTTAAAACGTATATTTGTGTGTTTTAATTGTTTTTCAACAATAAAGGTAAAGGTAATCCATAGCAGATATTGCCATTGGGGTGTGAAGTATTAGGCATCTTTTAGGCTGTGATGAGTAAGGTGGGATGCCCAGTTGCCTTGTCGCATTTCCTTCTGAGACAATTCTGAACAATTGTCCTGTACTCATTTTTATCTGGCTAGGTTGATTCCAGAGCTGTACTGGTTGGAAAAAAGTGATCATGCCTCTGCTAGAAATTGAACGTGGACTACTGGAAATTGAAGTAGGGTCTTGAGCACATTAAACTGTGCCACCACTGCTCCTTTGTAACAGTAGATACTTTGAGTAAACTAAATTGCTGAGGCACCACTGGACTTTATGTTGTCAGTTCCATCTAGAATGATTGCATCATACTTTTTGTAACGTAAAAATGTTTCCAGCTGCAT
This sequence comes from Cepaea hortensis, assembly GCA_963921405.1. NCBI lineage: Eukaryota > Metazoa > Mollusca > Gastropoda > Stylommatophora > Helicidae > Cepaea > Cepaea hortensis. Next base: position 40,779,455 of record OY992894.1, read on the forward strand.
AAAATTAGTATTTTACTTATTTGTTTGTTTTCCAGAATGGGCACTAGAGTATACATAGGTCGCCTGTCTCATCATGCTAGAGATAAGGATGTTGAAAAATTCTTCAGATCTTATGGTAAAATAAGAGACATCATGTTGAAGAATGGTTATGGCTTTGTTGTAAGTATGTCTTCATGTTTCCCTTTGTTTGAGCGTAACCCAATAATTTTTTCTTAATATCACTTTTTCTAGACTATCATATCTTCTTTTCTGTCTTTTATCCCATTCAGCCAACTAACAATCTTCTGAGGCTCCCTCCATGTCCTCCTGATATAACCATCTGTCTCTTGTCTTCTGTGTGTGTTTTTAAGTCTCCATTTCTTTTGCTTTGTGAGTTCCCTAATATCACTATTAACAGGTTTTCTGTTTGGTTTATCTAGCACCATCATCTTTACCTCACTTCTTGATTTGCTAGAATTTATTTCCATGAGCACCTCATTTGTGATTCAGACGTCATTTTAGTCCTATTCTGTGTAAGGACAAGTTAACCCTTTACAAGGCAGAACGTCCATTTCCGTCAGTGCCGTTAACGAGCAAATCGGCCGATTGCGTCCGATACTATTATGCATTGTAAAAACGCGATTTCTCGGCCTTAAGATACTTCCGAAGGCTGCTTTCGCCGATAGCTTGACAACGTGGTCACCATTTGTAAACGCCTACTATGAATTTGAACAGACTTTTTTTGATAGTTTTCGGGGTTTTTACGCTTAGTTTTTCAAAACAGATTTTGGCGATTCTACAAGTGATAGCCGAGATTTCGCTAGGTTCAATTTAAGTGACATTAAAGGGCACGAAGTTGACTATTAATCGGAGCTAGATATCAGTGAAAAGCGTTACTTTGCATTAGCAGTCTGAGTTGGACTTTAAAGAAAGTGATTATGATTCTGAAAATGTGTTTGTAATTTCCGTATAGATGACGGAAAATCACAAACAACATGCTGTATTTCGTAAATATTTGTGTTCATATATGGATTACCGACAACAATCACGTGAGTAACATTCTGCATGCTTTTCCCTTCATTGTGTTGTTTATTTAACTAAAATCGGTTGACTAACACCTTATTTGTGATGTTTTTACTAACGCAACCCGAAATTTTACCGAACCTGAAAAAATCTTGCCCGTTCAGGGCTAAAAAAACGGACAAGCGTCTGCCCTGTAAAGGTCATTGAATGTTTGTAGTTTATTAGTAGTTGTTTTATTCTCCATGTTTCTGATCAGTTTATTTGGTCTTCCACAAATTTCCTAGTTCTATGAAAACTCTTGCCTACAAAGTATTCTTCTTATATCTGTATCCGTTCCTCTTTCTTTGTGCACATTGCTACCTAAATATGTATAAGATTTCACTTCTTAAAAGTATCTAATATTTTGGTTTATTCTGATTATCATTATCTTTACCCTACGCATTTTTTGACTTAATTGTGATCTCTCATCAGTGTGTTTAATTTATCTGGCATCTTATTTATGTACGGAATATGAGGGAAAAGTTGTCAGTGAAGTTAAGACAACCAGGCTGCTCTGTCAAGAGTCCGTTGAATTCCATTTCTGTGGGATAAACCTGGACTGCTGTCAGTAAACAATTGCTGCTCCCTGTACTGTTACCTACTGTTGCCTAAGTCGGTCACACTGACTTTTAAGGTGCTTAACTGGGTGTAACACTTTCCTTTCAAAAAAGGAGTAATGAAGAAGAAAAATACCCACATGAAAACATTGACATATAAATAAAGACTGGCACGTATATATTTTTTATTATACTGGGCATAACTTTAACTGTCAAACCACATTGAAATGAAAGGACTATAAAAATTAAATCAGTGTGTTTTGCTTTTAATGCTAGCAACATGCCAGCCTTACGGTGACAGGTGAAGTGGTGTGCAGTGTGCTTGTAATTAAAATTGCATCCTAATATTTTGTACCTTTCAATTTGCTTTTCAGGAATTTGATGACTACAGAGATGCAGATGATGCAGTATATGAACTAAATGGCAAAGAATTGTGTGGAGAAAGGTGAATTTCAGTCATGTAATATGTAATTATGTTATCGATGCATTTTGATATGCTTATTTTCTTTTCTTTTGACATGTCTTTCTAACTTGTTTGTCTTTGAACATATTTCATTGCTTGTGGTGATTGTTTTTTATTTTTTTCATGTTGCATTTCAAAATGCTTGAAGTTCTTTGTTTAGTGAGGTGCCTCACAAATATCACAAATATGTACCACAAATATGTAATTAACAGTATCTTCTTCTTGTTTCATGAGTGCTGTTTTTAGAGGACTATAATTTTCTTCTAATTAACTAGCTGTTGTTACAAATATTAAGTTAGTCAACAAAAATTTCCCAGAGACCACAGGAGTGTAGTTTTACAGAAGTATGCTGATAATATCTTGGGCAGCCAAAATCTAAGAGTTTTGAAAGAGGTGAAGATACAAAGACTGCTTATAACATTGATGTCACAACAGAAAAGACAAGAAAAAAACACAAACACCAACAAACATGTCACAATAGTACAGGGATACTAGTAAAAAAAATCATCATCAAACTCATATGCCTAGCCTACAGGTGTGGGTGCTCTTATGCTTCTCCACATCCTGCAATCTCTAACGGGATGTATCAATTTGTGTGCTGACACCTTTCAAAAGTGAAGTAGACACTGCAGAGATCTACAAGCAATGAAACAAAGCCAACAACAAATGATACAAAAGAAGATGACAAAGCCCAGTAACAGGCAGATAAATATAGAACATTGACATGTATCAAATGTTTTAAAGTCTAGAAAGGGGAAGATTAAAGTGACCTAGTTGTGTAGAATCTGCTTAAGATACAAAAGCCAAACCCATTTAAAGTGCACATAGGTTTCTAGCTTGGAGACAAGCAGAGTCTGCCTGAAAAGATAGGAAACATTCCTAGGATTGACAAAAGGAAGACACTGAAACAAAGGATAAAAATAACACTAAACTGTGTTGAGGAACAGTATCAAAGTTTCACCTGTACTCATACGTGGATCAGCAAAGAATGTAGTAGAAAATGGAGGTGGATGAATTCTCTTAAACCTTAAAAATGGAGCATAAAAAACAATCAGTAGCACCTGGGGAAATTCTCAAGGAACTTCAAACAAAAGTAGAAAATTGCAGCAGAGATGCTTAGCTGTCTTCACGGATGTGTCAGTTGTTTCAATACTGAAGTACAGAATTAGCAGGCCTAAGAACAGCCCTCATTGACTGTCAACAATCAAATGGGTTGTAATGACATTAATCCCATGCCATCTGAAATGATGTGGCCATCAATTGGCAAAGACCGATGGAAAACTCTCTCAGCCTGATACAAACAACCTATGATGAAACTAATAGGTTTATAAAAAGCAGCTATAGAACCAGGTGGAAATCCGAGTATCCTGACCATGTGCTGAACAAATAACAATCTTCAAGCTGAAGTACCACTTGTTCAACAAGTTAAAGATACCGTGTTTCCCCGAAAATAAGACCTACCCCTACAATAAGCCCTAGCTTGATTTTTCAGGATGCTTTTAATATAAGACCTACCCTTAACATAAGCCCTAGTTAAGATCTTCAGCTAGAATGAGAGACTTGTTGCTGAATGGCCAGAGTACAGACGCCACTATTGCGCAGTTGATAATGAACAGATGAGATTCGTAATTCAATAAGCCACTCGTGTGAAATATTACCAATACACTACGAGCAGGCTACATGGACAAGAAATGCTCATTTAAGGAATGTTTTATAACTAGACATGAGAGACTGGGACAATGGTTCTACAGGACATGGAGTCACAAGAAATTCAGACCGGAATTCAGGATTTGGATAGTTATTACGATGTTCCAGAAGAAGGTGACTTGACTGTATTTGAATACATGTAGAATTTTGTACATGAATAAATGTAGTTTGTATGTCAAAATAAAAAAATAAGACATCCCCCGAAAATAAGCAGTAGTGCATTTTTTAAAGCTAAAATTAAAAGACCCTGTCTTATTTTTGGGGGAACACAACATTTGTGTTCGCCTACATTGGCTCTATTTTGAGAACAATCTGGAGATGTCAAAATAACCTCAGTTGACTGCTTTCTTTTTTTTACACACGCACGCGTGCGCACTGGTTAATTACATGTTAATGTATGTGAAGAAATAAAACAGCTTACAAGTGCATACATTTTTACAGAAAAATGTAGTTTATTAATATTGAAATGTTTGTAATATGATTTCTAAAGTGTGTGTGATATTAATAAGTTGCTGTAGTTTTTTATAAGCATTTTAATACACATTGTTTTTGGTAATCTTATTACACCTTCATATATTTACAGAGTCAGTGTTGAGCATGCCCGAGGACCACGTAGTGATGACTCATTCCGTAACCGTGGCTTCAGAGGTCGCCGGGGTGGTGGCGGCGGTGGTGGTAGTGGTGTCGGTAGGCGGGACAAGTAAGTATATAATGTATAATTTTGGTTTTAAAAAAAAAAAGCTTGTGTATTGTAGAAGATTGTGTGCAGATAGCGCAATATGATGAAACCTCTCTCTTTTTCTCTCGACATCCATTATTATTGCCTTTTTTAAACATTTACTCTACAATAACTTTTTTCTTTGGCCCCGGGAAAATTCCCCAGAACATCTTAGCTGTAGTTTTGTGTTCATGTTATTAAGTATTCATTGTGTGTCTGTCTTTCTGTCTGTGCGTGCATGCATGTTTTTTCTCCCCATATCTTTGTGACTTGTTTTCCATTCAAGTTATCTTTTGGTGATGAGCTGGCATTGTTTGCTCCAGATTTCTTTTCCTTTTAACACTGGTGTTTGTTTTATCCTCATAAATTTTATCCATGTTCAGAATGTGTTGATGTTTGTACTTCACCTTGACCCGCAAGGTACAAGAGGAATGAGATGAGATCAGAATGTGTTTCATTAAGAATGTCATTTGTTTATAGTTTTGTTCTCAATTTGTGTGCAAATGTAAAATGATGAAACCTCATGCTGTCATCTGACACCCTGTCTGGTCATTGGGTTGACACTGTGGTTGTGTTCTTCAGTCACAGTGAAAATCCCTTGGCTTGTGAGGGTGTGGTGATTTATTTTGGTTGCTGATTACTGTTCCTGAATAGCATTAGCATTTCTTTGTAAATTCCAGAAACAATTGCATTAATGTATCAAAGAATTGTATATCCTTTCTTAATTGTGCTGTTTGGTAGTAAATGTAGCACCGTGTTCTTGTGTGTGTGTGGTGGCTGTTGGATTCAGGCTTCTGAAGTTAGGCATACACATGTTGAATAGGTTAAAATAAAATACACTTTAGTCAAAGCCTGTGTTCTTTGTGAGTGTGTCTTTCTGTCTCTCTCTTATTTTTGCCAACATTATTCCCTTATGTTTCTACATATAATTTACCATTACCATTTTGTGTTCTACTTGTTTTGGTGAGCTAAGAGATTTCTCCAGCACATTTTGGCAGGTTTTCTGTTATTTAGTATCCAGGTCTAATATGAGTTTTTAGTGTCAATTGCGTGTGTGCGTGCATGCATGCGTGTTTTTTATTTTTTTCTTCTCATGTTTAGCAACTATATGGAAGTTGTGTGCAAATGTAACATGATGAAACCTCATGCGTGTCATCTGACATCCTGCCTGGTCATTTGGTTGACACTGTGATTGTGTTCTGCAGCCACAGTGAAGACACATAGAAAAATTTTGAATATGTAAAATGAATGCTTTAGCTGTAGATTATTAATGGATATATGTCCCCGCAGATTATTTTTTTTTTTGGGGGGAGGGGGGGGGGGGTTTGCTACTCTTGATTCTTTGTTGTTTACATCTGCTTTACCCTTACTGTTGTATTCTGCCTATTTTGGTAAGTTAAGACTGGAAAGACAACCCTCCAGTACATATTAGCTGTGCATTTGTGTTTCTATGAAGTATCAGGTTTAGGGTGCATTTTCACATGTGGCTTATTTGTGTGTGCTTTCTTCTCAAGCTGAGCAATTGCAAGCAAATGTAAAATGATGAAACTTCATGCGTGTCATCTGACATCCTGTCTGGTCATTGGGTTGACACTGTGGTTGTGTTCTGCAGCCACAGTGAAAATCCCTTGGCTTGTGAGGGTGGGGTGATTTATTTTGGTTGCTGATTACTGTTGCTGAATAGCATTAACATTTCTTTTTAAAGTCCTGAAACAATTGCATTGTCTCAAAGAATTGTATATCCTTTCTTAATTGTGGTTTTTGGTAGTAAGTGTAGCACAGTGTTTTTGCGTGTGGTGGTTGTTTCTCCCCATTGTTGGATTCAGGCTTCTGTAGTTATGCGTACACATGTTGAATAGGTTAAAATTAAATACACTTTAGTCAAAGCCTGTGTTCTTCTGTGGGTGTGTGTGTCTTTTATTTTTGCCAATATTATTCTCTTGATTCTTTGTTGTTTACATCTGCTTTACCCTTACTGTTGTATTCTGCCTATTTTGGTAAGTTAAGACTGGAAAGACAACCCTCCAGTACATATTAGCTGTGCATTTGTGTTTCTATGAAGTATCAGGTTTAGGGTGCATTTTCACATGTGGCTTATTGGTGTGTGCTTTCTTCTCAAGCTGAGCAATTGCAAGCAAATGTAAAATGATGAAACTTCATGCGTGTCATCTGACATCCTGTCTGGTCATTGGGTTGACACTGTGGTTGTGTTCTGCAGCCACAGTGAAAATCCCTTGACTTGTGAGGGTGGGGTGATTTATTTTGGTTGCTGATTACTGTTGCTGAATAGCATTAACATTTCTTTTTAAAGTCCTGAAACAATTGCATTGTCTCAAAGAATTGTATATCCTTTCTTAATTGTGGTTTTTGGTAGTAAGTGTAGCACAGTGTTTTTGCGTGTGGTGGTTGTTTCTCCCCATTGTTGGATTCAGGCTTCTGTAGTTATGCGTACACATGTTGAATAGGTTAAAATTAAATACACTTTAGTCAAAGCCTGTGTTCTTCTGTGGGTGTGTGTGTCTTTTATTTTTGCCAATATTATTCCAATATGTTTCTACATATACTTTACCATTTTGCATTCTACTTGTTTTCGTGAGCTAAAAGATTTCTCCAGCACATTTTAGTAGTAGTTTTATTTCTGTTATTTAGTATCCAGGTCAAATATGTGTTTTCATGTGTCAATTGTGTATGTATGTGTTCTCATGTTTAGCAACTATATGTAAGTTGTGTGCAAATGTAAAATGATGAAACCTCATGCGTGTCATCTGACATCCTGCCTGGTCATTGGGTTGACACTGTGGTTGTGTTTTGCTGCCACAATGAAGATCCCTTGACTTGTGAGGGTGGGGTGATTTATTTTGGTAGCTGATTACTGTTGCAGAGCATTTCTTTGTAAAGACCTGAAACATTTGCGTTAACTTCTCAAAAGAATTTTGTGTGTGTGTTTAATTGTGGTCTTTGGTAGTGTATATAGCACTGTGTTCTTGTGTGTGGTGGTGTTTTTTTCTCTAAACTGTTGGGTTCAGGCCTCTGTAGTTAAGCATAAACATGTTAAGTTTTACAAAATATACTTTAGTCGTAGCCTGTGTTCTTTGTGGATGTGTGCCTCTGTCTTTTATTTTTGCCAGTATTATTCCCTTATTTTTCTACATATACTTTACCATTACCATTTTGTGAGAGAACTCTCCAGCACATTTTGGCAGTGGGTTTGTTTGTTATTTCGTATCCAGGTCTAATATGTGTTATGAAGTGTCAGTTGTGTATGTGCGTGTACGCGTGCACCCGCTTTCTTCTCAATTTAGCAACTATATGTAACTTGTGTGCAAATGTAACATGATGAAACCTCATGCATGTCATCTGACACCCTGTCTGGTCATTGGGTTGACACTGTGGTTGTGTTCTTCAGTCACAGTGAAAATCCCTTGGCTTGTGAGGGTGTGGTGATTTATTTTGGTTGCTGATTACTGTTCCTGAATAGCATTAGCATTTCTTTGTAAATTCCAGAAACAATTGCATTAATGTATCAAAGAATTGTATATCCTTTCTTAATTGTGCTGTTTGGTAGTAAATGTAGCACCGTGTTCTTGTGTGTGTGTGGTGGCTGTTGGATTCAGGCTTCTGAAGTTAGGCATACACATGTTGAATAGGTTAAAATAAAATACACTTTAGTCAAAGCCTGTGTTCTTTGTGAGTGTGTCTTTCTGTCTCTCTCTTATTTTTGCCAACATTATTCCCTTATGTTTCTACATATAATTTACCATTACCATTTTGTGTTCTACTTGTTTTGGTGAGCTAAGAGATTTCTCCAGCACATTTTGGCAGGTTTTCTGTTATTTAGTATCCAGGTCTAATATGAGTTTTTAGTGTCAATTGCGTGTGTGCGTGCATGCATGCGTGTTTTTTATTTTTTTCTTCTCATGTTTAGCAACTATATGGAAGTTGTGTGCAAATGTAACATGATGAAACCTCATGCGTGTCATCTGACATCCTGCCTGGTCATTTGGTTGACACTGTGATTGTGTTCTGCAGCCACAGTGAAGATCTCTTGTCTTGTGAGGGTGGTGTGATTTATTTTGGTACCTGATTATGTGTTGCAGCACAACTTTAGTATTTTTTGTTATTTCCATAACGTTTGCTATAAATTGGCAAGGATTTTATATTGCTTAACTAGTGTCTTTTGTTAGTGTATATTGAACTGTGTGATTTATTTGTGGTTTGTTTTTGTATCTTAACACATTGTTTGGTTCGTCCCCTTTCGACACATAGAAAAATTTTGAATATGTAAAATGAATGCTTTAGCTGTAGATTATTAATGGATATATGTCCCTGCAGTTTTTTTTGTTTTATTGGGGGGGGGGGGGGGAGGTTGCTACTCTTGATTCTTTGTTGTTTACATCTGCTTTACCCTTACTGTTGTATTCTGCCTATTTTGGTAAGTTAAGACTGGAAAGACAACCCTCCAGTACATATTAGCTGTGCATTTGTGTTTCTATGAAGTATCAGGTTTAGGGTGCATTTTCACATGTGGCTTATTGGTGTGTGCTTTCTTCTCAAGCTGAGCAATTGCAAGCAAATGTAAAATGATGAAACTTCATGCGTGTCATCTGACATCCTGTCTGGTCATTGGGTTGACACTGTGGTTGTGTTCTGCAGCCACAGTGAAAATCCCTTGGCTTGTGAGAGTGGGGTGATTTATTTTGGTTGCTGATTACTGTTGCTGAATAGCATTAACATTTCTTTTTAAAGTCCTGAAACAATTGCATTGTCTCAAAGAATTGTATATCCTTTCTTAATTGTGGTTTTTGGTAGTAAGTGTAGCACAGTGTTTTTGCGTGTGGTGGTTGTTTCTCCCCATTGTTGGATTCAGGCTTCTGTAGTTATGCGTACACATGTTGAATAGGTTAAAATTAAATACACTTTAGTCAAAGCCTGTGTTCTTCTGTGGGTGTGTGTGTCTTTTATTTTTGCCAATATTATTCCAATATGTTTCTACATATACTTTACCATTTTGCATTCTACTTGTTTTCGTGAGCTAAAAGATTTCTCCAGCACATTTTAGTAGTAGTTTTATTTCTGTTATTTAGTATCCAGGTCAAATATGTGTTTTCATGTGTCAATTGTGTATGTATGTGTTCTCATGTTTAGCAACTATATGTAAGTTGTGTGCAAATGTAAAATGATGAAACTTCATGCGTGTCATCTGACATCCTGTCTGGTCATTGGGTTGACACTGTGGTTGTGTTCTGCAGCCACAGTGAAAATCCCTTGGCTTGTGAGAGTGGGGTGATTTATTTTGGTTGCTGATTACTGTTGCTGAATAGCATTAACATTTCTTTTTAAAGTCCTGAAACAATTGCATTGTCTCAAAGAATTGTATATCCTTTCTTAATTGTGGTTTTTGGTAGTAAGTGTAGCACAGTGTTTTTGCGTGTGGTGGTTGTTTCTCCCCATTGTTGGATTCAGGCTTCTGTAGTTATGCGTACACATGTTGAATAGGTTAAAATTAAATACACTTTAGTCAAAGTGTGTGTTCTTCTGTGGGTGTGTGTGTCTTTTATTTTTGCCAATATTATTCCAATATGTTTCTACATATACTTTACCATTTTGCATTCTACTTGTTTTCGTGAGCTAAAAGATTTCTCCAGCACATTTTAGTAGTAGTTTTATTTCTGTTATTTAGTATCCAGGTCAAATATGTGTTTTCATGTGTCAATTGTATATGTATGTGTTCTCATGTTTAGCAACTATATGTAAGTTGTGTGCAAATGTAAAATGATGAAACCTCATGCGTGTCATCTGACATCCTGCCTGGTCATTGGGTTGACACTGTGGTTGTGTTTTGCTGCCACAATGAAGATCCCTTGACTTGTGAGGGTGGGGTGATTTATTTTGGTAGCTGATTACTGTTGCAGAACAGCATTAGCATTTCTTTGTAAAGACCTGAAACATTTGCGTTAACTTCTCAAAAGAATTTTGTGTGTGTGTTTAATTGTGGTCTTTGGTAGTGTATATAGCACTGTGTTCTTGTGTGTGGTGGTGTTTTTTTCTCTAAACTGTTGGGTTCAGGCCTCTGTAGTTAAGCATAAACATGTTAAGTTTTACAAAATATACTTTAGTCGTAGCCTGTGTTCTTTGTGGATGTGTGCCTCTGTCTTTTATTTTTGCCAGTATTATTCCCTTATTTTTCTACATATACTTTACCATTACCATTTTGTGAGAGCTCTCTCCAGCACATTTTGGCAGTGGGTTTGTTTGTTATTTCGTATCCAGGTCTAATATGTGTTATGAAGTGTCAGTTGTGTATGTGCGTGTACGCGTGCACCCGCTTTCTTCTCAATTTAGCAACTATATGTAACTTGTGTGCAAATGTAACATGATGAAACCTCATGCGTGTCATCTGACCCTGTCTGGTCATTGGGTTGACACTGTGGTTGTGTTCTTCAGTCACAGTGAAAATCCCTTGGCTTGTGAGGGTGTGGTGATTTATTTTGGTTGCTGATTACTGTTCCTGAATAGCATTAGCATTTCTTTGTAAATTCCAGAAACAATTGCATTAATGTATCAAAGAATTGTATATCCTTTCTTAATTGTGCTGTTTGGTAGTAAATGTAGCACCGTGTTCTTGTGTGTGTGTGGTGGCTGTTGGATTCAGGCTTCTGAAGTTAGGCATACACATGTTGAATAGGTTAAAATAAAATACACTTTAGTCAAAGCCTGTGTTCTTTGTGAGTGTGTCTTTCTGTCTCTCTCTTATTTTTACCAACATTATTCCCTTATGTTTCTACATATAATTTACCATTACCATTTTGTGTTCTACTTGTTTTGGTGAGCTAAGAGATTTCTCCAGCACATTTTGGCAGGTTTTCTGTTATTTAGTATCCAGGTCTAATATGAGTTTTTAGTGTCAATTGTGTGTGTGCGTGCATGCATGCGTGTTTTTTATTTTTTTCTTCTCATGTTTAGCAACTATATGGAAGTTGTGTGCAAATGTAACATGATGAAACCTCATGCGTGTCATCTGACATCCTGCCTGGTCATTTGGTTGACACTGTGATTGTGTTCTGCAGCCACAGTGAAGATCTCTTGTCTTGTGAGGGTGGTGTGATTTATTTTGGTACCTGATTATGTGTTGCAGCACAACTTTAGTATTTTTTGTTATTTCCATAACGTTTGCTATAAATTTGCAAGGATTTTATATTGCTTAACTAGTGTCTTTTGTTAGTGTATATTGAACTGTGTGATTTATTTGTGGTTTGTTTTTGTATCTTAACACATTGTTTGGTTTGTCCCCTTTCGACACATAGAAAAATTTTGAATATGTAAAATGAATGCTTTAGCTGTAGATTATTAATGGATATATGTCCCCGCAGATTATTATTTTTTTTGGGGGGAGGGGGGGGGGGTTTGCTACTCTTGATTCTTTGTTGTTTACATCTGCTTTACCCTTACTGTTGTATTCTGCCTATTTTGGTAAGTTAAGACTGGAAAGACAACCCTCCAGTACATATTAGCTGTGCATTTGTGTTTCTATGAAGTATCAGGTTTAGGGTGCATTTTCACATGTGGCTTATTTGTGTGTGCTTTCTTCTCAAGCTGAGCAATTGCAAGCAAATGTAAAATGATGAAACTTCATGCGTGTCATCTGACATCCTGTCTGGTCATTGGGTTGACACTGTGGTTGTGTTCTGCAGCCACAGTGAAAATCCCTTGGCTTGTGAGGGTGGGGTGATTTATTTTGGTTGCTGATTACTGTTGCTGAATAGCATTAACATTTCTTTTTAAAGTCCTGAAACAATTGCATTGTCTCAAAGAATTGTATATCCTTTCTTAATTGTGGTTTTTGGTAGTAAGTGTAGCACCGTGTTTTTGCATGTGGTGGTTGTTTCTCCCCATTGTTGGATTCAGGCTTCTGTAGTTATGCGTACACATGTTGAATAGGTTAAAATTAAATACACTTTAGTCAAAGTGTGTGTTCTTCTGTGGGTGTGTGTGTCTTTTATTTTTGCCAATATTATTCCAATATGTTTCTACATATACTTTACCATTTTGCATTCTACTTGTTTTCGTGAGCTAAAAGATTTCTCCAGCACATTTTGGTAGTAGGTTTATTTCTGTTATTTAGTATCCAGGTCAAATATGCGTTTTCACGTGTCAATTGTGTAGTGTGTTCTCATGTTTAGCAACTATATGTAAGTTGTGTGCAAATGTAACATGATGAAACCTCATGCGTGTCATCTGACACCCTGCCTGGTCATTGGGTTGACACTGTGGTTGTGTTTTGCTGCCACAATGAAGATCCCTTGACTTGTGAGGGTGGGGTGATTTATTTTGGTAGTTGATTACTGTTGCAGAACAGCATTAGCATTTCTTTGTAAAGGCCTGAAACATTTGCGTTAACTTCTCAAAAGAATTTTTTTTCTTATTATTGTGGTCTTTGGTAGTGTATATAGCACTGTGTTCTTGTGTGTGGTGGTGTTTTTTCTTCTCCAAATTGTTGGGTTCAGGCCTCTGTAGTTAAGTGTAAACATGTTAAGTTTTACAAAATATACTTTAGTCGTAGCCTGTGTTCTTTGTGGATGTGTGCCTCTGTCTCTTATTTTTGCCAATATTATTCCCTAATTTTTCTACATATACTTTACCATTACCATTTTGTGAGAGAACTCTCCAGCACATTTTGGCAGTGGGTTTGTTTGTTATTAAGTATCCAGGTCTAATATGTGTTTTGAAGTGTCACTTGTGTGTGTGTGTGTGTGCGCACACGCTTTCTTCTCAAGTTAGCAACTATGTGTAACTTGTGTGCAAATGTAACGTGATGAAACCTCATGCGTGTCATCTGACATCCTGCCTGGTCATTGGGTTGACATTGTGGTTGTGTTCTGCAGCCACAATTTTTAAAGTCCTGAAACTATTGCATTAATGTCTCAAAGAATTTTATATCCTTTCTTAATTGTGGTTTTTGGTAGTAAGTATAGCACCGTGTTCGTGTGTGTGGTGGTTCTTTCTCCCCATTGTTGGGTTCAGGCTTCTGTGGTTATGCATAAACATGTTGAATAGTTTAAAATAAAATATGTATATTTTAGATAACACACATACCTTTATTCTGCTTTAGTGTTTTTATTTGTCTTTTTACCCTCCATCTTAAAAGTATTTTCTGCTCTTTATTTTTCCATTACTATTTTGGATTCTTGTTACGTTTTCCTTATACCGTCATATATATGAGTAACTCTTAGTTTTTAGGTGTATAATGTCCTATGTGTTTGTTAGATTTGTCTCTTTCGGATACATCTAACGTCCTTGCTACTTTTTCTATTTTTTCTGGAGGTATGGTCCGCCCACTAGGACAGACTACAGGCTGATTGTTGAAAATTTGTCATCACGAGTCAGCTGGCAGGTAGGTGCTTTTGTGTGTGTGTCCATGGGGGAAGGGGAGACTATTTTTAGAATAGCAATATATGATAGTGCAATTTACAAGCAGTAACAAAAATTGTTTTGTAATGGTAATGGTTTGTAATGTTTTTATTACATTAAATGTTGATTAAACATTTATTAGCATTTATATCCATTCATTTAATCGAAAGCAAACAGGTATTACTTTATACCTTGAGAATTTGCTTGTAACATGTTTTAGAGAATATTCCATTTCTTTACATAAAGAATTATTATTCTCATTCCTCATAAGCTTCCTCTTCAGAGATGGGATGAAAGCAAGGGCACTAAGATGATTGGCTTTAGTTGCTCTCCTTATGTGAAGCTGGGTCTGACTGAGGGGATGGCTCTGCTCTAACTAGCTGGCAGTCTGGGCATGAATATGGTCCTCATATCCTCTAGCTTGTCTCAGCCAGGGGTCTGGCTTGATCCAATCTTGTGGTCAGGGGGTCTGACCAGAGATGCTTCGCATCAGTTGTCTCGCCAGAGGGTTCTTATTAGTCTCGCAAGCCTCCCGGCCAGAAGGGTAAGCGAGGTCCTGGTCGATGTCAGGATGGCATGATGTCAGTGGCGCCAGATATCTTCCCAAAGATGCTTCTCTGAGGTTCCCTCCCAGCACGTGATGATGGTAGATGATTGTGTGTGATGGTAATTGAAGAAGTTACCAGAAATCTGGGCGATGTCCAAAGATGACCCCTGGCCAGCCTGTGACTCTAATGGTGAACTATAGAGGGCCTTAGACTGGACCGGGCTTCTCCCATTTGTCCAGAAGTGTTTGAGGTAATCTGCATTATGCTTATGTACTTATTCAGATATTTTAAAGTTATGTTAATTTATTTGGTATATTAACAATTGCAATTTAAAGTAGTGAAATTTTTGTAAGCTTTCATTTGATAAAATTTTCTTTACTTTGTTTAATTTTGGTAAATATATGTATAAATGACAGCATGGTAGCTTAGCAGTTTGATAACTAATTATGCTCTTTTAACATATAGCTGTATTCACTAATTTATTCACGTTTATATATGTGTTTATAAAGTATAATAAAAGTAACCTTAATTACCATTTGCTTTTATTGCCTTGTTAATTATACAAGCATAACTGTCATTGTAATTGATCTGTCTTCATCCTCACCTTGCTGTTTTCATTGTTCAGTCAAATTAATACATGCATGTCATGTTAAGATTGCTGTTGTCAGAAATGTTTATGTGTTGTTTCATTTAATCATCTGTTCAAAGGACCTGAAGGATTATATGCGCAAGGCCGGAGAGGTCACGTATGCTGACGCCCACAAGAAACACAAAAATGAAGGGTTAGTATTTGCAATTATCTAAATATGTATAGATAGCTGCCTAAAATTAAGTTTCGGCATCCATCAACAGGAAACTATGAAAATTAAGATATTCCATGATATTAATGTCCACATAACTTTTATGCAAATAGCCATTGCGATTTCGCATACAGCAATTTGCTGATGTCCAAAACAACCTTTTCTATACTGTGTATGGCTTCACGCGTTATGGCACTTTTCAGTTAACCTACACAGGACCTATCCTCAATGGATTCATGAAAGTATTTGCATCATTCAAACACTGAATATGCTACAGACTGTTGTGTAAACACATGACAGCCAGCGATGAATTCCAGCGGTGTTTGCATCTTCCTTTACAAAAAGTTTCACACCACTCTGCAATGGAGCCAACTGGCTCGATGCTATTTTGAAAAACAAAACACAGGAAAACTGCTGATCGGGCTCATTCCACCAGCAAGTGTCAGATGTATACTGTTCACTTTTGAGTAGTTACTAAACTTTATCTTTGGGTTAGACAGAACCATTGTATGTATAGATAACTGCCCACACATACTGTATGTCTACTTATCTAAAAATGTATAGATAACTGCCCACACATACTGTATGTCTACTTATCTAAATATGTATAGATAACTGCCCACACATACTGTGTCTACTTATCTAAATATGTATAGATAACTGCCCACACATACTGTATGTCTACTTATCTAAATGTGTATAGATAACTGCCCACATATACTGTATGCCTACTTATCTAAATGTGTATAGATAACTGCCCACACATACTGTATGTCTACGTGTCTAAATGTGTATACATAACTGCCCACACATACTGTATGTCTACTTATCTAAATATGTATAGATAACTGCCCCACATACTGTATGTCTAGTTATCTAAATGTGTATAGATAACTGCCCACACATACTGTATGTCTACTTATCTAAATGTGTATAGATAACTGCCCGCACATACTGTATGTCTACTTATCTAAATGTGTATAGATAACTGCCCACACACACTGTATGTCTACTTATCTAAATATGTATAGATAACTGCCCCACATACTGTATGTCTAGTTATCTAAATGTGTATAGATAACTGCCCACACATACTGTATGTCTACTTATCTAAATGTGTATAGATAACTGCCCGCACATACTGTATGTCTACTTATCTAAATGTGTATAGATAACTGCCCACACACACTGTATGTCTACTTATCTAAATATGTATAGATAACTGCCCCACGTACTGTATGTCTACTTATCTAAATGTGTATAGATAACTGCCCACACATACTTTGTCTACTTATCTAAATATGTATAGATAACTGCCCACACATACTTTGTCTACTTATCTAAATGTGTATAGATAACTGCCCACACATACTGTATGTCTACTTATCTAAATGTGTATAGATAACTGCCCACACATACTGTATGTCTACTTATCTAAATGTGTATAAACTGCCCACACATACTGTATGTCTACTTATCTAAATGGGTATAGATAACTGCCCACACATACTGTATGTCTACTTATCTAAATATGTATAGATAACTGCCCACACATACTGTATGTCTACTTATCTAAATATGTATAGATAACTGCCCACACATGCTGTATGTCTACTTATCTAAATGTGTATAGATAACTGCCCACACATACTATGTCTATTTATCTAAATATGTATAGATAACTGCCCCACATACTGTATGTCTAGTTATCTAAATGTGTATAGATAACTGCCCACACATACTGTATGTCTACTTATCTAAATGTGTATAGATAACTGCCCGCACATACTGTATGTCTACTTATCTAAATGTGTATAGATAACTGCCCGCACATACTGTATGTCTACTTATCTAAATGTGTATAGATAACTGCCCCATATACTGTATGTCTACTTATCTAAATGTGTATAGAAAACTGCCCGCACATACTGTATGCCTACTTATCTAAATGTGTATAGATAACAGCCCGCACATACTGTATGCCTACTGATCTAAATGTGTATAGATAACTGCCCACACATACTGTATGTCTACTTATCTAAATATGTATAGATAACTGCCCACACATACTGTATGTCTACTTATCTAAATATGTATAGATAACTGCCCACACATACTGTGTGTCTACTTATCTTAATGTGTAACTGCCCACACATACTGTATGTCTACGTATCTAAATGTGTATAGATAACTGTCCCACATACTGTATGCCTACTTATCTAAATGTGTATAGATAACTGCCCACACATACTGTATGTCTACTTCTCTAAATGTGTATAGATAACTGCCCCATATACTGTATGTCTACTTATCTAAATGTGTATAGATAACTGCCCACACATACTGTATGTTTACTTATCTAAATGTGTATAGATAACTGCCCACACATACTGTATGTTTACTTATCTAAATATGTATAGATGACTGCCCACACATACTGTATGTCTACTTATCTAAATGTGTATAGATGACTGCCCACACATACTGTATGTCTACTTATCTAAATGTGTATAGATAACTGCCCACACATACTGTATGTCTAATTAAACAAGAAGAAACAAACTGAAGGCTACAGAGATATGGCTTCTGCGTAAAATGTAAAAAATCCCACGAAGAACATAGAAGATCACTATCCAAGTACTGCATTAGGTCTGGTTTCTCTAACTTGTTGCGCAGACCTTTGTTTTATTCTGTGTACTGGTGTCATGTTTTGATGAAACAGTAATTACATTACTGTACTTTCTTGTTTCCTACAGTGTCATTGAGTTTGCATCATCTTCTGACATGAGAAATGCCATAGAAAAATTGGACGGGACTGAGATTAATGGTCGCAAGATCCGATTGGTTGAGGACAAACCTAGAAGGCGCAGGTAATTTTTGTCTTTTTTTAATGTTTGTAAAATGCTTAACTTTCTTCAGGCAATCATGAATCACATGCTGATCTAGTTTTAATAGACTTGTCAGTGCATTTCACTGGTGAATTGGTTATATTTAGTAATCACGCGTATGAAATGGTAAAGAATGTAAGGTGGTGGGTTGCAGCGTTTCTTTGTCCCACAAATTAAGACCAAAACATAAGTTTTTGTGCAAATAAAACCTCATGCGTGTCATCTGACATCCTGTCTGGTCATTGGGTTGACCTTGCGGTTGTGTCCTGCTGCCACAGTTAAGATCCCTTGACTTTTGAGGGTGGGGTGATTTATTTTGGTAGCTGATTACATTTCACAACACATTAATACATTATTTATGGTATAAAGGGAGCTCCATATTTGTTTTCCCACTGTATTTTTCCTTTTAGTTTGCTGACCTTTGTTTATAATCTACTTATATTTCCTGGGGTAATAATGGTCAGTGCACTCACTTATCAACACAGCAGTGATGGGTTCAATCCTCAGGTGAGGCAGAGTTGAATTTAAGTGACCAGTAAAGCTGACAACTGTGATTACCTGCTGGCAATGGCCATGGGTTCGAATTCACATTGAGACAGGTTTCTTAAAAAGGACCTCGGCTCCCAGGTCCAGCCAGTTTACAATGGATACCAGGAAATGTTCTAGGAAGTCAAGATGATATTGACCACATCAGCCTGTCAGTGCTGATTTTCTATATGTAGAAAAATGGGGCTAGCACCATATGCCCAGAATCGATTATATGCCCGTGTAAAAGGGTCCTTTATTTGTACGAGGTCAACTGAAGCCATTACATTACCCCACATGTGGCGTTGGTTGGTGGCATTACCCCACATGTGGCATTGGTTGGTGGCATTACCCCACATGTGGCATTGGTTGGTGACATTACCCCACATGTGGCGTTGGTGGCATTACCCCACATGTGGCATTGGTTGGTGGCATTACCCGACATGTGGCTTTGGTTGGTGGCATTACCCCACATGTGGCGTTGGTTGGTGGCATTATCCCACATGTGGCATTGGTTGGTGACATTACCCCACATGTGGCATTGGTTGGTGACATTACCCCATATGTGGCATTGGATGGTGGCATTACCCCACATGTAGCATTGGTTGGTGACATTACCCCACATGTGGCATTGGTTGGTGACATTATCCCACATGTGGCATTACCCCACATGTGGCGTTGGTTGGTGACATTACCCCACATGTGGCATTGGTTGGTGGCATTACCCCACATGTGGCATTGGTTGGTGGCATTACCCCACAGGTGGCGTTGGTTGGTGACATCCCACATGTGGCGTTGATTGGTGACATTACCCTACATGTGGCGTTGGTTGGTGACATTACCCTACATGTGGCATTGGTTGGTGACATTACCCCACATGTGGCATTGGTTGGTGGCATTACCCTACATGTGGCATTGGTTGGTGGCATTACCCCACATGTGGCGTTGGTTGTTGTACCTAACACCACACTTCCAGTATGCTATTTTGCATGCAAATGAACCTAATCTATTACAATTCTTGTATTATTTTTGTGGTTCACGCTTTGTTCTTGTGGTGCTGAAACTGCAGAATTGTTTCATGTTTGCATCAAAATGTTCTCATTTAACTTGTGTGCGACTTTTGTGAGTAATTATGTATATCAGCTTTGTTAAAACTGGTGTAACTGAGTATATTATGCACAACTTGCAGTGGCAG
Source organism: Cepaea hortensis (assembly GCA_963921405.1). Lineage (NCBI taxonomy): Eukaryota > Metazoa > Mollusca > Gastropoda > Stylommatophora > Helicidae > Cepaea > Cepaea hortensis. The sequence goes on from OY992894.1 coordinate 40,799,305, forward strand.
ACAGTGTGAAGCAACTCTCAGCTTGTAGCCACTTCAGTTGCTTGTAGTTAATTAGTTGTAAACACTGCTAACAACATTTATAGTGTGGCCTCTTAATTTGTCCTTTTTGATGTCTCTGTTGAGCCCTAAATATAGAGTTCACTTGTGCATACATCAGAAGGTGCTATTTGTATTGTTGTATACAGGCAGAAAAGTGCCATGGTGGTTGGTCCATCTTTTGAAACTGATCTTAAATAGTACTAGAATATCCCGGATTCCAGATGTATCTTCTAATATGCCCACAATGTGTTTCACTTTGAACAAAAGCGTGGTCCATAAACGAGCTACTATTTCTAGTGCACCAGACTGATTTTTGTGTGTGGATTAGCTTTCCCTATCACCAGTGTCCCTCGCCATCAGACGAACTTGCTTCAACTTTTGAGGTACTTGTAATTTACATCCGCAAGTCGGGGAAGAGCTGTCAATATTTTAGTCCAAGTGACCGTGTAAGGGTTGAACTCGCTACCTCGGCATCAGCACACTGGAAGTCTAAGAACGAGTGCTCATATCCATATGACTGCTCACCCAACTGAGGGTAATTTATTATTGTATGAAGTAACTTTATTTATGATTGCTTGGGGTTTTGTTTTAACCACCGTCATGGCTTAGGGGATAGTCTAACTGTTTGAAAATTACCCATGATACGGAATCCAGTGTTAGAAATCAGCTGTAGGAGATATGGAAGCTGACCGCCTTGCATTGATTTCCATGGTATTAGGTGTGGGCGTCTCAGAAAGCAATGGCAAACTACTGAATTAAAATTGTCTAGTAAATCAATAGCCAATGTTATGCTAGGGTTAATTACGTCCTGTAAAGGAAATGCAACTTATTTTATTAAACTTTAATAACAAATTACCAGTAAGTTATCCATTTGTTGAACATTTCTTTTAAAAGATATTCAGTATCTTTTACATGTGTTTCTCAGTACCTTGGATTTGTTTTCCTTATGTGACCAGTTGTCATGTCTTTGGTAACACTTTTTTGTTTGCATTCTTTTTTCAAGCCGTTCACGCAGCAGAAGTAAACGCAGTAGCAGATCTCAAAGCGGCAGTCGCTCAAGAAGCAGAAGTCGCAGCAGGTCTCCAAGCGACAGTAAAAGGCAGAAATCTGAAAGCAGATCAGTAAGCCCAGCGAATAAGAAATCTCGTTCTAAATCTCGTTCTAGATCTCGCTCTGTGTCAAGATCTCATGATGAAGATCAGGATGGTGATAGAAGGGATGACGATAGAAAGGATGACGATTGAAATGTAGGGTGTTTGCATTTGACTGGTGTGTTTGTCATTTTGTCCGTACGAGATAGTTCCCAGCGCTTGTCATTGTTTGGGCTTGTGGGATGTATTTATATCTCATGGTAACGTAGCATAGACTTGTTAAGAATTTATTTAGTGAATTTGCAGCATTGGTGCAGTGAGGTCAGCTTGTGAACGATTGAGTGCCAGTAAATGTAATTTGCTTTGCTTATCTGATGGTTTGTTAATCTTTCATGGACAGAACTAACTAAATACCAGTGAATGAAAAGGTGAAGATAGGACATATGGTGAGAACACTTGACAGTAATATACAAGGGAAAGGTTTATGTCAGGAATCCACAAGGCAACTGAAATGGAGGAAGAGCTAACATTAAAAACACTTGGTAAAGAGATATAAAGGCAGACATGAATAATCTGTGGTGGACATATACAGAGCTGTGTGGGATAGCTCCACATTATGGAGTGAGTTTGTTGTATGTGCTGCAGTAGGGGGGACACAAGTTGACAGAAGAAGATAGGTTAATCACAGTGTTGTAAATATATATGTATCTCTATATTCTGTAATGCCAGTCTGTTTCCTGTCTGTATGTTGTGTAGGTTTTTTTTTTGTTTCCCCCACAAGTCTACATATTGTGCAATTTTTTGTACATATGCACAGATTACTGTTTTTTATCCAAAAGGAGGGGAACTGGCCATCCCACCTCATCATGTCGTGGCCTAGATGGCCTAACACACACTTGACACCCCAAGGGCAGTATCTGCTAATGTCACTTTATTACACACAAACTTGTGTATCATTTCTGGTAGAACATCAATATTGTCAACTTTTTTTTTCACATACTGTAGTAGTATTTGTTTTGGTTTTTTTTGGTCAAATAAATCAGAAGCTACAAAGATGTCAATTTGTTTGTGTGTAGTTTGTTTCTGTTTAGACAGCTAGTCATGTGTTTACTATTACAGTCAGATTTACTGTCTGCTTGTAGTGAGTGGGGCAAGAGTAATCAATCAATCAGCTACCATCTCCACAGTGAAGGTTGGCTGCAATGGATCTCCAACACCGTTTATCTCTCGCCCTGACTAGACATTGTCAGATTGCTGTTCGTCCATCTTTTGATATCTTCCCACTTGTATCGTTGTCTACCTCCTGCCTTTGGTTTTTATAAGAGTTATGTCATTTTACGTGGCCGAAATATTTCGCCTGCCTCTTTTATTTCTTTTATCAACTCTTTTCATTCCCAGTTTTTTTTAGAACCTCTGTATTTGATTGTTTTTGTTTCCATTAAATACAACATATTCTGTATATCATCTCCAGGGCCTCTAATTGATTTTCTAATTGCTTATTGCTTTTGTGCCATATAGTAGTGTTGAAAATACATAACATTTGGCAATTCTCATTTTTCATGCGTTGTTAATCTCTCTAGATGTTAATACTGATTTCTTGTTGCTGAAAGCATTTTTGGCCATTCCAATTCTTTTTTTGATTTATGTTTCACCTTTGCCATCATCTGTTATTACATGTCCATGATAGGAGAAGCTTGGTCAGAGTAAGTAAACTGATGCTTGAGGTGAATTTGGTACATAGTGCAAACTCCATATTTTTTGTAGACCATTCGTTGAGTGGTGTGGACAGGAAATTTTCTGTTGTCCATTTTAGGCTGGAAGCCTAGGGAAAATCCCTGCTTAATGGGGATTCGAACACATGACCAGCAGGTTGCCAGGCAAGCATGCTAGTCACTGCATACAGAGGCTCCCCAGAGTAAGGGCGGCTTGCTACCATGCAAATAGACTGAGCTAAAGACAACCTTAACATAATTTCCTGCTAGAATCTTATGAAATGGGCTAGTAAAATCTGGGGGGGGGGGGGAAACTACAAAATAACTGCATAAATGTCACTAGTGGCTTTGAAAGAGATGGAAGGCATGGTTCCTGGAAGCCAAGCCAGGGACTAAGGACATAAAGCCATCTATGGGTCAGAGGAAACTTGAATGATCGAGAGAATGCTAAGCATGTATGATAATAATAGCATTCTGCCACAAAATACTTGATGATAATGAACTTGATTTATTTGGTTGTTTCGGGATTAGAGGTTTTAAAGATTGAGCAACGCTGATCGTATTCCAGTACGAACCTAAGGTCCTGCCCACATCAGATTGGCTAGAGCTTCCAATCTGATAATGAATTTGATAAATAACAAAGCATTACTAGGAATCTTTTCCTGCCTGTCCTCTCCCAGTGAAGCATAGGCCATCAACCAACTTCTTGACTTGTTCATGGGTAAGATTTTGAAGCTCAAGTCTTCTACAGGTTGAGGAAACCAGTCTCATGCCAACCCTCCTGAGTCAGCTCTTGTGACATGCATGGTAGGTTACAGTGCTTCTTTGAAGGCTTCCGGAAACCCATTCACAAATATCTGGGATAGAAAGAGTTAAAAAATATAGAAAGAAAGGACAGGGGTAACCGTCTAGTGAAAAGGAGCTTCACTAATAAATGATGAATAGGGTAATGCAACAATGGTTTGTGACAGTCGGTGTTGAGGTGAAGCATAAACAACAGGGGATTGCCTATTTATGGGCTTTATATGTGAAATTATGGATAAGTTATTCCCTCTGACCATTGTTTACATAGTTGGCCTTTTCTTCTGGTTCCATTTGGTCTGTACATAATTGCTTGAAGTCATTACATTACATTTCTGTTTTCTAATGAAGTCTAGCACTGCTATTAACCCCACTTTAATCCTGATTTCATCATTTCTGATTCTCTTCTTGATACATTAAGTATTCTTGTCAGGAATTTAATTTCCATGGTAATTTTTCTGTTCTCTTTTTCTGTCATTGGACCAGAGTTGGTAAAATGATAGTGTTGTAAAGTGCTTTCAGAGGTTATGATGTCTGGCTCAAGCAGATCAGGTTCATCTAACGGTGTTGACTGTTTGGATTTTGACAATAAGAAAATGGATGTTAAACACCTCCTTGATCCTGTGGTACTGGATCATATGTCTAGCCTTCTTAGACGGGCGAAACATTTGGGGAACCCATATGCAATTGAAAATTGACCCGGTGTCCAGGCATGTTAGAAATGCTACCCATAAAAAATGTACACTGTGATTCTGCTACACACACATTGGGATCCTCACAGGTGCTATAGGGTTTGTGCACTGAGCTGAGCTGAGATTTATCTTTGTGTGGTCTGTGAGGAAATAGGAACACGTGTAGATGTGTGTGTGTGTGGAAAAAGGAGCACTTACAGAGATATCTGTGTGAAGAAACAGGAGCATTTCTGGAGATATTTATTCATGTGCAATGAAAGTGACACACACACATCCGCCCGCCCAATAACTTTAGATGTACAGGAGGAGATGAGTAACCATCCATCCATCATGTGCCATACCGATAAGTGGGCGGTCATGTATCGCCATCTCACTCAATCACCAGAGTCGTGGATTAGCTCATTATTCTTGTTTGGACCATGCCATGTGGTCAAGCCATCCATTTATTTACTTCTCTGTCTTCCCCTTGTTCTCTTCCCCTCGATCTTGCCAGTTGTCATCAAGTTCACCAATTTATTTCTTCTCATAACATGTCCAAAAGAATTTGACTAAGTGTAATTTCTTTAATCAATTTACAATTTTAATTTGTTTCTTGTAATACTTGGTCATTGGTTTTTCTGTCTGTCCATTGTATTCTTTGCATTCTCCTCAGAAACCACATTTCCACAGCTATCAGCTTGACTGCTCATTGTCCAAGCTTCACATCCATACGAAAGTACAGGCTCTATGTAGCACCTCAAAACTCTTTTTCTTGTTTCAATTGACATGTTTTTATTAGTCAGTACATTTTTCATCTTGCTAAAGGCTACTTTCGCCATGGCAATTCTTGTTCTAATCTCTTCAAGGCATTTCCCATCAGATATTACTGTTACGAGATAATTGTACTGATTCACTTGTTGAAGAATATTCCCATTTACTTGTATATATTACATTGTGGTATTTCGTTCTTCCTAGTGACGACCATAATCTGTGTCTTTTTACAATTTAATTGTAACCCAAGTTGTTCAGTGTGCAACAACAGTATCTACTAAACATTGCAGGTCTTATTCATTGTCTGCAATCAATACTGTATCATCTGCATATCTAATGTTCCTCCAGTGATGATTCCATTTATATCTTTTACATTTCTGAAAATATTTCTATATTTCTGAAGAAAAAAAAGATCTGGAGATATTACATATCCCTGTCTCGCACCTTTCTTAATAGGCTGTGATAATGACTTCATTATCAATCCTTATGGCAGCTTGTTGTTTCCAATATATGTTTTTATGTCTTTCCCGTCAATTTGTAGATCTGCAAGCATCTCTATGTTGACATGTCTTACTCTATTGATAGCCTTAGATGAGTAACACATCTCAATGAAGATGACAGATGTCTTAACACAGCCCAACATGCGTCACATGATGCAACTCACATTTCACATAAAGGAGGGGGGAACAAATGCAAATGACTGCTGGATATTTGGTTTTAATAGCCAAGAGGACTACATCACATCATGAGTCATAGAAAATATACATAAAACAGCATTGATTTAATACTTCATGCATATTTAGACCACAAATGAAAAAAAAACATTCAGCTGCAGCAATGTATACACAATGAACAATTATGCTGTTCTTTTTTTTTTTTGTTAATTAAATTTAACAGCGAGGCAGTACTCAATCTGGCTTTTGGAGCAGATATGATTGATTGTGACATAGAACCAGTTCTCACATACATATGGCTGTGAATTCTGGACAAGTGAACAAATCCTTGGAGGTTTTTATTATAGAAGAATGCTGAAAATTCCTTGGGCAATAAAAATGGTTGCTGGACATTTTGAGTGAGGCTAAGACGCAACGACTGCTTATGAAGGAGGCAGTATTCATTTTTGGCCGCATAATGAGAAGACACAAAGTGGAAAATGTGACAACTAGAAAGAGAGATTGAGACAGTGTGAGGAAATTCCTGACAGTCTGTGTCATGGCACGGAACTGAGTGAGCACACAAACTTATACATGCCAGTCGAGATGCTGGCCAGTATAGCACTTGATGATGATGTTTTAAGTCCAGCTTCATTACAATAACCAAATGAATCTCTAGCTTAACAAACATGTCAGGTTCATTCTGTGACTTGAGGTATATTGATCCCACTGTCAATTCCCCTCACGAGATAGTACACAACAAACAACAACCCTCTATGATGACAACACTGGAAGGCGCTATATAATATAGCCACACACTTAAAACATAAGCAATGCTGGATGAGTCATCCACATGGAGGTAGCTTATTCTCCCTTTGTCTAACCCGTAAATCCCACACATGGATGGATAGATATCTCTGCTCCATCCCCTATATCCTTTAATTCCCACAAAGGGATAGATATCTCTTGGATATATTCCTATGTCCTTACAAAGGGATATATATCTTGGATATATTCCTATGTCCTTTCATTCTCACATGGGGATAGATAGATATCTCTGGGTTGTACCTCTGTCTATCCACTAACTCCTACATGGGGATCGACCAATATCTCTAAGTATATCTATCCTTTAACTGTCTCAGAATGTTCTATCAAATGTGGGTGTTTCCCCATCCCGTGTCCCTGGGGGATACTCTGAGTTAATTGATAAAACAAAAGTATTTTCCATAGGGGTTTATTAATGTGCCCTGTCCAAATCTAAAAAGTAATCGGCCTTATTGCATGAGTGTTGGATGGGAAGAGCACATTACACATAGTTTAGAACTGAAAGTGTTTAAAACAGTTCCTTACATTTCTTAAAACTAAGAAACCAGTATTCAAGCAGGGCTGGCAGTGAATTCCTCAGAACCTGAATGGAAATATAATATTGCACATGATCCAAAGACTTGCCTGCCAGTCGGGTGGTCATGTGATGAAACCCCACCGAGGAGGCAGGCAAGTTTTTGCCAGGGCGACCCCCCCCCCCCCCCCCCTAAAATGTGAGAAGTAAAGGCGGCTGGTGTGATATCTGACCACATCAGCCATCCAGTGCTGGTTGGTCTACATAAATATGGGCTAGCACCATATACCCAAGACACCTGGAGACATGGAAAAGCGCTCTTGACCGACTTGCTCAACATCAGGCAATAGTCTGCAAATGTTTTCCATTTTCTAAACAGTTTACAGTTTAAATAAATGTATTTACAGTTATCACATGGAAATAGGTGATTGTTGGAGAGAAGTTGCACAATGTGAATATGAGCAAGTTTTCTCTCATGTACTAATTTCATGAAACACATCTCTTCAAGAAATGTCTCATGTTTGATTTCTCTCTCTTAGAGTTGTGCTGGTCTCCTTGTCGAAGGAGTTAACAGCTTTCTCTGTAATCCCGTATATCAACGTGAGGAACACAGCTGCGCGAGATTCTGCAGTGGATCGCGTCGCGTGGATGTGAGCCGGTCGCTCAGAAAGCAATGGCAAACTACTGAGCGTAATCTTGCCAAGAGCATCAACAACTGCTGAAAAGTGCTGGTGTTGACTGCAACGTCCTGTAAGGGATATGCAACTTTAAAAAAAAAAAAAGGAGTGCCATGTTTGATTACTCTCTCTTGGAGATATGTATCTCACAGTTTAAGTTCATATCTCCTAACAGTGTTCTTATTTGATTTCTCTCTCTCTCTCTCTCTCTCTCTCTCGGAGTTGTCCAAATCTCCTAAAGGAGTGGAGTGCCTCATGTTTGATTACTCTCTTTTGGAGTTGTTATATAACTCACAGTTTAAATTCATATCTCCTAAAGGAGTGTTCTTATTTGATTTCTCTCTCTCTCTCTCTCTCTCTCTCTTGGAGTTGTCCATATCTCCTAAAGGAGTGTTCTTATTTGATCTCTCTCTCTCTCTCTCTCTCTCTCTCTTGGAGTTGTCCATATCTCCTAAAGGAGTGCCTCATGTTTGATTACTCTCTTTTGGAGTTGTTATATAACTATTACATATTAAGTTCATATCTCCTAAAGGAGTGTTGCATGTTTGATTCCTCTTACCCTTGTAGATGTTATAGTACCATTATAGTTTAGGAGTCCATTGTAAAAACTAAATAGATGTATACAGCTAGAACATGATCAAGAATCAGATGGTACTGTAAAGGTTATACAACACAAGACTCAAGATCAACAACTTCTCCCTATGCTTAATGACAAATGAGGACAACAAGCCATTGTCTATATAGACACAGATAATAAAGTCATGTTATACGTAATCACAAAAGGGAATATTCTTGATTCTTATTTCAAAGGAAGTGTGTCACACCGAGTTACGCATCTCAAGGGTCAGTGTGTCTGACTTCGCATGCACTTGTGTAAGGTTGACTTCCTCTGGAGACATTCCTATTTACCCAGCCACTGTTATTATGGCCTACTCTGCGATTTCCAATTGCTGAGTAGAAGATTTCTTAAATGTAGACACGGGCCTCCTGTTTTTGGCCCTTATACTAGAAGGCTAGGTACCCAATCTCACTACCCAAGAGATCATGGGGGATGTGGGATATCAGATAATGATGCCTGGAAAAATTTGCAGCCCTTTGCTGAGATTGTATCCTGTACCTTCTACACCCAGAACAAAATATGAAACAAAAAGTAACAATGATCAAATATGTATACAGATCTGTCATAAATACTTGGGAAAAGGGGCCACAAATACTGGCTGAATATCCTTTCTGAGTTGGGGGACACAGACAATATTCCTAAGGAAAATTCCTGCATCAGGACATCTACAGCTGACAAGAACATCACATAACCCTTGAGATATGGAGAGATGTACTGTATGCTGTCATGTGTACATTAAAATGCAAAGATGGCTCACGGCAGAAACTGCTGTACACATCACATAACCCTTGAGATATGGAGAGATGTACTGTATGCTGTCTTGTGTACATTAAAATGCAAAGATGGCTCATGGCAGAAACTGCTGTACACATGACATAACCCTTGAGATATGGAGAGATGTACTGTATGCTGTCTTTAAAAAAAAGTCGCTTAAAAGTCGACAGGGTCGACTTCATTACACCGGGTTTTTATCCCATATGGCTCGGTCTCTTTCCGCAGTACGGAAAGCGTCGCATAAAGCACGAACTCCGTAGCTTTTAGCGACGACCCATGGGAGTCTCCGAAACATTTAACTCGTAAACCGAAGGACGCGGCCAGGAATCGAACCCACAACCTTCGGCTCACGAGTCAAATGTCAAACGGCTTGACCACTTCGCCACAGAGACTCCTGTCTGTATGCTGTCTTGTGTACATTAAAATGCAAAGATGGCTCATGGCAGAAACTGATGTACACATACTAAGTTGGGGCATAGTGAGCTGAGGTTGCCAGTTTCCCTTCCTCTTCGCCTTGCCTTTCAGACAATTCTGCTTTACAATGCTGTGTACCAAAAAAACGCAATGCTGCTAATATGTTAATCACTACATACGGTCATTCACATAACAATTTAAAAAAATAAATAATCAGTTTACACCATAGCATAGTTATGGGTTGTGGGGGAAGTGTGGTGGGAACGTCTCTGTAAGTCACCAAGATGTAGGCAACATTGTGTAAATTACCAAGAAGGAGGCAACACTGTAAGTTACCAAGATGTAGGCAACACTAAAAGTTACCAAGATGTAGGCAACATTGTAAGTTACCAAAATGTAGGCAACACTAAAAGTTACCAAGATGTAGGCAACATTGTAAGTTACCAAAATGTAGGCAACACTAAAAGTTGCCAAGATGTAGGCAACATTGTAAGTTACCAAGATGTAGGCAATATTGTAAGTTACCAAAATGTAGGCAACACTAAAAGTTACCAAGATCTAGGCAACACTAAAAGTTACCAGGATGTAGGCAACATTGTAAGTTACCAAGATGTAGGCAACACTAAAAGTTACCAAGATGTAGGCAACATTGTAAGTTACCAAGATGTAGGCAACATTGTAAGTTACCAAAATGTAGGCAAACAAGATGTAGGCAACACTGTAAGTTACCAAGATTGTAGGCAACACTAAGTTACCAAAATGTAGGCAACCAAGATGTAGGCAACATTGTAAGTTACCAAGATGTAGGCAACACTGTAAGTTACTAAGATTGTAGGCAACCAAGATGTAGGCAACATTGCAAGTTACCAAAATGTAGGCAACCAAGATGTAGGCAACATTGTAAGTTACCAAGATTGTAGGCAACACTAAGTTACCAAAATGTAGGCAACCAAGATGTAGGCAACATTGTAAGTTACCAAGATGTAGGCAACATTGTAAGTTACCAAGATGTAGGCAACACTAAAAGTTACCAAGATGTAGGCAACACTAAGTTACCATGATGTAGGCAACATTGTAAGTTACCAAGATGTAGGCAACATTGTAAGTTACCAAGATGTAGGCAACACTAAAAGTTACCAAGATGTAGGCAACACTGAGTTACCAATATGTAGGAAACCCTCTATAAGTTACCAAGACAGAAACAACACTATTAACCTACCAAGATGGAAGCAACACCCTGTAAGCTACTGGGATGGAAGCAACATTCTGTAAGCTACTGAGATGGAGGCAACACCCTGTAAGCTACCAAGATGGAAGCAACACCCTGTAAGCTACTGAGATGGAAACAACATTGTAATGTATCCAACAATTTCCACCGAGAAAAGATCTACAATTTAGCAGTGTCTGTCATCTCTATGTGTGATGTGGGTATAATGTTTGAAATAATATCATATGTAATACATTACCACCTTTAATTTAAGGGGGAAAAAAAGGAAACATCATGTTTCTATTTAAACACAATATACACTTAATATATGCAGCCGCACGAGGCTAGAGCACTTGCCTACCAGCCTAATGGTCTTTAGTTGAAACCAGAACCCGTAAAACTGGATACCAGAACACGTAAAACTGGATACCAGAATCCTTACAACTGCATACCAGAACACGTAAAACTGGATACCAGAATCCTTACAACTGCATACCAGAACACGTAAAACTGGATACCAGAATCCTTACAACTGCATACCAGAACACGTAAAACTGGATACCAGAACCCTTACAACTGCATACCAGAACACGTAAAACTGGATACCAGAACCCTTACAACTGCATACCAGAAAAGTTTCTTGGCAGTAAGGCTGCTGACATATCATTATGAACTCTCCCTTGTAATGTCTTTCAAAATTCTCTATCAGAAGCCAGATATCCTGCCCCCGTTGTTGTCACGTATATATTATCTATTACATTTTGGATCCGTCTCCATTGTGTTCTACCTCCCCAGTGCACTTCCCTCCCAACATTCTCAATATGGCATGAAAATGTGGCTCTCTTACTCTTGACAATTAATTGTTCCTGTGTATATTTTAACACCTGATAGGTTTTCAGAAAACTATGCAACTCTAGATCATGCACACAAATATGATAAACTTCTGCTAAAGATATAACTGGAGATCCACATATACAGTAATCATGACACAGAACAATTTCTAGACATAAGGGAATGTTGCATGAACATTTTATACAGATATATATAATTTATACATGCTACTTTCTATTCAAAAGAGGTAAAAGGCCATTCATAGTAAACTAAACTATAGTTGGCATCAAAGTAGATAAGCATATTTCAGATCATCAAAACAATGTTTTCCCGTAGTGAATTTCAATAACGAAGACACAAACAGAATGTATGATTTATTGCCTGACACGTGTATATTTCAGCTTGAACGATGTATCTAGTTATTTTACTCTACATTGTGACATCTGCAGTATGTACCTGACGAGATGCAGCAAAATATGCCAGGCAATAAATCATACATTCTATGGTTTGTGTCTTCGTTATTCAAATATTTCAGATCAGCAAACTTTTTAATTCACGATTAAAACTAGAAACGGGTGGGGGAAAACTTGAAACAGAAAAATGAATGAAAAAGTTCTATAAGAAATAAATCAAGACCCTAAATTGATTTCACAATTTAGATCCAGACAATATTGTTTGGGCACCTAATGTGTACAAATAAACGTGAAAATTTAGTGACAACTGGAAAAAATGGTGGGAAAAGAGCAAGGGAAAGTAAAGAGATTAAAAACCCTGGAAGTCTTGACCACAAAGCGTAATTGGGACACTTTTAGAATTCATCATGACACTTGGGAGACTGCTGTCAAAGACTGAAATTCGTGGCGTACATCATTACACAAGGGTATAGTCACTTGTGAAGCAAACAAGACTGCAAGATCTGCAAAAAAAGGTGGACAAAACAGATCCTCCTCCTGGAACATCAAGCATTCTTTGCCCACACTGTCAAAGAATATTTCAGGCCAAAATAGGCCTTCCAACCATCTTAGAACTCACGGCTCAGACTTTCAACCCCGCTGGATGAAATGAATGGTCATCATCATTCTTGATGGACAAACTAATTGGGACAAGAACAACCTGTTCCAAGACTAGTGGTCGTGTGAGATGACTCACATGTATCTGCATGGTACATCATAAAATGAAAAACATACTGACCAGTAAAAAGATATCAATAGAAATGAGAAAAAGAGTGTTGAAGTGCTACATAGAACCTGCACTTTTGTATGGATGTGAAGTGTGGACAATGAGCAGTTAAGCTGAAAAACATCCGATGGCTGTGGAAATGTGGTTTCTGAGGAAAATGCAAAGAATACCATGGACAGACAGAAAAACCAATGAACAAGTCCTTCAAGAAACGAATGAAGATCGTAAACTGATTAGAGTCATTAGACATAGACAGTCACAATTTTTTGGGCATGTTATGAGAAGAAATGACTTGGAGAACTTGGTGACAACTGGCAAGATCGAAGGGAAGAGACCAAGGGGAAGACCGAGAAGTAAATACCTGGATGGCTTGGCCTACGTGGCATGGTGGAGACAGGAACACAGAGCTGATCCACGACTCTGATGATCGAGTGAGATGGCAAAACATGACCGCCCACACTTATCGGCATGGCACATGATGGATTAAACTAAATGCGGCTAAATGTGACTGAAATAATAATCTTTTTCTGTTCCTTGTTTGTTGTCTCTCAGTAACAACTGTTTTCTTCATCAGGTGCAGCAATGGCGGGTGGGTGTTAAAAGAAAACCAATTTATAATAATTTATATCTTTGTCTAATTGGTTTGCACAATCTTTCTGGTATGTTATGTGTTAAAACATGTCAATGGATATTTTTTTATAAGGACTTCTTTCTGCTGTTTCTGTTATGCCCTTCAGAATATGTGTTAAGTTGCCTAAATGTTTGTTGCATTTGCTATTCACTTATCCACTGCTTGCAGGGTTTGTCTCTTGTCCCAAATTGTTTGTGGCAAGAAGATTGATTACTCTCTGAGTGTAGTTTTGTAACATGACTGAATCACCTAATTCACTCAACTGCTTGTTTCCACTTCTGATCTCATTAAGTATTCTTTGGACTGCCTGTACATGACGCATGTCACATTCTTGCATACTAATTCAGTGGGTAGATAGTTTTGTATTTGATCATTTTTCAGAATCCAACAATGGACTGCTTCTCAATGTGGTTTGACTTTCAGGGGTCTGCTGAATTTTAAGTCTAATTCTAGAGAAAAAAAACATTTGATTCACAGAAACAGCAACATGGTGGACTCGGGCAGACAACTGGGGGTTGAATTCATGCTAAATAACAAGGAACTCAAATAGACAAAACCAAAACAAATGAGTCTGTAAAATAAAATATATACAATCAGTTTTGAATGTATAATGAGGTGTAACACTTTTGCACTTGGTTGCAACAGTAACTCAAGGATTAAATATTTGTATAGCCTGGTACATAAAACCTCCACACATTTCAGACTGGAAGATAAAAACACATTACTACCAAGACTAGATGACACAGGGTGTCTCCAAATATGTGCACCCTTTTGAAATATATATTTCATAAGAAACAAAACTTATATTACAATTATTATTATTAAAGTACAGTGGAAAAAAATAGGATCCAAATATCACGTCATATCACATCAAATCTGAAATGCTAATTACTAATACAACTGCATGTGATGCAGTGTTCAGGCTAGTGATATAACCTTGAAGCCAGTGATATAACCTTGAAGCCAGTGATATAACCTTGAGGCCAGTGATATAACCTTGAGGCCAGTGATATAACCTTGAAGCCAGTGATACAATGACCAGGCTGGAGATGCAATGTTCAACAGTGATCAAATATTCAGGGCAGTCATGCAATGTTTGAACCAGTGACACAATGCTCAGGCCTGTGTTAAACTAGTGCAATGAGCCATTTTGTGGACAGGGTAAACAATAAACAGTACAGTTGTTAATCATGTGTTCTGATACAATTAAATAACCGCCTGTCTGTGCATAATTCAAAGTCTATTTGGTTACACCTAAAGTGTGTAACGGGAAACACGCTAGCCTGATGCTCATCTGCTGGCCGTGGTCATGGTTTTTTTTTTTTTTTTTTCACTCGCTCTCTTTCAACTCAAGCGTAATCCACACACACTGCTTCTAGTAGTGCTGGACTGAATTTTGCATGTGGATTAGCTTTACCTGTTAACAGAGTTCCTCACCATCAGGTAAACCCACTCCGACTTCAGAGATACTTGTAATTAACGTTCCCAAGTCAACGACGATGGGTCAACATTTTAGTCCAACTGTCCGGTGTAGAGGTTGAACCTTACCTCAGCATCAGCACACCGGATGTTTAAGAACATGCATTCTGATCCATTCGGCCATGCTGACCTACGGTCATGAGTTTGTTTCCCCATCAAGGTATATTTGTAAAGTTGACGAGGTCAACCCAGCCAAACATGGCTGCCAGGAAATGTCTTGGGATGTCAAGGCTGCTGGCCTCTTACTGGGCTGGGGTGTCCAGTTCCCTTATGCACCATATTTCCTCCCCGATCAATTCCTGGAAAATTCTGAAAATTGTCTGGTTCCCATTCTCAATCTACAAATACAAGTGTATATAATTCAGCTAGGTTTCAGATCAGATTTCTACAATTTTGCTTCTTCAATTAAAAATTATGAAGAAACAAAAATATCAAATAAATCAAAAGTCTTTACTGATACTGCTAAAACAGCAAGAGATTCTCTGAAGAAATTTACAGCCTGCTCAAGTCTCAATATTCAATTCAATATTAGCAAAATAGTAGACACCTTTCAGTCTTGACAGACTAAAGTATGTGAGTGGAATGTGGCCACTATTCCATCACAATGTCTGGGCAGAGCTTCAGAGATCATGTGATGCCCAAACGACATGACCCCTCTCTCGGCCTAGTCTTGTGTATTCCAGAGGAATGGGTAACCAATACGTCTGGCACAAGGTAGGCTGCAGACGCTGGCGGCTCAGCGTCAATCCACCGAGACCTCACCACCAAGAGCCGGTGGCGAGTTATGGCCAGACCCTGACACCCAAGGGACCCGGCTTAGAGACGTTCAGCCATGTCCCACAGATGAGGGCCTTGTACGAGCCCGGACCATGAGGGCGCGCACATCTGTCAGTCACAAGTGTCCGGACCTGTGTAAAGCGTGCACTATCGTCAGACTCCCCACCTGACTTATAGCGGTCCCCGCGACCAGCGGGAATAGGTCCGCCATAGCTACCGCAGGAGATATTGCCTGTCTATTTGCAAGCAAATCTCCCATACTTCCACTGTGCGGATCTCGCGACCAGCGAGAATAGGCCCGCCGGAGATTTGCTCGTCTGATGCGAACAAATCTCTACCGAGAGACTGAATAAGTAAAGAAACGATAAAAGAAACGATACAATACAGGTTAATTAACATACATGTAGCTGAGATGTTGAACATAATTGTTTAAATCATAAGCTTCTTTGACACTTTCCTTCTCTCCTCAGGCTAAAGCACACCGACCACACTGCATTTCACACAAACACACCCATATAAATGTGGGTCCCATATAGGCAATAATACATTTATCATTGATGTAATAGTTCCAATTTCTGTGTCCCGAAACCCATACTATGATTGATAAACACCAGTTGAGTTGGTTAATTTTTAGTATCCAGATCTCATTTTAAAAAAAATACATACAAAGTAAAATCTTGCAGAGATCACAAAGCACTTTAAAATCTTTAAGAAAGTTTTAAAAAAAAAGCTCCATATCAAATTAAAAAGAACGATAACTTAAGTACATTTTAAAAACTGGCAAGATAAAATAAATAAAAACTTTGATTTGTGCCTTTCTTTTGAATATTATTGAACAACAGTTTTAAAACTTGTAAATGAAAGGTTTATATTATGTCTGTAAATTTTGATCCATCTTGATTCTGTATCTTGTTTAGAGATGTATTCATCTGGTTTTGTGTTATCACTTGTACAAACAAATTATTAAATTGGATTTGAAAGGAAACAAACAATAAAATAAAATGATTTTCCTACACATTTATATTATAAAAGTTAGCACATCCAGCTGCTTAACCATGTTTCAAAGAAAGTTTATATATTCTTAAAGGATGTAAACATTTGGATTTTATCTTTGAATTTTAATCAGTTTCAATTTCATGTTCAAGATTACGGCTTAATGATGGTCACTGTCTTCAAAAACTAAGAGATGTAAGGCAGGGATGAGGATGTTGGTTGTCCCTGTGCCTTTTCAACTTACACACAGAAAGCATTTTTAATCTTGTTGGAGAAGTTCCTGGACTGAACATCAATAGAAGAATAATAAACAATCTTAGATAAGCCGATGACACAGCATTGTTAACAGAAATGGAGTTATAAGACCTTGTGCAGCAAGTAAATAGGCGCAAGATGGATTTATGTTAACATTCAAAGAATGCAAACTATTATAATTAGCCAGGAAAGGAGAGACCAACAATGAGGAAACTGACGTTGTGACACTTGGGCCTGGTCTTTGGGTGGTGGATCTAATCAGTTCAGACTAGTATGGTAACAGAAGACCCCAAGGACATGTGTTTTAAAATCCTTTTGGAGTTTCGAAATAAACATCTTTTCAGGAAAAAAAAGGCAGAAGACAATGGTCATATAGACACACACACACACATATACAAAACATGCTGGCAACCAAGCTTGAATATGTGGAACATCTCAAACAAACATGGAGTTTTGTACACTGAGGAATGGCATTTAGACTGAATGTACAGTTAAAAGACTTCTGCAATTCATAGGAAAAATTGTCTGCCACTAACACAATGATATTTTGTTACATAGCAGATAACAGCAAGCATAATAAAGGACACGCCCTGGTCAAGTTACAGCTTCATGACCTTGCAACATACCTTTGTTTCAAATTCTATACAGCAACTTTATTTTCTGTTCATGACCCTGTAATATGTTTTTGCTTCAAATTCTATACAGCAACTTTATTTTCTTTTCATGAATATGGATCAGTGTTTCCATCACACAAAAAATTGCATACAACTAAGGACCAGCTGACAGTTACATGCCTTCTCCAGTTTAACACAGGAGCAACTTTCTGTTGCTAACCAATTAAATTTGTTTGATACATCAGCAGATAATAGCAAGCAAAGCAAAGGACATTTAGTGATAGTTACATATTCTGTGGTGCCCTTTAGCTTAACATTTGAAACACTAACTAATATCTCATTATGACTTTGTGTCATATTTTTATCACATAATACTGAATAGAATCACTAGCGAGTTTGTTTACCTCCAGTAAAAGGCAAAATTAGAGGCAACAAACAGCAGACTTTTCAAATGTATGGGTGTGGTATTTTGTAATATCTCCTAACCTGACATTTTGAATAGTTTCTCCACTTTATTTAAACTAATGAACATGATTCTGAATTAATTGACAATGAAAGCTGGCGTAGATAACAATGTTTACCAAACCTTTGTATGCATGTATTAACTTTTTGTGTTCATCATGTTGTTATTGTCAATATATATATATATATATATATATATATATATATATATATATATATATGATTCAGTACTTCTACCACATGAACTCAATAATACAACTTTAGGCTAATCTCATGCAATTTTAGGGAAACCAACAGTCTACTGTACTCGTAGCTACTATAATGAAACATTGAAGAAGGTTGAAAGATGATTAAAACATTACATTATAAGCCATACATGTTCACATTATCTGAAGAGCTATTAACTTAATTCACACTAATTCAAACATGTTAACTTAAAGAAAATGATTCCCCTTGGCCTCAGGTAATTAATTCTTCATGCAAGCTAACTTGTAGTTCCTTCAGCTGGATGCTACTTCATTAGGAACAATCCTTTCTCACTTGTACAGATGGTTATTTTACTTGTTACAGCCTCCAACCATCCATTCTTCATGTTCTTTAGTGTCACAAACTTGCGAGTACAATCTGCTAAACTATTTTTTTCATTCTTGAAGATATGACTCTATTTTCACAATTAAGTACTTTCAGATCTAAGGACGTAATGTACTGTGTGCCTTTTTACCTTGTTGGCTGCATATTAGCTGGCTTGAAATTATTTCTAATATCCTTTTCTCAGAGCTCTGTAGTTGAATAAGGTGATGTCCTATCTTTCAAATCTCAGACGTATAACTGTTGAAGCTATACATGTTTTGTACATAAAGACACATCTCACAATATAAAGTCCATACACAATGTAATTTTATCTGCACAAATCTAGGCAGTGAGCAGTTCTCATTCTTTTCTGGTGTTGGATAAAAAGGTATTTTCCTAAAGGAAAACCAAGCATTTTTAACCCGTTAACTCCCAAGCAATCTAATGTAACGGATATCTACAAGTCACAGCTTACATAAAGGGCTGAATATGGCTAGACTAACTACAAGAGACAAACACATGATACACATTATCCTGCATGTTTTGTGTGCTTCTGCTTCTGCTGTGAAATTTATGATGCTACAAATTATCTTTCAGTGTCCATTTCCTGCAATTCCTTCACACATGACCAGTAGCTCTTGCACTTTTCATTGAAGGTAGACCTTCCTTTTCTGTTGCCCTGTGTCACGTTATCCTACCTTTCACTTCTTCCTTACCATCATCAGGTTTTATTAGCTTCCCTTTCTAGGTTTGAGATTAATCTATTTATATTTGCACTAATTCATTTCTGCTTTTTTTTTCTTCAGGTTTATCAATTTTCCATTCCCAACCATGATTTGTTTGCCTGCTTCCGTGTTCATAGCTAATGTATCACACACACACTGTATATGTTTTTACACTTTTTAAGCAGGTCACTAAACATACTGCTTTATTATCACTGACAGCATCTGTACAACCGTTTGTAAATGCTGTCTGTCAAAACTAGTGTTAAACTGCTCAATAATACTGCTGGATGTAACATCACTGCCCCTTCTAGAGATTGTACTCAATATAACAAACTCAATACAGCAATTAAACAGGCAGACATTGACACATTCAAATAAAAAAAAATAGCTACAGTTCACAAATACAAAGATCACGCGCAGCAGATATTCGCTACAAGTGCTGGCAACATTTCTGGGGGGAGATATTTTTTTGCTGTATTTTTTTTTGTGTTGCAAGAAATATATATGTCCCAGTTTGCAAACAGCGACATAGAAAAGAACAAAGTATATGCAATATGGCAAATGTCTCTGGCTTCTGGTTTTGTTCATTTAAGCTCCAGCCCTCTAGCAGATTTATGTAGGACACAAGACTGAAACATAATAAATACAGAAGTAAAGAAACAAATACAATTTATATACATAGGGAATTCAAATATGTTGGCAAACAGAATCATGGAACAGAAGTATGCTTGCAAAGGGAAATTTAATCATCACTAGCATCGGTAATACTTAGAACATTGATGGTATGTAAGTCTATTGTTGATGTAGAACAATGATGGTATGTAAGTCTATTGTTGATGTAGAATGTTGATGGTATGTAAGTCTATTGTTGATGTTGATGTAGAACATTGATGGTATGTAAGTCTATTGTCGATGTTGATGTAGAACATTGATGGTATGTAAGTCTATTGTTGATATTGATGTAGAACATTGATGGTATGTAAGTCTAATGTTGATGTAGAATGTTGATGGTATGTAAGTCTATTGTTGATGTTGATGTAGAATGTTGATGGTATGTAAGTCTATTGTCGATGTTGATGTAGAACAGTTAAAGGTTACAGACATGAGTATCAACTTCACTGCACCAGGTGTGACCCCAGTTGACTCAGTCTCTACACAGACCAACAAGCGGCCAGTTGCCAGTATCACACAAATCACGGACAATGTAACCTTGGCAATGACCCCCCAACGGGGCCTCCAGAAAAATTTCACTCCTGGTCTGAACCATGAGATCAGAAAACAAAATCACGACCTTCAGGGAACGAGGCAGACGGATTGACCACTTGACCACGTCATCACGGAGACCCATGATGTGGAAGTCAAGGGCAAACCACTATATTCATATTCCATGCATAACTTGATGGATAGTAACTCAGCTAGAATTATGGAAGAACTGCATGTTCAATAAAGTGCATCCCAGTGTTCAAACTTGAATATACTAACATGCCATAAACAGGACTCTCTAACACAGTGGTTCTCAACAGGTGGGGAATTCTCCCCCCCCCCCCAGGGGGGAATTTCAGGGTTTCCAGGGGGGGGGGGGGAATGAAGACCATTTCAAGATCGTGTTAATACAAGAACCGATTACTTGACATAGTTTTTCCCTTCATACTTTACAGTTATGCATGTCTCGTCCTTCTAAAATTCATTTTATAAAGTAAGTAGACCCACAAATCATGTTTTATGTGGATGTCTAGACTTGTTTTAGTATATGCTATTACATTTGCCTTCCACTTTTACGTATACTGTGTAGGGGTGAGGGGATTTTTAGATAGGAAATATGAAAGGGGGGGGGGGGGGGATGACGTTCTGAAAATACGGTGAAGGGGGGAACGGGCCAAATTTTTGATAGGAAGGGGGGGGAATGGCGTTCTGAAAATATGGTGAAGGGGGGAATGGGCCAAAAAAGGTTGAGAACCACTGCTCTAACACACCTTGAGGCACAATGGACATATGGAGCTAGACCCATATATGTATAGACCAACCAGCACTCAGTGGCTGATAGAGTCAGTATCACTTTACTTCCCAAGACAATCTTGGTACAAATTTTAGACTGGGTCGACCTGGAAACAAAGGTTAAGTTTTAAAATTTCAAATTCCCCACCTGAAGGATCAAACTCATGACCTCTGGGTTGGCAGGCCAGTGTCCACCCACTACATTTCTGAGGTTCCCTAACATGACATGAAATTAGGTTATCTCGCAAGATCCCTAGGTAAATAAAAACAGGTAGTTGGTTACTGCCATTGGGGTGAAACATGCTGGGTTCTCTAGGTCATGACATAATGATGTGGGCCAGCCTGTTCCCTTCCTCAATACCTAACCTTTCCAGGCACTTCCCAGAACATTTTTAAAATGATCTAGTATCTATTTTAATAACCCTGGGTCAACCTTGGAGCCGTACAGTGGACAATAAAAATCTGCTGGGGACTGAACCTTGACCATTATCTTATCAGGCAAGTTATGCAAGTGCATCAATCGCAATGCCACTAGACCAATATAAAAGATGCAATTTCAATGGCTCAGTTTGCTTCCATTTTGGCCAGCTTATCTGACAGGTTAGCCCAGAATTCAGCAGATTATCAACAGTCTGTAACTCCTCACGCAAAGGATGCAATCTGTTAACTCTGATATGGAGGTATGTTCGAGCCTGGTACATCTGCACCCATAAACCTGAAAGCAGGTGTGTCAACAGGAATCACACTATCCTTACAGCTGTATCCCTTGAGCAACTAATAATTATTTGAACAGATTGAATCCTTTCCAGTACGTCATTCTGCATGCTGTTGGATAAAAATCCATCATAATAACTGGAAAAGCTCAGAGAATTGCCAGAATATTGTCTTTCTTTTGCTCTTTATCCCACATTGGAGCATAGGTCTTCAACCAACAGACTCCAAGTCCTCCTATCCTTAGTTATCCCACATTGGAGGATAGGTCTTCAATCAACTGACTCCAAGTCCTCCTATCCTTAGCTATCCCACATTGGAGGATAGGTCTTCAACCAACAGACCCCAAGTCCTCCTATCCTTAGTTATCCCACATTGGAGGATAGGTCTTCAACCAACAGACTCCAAGTCCTCCTATCCTTAGTTATCCCACATTGGAGGATAGGTCTTCAACCAACTGACTCCAAGTCCTCCTATCCTTAGTTATCCCACATTGGAGGATAGGTCTTCAACCAACAGACTCCGAGTCCTCCTACCTTAGTTATCCCACATTGGAGGATAGGTCTTCAACCAACAGACCCCAAGTCCTCCTATCCTTAGTTATCCCATGCAACTCTGTCCAAGTCTCCTATCCTTAGTTATCCCATGCAACTCTGTCCATGTCCTTCCCAATAATTATTTATTTCAGTTTCTACTTCATTTCTCCGTGTCTTTTTGGGTCTTCCTCTATTTCTTTTGCCTTATGGATTCCAAACAAAGGCCTTTCTAGTTATGCTATTCTCAGGTTTTCTCAATGTATGTCCTATGCAGTGTCAGCATCTTTCCTTCACCTCTTGATTCACTGGTATTTGTCCAGTTCTCTCCATGAGTTCCACATCCGTGATTCTATATTCCAGTTTAGTCCTATTCTGTGCAGGCATCAATTAGTGAATGTCTGTAGTTTGTGTGTAATCATTTCAGTTCTTCATGTTTCTGATCTATACGGTAGTACTGACTTCACATCAGAATGGAATATTCTCAGTTTTGTGCTCAGTTTAATTTCTTCTGACTTCCACACAAATTGCCTACTGCTATAAAAGCTCCTCTTGTCTTTTGTCTTCCTCTTTTTCTTCTTCTTCTTCTTCTGTGTTCATCCGGAAAGTATTTTCGGATGTGACTGCATTGTGCCTGTTTACAGCAGAGCTGCATTCTTGCGCCGTTAGGCCGACACATCCGACTTCTGTGGGCATTTGTTGACCGTGTTAGCCTTCCAGGGTTTTTGTATTCTTATTTTGATATCTTTGTATGTTCCCCCTTCATTAGTACACAACTAGAATTGTGTACATGCTGTTAGGAAAGTGGCACAGATCGACTCACTCAATGAGATGTTAGCACACAAATTACCAGAAGAGTGACAGTACGTCTTTAAGTAAACAACCCTTTTACAAACTTTGAGCAAGCGGTGCTAGAGCCATGTTATAAACCAATCGGCTCTCAGTGGGTGAGGTGGTCAGTTTCACACAGGCTGCCTTTCCTTCCCAAGACATTTCTTGATGCCCATTTTAGCCTGGGAGCCCAGGTCCAGTTTTAAACATCAAATCTGCCCTGATGTGGATCAAACCTGCCCTGATGTGGATCAAACCCATGACCAATAGGCCAGCAGGCCAGCGTCTAGCCACCATGTTACTGTGGCTCCCTGAAGCATGTTCTGTGAAATTTGGAAAAGAGCAAAACCCCAATAACACAAATTGTAATCAGATGAATGTGTTGGGGCATTTTTTTTTTCTTTATACATTTCTGGCGCTCGCTCGCTTTGAACTCAAGCGTAGTCCATACACACTACTTCCAATAGTGCTGGACTGAATTTCATGTGTGGATTAGCTTTCCCTATTAACAGTGTTCCTTGCCATCAGGTGAACCAACTCCGTCTTCAGAGGTACTTGTAATTTATGTCCCCAAGACAAGGACGAGAAGTCAACACTTTAGTCCAGCTGTCCGATGTAGGGGTTGAACCCCTTAACTCAGATCAGCACACCGGATGTCTAAGAACACACACTATTATCCATTCAGCCATGCTGACCTATCAAGATATGAAAATTAATATTTTCTAAATATAGAATTTTTGCTTATTCAAGTCAACAAGTTTATGAGAGTTGTGGAGATAAGTAAGCACGTCTAAAGGATCATTTAAAAAATGAGATAAGTGTCAATTACCTTTGAGGATGTAGTCAGTAAGCAGAGTGGGAACTGTAGAACTATCCTCATTGATGGCTTGCAAAACTGGGAAAGTATAATGGAAATAAATATACATCTTAGGTATCACCAGCTCTCTCTGGTGTTGAGAATGAAATACCTAAAACCTATGGAGGACACGCCTAAATCTAATCCCAGCCAGCCCCTTTGCATTGTGGGTTAAATCATGACTGGCGGGCATGTTAGTGTAATCACTAGGAGGTTGTGCTGATAATGTTATAAGTGGGGTCAGGTGAGGGTTCGATGTCTGCCCGCTAAGTGACTGGTTAGTGTAATCACCAGGAGATTGTGCTGATAATGTTATAAGTGTGGTCAGGTCAGGATTCTTCTTCTTCTTTTGCGTTCATCCGGAGTCTTTTTTCGGATGTGATTGCATTGTGCCTGTTCACCGTGAACCTGCAATACTGCGCCTTTAGGCCGCCGACACATCAGACTTCTGCGGGGTCCAGGGTTCCATGTCTGTCCTCCATGCATTCAGGCCCGTAAAATATGATGGTCCCAGCAGGTCACAAACACATAGCAGATTCCTGCTTCAGGGATTTAAAACACAACAATCATGACCTAGTAACATCCTGACATGACCTGGTGACATCCTGACATGACCAAGTGACATCCTGACATGACCTAGTGACATCCTGACATGACCTGGTGATCTCCTGGCATACCTCTCTGTTGAGGCTGGGTCGATCTCAGAAGTCTATTTGTTAGAACACGTTCAACCCTGACAGCATTAAAGAACTGAGAACTGCTGCATTTGTTAGCAAGTTAGTTATATGTTGACCTATCATCCCTGCACTCCAGGCAAGTCCATAGGTGCTCAGATCCGCCCCCCCCCCCCCCCAACATATGCATCAGCGTCTTGTGGCTAATAGTGGCAGTTCTGTGTTGGTTGGTGAGGCCGCCTCATTCTCCTAATGTGCTTCTCATTTGTAACTTCCAAGTCTCTCATCATCAAATCCCCAGGTAACCATCACAACAAGCACACAAACCGGTCTATGACAATCAACACATCTTCTTCTTTTTCTTATAGTCCATGCCGTGTGGTGTTGGTCATCACATCTTTCCACAGCTGTCTGTCATATGTACTGCCAATATTCTTTTTGTCCATGCCGTGTGAAGTTGGTCATCACATCTCTCCACGACCTATTATTTTGTATATTATTTCTCTTCCACTCCATCTTTCCTGCTGTCACAACGTACTCCAGCTTTCCCCTTCTCATGATATCCCCAAACAAAATGGGTTGTCTTCTGCTGATGTGAGTAATAAGTTCTCTTTGTGAGTTATCCTCTTTCAAAATATCTTTATTATGCTTTTTATGTTCACAATGTTCTCATATTCTTCTATAAAACCACATCTCTATCACATAATTTCTCACTAATCTGCTGATTGTCCATGATTCACCTCTGAACATGAGCATTGGCTCGATATAGCTCTTAAGATCTCTCTGCTGAACTCTCACTGTTGTTTGGATTTTCTTACCTGGGTAGTTTTGTAAAACATTTCACTGAATCAGTGTGGAGATGTATCTGCATATATTTCATCTACAGGTTTACAGAAGCTGTGGTAGCAGAGTCATTAGCACGATTGACAAGTCATTAGCACGATTGACTACCTGCCCAGCAGTCACTGGTTCAAATTTGCTTTGAGGCAGATTTTTAAAATTGATCTAGGCTGCCAAACTGACACAGTCTAAAATGGATGCCAGAAAATGTGAACGACATAAATCTTTTATGAAAAAGAGGCCAATGAAATTGGCTTGACGTTAACTTTGAGACAGTCTTCAATGAATAATGGGCAGCAGTCCTATACTCCACAAGGCATTTAGTGAGCAGATGAGGTAAATAACAACTCTGAAAAATGTTTCAGAACTGAAGGTTCTATTCCTTTCTCTTCTGTGATCAGTTTCCTATATATGTGTAAGTCTCTTAGCAGGAACATGCCGTGCATGCACTTGCACGTGCGCGCGTGTGTGCGTGTGTGAAGTGTTAGGACCATCACATTTTTCAGACTGCACCCACAGGAATAGGTGGCCAATCTTTTCCCCCCATAGCCAGCAGCAAATCAAGCCCTTACCCGACTGTGCTTGTACCATTGTCATCACAACTTCTTAACCATTCCACTAACGCACCGCTAGTTTCCTATATGTATAGTTTAAATACAAAGATGATTTACCTCCAAATCAAATTTATCAAACTGAAGATTTTTTTTTCTCATGGTCAACTGCCATTCACTTCACTGAACATTAGCTCTCTGTGTTTTCCTTGCATACAACAAATCTGACTTAAGGTGACCTTTCAAAGCAAAATCTATCAAAGGCTGGTGGAACTGAGTGGCCTAGAGCTACAGTATCTACCTCTAGCTCGAGAGGGTTGGGTACAAATGACAGTGTGGATTATCACAAAATAGTGACTGGTGAGAGGATCAACTTCATTGCACTGGGTGAAATCTCATCTGGCTCAGTCTCTTGCCACAGAATGGCAGGCCACCTACAGACAGCATCGCACAAAGTACAAACTCCATTGCTCCACAGAATGGCAGGCCACCTAGAGAGAGCATCGCACAAAGTACAAACTCCATTGCTCCACAGATGTTCGTTTTACATTCACTTGCGTTGAACTCAAGCGTAGTCTATACATGTGATACTACTTCTAGTAGCACTGGACTGATTTTTGTGTGTGGATTAGCTTTCCCTATTACCAGTGTCACTCACCATCAGGCCCACTCTGACTTCTGAGGTACCAGCTCCACAGATGACCCCCAGAGATCTCAGGAAAAACGGCACTTATGGTCTCAACGACACAATCCCAAAACAAACTTATGACCTTCAGAGCTCAAGGAGAGTAACTTGACCATGTCACCACAGAGACCCAGAAATAGGTCCCACAAAGGTGATGAATTTGACCATGTCACCACAGAGACCCAGAAATAGGTCCCACAAGGATGATGAACTTGACCATGTCACCACAGAGACCCAGAAATAGGTCCCACAAGGGTGATGAACTTGACCATGTCACCACAGAGACCCAGAAATAGGTCCCACAAGGGTGATGAACTTGACCATGTCACCACAGAGACCCAGAAATAGGTCCCACAAAGGTGATGAACTTGACCATGTCACCACAGAGACCCAGAAATAGGTCCCACAAGAGTGTTGAACTTGACCATGTCACCACAGAGACCCAGAAATAGGTCCCACAAGGGTGTTGAACTCCTGATTCTGCAGTACTGGATCACACACCTAGCCTTCCTAGTTAATGGCAAAAAAAAAAAACTGAGGAATCACGTATATGACATACAAACTACAAATTTTTCAGCAGTTGAAAAATTAAAAACAGTAAGTCAAATAGACCATTTCCAAGTTTTAAAATTAGAAAACCCACGCACACAATCTTTCTGGTATGTGTGATTTTGGTGCACATACATGTGGACCCTCACAAGTGCTACTACAGAGGTACAGCATTGTGCCGAGATTCTCCTTGTGTGATCTAAGGGAGTAGGCTGGAGCACTTAATGGGGTACCAATGAAGATGAGCTTATACAAACCACACAAAATCAAAATAAGAAGCTCAGGAAAATGAACTATGATATATGACAGAACAGGAAGCATAATTATAAGACAGCTTACTTTTTATGTATATCTGCAGCTGTTCTGATGATGGAGGCCCCTGCCATGGATGGTATGGTATGACAGTTGTTAAAAACTGTTTCGAGTGAAAAACAAAATGACAGTTGTTAACATCTGCTTTCAATAAAACACTAAATGGAAGTTGGTAACATGTTTTCTTTTTTTTTTTAAACACACAAAATGACAGTTCTTATAAACTATTTCAAATATTAAAAAACAAAAATGGTATTCATTATTCATTTTACACTAAGATACAAGAAATAATATCAAGTTGTGCTGTCCAAAAAAACACTGTCATTTACCGCCAATATAGTAAGTTCCTTGCGGTGTATGGCAGAGGGGTCTTGGAGCCTGAGGATTTAAGGCCGGCTGACTAGTGCATTTTCCACAAACTGTGCAGGGTAGGATTTTCTTTTTGCCCCCGACAGAAAAAAATCCCACACCTTACCGAGAGATCGAACTCGGGTCTCTCGAATGAGAGTCTGGCATTCTAGCCACTCGGCCAGCCGCTCCTCATCAAGATGTGCATCTAAGCAATATAAACTCAACCGAAGCAGTGTATTAGAGCAACCACATAAAGATGTGGAAACTTACTTAAAGCAAGCAGAGACCAAACCATGCTCAGAGCACCACAATAAATACCAGCATGCCAAGGTCAGAAATGTAAAAGGGTTAAGTTGCAGACTAGGTGGAAAAGCCGGCAGGAGAAAACAAGTCTAAACTTTTAAAGAGACACACTAAAGTTGTGAAAGCTAGTAAATCAGCTTAAAAATGAAGACACTGGAAAAACTAAACAATTCCAAATATCTTAAGAGAAAAACTAGCAGCCGACCATTTTGTAGACCCAAATACTATTGTCAATAATACTTAAATCAGCCAAGAGAAACGGTAAGAGAACATAAAAACAGACTAAAGCAAACCTTGTGGCGCTGGAGGAACCGATATTATCCAGTGAACTAGAGCTAGAAATATCAGAACTGGCAATCAGATAGTCACCATGAACAGATATAATTTTCTATGAAATTACAAGTACCGAGAAACAACAGCCAAAATAAAGTTGCTGAAACCTTCAATAGTTGCTGGATGCTAGGCAGAGTTCCACAGACCTGGAGAGAAGCAATGTACTGCCACAACTATGATGCAGAAATCTAGGCAATCAACATAGCAACAGAGACATTACTGAATAACAATCATAGTTCACAGCCTGTGGTATTATTAACAGGTGCACAATCAGTACTTCAGGTACCCTAGCCTGGAAAATTGCCAGTACTACAGACACTGCTGTCTGAACTAGGCAACTAGCATAAGGTTACCATACTATGGATATTGTCTCACTGTGGAGGAGTGCCCATAATTAAGACAGCTGAGCAACTAGCTATAGAAGGTGGAACAGATGAGCAAACCAGATGTACCAGCCACCTACCATCAAAAGAAAAGAATCACCAAATCAGTCAGAAAGCCGCTAATACCCGCACAATATGGATGCCATATTATGGACAGATCAGAACAAATAATTATTCTGTGCCACAGAATAGGAACAGAAGGTAACAATTGAATTTGCAGCCACAACATTTAAGATTTGCAAATCATGTGTACATGTGGATTGGCACCCCAGACAGAAGAGCATATACCACAAGACCACCTCAAATATAATACATCAAATCAAACCTTCTGGTTAGAGAAATAACAGTCAAAGCTCATCTTTATACATCAATGAGTTAACTGCAAAATACAGTGAAATTTAGCAAAGAGACAACAGAAACTTTATTCAAAGTGAACAAATCAATAAGAGAAAGAATGTCTCTAGCTCTTTCTCATCACTTATGTTGATAGTCCATGTTTCTGAGTCATGAAGCAGGAAAGGAAACATGCATCTATGAAGAAAGAATTCACTTGTTTAAACATACATAAAATGCACATACTTAGATATCTTCTTCTTCGTTCATCCGGAGTTTTTTTTCCGGATGTGATTGCGTTGTGCCTGTTTACAGCAGAGCTGTGTTCTTGCGCCGTTAGGCCTACACATCCGACTTCTGCGGGCATTTGTTGACGGGTTAACCTTCCCGGATACTTAGATATGACTGCCAAGAAAAGAAAGTCACAAGAAACAATAACAAAAGAGTATAACCCAAAATTTAAAAAAGAAATACTAACATTTCCGCTTCCGGTCTCATTTGCATTTCCACCATTTCCTCCACTCTTGGCTTTCTTCTTCTTTTGATCACTGTGGCACTCACGTCGCTTTTTCTGGATTGTGAGCAGCAGGGAAATAAACTGATTCTTCAGCTCCTTGTCGAACTCTAGCTCATCCCGGAGGGCCAGTTCTGTGACCAGCATTTCAGACAGCACGTTTGTAGCACTGTCAATCTCAGCCAGAAGCTCGTGTAACTGTGTCTGAGTCATGCCTTTCACTTCTGAAAATGAACAAACCAATCGTTGAATCTGAAGTAGTTCAGAGTGACATAAATGCAGGGTACATAAAGTTACGGAAGGGCATAATATGGATTATATCTTGTGTAATCTTTCAGTAGTTCCTGTGGGTCTGTGACAACAGACTTGCTTACTGTCTATGGGCCTTTGACAGCAAGAAGAGTGATTTCTTCTATCACATTTTATCCTTCACTGGGTTATGGGCCCTCAACCAACAGACTTCAAGCCCTCTTAACCTTAGCTGTCCCACACAGCTCTGCCCATGTTCTCCCATATTATTCATATCTGCCTCTACTCCTTTTCTCCATGTGTTTTTGAGTTTTTCTTGATTTCTTTTCCTTGTGGATTGCAGACAAAGACCTTTATATTTATACTATTTTCAGGTCTTCTCAATGGGATGATGTATGATCAGCAAATCTCTCTCTCCCTTACATACCTGGATCTTTTCTCCGGGGCATGCTGGTGTGCTGGGGAATGAACAGGCGGACAGATTGTCTGGCTCTGCAAAACTTGGTGGAGTATTGATGCATGACAAGGCAGACAAGGTTGCGGCCTTGTGGGAGCACGTGTACACCTCGGAGGAGCAAATGGATCACCATGGTCTGGCAAGAATGAGACAGCAAGGAGTGACAAGGGGAACTGGCCGACGCTCAACGCTCAGAGGAAAGGCGAGACGGACATATAATCAGATTGCTACTGGTACTATTAGTGTTGGAACTCTTCCCTGGCTGCTGAGGATGGGGACGGAGCGCTTATGGGAATGCCCCGAATGCTGTGATGTCGGTTCCTAAATCAATCAATCAATCAATCTTATAGACGTGAACATCTCTCTCCTCTCTGACTGTGTGTGTGTGTGTGTTTATAACAGATAAAAGGTGTCAGAAAAGCAGCGACACGAGAGTGGTGGAAAGGTCTCAGTTTAATTTACTGCCATTAATCTCTGAGGTTTGGTCAAAAGTAGTGGTGCCATACTGGTCTCGCCTGAGCAAATCAAGAATGTGTTTCTCTGTGCAATGCGTATCTATGTGAGTGTAAAATAGTGTGTGTGTGTGTGTGTGTGTGTGTGTGTGTGTGTGTGCATGCGTGCGTGCGTGCATGCATGCATGCGTGCGTGTGTGCATGCGTGCACACACGCAACAAATAAAACTCCAAAGTCTTCAGCTCCTAAATACTTAAACGTCTGGAAAGCGCTGACCAGAAAGACAGAAATACATTTGCCTTATCAGGCAGGTACTTGAAATGTCCATGACAGAAAACAGATCAATATAGTTTGAATTATTTAACACAAAGTGGAAATATGACATCTGGCAATAGAAAAGAAAGGCAGCTATAATCACACTGGAGCCCTGAATCCAGTGCAAGGCACAAAGGAAACAATTATATTTAAAATATGTCTATGATCTTTAGCTTCTGCTTATTGATAAATGTTAGTGAATAAATCCATCTATCCACCCACCCATACAGGTACATATATAGATAAGTATGTATGTACACATGCACACAAGCATGTATATGCATACATCCACTCCCACCATCATTCCATCCACCAACCCACACTGAAAGTCAACAAGGTCTAAGATTCTGTTAAATCTTCAACTAGTTTTCCAAGACCAATCTGATCTTTTCATCTTTGATTCACTATTGACAATCATTTTTAAATTATAACAATAAACCAAACAATATTTTCTTAAGTATCCGTTTGAAAACGTTTCTAACCTTCTCTGGTGTAGGCAGCGAGCGTAGCCACAGAGTGTTTCACCTTGGTGTAAGTCTCATCCTCTGGCGTGTCTTGCATGGCGTTGTAGTAGTCATCAGGAGAGGGTTCCTAGAGATTGTAGGTAAAAGACTATTTATGGGTGACTATGGCTTAACACGCTTAAACTTTCTTTTCTGACGGTGGTCTAATGGGTTTGTTTCAAACATTGATAAGTTGGACTCAACTGTTGACTTCTTGTCCTTGACTTGGAGATGTAAATTACAGCATCTCGGAAGCCATATAGAGTTTGCCTTTTGGGTGAGGAACACTGCTAACAGGGAAAGGCAACATTGACGCAAACATCAGCCCAGTTCAGTCTATAGTATTAGCAACAATCAGCAGTTATATAGTAGCATGTGAGTGCACTACGCTCTTTTCAAAAAAGGTGGGAAAAAAACCTTCACAGCTGTTTTAGGTCTGAATAGTCTGGCTAAAATCTTCTGCCTCTCTCGTGAACACAGTTTTAGGTCTGAATAGCCTGGCTAAAATCTTCTGTCTCCCTCGTGAACACAGTTTCAGGTCTGAATAGCCTGGCTAAAATCTTCTGTCTCCCTCGTGAACACAGTTTTAGGTCTGAATAGCCTGGCTAAAATCTTCTGTCTCCCTCGTGAACACAGTCTTAGGTCTGAATAGTCTGGCTGAAATCGTCTCCGCCGCCACTGCTTGATTTTAAAAATGATCATCAGGGATAAATGTAAACAAGAAAAAACTACCACCATGTGAGCATACCAGGAAAACTTTCCCTATTTTGTTCTTTCTTTCCACCTATCTACATACCTATCTACCAATCTTGGTTGTCTGACATCAGTGTCTCTATATGTCTGTCCATTATCTATCTGAATATGGATGATGACAATTTGTCTGTATTTGTCATTAAGCATTTGGAGCAGTTGAAGTTTTCAATCTAGAACCAAAAGTCACCCAGACTGTGTTGAGTTTGTGTAATGTACACTTATAGTACTAGCATTTCACTACTGACGAATAAGAGTCTTATCTAATTCTATTATTATTTCTTCTTCTTCTCCTCCTTCTTCTTTTGTTTTTCACCCCCAACTCAAGCCAAGTCAATTGTAGGTTTGTTTATGATTGGTTGGAATTTGCAGATAAACTATTCTACATGATACCAACCCTCCTAAGTTGACTCTTAGGAGATACATGGTCGGTTACAGTATTACTGTTCTGTGCTTCCCTTATGGCATATCTATGTAATTATCCCAAATACCAGAAAATAGTTTTTTCACACAATTTAAAATCTGTTGTATATCTTGACTAGTATTAGTGGCCATATGGTTTCAATTTCATAGCAACGGGTCGCTCCATAATTATTCCATTCCTGTACTAGTGAAAACCATACAAAATGCTCATCACTGCCCCATGTGAACTCATGAAGGAAACTACAGCCTTGACAAGACCAAATCACCAGAGAACAAGCCGTCCTTCACTTGAATATGCAATTCGCTGTAGAAGAAGACAGTCGCCCGAACACATGCAAGCAGCTTGAACATGCATCACGACATAAGGTAGTGCTAGAGTGCCAGCGACAAGCTGTCCATCATTATCTGAATCTTTATTTCACAACACAGTCAACATGGATATAGACAAAAACCATCTTGAAAGAAAGTCATAATCCGCACCAAGTACTCAACTCAGTAGCAGGACGACGAAACTGGGTTCTACAAGCCAAAACATGAGCAAATTTCACTAACAAATCACGTCCAGAGACAATCAGCTCCCCAAGGTCTTACTGGCCCTTCTGCCTACTCGCCATGTTATCTTGACTAGAGACAGTAAAGTCTAAACTTGTACCCTTACCTTCATCATATCATCAATCTGGCTGATGACCTCATCAGCAGTCAACACCTTGTCTTCTTCCTCCGGATGGAGACTGGTGACTATTAGAGAGTGCATATCAAAGGCCTGTGATAATTCTTCGTCATCAGACAGATCCAAACTTAATGGCTCACTTTCCTGTAGATAGACCACAACAATGATGTTTACTAGTAAGAATACAATGTTACTTCTAGAATGTCATATCACGTTAACAGGTTAGCATGGCTGAATGGATAAGAGCACTTGTTCTTAAATATCCAGTGTGTTGAAGTTGAGGTAGGGGGGGTTCAACCCCTACACTGGTCAGTTGAGCTACAATGTTAACTTCTCGTCTTTGACTTTGGGACATACATTACAAGTACCTCTGAAGTCAGAGTGGGCTCGCCAGATGGCGAGGGACACTGGTAATATAGAAAGCTAATCCATGCACAAAAATCAGTGTAATGCTACTAGAAGTAGCTTGTATGGATTAGTCATCAGTTCAAAGTGGGCGAGCGCAAAAACAAAATATCACGATATGGCTGATAAATTAATTCACAAGTAATGATTGGCACTCGTAGATATAGAAGTAGAGATTGCAGGACACACAAGACAAAACACAAATGTAAGCTTTAGTTACCATATCAGTATTTGAACCTATCACCTTCAAATGAGTGAGCTGTCTAGTTGGTATCCATCAAAGTACATTTGTACCTGCAGCGAGGCAGGCACTGTCGCCATGTGAAGGTGAAAGGTTTGAACCCCGGTATGGTAACTACTGCTTTCAATGTTTATGTTGTTTAGAGTGTCCTGTCATCTCTACTTCTTCCTTCTGCTTCTATGCTTGTTTATAAGGATTTGTTTATGAGCTGTCTTAGTGGCCTCAAAGGCTTCCCCAATTGATATTTCTGTGTGGGACTGATATTTCTTGGCATCCATTTTAGGCTGTGTTGATCTGGTAGCCCAGATCAATTTTTCTAATCCAATCTACCCCAATGAGGATTAAACCCATGACCAGCGAGCCAGTAGGCAAGTGTCTAGCCCCTACACAACCACAGCTCCCAGTATCTGGCAATGATGGTACAATATCACTCAATCAGGTGCTATCTCCACAAAGCATATTAACTGCACTGGATCTCCATCACTCTCTGTCTTTTGCCCTTGTTGAACACTGACAGATTGCTATTTGTGACTTCTCTTGATGTTACTTCTCACTAGTATCTCTGTCTTCCAACTCTGGCTTTGCTGTTTACTTGACCAAACTGCTGTTCATCTATCGCTTGATGTTAACATCCCACTTGTATCACTGTCTACCTCTTGCTCACCTGTCTTCAAATCTTCCATTCAGTATAGTTTATAAAAGAATGCTACATCTTGTAATTCCACTTATCGCATTAGAAAAAGACAGCTGCGGG
The DNA here is from genome assembly GCA_963921405.1 of Cepaea hortensis. NCBI lineage: Eukaryota > Metazoa > Mollusca > Gastropoda > Stylommatophora > Helicidae > Cepaea > Cepaea hortensis. Next base: position 40,834,563 of record OY992894.1, read on the forward strand.
CGATTTTGAAGCAGATCACTTTGAGTTGGGCTCCCTTACAAAGGTATGAGTGTTGGTCATTAAGAAAGCAATGGCAAACTACTGAACGTAAACTTGCCAAGAAATCACAAACTGCCAAAAAATGCTGGGGATGACTGTGATGTCGTGTCAAGGATATGCAACTAATTTTTTCAAAAATATTTTAAAATGCTCAACTTCTCTCTTTTTTAATTTTTTTTTTCATCAACTCAAGTTTTCATTTCCAGCCTCTCTAGAACCTCAGATTTTAATATTGTTGTTTCCAAGAAATATGACCTATTTTTCTGTATATCCACATCTCCAGGGCTTCAACTGGACTTTCCAACAGCTTGTCCATGGTCCAGATTTCCGTGCCATATTATAGTGTTGACTGTATATAACTCTGGACGGTACAATATGCTGTGTCTTTAACAGAAATGCACACAGAGTATGGGAGTTGAGGTAGTATAGTGGCTAGCATGCTTGCTTGCTGGCCCAGTAGTCATGTGTTTGAATCCTCCTTGAGGCAGGGAATCTTTTCATTGATGATCCCCCATTTTAGTCTATTTTGTGCAGGGACCAATTAATGAGTGTTTAAAGTTCATTTATGTACATTTGCCCTGGCACAACAGTAACAGAATCACAGCTTGAGACAAAACTTAACAAAGAGCTTGAGATTACAAGAGATATAAACAAATTAACAATATGCAAATTATGATTACTTACCTTTTTATCTCCAATGTTAAGGACACGATTATGCAAAGTTCTTGTATAAGATTTTGACCAATCAATGGGAAGTATATTACCAAAATTTCCAGTAATTGTCCACCACATTCTGAAATGTCAACATCAATAACAATATAACAGCAGAAAACTTACTCCATCTGCGAGCATCACAATAAAGTGCCTTAACACATGTTCCCTGCCCTTAAAAGGTTAGGTAACCAAAACCATTAGTCGGAAGCATACAATGCCATCACATTTCTCTTCTGAGGTCAAGGCTGACCAAAATTAATTTCATTTTTGCGCCAAGCCGGGCGGGTGTCTTAAAAAGTCTTTAAAGTCGAGAGGATCGACATCATTGCACCAGGTGTTACCCCATATGGCTCGGACGGCCTGTCGAAAGTGCTGCACAAAGCATGAACTCCGTAGCTCCAGCGATGACCCACAAGAGTCTCCGAGAAAAATACACTTGTGAACCGAAAGACGTAGCCCGGAATCGAACCCACAAACTTGGAGCGTGAATTAGCTTACTCATTTCTTCTTCTGTGAATCTACAACCTTGACCTAACGGCAAGAACATCAAGTTAAATGGGGTGAAGCCAGACAACAGTGCTATGCAGTGGGTTAAAGAAGAATACCCAGCCAACACAGAACTGGTGTCATCAACCGCTAGACGCTGAAGGAGATAAATGAGGAGGGGATCCAATCTTGTGATCTGAATGCTTCAATATGCAGTGAGGATAATCTGATGACTAACTAATTAACAAACTATCAGATTTATCTGGGAGTAAAGATGCCCTAAGATACAGTACTTAAGTGGACTTGAACCTGATATCTTTAATATCATTAGGCCACCTGAATGAATACAACATACTCAGAAACCACCTTGTTCTTGCATATTTACTGTGTTCCGTAACTTCACTTCTTGACTGCAACATAAGTGAAGGTAAAGGATTCCTTTTCATACCATGGAACATATTAGGTAAATTATTTTTTTTTAAACGCAAGAACCCTATTGATTGCAGACAATGAGCAGGATCTGCAACAATTAGTAGATGTGGTTGTTGCATACAGTGAACAATTGGAATTAGAATTAAATTGTAAAAAGACACAGATTATGGTCATCACTAGGAAGAACGAAATACCACAATGTAGTATACAAGTAAATGGGAATATTCTTCAACAATTTCGGAACAATCATAACATCTGATGGGAGATGTCTTGCAAAGATTAGAACAAGAATCGCCATGGCGAAAGTAGCCTTTAGCAAGATGAAAAACATACTGACCAATAAAAAGACGTCAAAACGACAAAAAGAGTGTTGAGGTGCTACATAGAGCCTGTTCTTTTGGATGGATGTGAAACTTGGACAATGAGCAGTCAAGCTGAAAAACATCTGATGGCTGCAGACATGTGGTTTCTGAGGAAAATGAAAAGAGTACCATGGACAGACAGAAAAACCAATGACCAAGTACTACAGGAGACAAATGAAAATCGTAAATTGATTAGAGAAATTAGATGTAGACAGTCAAAATTTTTTGGACATGTTATGAGAAGAAATGGATTGGAGAACTTAGTGACAACTGGCAAGATCGAAGGGAAAAGATCAAGGGGAAGACCGAGAAGTAAATACCTGGATGGCATGGTCGAGACAGGAACACTGAGCTGATCCACGACTCTGGTGATCGAGTGAAATGGCGAGTCATGACCGCCCCCGCTTTCCAGCATGGCACATGATTGATTGATTGAAGAACCCTATTACATGCCCTAGGCTGTTTGAGCGACGGTGCTGGACCCAGATTTGTATAGACCAATAGGCACTCAGTAGGTGACGTAGTCAGTGTCACACCGGAAACCTTCACTTCCCCACTCAGTGAGTGACGTAGTCAGTGTCACACCAGAGACCTTCACTTCCCAAGGCATTTCCTGGTCATCCTGGGAGCCCAGGTCAATGGAAACAATTCCACCTCAAAAGGATTTGAACACATGGTGCCCGGGCAAGCAGGCCAGCATGCTAGCTACTGCACTGCTGTGGTTTCCTGGCTAAACATAAATATTATTAATTTCTATAGTTTACTTCCATAGCTTCAAGACTTCTTTCTGTTCTATTGCACAGGCTGATGGGCAACAATAGTTACTGAGGGTCAAGAAGAATGACAGTGACTATATGAGGGTCAAGAAGAATGACAGTGACTATCTGAGGGTCAAGAAGAGTGGCAGTGACTATATGAGGGTCACGAAGAATGACAGTGACTATCTGAGGGTCAAGAAGAATGGCAGTGACTATCTGAGGGTCAAGAAGAATGACAGTGACTATCTGAGGGTCATGAAGAATGACAGTGACTATATGAGGGTCAAAAAGAATGACAGTGACTATCTGAGGGTAGAGAAGAATGACAGTGACTAACTGAGGGTCAAGAAGAATGACAGTGACTATCTGAGGGTCAAGAAGAATGACAGTGACTATCTGAGGGTAAAGAAGAATGACAGTGACTATCTGAGGGTCAAGAAGAATGACGGTGACTATCTCAGAGTCATGAAGAATGACTGACTATCTGATGGTCAAGAAGAATGACTGACTATCTGATGGTCAAGAAGAATGACAGTGACTATATGAATTTCAAGAAGGATGACAGTGACTATCTGATGGTCAAGAAGAATCACTGACTATCTGATGGTCAAGAAGAATGACAGTGACTATATGAATTTCAAGAAGGATGACAGTGACTATCTGAGGGTCAAGAAGAATGACAGTGACTATCTGAGGGTCACAAAGAATGACAGTGACTATCTGAGGGTCAAGAAGAATGACAGTGACTATTTGAAGATCAAGAAGAATGACGGTGACTATCTCAGAGTCATGAAGAATGACTGACTATCTGATAGTCAAGAAGAATGACAGTGAGTATCTGAGGGTCAAGAAGAATGACAGTGACTATCTGAGGGTCAAGAAGAATGACAGTGCCTATCTGAGGGTAAAGAAGATTGACAGTGACTATCAGATGCTAATGAAGTGCAGAAACTATCCACTGCCATGCCCTGGACGGAACATCGTCATCCAGTGTTTCTAATCACTTGGGTCCTTTTCCCCCATTAAGCATGGGGGATGGGATCAACTGTCTTTCTTAAGACAAATCTTGAACGCAGTTGATGCATGTCTATGTAGGTAGGATTCCTGTGGTGAAACCCTCATACGATGTCATCATCATCATCATCATCATCATCATCACCATCATCATCATTATCATCATCATCATTGGCCGTGCTTATAAGCAATGGTGGTCACAAGTTTGTCATTTCACACGATCACCAACCTTGGATCAGCTTGGTGTTCTTGTCCCGATTACCCCTGTGGCCAAACCTCGAGGTATGTATCTCTTTGACTTCTCCTGGCTCTTTTTTTCCATTAGTTTGACCAGCTGTCACTCAGCTGTATAGTTTATTTCTCCTCATAACATACCCAAAAATCTTGACTGTCTAGACTAATTTCTCTAATAAATTTACGGTTTTTATTTGTTTCTTGAAAAACTGCCTCATTCGTGTATCTGTCCACACATATATGATATAGTATTCCCTGTTAATGTTGAAATGTAGGTTCCATTTAAACGTCTGTAAAATAAAGGTTGAATCTGGCCTGCTCTGAAGGAGAAATCATGGTTACCCCTAATGAAACAGCTAACGAGGGCCGTATTTAATTATTCACGATAAGAGTTGTTGGGCTGGGGAAAAAGACGTCCATTGATTGCCAACCGCGGCCCCAACGCCCAACAATGATACTAACAGTAGTAAACAGAGTGCATCAAATCGCCGGCGCCAATCGATCACGAACGCGGTGGAACTGCGCCCAGATGACTAGCGGCCAAAGTAAAAACTTGACGCCAGGATCGTTGCCAGCCAGCACCGTAACCATGCCCGTGGATGTGACGGAGAACGGCCGGGTCAATAGGAATCCCTCACGCACCAGTCTTCCCTCTTCCCCCAGCGATACGCCGTGTGTTGTAGGAGGAACAGGGAGGAGATTTAATCGATATACAAGCTGACTCATCCAGCAGAGAAAACAAATGAAGCCGGCGCAGATACAATGCAGATTTGAAAGCCAAACCTGGATTCTTATTCGGGGCAGCTGATAAATGTAACAATAACCGCTTTAAGAGTTCTTATATTGATTTGCGTTGGCTTCTTCTTCTTCTTCCTTCGTCCGAAACGTTTGTATTGGATATAATTGCGTTGTGCCTGTTTACAGCAGAGCTGCGATGTTTGCGCCTTTCGGCCGACACATTCAACTTATTCGGGCGTTTGTTGACTGAGTTAGCCTTCCCGGGTGCTTCGAAGGACGTTCCACGCTCTTAATGTCGACTCATCTTTATCCCTCTATCTACAGGAGATTCCCTTGATGGGCCGTATTTGGCTTGTGTTTCAAAGAATCACCTTCTCTGCACACACGACGAATACCTACATTAGCGCCCCAGTCTCCTACCACAGATCACACAAACAAACACGGAAAACAGCACAAACTCCGTAGCACTGGCGAGGATACCGGTGTGTGCAAATCAGAATCGTCCTTGCTATAATTATCATTTTTTGGTGGGTGCACTTACTAATTGTGAAATTTAGCTTGGGGAGCGGCTACACTAGCAGTCGACGTGGTCGAAGTTGGACGCAGGCCAGCTTAGCCGTATGGATAAAAGCTCTCGTTCTTAAACTTCCGGTGTGCTGATGGCAAAGTAGTATTGATTTCAACCTCCTACACCGGTCAGTTGGGCGAAAATGTTGACTTCTTGTCCTTGACTTGGGGGGAGTAAATTACAAGTACCTCAGAAATTGGAGTGGGTTCATCTGATGGCGAGGGACACTGGTAATGGGGAAAGCTAACACACGTGCAATAAGTTCAAAGCAAGCCAACGAAACAAGAATAAGTAGAAAGTTGGACTTAAACGTTGACTTCTCGTTCAGAAAGTAATGGCAAACTACTGAACTGAAATTGTCTAGGAAGTCAACGTGTCATGATCGCAACAATCCTGCAACAGACAGGCAATAGTTATTTAACGGCTAGACTGCATTATCTTTATGACAGGCAATAGTTATTTAACGCTTAGACTGCATCCTCTTTATGACAGGCAATAGTTATTTAACAGCTAGACTGCGTCCTCTTTATGACAGGCAATAGTTATTTAACGCCTAGATTGCATCCTCTTTATGACAGGCAATAGTTATTTAACGCCTAGACTGCATCCTCTTTATGACAGGCAATAGTTATTTAACGCCTAGACTGCATCCTCTTTATGACAGGCAATAGTTATTTAACGCATAGACTGCATCCTCTTTATGACAGGCAATAGTTATTTAACGCCTAGACTGCATCCTCTTTATGACAGGCAATAGTTATTTAACGCCTAGACTGCATCCTCTTTATGATCTCCAAATGTCGATAGATTTTTAACGCACGCAATCTTCACTTCTGTATTTTCGCCCCGATTAAAGAGGGCTAGGTTTCTGATTCACTATCCAGGGATCAGACGGAACGTAACCTGCGCTGGTGTTCTTGAGGTGGGGCCGTACTTCTAATCCACTCCGGTCTTATATTAAAACGGGTAAAGGTAGTGCCATAGCAGGTACAGCCGCTGAGGTGAGAAGTGTTAGGTGGTCACATATTCTAGGCCACGACATAAGAGGTAGGGTGGCAAGCTCCCTTCTACATTGTCTTTCCTGTCCAGACAATTCCCGCAACATTCTGAACGTAGTCTGGTAGCCATGCTTATGAGGCAAGATCGTCACCCAGGGTCATGCTGATCGGAGAAACAATAACCCTGCCTCTTCTGGGGACTGAAGCCGGACCAGGGTGTTGGCAGGCAAGCGCTTTAACCACTCTGTCCACTCCCGTTCTTATGTATAAATGAAAGCTCTGGCATTTCGGCCACAATGAACACATGACACAGTGACTGAATCAGCAGAATTTCTCATACATTTGTATAATTGCGCAATCTGCAGGTTTGCGTAATCAACCTTGTAAAAAAAAAATCTTGGCGTAGGCGATGTTTTTAGTTAAAGACAAGTCACCAGCATTTGTAATTTATAAATAACTGTGGCCCATCATCATTATGTGCTCCATCAACTAGCGTAGTTATTTACGCATCTCCACAACCCTCGACCCTTGACGTTCTGGATCGTCTCTGTTGATGGTATTCCTCCATGAGATCGCCTCCGTCCACCCAGTTTCATATCTCTGGGTCTGCCTCTGCTTCTTCTACTACTTATCTCTCCTGTCGTCACGATGTTTTCCAGTTCACTGAATCTATAACTATTCTTAGTCAGTGCATGTGTTCACTGAAACTATAAATATTCAGTCACTGCTTGTGTTCACCGAATCTATAAATATTCACAGTCAGTGCATGCGTTCACTGAATCTATAAATATTCAGTCAGTGCATGTGTTCACTGAATCTATAAATATCTGCAATCAGTGCATGTGTTCACTAAATCTATACATAGTTTAGTTTAGTTTAGTCGATGGGTCAACATCACGGCACACGGGTGCAACCCATAAGTGCTCCGTTTTCCTCCTAACTCAAACTTGAGTCTGGAGAAACTCAGCTCAGTGCACGAACTCCGTAGCACCGGCGAGGATCCTGATGGGTAGATTTTTAACTCGAAATTTTGCCCTGGCAGCGCCGTTAGGCTACTCTTTTTCGATTTCCAACTGCCAAGGGATTGTTTACGTGCGCAACAATACACACGGGCGTCCGATCTCACTACCCAGAGACCAGGGGAAATGTTATTACTAGAAATCCACGAGAAAAAATCCCGGTCATAACCGGGGCTTGAACCCGGGACCTCCAGCACTCAAGGCGGACACCATACCTCGAGACCACGCAGCCCCCTTCACAGATTCAGTTCATTCACTGAACTATACATATCCACACTCAGTGCACGTGTTCACTGAATCTATAAATATTCACAGTCAGTACATGTGTTCATTGAATCTATAAATATCCACATTCAGTGCAGTGTGTCAGTTCACTGAATCTATAAATATTCAGTCAGTGCATGTGTTCACTGAATCTATAAATATTCAGTCAGTGCATGTGTTAACTGAATCTAAATATTTTGTCAGTGCATGTGTGTCAGTTCACTGAATCTATAAAATATTCAGTCAGTGCATGTGTGTTAGTTCACTGAATCTATAAATATTCACAATCCGCGCAGGTGTGTCAGTTCACCGAATGTATAAATATTCAGTCAGTGCAGGTGTGTCAGTTCATCGAATCTATAAATATTCACACTAAGTGCAGGTGTGTGGACACACGTCACTCTGTTACACCAAGTAGGCAAGTGAACTTTCTTGTCTTTCTTGTGATCAATTATTTCAATTCAATTCAATTTAATTCAACTTTATTTTAAAAGGGTTACAAATTGGGCACGCAGGCCCGTCTTACAGTCGGCCCTTCCAATCACTCATCTTTCATTCATCAATAGTGCATGATACATTCGCATAGGAAAACACATTGTCAAATGAATTTGTAAATATAAACAATGCATATTACAATGTATGTTCGATAATTGTATAGGTTGTGATCGGCATTCATAGAAGAAGAAGAGAAAATAAATTCGCTATCACAGACTCATTTGAATACATGATAATGTTATGACCTTGAGCACGCGGCGGTCTCAATTTCATTACCCCAAATTGCGCCATCATATCTCGGAGAGCACACGTATATTATTCTTCTCGTATACTTGCGAAAGTTGTGCACACTGAAACTCCCCCATCAGTAGGAAATAGCGAAGTAGGCCGCAAGGTCGCGTCGTGGTAAACTTGTTATGAAAGTGAATATACCCACAGGTAGACGCGTCGTGGTAAACTTGTTATGAAAGTGAATATACCCACAGGTAGACGCGTCGTGGTAAACTTATTATGAAAGTGAATATACCCACAGGTAGACGCGTCGTGGTAAACTTGTTATGAAAGTGAATATACCCACAGGTAGACGCGTCGTGGTAAACTTATTATGAAAGTGAATATACCCACAGGTAGACGCGTCGTGGTAAACTTGTTATGAAAGTGAATATACCCACAGGTAGACGCGTCGTGGTAAATTTGTTATGAAAGTGAATATACCCACAGGTAGATGGAGAACGATACCTTGGGTGGAATCTGACTAGGAGAAGAAACCTTACAAAACTTCATGCTGAAAGTGGACATAGAAACCTCTGATGTGCAGAAATCGGTGTGATGAACTCCCTTAGAAACAGAAAGGTAAGAAGGAAGGAAGGGGGTAAGGAGGAGGAGGAGGAGGAGGAGAAGGAGAAGAAGAAGAAGAAGTAGAAGAAGAAGAAGAAGAAGAAGAAGAAGAAGAAGAAGAAGAAGAAGAAGAAGAAGAAGAAGAAGAAGAAGAAGAAGAAGAAGAAGAAGAAGGAGGAGGAGGAGGAGGAGGATAAGAAGAAGAAGAAGAAGAAGAAGAAGAAGAAGAAGAAGAAGAAGAAGAAGAAGAAGAAGAAGAAGAAGAAGAAGAAGAAGAAGAAGAAGAAGAAGACGAAGAAGAAGAATTCTGCACAGTAAATTAGATTCTTCTCGGGAATTATTCTTCAGGCTACAGATGAAAGCCAGCGGCGAGGCTGAGAAAAGGAAACCCGAAACCCGAACTGATAACATTAATAGATGCAGTACCAAACAAAATTTAGGTTTGGACCAAACAAAAATGGATGGCGGAAAATGGGAAGTGGGGGTGTGTCACTGTTATGAATTAAAAGTTGTTAATATGGTAGCAGGCGCTGCATTATATATAAAATTAAAGGGGGCTGTATAAGGAAACTACTGCATTGATTTTTTAACAACAGACTGATTAATAAGCCCTTGGCAGTTACGGGAAGTTTGAATAAGACGATTTATCATCCCATGACACTTAATCAGTTAACTCTTGGAGTCCCACATAGGTTTTTAACACGTTTTACACTAAATCGCCATTACTTTAAACCCATTCACATTTGAGTATGAACGAATGCACACAATACCACTGTCGGACAGAAGGTAACAGTTTGGAACTAATGGGTTAATGTAACAACTGGCTGGGACACATGCAGTTAATGAAGTCTACTGTGTACGGAGATGGGTTGTTTGTGGATTCTATGGAAGCATGTGAGCGTTAACTCTTAAGTTCTGATTGTGCGAGTCCAGAAACAAGCTTGCAACTATCGGAATGAGTTTGATGTGCAGACTCTCCTCCCTACCCGCCGACAAACTGCCATTTTCAAGGAGATTGTATTGCAAAACTCCCCTTAGCCTCTCCAAGCTCAGAAACCAGCGGGGTGTCCAAGGTCGGTAATGAAACTTCACATCTGTGGGTAGCGGCATATTATGGTGTGACCAGATCACGAGGTCATGATTAAACACATCACATGCGGACTGGCTGGGATTAAGCCCAGGTTGGTCATGTTTTTCGGTATTTCATGGCCAGTTGTAAGTCAAGCTGGCTCCGTGGTGAATGGGTTACGGACGCGGTTCGTAATCCCGCATACCCGTTCGAAACTTATGTGGGCGATTTGGCAGCAGGCTGCCTTGCTTTGACATTTTAATGAAATGGTATGGATGCCGGTCGTTCAGAAAGCAATGACAAACTACTGAACGTAAACTTGCCCAGGAATCACGAACAGGGTAAGTCAAGGGCTGTTTGTACACGCCCTGGGGGCGTGGCCGGTATATGGTGCTCGCCCCATATTTATATAGACCAATCAGCGCTTGAGGAGTGCTACGACCAGTATCACACCGGCCACGTTTACTACCCAACATATTTCCTAGTACACATTTGAGGCTGGGTCCACCTGCGAGCCCAAGTCAATTTTAAAAGCCCGCCTTTATGCGAATTCGAACCCATGAACCACCAGGCCGGAAGACAAGACTGTTGTTCAAAACTGTTAGATTAAAACTTTAGTTTGACAGAATCATCAATTTGAGGTCGACAAAGATAACCAGACACAATTATGGTGAACTCCTCCGAAGTCGGAGAGTATCTGCCTGCACGGCGAGGAACCACCAGTCTGCACACCAATAAGCCAGACATGGGACAATGGATACTCACGCAAACCTCAGGTCCGGTATGACATCACACTGATGTTGGACAACAGGATGTCTTCATTCGGCATACAGGACTTCACGCTGGAGATCACAGCCAGCGAACGCAAGCAAGCAAACAATTATGGTGAACCAGAAGCGAGGAAAAGATACTTGGCGAGGGACGGGATACATATTGAGAAAACGAGGTAATACCATAACAGGTAAGTCATACCGCTGGAATCTACAAGCGGAAAGAAATATATAGGGATGAAAAACTGTCAGAGACCAGAATTAGAAACAGCAATGTGAGTCCGTTTCTCCCATGAAAGCTTTCCTCATGGGTTTTTCCTGACATCTGTGTGTTTTTCTTGCTTGCAGTTTTCCCCTGTTCTGCGTACTGATAATTACAGTGCCTTGGTTTACATCATATGGCCACATTCCCAGACTCATACCTGACATACACATAAATATTCACTCGGAAACCCTTGAGGTAACTGAAATGGCATCATAATCACGTGCCAGTTGGGAGTAGGAGTCCATGACTCTCCATAGATCTCGGCCTGTGGTGTTCTGGATCAACTTTGCTGCTGATCTTCCATTCCCCATGCCCCACACTAGCAGTCCATCCAGCATCATTTCTTTCGACAGAGGTCGGCATGACCGAATGGATAAGAACGCGTGTTCTTAAACTTCCGATGTATTGATGCCGAGGTAAGGGGTTCAACACCTACACCGGACAGCTAGACTAAGATGTTGACCACTCGTCCTTGACTTGGGAACGTAAATTACAAGTACCTCTAAAGTCGGAGTTGATTCTCCTGATGACGAGGGACACTATTAATAGGGAAAGCTAATCCACATGCAAAATTCAGTCCAGCACTAGAAGTCATAAGGTCATTCTCGTGCAGCACGAGAAAATTCAATACTGAACACTGATGTTTCCGTGTGAAGATGTAATTCATTTCATAATATGTACTTCATCTCTGACCCGTAAATTATATACCGCATATAAACAAACATTGAAATCTACTGTACAATCACCAGAACACAATTTTTTGTTGTTGATGGGTGGACATATGATAAGGTTATATGCTAAATCTCATCATTTTCCCTCAGTTGGTTACTGGATGTGGATTTTTATATGGGGGTAAACAAATATTAACGGACTATAAAATAGCGTGATGGATGATTTCACAGGAATTGACTGACACTCACAGAAGATACAGAGGATAGGCAGAGGTAAAAGGCCACGCCCAGCAACAGAAAAACTTACAAAGTTTCAGATCCCCGTGTGCCTAAAGCTGTCAAATATTCTCTTATTTCTACTTGTTTTCTATTTCCCACAAGTTGTCAATGAATATCTTCGAATGTATTTCTCATATAAGTAGCGTGTTATTAGCTATTGCTCACACCGTTCAACTCATTCAATTCCTGGTTACAAATGGCCGTTGGCGGGGTTATTTTTAGAATTGCCAAATTTCCAGCGTTGATATTTTGTTATTAATCATTCCGAAGAACCAGGGTGCAGCCCGTTGTACTGTAATAGCGACAAAGTTCAGGATAGAGTATGTTACGCAACAGTGTTGCTTAGTATGCATATTGGTGCTCTTTCCAAATCTCTCTCTCTCTTTCTCTCTCTCTCTCTCTCTCTCTCTCTCTACTGCCTGTCAGCTCCCAATAGAGAATTGCTTGTCTGCCAACTCCCAGTCCTTTGTAGACTTTAGCTAACGTTTTTTACAAGAATAAATAGCCAGTTCCATGTCACCCCTCCTTCGTCGCCTCTTATGACACGCATGGTAGGTTACAGTTTCTATTCTCTGCTTTCCTTATGGGCCCCCTGTAACACAGGAGCTGATTTCCAAATGTCGATGAATTGTTATCCGAGCAGACTAGACGTCCGACCTACTACCTCAGGAGGCAGTATACCACTCACAGGTTCTTCTTCTATTTCGCCCTTTATCCCCCATATAGCCTAGGCCATGCGGGTGTACGGGGGAATGAACAGGCTGATAGGCTAGCAGGGAATACACCTCTTGGTGGTATCTTGCCTATGGACAAGGGGGAGGTGGTCGAGCGCTTGTGGGACCAGGTGGAGAAGGCGGAGGAACAGATGGAGAACCCATATGTGGAAAGAATGAGATTGCGGGGGATCGGCAGGGGAATCTCAAAACTGAGAGGGAAGACCAGGAGAACATTTAATCAGACAGCGGTGGGAACGATTAGTAGTATGACTCTTCGCTGGCTGTTGAACGAGAGGATTGAGCACGTATGGGAATGTCCTGAGTGCAGTGATGTCGGTTCTTGACTCAACTCAAAGCTTAGGCCCTGAACCAACTCACTCAAATTCGTCAATTTTTTTGCCATCTCCCGCAGGCCCCCCCCCCCCCCCCCCATGTCCTCATATTATTAATCTATCTTTAATTCTCAGCTCCATATATTTTTTTTTTCGATCGTACGCTTAGATTTCGTTCGCTTTTTACGTGTTTAGACAAGGGAGTGTCTAGTTAAACTATCTTTAGATTGTCTCAGTGTGTGCCTATCCATCTCTATCGTCTTCTCATCGCCGATTAATTCTCTGAAAATTGTTTAGTTCTCTCCGAGAGCTCTACATTGGGCATTCTGCCATAACAATATTCTGCGCAGGCACCAATGAATGAATATCCTCGGGTTACTACGTTGTGATGTGATTCGCATCGTCTGTTCCTGTTAGAAGCGGACGTTGAAACTGTAAGCCACTCCACCCGTTAACTACCTCTGATTGGAACAGTTATTACCACAATATTGCAGCGGCCTTGAACCGAAACAGTTAAGAAACGCAAATAATGAATGTAAGGTATAGACTGAAGTACCAAATATATCTGCGTTGTGTTGAATGAAGTAACAGAAGCTACGGTTGCGTGGTGCAGAATGAAGTAACAGAAGCTACGTTTGGGTGGTGCAGAATGAAGTAGCACATTCTACGTTTGGGAAGTGCAGAATGAAGTAACACATACTACGTTTGGGTGGTGCAGAATGAAGTAACACATTCTACGTTTGAGTGGTGCAGAATGAAGTAACACATTCTACGTTTGAGTGGTGCAGAATGAAGTAACAGAAGCTACGTTTGGGCGGTGCAGAATGAAGTAACACATTCTACGTTTGAGTGGTGCAGAATGAAGTAACACATACAACGTTTGGGTGGTGCAGAATGAAGTAACACATTCTACGTTTGAGTGGTGCAGAATGAAGTAACACATACTACGTTTGAGTGGTGCAGAATGAAGTAACACATTCTACGTTTGAGTGGTGCAGAATGAAGTAACAGAAGCTACGTTTGGGCGGTGCAGAATGAAGTAACACATTCTACGTTTGAGTGGTGCAGAATGAAGTAACACATACAACGTTTGGGTGGTGCAGAATGAAGTAACACATTCTACGTTTGGGCGGTGCAGAATGAAGTAACACATTCTACGTTTGAGTGGTGCAGAATGAAGTAACACATTCTACGTTTGGGCGGTGCAGAATGAAGTAACACATTCTACGTTTGAGTTGTGCAGAATGAAGTAACACATTCTACGTTTGAGTGGTGCAGAATGAAGTAACACATTCTATGTTTGAGTGGTGCAGAATGAAGTAACACATTCTACGTTTGAGTGGTGCAGAATGAAGTAACACATTCTACGTTTGAGTGGTGCAGAATGAAGTAACACATTCTACGTTTGAGTGGTGCAGAATGAAGTAACACATACTACGTTTGGGTGGTGCAGACTTAAGTAACAGATGCTAGGTTTGGATGGTACAGAATGAAGTAAGAGATATTACATTTGGTTGGTATAGAATGAAGTAACAGATATTACGGTTGGGTGGTACAGAATGAAGTAACACATACTACGCTTTGGTGGTACAGAATGAACTAACAGATATTAAGTTTTGGTGGCACAGAATGAAGTAATAGATACTAATTTTGGGTGGTGCAGTATGAAGTAACAGATATTACGTTTGGAAGGTATAGAATGCAGTAACAGATATTACGTTTGGGTGGTATAGAATGTAGTAATTTATATTGCATTTAGAAGGTATGTAATGTAGTAACGTATATTACATTTAGAAGGTATAGAATGAAGTAACATATATTATGCTTGGATGATATATAATGTAGTAACATATATTACATTTGAAAGGTATGTAATGTAGTAACATACATTATATTTGGATGGTATGTAATGTAGTAACATACATTACATTTGGAAGGTGTGTAATATAGTAACACATATTACATCTGGAAGGTATAGAATGAAGTAACAGATATTACGTTTGGGTGGTATACAGTGAAGCAACAGACATTACATTTCGGTGGTATAACAAGAGTTAACAGATACAACGTTTGAGTTGCATGGTTGGTTGTGAATCCTGTGGAAGACTTCAGATTTAACTCTCATTGGCGTCCATGTCATCTCAGCCCTGTAAAGGGTTGGCATCTGCCACAAAGAGGTTCATGTAGAGAATGTTCTCCCGGCCTGGTATCAAAGTACTACCTCCACGGCGACTGTGGCAGAGCTACCTTCCCACCTCCACAAACCAACAGGGTATGCAAGAATGATATTAATCATACGCGCTGATCGTTTGAAAGACGTGTCCATCCCACAACATGGATACGGAGAAGTAAGGCTTTAACTGAAACGTCCACATTGTTACCTGTAATCGTGTTCTAGTAAAGCTCATTATCTACTTCTCGTTGTTTGGTGATTTAATGATACTGGAACGTCACATATACAGAGAGGCATATGAGTATGCAACATTTAATGATACTGGAACGTCACATATACAGAGAGGCATATGAGGATGCAACATTTAATTATACTGGAACGTCACATATACAGAGAGGCATATGAGTATGCAACATTTAATGATACTGGAACGTCACATATACAGAGAGGTATATTAGGATGCAACATTTAATGATACTAGAACGTCACATATACAGAGAGGCATATGAGGATGCAACATTTAATGATACTGGAACGTCACATACACAGAGAGGCATATGAAGATGCAACAAACACACACGGGCTGGTTATGATTAGGACCGGATTGGCACTGTTTTCTCCGCGGTTTTTAGGTATTTCTTTGACCCCAAGACAATACCCCGAGGGAATCTGGGCGGTGAAGAATGAGGTGTCTGATATTATGTTTGGGTGTCACATGTGAAATAACACACATTACGTTTGGGTGATAGGATGAGGTGACTGATAATATGTTTTAATAAAATAATATCAGAAGTCGGGGCACAAAAATGTGGGTTTCTAGATGGCAAGAGGACAACAAATGTTGTATTTGCCGAGAACATTAACAGCATGTTCGATTGAAGTAAACAAAGACCTACCTACATCTTTACTTCATTGGCTGCATATGGGCTTTCGATATAATAAGACTCGCAGACACGATAAAGATGTTCCTTAGACTTGCAAAGAAAATACACTATAATAGACGGCCATAAAAACTGATAATGAAGTAGATCAATACCAACCATTTTAAGAGAGGTTTGTGTAAAGGATGCATAATCATCCATACTTTTTCCGTAAATAGTAAAAATATGATAGATTTAAGACACATAAGAGGAATCATCATAGAAAGATACCTTCAACAATATAAGGTATACAGTTTTAAATGTTAGTTGCCTATCCTTTACTCAAGTGTTTCCCAACCTTTTTTGTGCTATGCCCCACCTAAGCCTTTCTAAAATTATTATGCCCCCGCCCCCAACATATACATAATTTTTAATATTGAGAAATTGAAATGTTCACTAAAGAAACTTAGGCGGACAGATGTTACTTATACTGGACGTTTACCCAGCTGGAGTAGCGACTGAGAGTCGCCATACGGTTAACTTAAACTCTGGACGAGTTAATTTTCGAATTGCCGCCCTTAACAATCGAATTGCCCCCCTGTGGGGCGTGGCCCCCCCCCCCATGTTGGGAAACACTGCTTTACAGGATGTCGCAGTCAACACAACACATTTTAGCTGTTTGTGATTTCTTGGCTCGTTTACGTTCAGTAGTTTGCCAATGGTTTCTAAACGACCGGCAGACATGCCATTGTATTAAAAACTAATGCAAAGCGGTCTCCTTCCAAATCACCCGCAACTGTGTTTCGAACGCGGTATGCGGGATTGCGAATTGCGTCCGTAACTCCTTCGACACAGATATACAGATGATACAGTCTTGATTGAAATGAACGAGATCTACGACATTCAGTGGATTGTCCACAGTGAGCAACTATAGTTAAAATTAAATTATAAGAAAACGGAAAGTATGGTTATTGCCATAGACAGAAATACCACAATGTAAATTGAGAACGTTCATAAACAAGTGAATCGGTGCAACCATCTCGGAACAGTTATAGCATATGACGGGTGATGCCTTCTTGAGTTTAGAACATGAATCGCCAGAGAAAAGCAGTTTAATGCAAGATGGAAAACATACTCACCAATAAAAACAAATAATGCCAATTGCAGTGAGAAAGAAAAGAGTATTTAACTGTACTGAACCTATACTGTTGTGTGCATGGTATGTGAAACGTGGACAATAAGCAGACAAGCTAATACACATCTACTAGCAGTAAAAAATGTGGTTTCTGGAGAAAATGCAAAGCATACCACTGACGGACAGAAAAACCAATGAGACGGTCCATCGGGAAACAAATGAACATCGTAACTTGATGAGAGAATGGTATGTAGACCGTTACGCTTTTTTTTTGGGGGGGGGGGTATGTTATAAGGAAATATACATTTGGAAATCTGGTGATAACTGGGAAACTTTATGAGAAAAGAGCAAGGGGAAGGCAAACAGATAAATACCTGGATGGCACAGCTACGTGGCATAATCGGGTCAAACCCCCAGACCTGATCTACGACACTGTTGATCGTCTGAGATGGCTAACTATGATCGCACACGCCTATCGGCACGGCACATGATGCTGATGTTGATAGTACGTTTAGATGGCATGCAGTGAGATAACCGGGTTCGAACTGCCTTTAAAATAATGATGAAGACAAACACTAGAACGAAAACTCTTCAGACTAAAATGTCTGTTTAACGCTCGGAGATTGCCGATATGGATTTATGGATCTGGAAGGGCTGTTTACATGTGTGTCGTGTGCTGGCAATGAATCACGCATGACATAAGCTGACAGCACATGACACAAGACTGATGGGAACATGTCTGCCACGTACCAGTCTGCACCGACCTGGCGGATTTCACCATGTGGCGGTCAATAACGCATTGATTGCTCATTAATTCTTAATGAAATAATTAATTAATTAATCCCTGGTATACGGGATGCCATTAGAAATAGCACGCTTTTGGGCCAAAAGCACGGAAAGCTACATGTATTGGCTTGTGTTCGATTTTGAGGGCGATTGTAAAAGTACTAATTACTGTACATCTCTCCATGCACAGGGAATACAAATTATCCCAGATGTCACTGTATACTTTTGTTTTTAAAATTCGCATATCCTTTACAGGACATCGCTGTCAACAGCAGCATCTTTCAGCTGTCTGTTGATTTCTTGGCAAGATTACGCTCAGTAGTTTGCCATTGCTTTCTGAGCGGCCGGCTCAGTTATCCTGCAAGTCACCAGCGGGGGTCGAACCGCTTCCAGCTCTCGCCCGCTACGAGACTGCGTGATAAACGGGATTACGGAGAAAGTGTTGTAACCCCTCGGCCAGAGAGACCGGCCACTGTATACTATAGAGAGGATAATGTGTGGTGTCACACTGGCCTTTAAACAAGTGTAAGAACAAGCTAACTACCATCATGTGTCACGATCACATGTTCTGTCAAACACTATACCTATTGGAACAGTCACTTTACACGGTCAGTTATAGAATGTAAAGAACTTCCCTTTCTGGGATTAGTAGCTTATTTAGTCTTAGAAAGTCAGGTCTTAGTCAGATATGACTGAGCTACTATATGGCAGTAGACGGTACTACCTGCTTTCTGTCAGCGCCAAATGTTGGGCAGTCTTCATCAAAACCGACACCCCACACTGTGCCAACGGTTTCGGGCGGAGGTGCGCAACTGGGAGGGTACATACGTAGTTGGCCCTAGTGCGAGGAAATGCAACCTAGAGACTAAATGTCATGGCATGGCAGACCAGGCCCTAAGCCATGGTCGGCAACTGGTCTAAGATGGAAGCTCCGATAGGCGGGCAGTTAGAGTATTGCTTTGCTGAGCCGGCAGTTTCTGCAGTTTGTCTTGTTCCAGAACGTATTGGTGCTACCTTTCCTCTGGCAGGCCGAAAGAGGGATCACACTGCTTGGGCAATACAATGTCTCTAAATTTAGCCCAGGCTTTGTGCGATAGAGAGGTATCACCCCCTTTTATAAACTGTCTGCTAAGACGACAAAGCACCAGTAAGCCAGCTTATTTAGGGATTTATGGCTAGGTACAAATCTTCTTGATGGGTGATGTGGTGAAAAAGATGCTGGCCGCCTTACCTCTCAGATTTCCCTCCGGGTATATGGGTGAAGACTAATGACAATACATTACCTAAAACCTAAGGATGAAACATTACTAGCCTGGGCCTTATCTTAGCCAATAATTTCCTGTTGTGCCGAATCATGACCTAGTTACATCTTAATTCCGTAAAAGTGAGGTTCTAGTGTCGATGTTGCATACCCCACAAGCTTGTGAGCTTACAGAGAGGAAGGAGAGCTTCGCAACAACGTTCCTACGGAGATGATACTTTGGTATCGGGTTAGGAGAAACAGTCTCTACACCAGCCTCACTGCCATAGATGCAAACCCCAGGTTGGGAGAAACAGTCTCTACACCAGCCTCACTGTCATAGATGCAAACCCCAGGTTGGGAGAAACAGTCTCTACACCAGCCTCACTGTCATAGATGCAAACCCCAGGTTGGGAGAAAGTCTCTACACCAGCCTCACTGTCATAGATGCAAACCCCAGGTTGGGAGAAACAGTCTCTACATCAGCCTCACTACCATAGATGCAAACCCCAGGTTGGGAGAAACAGTCTCTACACCAGACTCATTGCGGTAGATGCAAACCCCAGGTTGGGAGAAACAGTCTCTACACCAGCCTCATTGCGGTAGATGCAAACCCCAGGTTGGGAGAAACAGTCTCTACACCAGCCTCACTGCCATAGATGCAAACCCCAGGTTAGGAGAAAGTCTCTACACCAGCCTCACTGTCATAGATGCAAACTCCAGGTTGGGAGAAAGTCTCTACACTAGCCTCACTGCCATAGATGCAAACCCCAGGTTGGGAGAAACAGTCTCTACACCAGCCTCACTTCCATAGATGCAAACCCCAGGTTGGGAGAAACAGTCTCTACACCAGCCTCACTGCCATAGATGCAAACCCCAGGTTGGGAGAAACAGTCTCTACACCAGCCTCACTGTCATAGATGCAAACCCCAGGTTGGGAGAAACAGTCTCTACACCAGCCTCACTTTCATAGATGCAAACCCCAGGTTGGGAGAAACAGTCTCTACACCAGCCTCACTTCCATAGATGCAAACTCCAGGTTGGGAGAAACAGTCTCTACACCAGCCTCACTTCCATAGATGCAAACCCCAGGTTGGGAGAAACAGTCTCTACACCAGCCTCACTGCCATAGATGCAAACCCCAGGTTGGGAGAAACAGTCTCTACACCAGCCTCACTGTCATAGATGCAAACCCCAGGTTGGGAGAAACAGTCTCTACACCAGCCTCACTGTCATAGATGCAAACCCCAGGTTGGGAGAAAGTCTCTACACCAGCCTCACTTCGATAGATGCAAACTCCAGGTTGGGAGAAACAGTCTCTACACCAGCCTCACTTCCATCGATGCAAACTCCAGGTTGGGAGAAACAGTCTCTACACCAGCCTCACTTCCATAGATGCAAACCCCAGGTTGGGAGAAACAGTCTCTACACCAGCCTCACTGCCATAGATGCAAACCCCAGGTTGGGAGAAACAGTCTCTACACCAGCCTCACTGTCATAGATGCAAACCCCAGGTTGGGAGAAACAGTCTCTACACCAGCCTCGCTGCCATAGATGCAAACTCCAGGTTGGGAGAAACAGTCTCTACACCAGCCTCACTGTCATAGATGCAAACTCCAGGTTGGGAGAAACAGTCTCTACACCAGCCTCGCTGCCATAGATGCAAACTCCAGGTTGGGAGAAACAGTCTCTACACCAGCCTCGCTGCCATAGATGCAAACTCCAGGTTGGGAGAAACAGTCTCTACACCAAGCTCACTGCGGTAGATGCAAACTCCAGGTTGGGAGAAACAGTCTCTACACCAGCCTCGCTGCCATAGATGCAAACTCCAGGTTGGGAGAAACAGTCTCTACACCAGCCTCACTTCCATAGATGCAAACTCCAGGTTGGGAGAAACAGTCTCTACACCAGCCTCGCTGCCATAGATGCAAACTCCAGGTTGGGAGAAACAGTCTCTACACCAGCCTCGCTGCCATAGATGCAAACCCCAGGTTGGGAGAAACAGTCTCTACACCAACCTCACTGCGGTAGATGCACACCCTGTTAAGGGCTTAGCCGACCTGCACGGCAATACACTGGGCTTTCGTGTGGCTGGATTCACAGCACTATACCAACGTTTGCGTACTAACTGATTCAATGAGCATGATCTGAAAGGTTGAAGTGGGTTCTGTACGTAGACAGAGGATTGAATCGCTGAGGGGGTCTGTTGTTCGTAGAATCATCTTCATCTGCGTTCCGTGACATGCGGAAATTAAGAGAAATGAACGAGCTGATAAACTTGCTGGCTCTACATCCCCTGCAGATGGCCAATCTATGGATCGTGCCCATGTTATTAACGCCCATAAAGAATTGTCGAGTGCAGAGGCCTTTTACGTCAGTGAACCAACTTCGTTGTCTAGATTGAGTGACTTGGAAGTTAGAACTGGCACGGCCAGATACGAGAAGCACATCTGGGGAATGAGAGGCCTCGTCAACCAACACAGAATTGGCACGGCCAGATACGAGAAGGACATCTGGAGAATGAGAGGCCTCGCCAACCAGGGTCGACCCTGTATGTAGTCAAAAACAATCCCTCCGGCTCCGATCCCTCGGAAGGGATACTTGAACACAGGGCCACTGGGCCAGCAAGCGAGTGCACTGACCAAACTAAAAGAATACCAAAAGTGCAATGCGCAAAACACATTTAGAATGGGGAATGTGTCAAATATGACATATGATTAATATTTGTCATCTGTCCATCTCAAATGCCGCTATATTCTGCGCCAATGAGGCTAGGATATCGGCTTCCCCATCGCCCCATGCAGCACCTGGGCAGTAAGTACCAGGCACAGTCGTGACTCTCTCCTAGCGCCTCAAATAAATACTTAAGAGTTACAGTGGCTGCCTCTGCCTCCACTCTCACAATTGGCGTAGTCGTTACATATGCACTGATCCTTGCAACAGTTGTTCCTAGTCATCACTATCATGTGCCCTGCAAGTGGCATACGCGTTCATCTCTCCACAGATCTCAATACTTGATTCTCTCGATCAATTCTACTGATGACATTCCTCCATGCCACCTTCAAGCATTATTTCAATCGGTCTCTGTCTCTCCCACAGATGATCTTTCCAGCCGTTACTATGTTCTTCAATAGCTTCCTTCTCATTATATTACTAAAGAACAACGTTTGTTCCTCTAGGCAGATTGAAAATTGGCAGAATGAAAAAAGCACAATGACAAGAACTAAAAACCATTAATAGCAATACACTTAACTCATTTACGGGTCCTCGTGGAATATTAAGGAGCAGTTATAAGAAAACACACTAGATTCGAACCTTTATGATCAAAGAATGCAGCCTCCTCATATAGGGACCAAATGTACTAAAAAAAACGCCAACCCAGGCACTCTATAAAAGCAGCAGGAGCAGCAGCGGTACAGGCATTGCCTAATATCAGACAACTACGAAACTAGACAGAATTACATTTAACTAGTAAATACGAAACGTAGCTTCGGGGTAGTGAACAGTTTCACAATCCCGACATACTGGAAACCCCGGAAACCCTAAAATTCCCCGTGGGGGGGGGGGGGGGAGGGGAATTCCCCACCGGTTGAGAACCACTGGCATAGAGGGTTGAACGGTCATATGTTAGCAGAGTCGGTTATGTGTTAGCAGTGGGTTATATGGTTGTACATTAGCAGAGTGGGTCATATGGCCATATGTTAGCAGAGTGGGTCATACAGTCATATGTTAGCAGAGTGGATCATACAGCCATATGTTAGCAGAGTGGACCATACAGTCATATGTTAGCAGAGTGGATCATACAGTCATATGTTAGCAGAGTGGGTCATACAGTCATATGTTAGCAGAGTGGGTCATATGTTAGCAGAGTGGGTCATACAGTCATATGTTAGCAGAATGGATCATACAGTCATATGTTAGCAGAGTGGATCATACAGCCATATGTTTGCAGAGTGGGTCATAGGGTCATATGTTAGCAGAATGGGTTATACGAGAGAACAATCTGACACATATGAAAGGGGATAGAAGCAGTAACTGCATCTCTGAAATGGCCTTATGATTCAGATATACAGAGGAAAGTTGCTGACTCTTGGTCTATACTTCTGAAGGTTCAAAGCAAATGACTGTGGTACAAGTAAATAAAAAACACATGGAATTTTACAACCAATATAAACTAAACCATATGGCAATCATTGAACAATTTGAGAATTAGAGCTTTGAACTTCAATGTTACAGAAAAATTCTTGTTGACCAAGCAAAAGAAGTAAAAATACTGACATTCAACAAAATCTGAACATTGAAGAAAACTGTGTCACTAGCAGTCTCATGTCTCAGAAACTGAAATAGTCTGCTCATGTTAAACCTCATTGTGGCTTAGAAAGATGTGACAGAAGGCATGGTTCCTGGCAGACACTTTGGGCTTGTGAGAGCATTGTGCTAGTAGAACTGGCAAGGGATTGAGAAAATGTTGGGGGGGATGAGTGTGATGTCCTGAAAAAGGCCTGCCACAAGATGATTGATTGATTGATTGATCTAGGAACCCACATCACAGCATTCGGGGCATTCCCATAGGCGCTACGTCCCCATCCTCAGCACAAGATATATGTGAACTAAACTGGCTCTGCTATCCAGAACATGTAGGGGTAATGAGACAAGACAACAAGCAGAGGTAATGAGACAGACAATGTGTAGGGGTAATGAGACAGACAACAAGCAGAGGTAATGAGACAGACAATGTGTAGGGGTAATGAGACAGACAACATGTAGGGGTAATGAGACAGACAACATGTAGGGGTAATGCAACAGACAATGTGTAGGGGTAATGAGACAGACAATATGTAGGGGTAATGAGACAGACAATGTGTAGGGGTAATGAGACAGACATGTAGGGGTAATGAGACAGACAATGTGTAGGGTAATGAGACAGACAATATGTAGGGGTAATGAGACAGACAATGTGTAGGGGTAATGAGACAGACAACATGTAGGGGTAATGAGACAGACAACAAGTAGGGGTAATGAGATAGACAATATGTAGGAGTAATGAGATAGACAATATGTAGGGGTAATGAGATAGACAATATGTAGGGGTAATGAGATAGACAATATGTAGGGGTAATGAGACAGACAACATGTAGGGGTAATGAGACAGACAACATGTAGGGGTAATGAGACAGACAACATGTAGGGGTAATGAGACAGACAACATGTAGGCTCTATAAGCATCTATATTTATGATGCAATGAACATGCACATGGCAAAAATACTATTCAAAACAAATGACCAACACTTGAATGATGACGCTAGAATTGTAAGTCATCATACACCTGCTGATCGTTTAAAAGACGTGTCCAATCCACAACAAGGGTACAGTTAAGTAACTTGTATATTTATTCATATTTTCATTCCCGAATGCTGTGATGTCGGTTCCTAAATCAATCAATCAATCAATCAATCATATTTTCATGTAGTGTTGTTCATGTAGTTGTGTCAGTTTGTGTTTGTTTATTCTGTGCTGATGAAGGCTTTAGCTGCAACGTCCATTTTGTTATTTGTAATTGTGTTCTTGTAAAGCTCACTGTCTATTTCTCGTTCTTGGGTGATTCATTCATTAAATGATGACAGAGCTACTGATAATAGCTAGTGAAAGACTGCTTGCATTTGGCATTAAATGAGAAGATGGGTATAAAGAACACCTGAGAGATAGGTGTGTATGCAATCAATGTGTAACACGGGGCAGGTAGCATGTTTACCCCTGGATATCTGCTGAAAATTCTTTATTTTAACAGCTGCCAGGCAGCTAGGTAGATAGATAATCAGGAAGGTGTGGGTAGAAAAGTACGAGGCAGGCCAGCTAGGTAGTAGACAGATCAGATAGGTATGTAGGTAGGCAGTCAGGTAGGTATGTAGGCAGCATGCAGGTTGAACTGGTACCTACATACCAATCTGGCAGGTAAATAGACCAGTAGGTAGATTTGATGCAGAGATAAATATGCATGTGGGTAGTTGGACTTGCAGGATAGGAGGTAGATAGGCAGCTCTGTAATTAGACAGGTATAAAGACTGACAGACAGGCAGGACTGCAGGCAGATAGAAAATATGTAATTAGGAAGGTATAACAACTGACAGATAGGCAGTCAGACAGATTAAAAACCTACCAACAAATTTCACTTTCACTACTGACAGAACACACTGAAGACATGTACAAACTGTAACATTTAAGCCAATAACAGATAACAGTCACTAACAGCCACCTTCTGATCATCATCATCATCGTTATCGTCGTCGTCGTCATCATCATCATCATCATCATCATCATCATCATCATGTGTACTGCCAACAGGCGTGGGCAGTTATAGTTCGCCATCTCACATGATCATTAGATTCCTGAATCTGGTATGTGTTCTTGTCCTGTTAAGCCATAGGGCCAAGCCATCCAGGCATTTATCTCTTTGCCTTTCCCTTGCTCTTTTCCCATCAAGCTTATCAGCTGTCGCTAAGTTTTCAAGTATATTTCTCTTCATAACATGGCCAAAAATCATTACTGCCTACGCCTAGTTTCTCTAGTCAATTTACAGTTATCATTTGTTTCTTGAAGAACTATCTATTTTGTTTTTTTCTCTGTCCATCCTTGGTACTGCATTTTACACAGAAGCCACATTTCCACTGCCATTATATGTTTCTCAGTTTGTCTGATTCTTGTTAATGTTTTGAGTTGTGTCAAGAACCAACATCACAGCACTCACGGCATTCCCACATGTACTCCACCCCCATCTTCAATAACCAGTGAAGAGTCTGAATGCTAGTTGGTACCAGCTGCAGTCTGATTATGTTGTCTGTCAATGCTTTACATGCATATAACAGTATGGCTTCTACATAGCACTTTAAATCTTTTTCACCCTGTAATTGACAACATTTTATTGGTGAGTATGTTTTCCATCTTGCAAAAGTCTACTTTTACAATGGGGATTGTTGTTCTAATCTCTACAGGGCATCTTCCATATCTGTAAATATACATAAAAATATACCCACACCTGTATACATTATAAAGTTGAAAGGATGAAGAAAGGATAAATAAACTTCAGATGACAGAAAACTAATCCAATGTTTGGATACTCGTCCAGGAAAAGAGATGGCACTGTTACCAGAACAAGTGTTGACAGAAGTGACAGAAATATTCACTTGAACTTGGTGGTTGGAGCTAATGAATTAAACTGGTTTGGAGTCTCCATGATAGTGTCCATAATTTCCTCCTTCTAGCTAATTGCTGGTTTCACAGATGTATGCATCTTACATCTTTTGAAAATGAAGGAATAAATTAGACTGTGTCTCACATGTGAATGCTTCCCTAATTTGAACCATGTCTTTCTGAAAGGTAAGCTGAAAGGGTCTAAATAACAACATGAGTTATATCTAGTTTGGTTACATGAAATTTATATCTCGATGCAATAAGAACAAAAATAATGCTAACTGATAAAACAAATATGAAATGGATATATTTAACAATGAAGAAGAATTACAGAAAGTGAGTAGTTTTGAATATCAGGTTCTCTGCTGACAGACAATGGAATGAAGAACAAACATTGCTCAACAAAAACTAAAGCAATTAAAACCTGTGCGCACTGAAACAGATAGAATGGAGGTCAGCATGGCTGAATAGTCAAGAACACTTGCTCTTAAACTCCTGGTGTGCTGATGCTGAGGTAACAGGTTCAACCCCTACGCCAATTAGCTGGACTAAAATGTTGACTTGATTTCCTTGACTTGGGGATGTAATTTACAGGTACATCAGAAGTTGGGAGTGGGTTCACCTGGTGGTGAGGGACGTTGGTAATAAGAAAGGTTAATTCACACGCACAGATCAGTCCAGTGTACTTCCCAGCTGCAGAAACTGCTTGTAGTAGCAAGTATGTGGACTACGATTGAGTTCAAAGCAAGCCACCAGCACACACACAAAAAAGAACACAGAAAGAATAAGAAAAGTCTAAACACAAAAAGCATGCATATTTCCTGGGGCAACATATGGCATGAAACTTGGATATTGAATAAATCAGCTGAAAAGCACATATCCACAACTGAATATAAATGTTAACAGAAAAATTAATTGGATGGAAAGAGCAAAATACATATTTACCCAATAATAACTCAATACTGAAGAAGATTAGTTATTATGATAAGGCAAGGAGGTCAGCAGGACAGAATGGATAAGAGCACTTGTTCTTAAACATCCAGTGTGCTGATGCTGAGGTAGTGGGTTCAACTCCTACACCGGTCAATTGGACTAAAATGACTTCTCATCCTTGACTTGAGGACGTAAATTACAAGTACCTCTGAAGTTGGGGTGGGTTTGCCTTATGGTGAGGGACACTGGTAATAGGAAAAGCTAATCCACATGCAAAAATCACACCTGTGCACTAGAAGTAGAAGCACGTGTATGGACTACTCATGAGTTCAAAGCGAGCGAGCGCAAAAATATAAATACAAGATCTGGAAACATGAGAACAATGAAATATTTTGAGCATGTAAAAAGACATGAAAGTCTAGAAAAGATAATTATGGAGGGAAATGTACAAGGGAGGTGAAGAAGCGGAAGACAAAAACATATAAGGATTCAAGATGTGATAAATAATTTACATACAACAGCAACAGAGATGGGATATACAGGGGATATACGGTGTGTGAAAGAGAGAGAAATTTGTTGTATATTACTGTAGAGTAATGCCTGTGAGAACTGGACACTTAAAAAACAAGCTGAACAGCGAAAAAATCTTCTTCTTCTTCAGCGTTCCAAGCCATTGAGGTTCTTTGCTGCAGATACAATCAGTCTCCATTCATCTCTCTGGTTGACCTTCTCTTGCCAGTCGTTGATTCCAAGTGCTTGTAGGTCTGTATATATATTATCTCTCCACAGTCTTCTTGGTCTACCTCGGGGTCTACAGTCATTTATTTCCTGAGTGTAAGCGAGTTTTGTTTCCCTATTATCTTCCATTCTTTCTATATGCCCCAGCCATTGTAGTCTATTAGCCTTCATGATACCAGTGATTCGCGGGGACTTAAACAGATCATAAATGTCTTTGTTACTTCTTCTTTTCCACACTCCACTTTGTGTATCCCTAATGGGTCCAAAGATGCGTCTTAAAACTTTGTTCTCAAAGGTTTGTAACAAGGCTTCGTCTCCTTTCGTTGTACTCCAGGTTTCAGAGCCATACAGCACAACTGGTCTGATCAGTGTTTTGTATATTGTGATCTTGGTGTTATGAGATAGCGCCTTTGATTTTAGTCGATGTTGTAATGCATAGTATATCTTTTTTCCAGAATTGATTCTAGTTTGTATTTCTTCCCTTATGATGTTGGAGCAGTTGAAGATTGTACCCAGGTATTTGTACGTTTCCGTTCTTTTAATGGTCATATTATCTATTTGTATGTGGCCAGAGTTTTTAGCCATTCCTTCTCTTGAAATTACCATATATTCTGTCTTATCTTGGTTGATAACCAGCCCCATCTGTTGGGCTTTTTCCTTTAAGTGAGTCAATATTTCCAATGTCTTTTGTTCATTTTCCCCTATAATATCTATATCATCTGCATAACCAAGCAGCCTTTGAATATAATTGTTATAGACGAGTTCTAAGAATATCTTGGGTAAAGAAAAGAACAAATGCATACATACTTCAAGAGCTGAATATTGAAGAAGGTTGGCTATTAAAGACGATAAAACAAAGAAAACTGAAATATTTTGGTCACTTGAAATGTCACGCAAGTTTGGAGAGAACAATAATGGAGGGGTATATGCCTGGGAAGAGAGGAAGAGGAAGGCCAAAGAGAAGATGTGTGCAGGATGTGGCGGATGATCTCCATAAGGGTATATCAGACGCGGGACATGATCTTATGATCTTGCTTATGATCGAGAGGTTTTCCGGATGGCTGTAATGGCATCGAGGTTCTGCAAAGGACATGCTACTGAATGAATGAACCAGTGCCTGGAAAAGAATGAGTTAAACCGATTGACCATTACCCGAAGCAAAAACAGTAAATTACCCTTGTACACACTTTAAGGCACAATGACATATGGTGCTAGACACAAATTTGTATAGATCAAAAAGCACTCAGTGGATGATGTGATTAGTATCAATCAAGTCAACAGCCATTACTTTCAAAGACATTTCCTGGTAGTTGATACCATGTTAAGTTGGGCCAATGTTAAAGAATGGAAAAGCCTATAAGTAACTATAACTCTAGTAAATATCTGGATCTGGATTGTGGGAGATAAGGAGGGAAATGGCCAAACTGGATACTGTATTTAAATATTTAAATATTTATAGAAAGTGTCAGAAAAATCAAAATATGGTTAATTAGAACCTGATCAAATGATACTCAAAACGAGTTTCCAGCATTTGTTTGTCCCTACCAAAGAGTAAATAATGCAAGTTATGAGACAAGTCAAGCGGTTACTCAAATGACTTCAGGTCTCAGGATGTGGCACCAACATTAACATTGGGTGAGTTCTGCGAGTCAGCAGGCAGCCTGCCAAAACATGGGCGCTGCCCTACTCTCACATTTACATACACATCTATCAGAAATATACATGTATTATACTCACTGGCAGTCGTTCACGATTTCTTCCTGGGATCTGATCTGAACTGGAGCGAAAGTTTCCACCTGTTCTTCTAAATTGTTGAAGCATTTTGTTATTCTTTCGTCAAACGAGTTGACTAAATCCTCCAGTGAACCTGAAAAAGTTTCCGCGAAATTGGCACTATCGTCGCCATCGGAATTTTCTTTAGAGCTAGATTTATTTAGGGACTGATTGGCACATTTGAGACCGTCCATATCTGCAGTCTGAAAGTCATTATATTCACTCCATTCTTCATTTTCGAAAGATGCCAACGGAGCTTCAAACTGCAGCTCCGCCATCTCTGGAACCCTCATCCTTATTCAGATAACCTTGACCTTTAACTATAACCTTTCGCACAGTTTCTATGTTGATTATGAAACTGACCTCATAACCTTTCACCTTTCTGTAGCAGACCAGATGAGTATGAGAAAGATGAATGAACAAACTGGTCTGTAGTGTTATAATCTTCTTATATATAAAAGGCAATCTCCGTCCATCTGTATGTATGTATGTATGTATGTATGTATGTATGTATGTATGTATGTATGTATGTATGTATGTATGTATGTATGTATGTCCTTTATACGTTCGCGAACGGCCCATCCGATTGAGATGAAATTTTCTACACGCCTTCCTTTCAGTCCAGAGCTGCCAACTGTCATAGTTTTTTTTTTCTTCTTCCTCCTCCTCCCTCCTCCCCCTCCCAAAATACGTACGTAAATATATGATGACTAGCTGACCCTGAAAGAATCCCCGAACCAAAATGCTAGGGAAAGGGAAGAAAATGACGTGACTACACAGAATCGTCACATGACTCCCTCCCTCCTCCTCTCTCCTCCTCCCTCCTCCCTTTTCCTCCCTCCTCCTCCTCCCCCTACCTATTTCCTCCTCCCTCCTCCTCCTCTTCCACCTCCCTTTCCTTCCTCCCCTCCTCATTCTCCCTCCTTCCTCCTCCTCCTTCCTTCTTCTCCCTCTGCCTCCTCCTTCTCCTCCTCACTCCTCCTTCTCCTCCTCCCTCCTTCTCCATTCTTCTCCTCCTCTCCCCTCCTCCTCCTACCCTCTTCCTCTTCCCCTCCTCCCTCTCCCTCCTCCATCCTCCTCCTCCCTCTTCCTCCTCCTTCCTCCTCCTCCCTCTTCCTCCCTCTCCCTCCTCCATCCTCCTCCTCCCTCTTCCTCCTCCTTCTTCCATCCTCCTCCTCCCTCTTCCTCCTCCTTCTTCCTTCTCCTCCCTCCTCCTCCCTTTTCCTCCCTCCTCCTCCTCCCTCTACCTCCTCACTCCTCCTCCTCCCTCCTCCTCCTCCTCCCTCTACCTCCTCCCTCCTCCTCCTTCTTCCTTCTCCTCCCTCCTCCTCCCTTTTCCTCCCTCCTCCTCCTCCCTCTACCTCCTCACTCCTCCTCCTCCCTCCTCCTCCCTTTTCCTCCTCCTTCCTCCTCCTCCCTCCTTCTCCATTCTTCTCCTCCTCTCCCCTCCT